>CM073771.1:32429763-33085984 GCA_037158775.1 Hetaerina titia | reverse complement strand
TAATAAATAACTTCCTTTGTGTACTTCGCCCATATCATTCGTGCTGGAATAGAAATAAGATTTTTAAAATGACATTCGGGTTAAATCTCGCGGAAAGTTCTTGATGGCCATAGAGGAAATTGTAAAAGAGACATTTATCAGGGAAAGTTGGAGGTACGACTGAAAATGGAACATCTCCGGGTGATATAGGTGAGAACAATTTAAGAATGTCACCGGAACCCATTGGAACCCGCGGACGAGAATGGAGAGAGAAAGGGCGAGAGATCGGAGGGTCCTTTATGGATGAGCGATAGTGGCGATAAAGGGCGGAATGACTGTTGGGTAGGGAGGAGAGAGCAAATGGGAGCGTTTGTGTAAAGAATGAGACCTCGGGTCGCGCCCGACCGAATGGGGGCGGAAATGGACCGTTTCGGCGCGGACCGATTGTTCAAACCCGAGATGCTCGCGGGGCGTGGATCAGGAAGTGGTTATTGCAGCCGGAAGGCAGGTGAATAAGACCCGAAGATTGTTTTCGCCACTATCACACCTCCGACCAAAGATTCTGCGGATTAGAAACCTAGGGGGGCAAGCATGTCGGCGTGAAAGTTCCCATTTGGCTGGTCATTAGGGATTCCGATGTAAAACATTAATTTGTGGGCTTCTATCACCGAGATCGAACGGATAAAAGTTGGATTAGGAGGAGAAACATGAGGGTTTGACTTATTCAGACACTTTGACTGTAGTAATCCTTGATTCATGACTCGATCTGATGACTCTTTTTTACTACAAGGAAGAGGGAATGGTAAAAGAGCGGGACAATCCCGTAACAAATATAATATTATGTAACAAATATATTCCTCAGACTCAATTTTTTTGACTCTGTAAAATTGATAAATAATGCAGGTTTTTTGTAACATAATTGAGTGCTTATTTAAGTGATAAATGCTAATAATGAAAAATTATAACCCTTTTTTATTATTATTATTTGCATTATATCGTTCGTGATGGGTTTTGGATGGGCAAAGGCTGAACAGCAATAAATATCTTTGCCTCTCCCATAAAAATACAATCTGATATACGACACCACAATAAACCCCATAATTCCTCCAACATGTCTTTCCTACCTCTTTCTCCCTAGTCTTTCTCTTCTCCATCACAGCTATCAACGTCTCATCGCCAAAAAAAATGTTCCGTATCCATCTTGTTGCCTACTTGGATTTCTAATAGGATTGCTTATTTAGGTTTCAAGTCATTAATCTTTAAATTGATGATGTTCAAGCGAAATAAAAATCAAAGAGATCGGATCATTCTTTGTCTTCAATTCCGATTATTTACCCTAAGTACAGCCAGTTGGCCGGGTGAGAAGCCACAAAACGAGGAAAATATATTTCAGAGAGGTAAAACGGAGTTTGCCTAGACACGCATTTGACCCAGGAATGAACTCCATAATGCCTACACCGCTTCATGAGGCATGCTCCTCAAGGGAATTTAAGGAACTACCGCGTTGAAAGGGTGGTTACAGGAATTTGTAGCTCCGAGCCCCAGAGTGCCTTCCCTGCTGGCTGGTTATCGACTTCCTTCTGATGCGCTAACACCTATTCCACTCATGTTTGCTTAACAAGGCTACTACTTAATAAAGTTAAATTTTCATGGTTCATTTAATGATGGTGAGAAGGCAAATTGGTTTAGGTTTGTGGCATCATAAAGTTTCCAAGTATCCGTATATTTTCTTTTATTCATTAACCATTTCCTGGGTCGAATTAAATTTTTCCTCAACGTATTCATTGAAAAATAAGTCAATTAATGAGTACTGAGATCGGGAGGAAGAACCTAGAGACGATATCGTACAGGCCGTGACAGTGAACTAGTGGTCGTTACTATTTTACTCCTCATTCTATACGACAAATGTTATTGCCTTATGGAAAACATTTCTAATTTATCCGAGAACGCAGACACGTATTTCTCTAAGTATAAACCTTTTTGGAAGTGTGTTATATCTTAAATTAAATTTTACGCCCCTTTCCAGAATCACAGAATTGAATTACGAGTGTGAAAATTGTTCCGAAAAGGGAAAATTTGTTGCGAAAAATAATGATTTCGAATAGCAATGAATGATTTTCGAACATTTACAGTGGATAAGTGGTTTTAGTGAAATTCATTGACATTAAGGTATGTCGAAGACCTCTGGTGTAACGTCCTTCATTTTCAAAAATCAAAAGATTTTAGCTACACTTTTCGAAATAACTGGAAGTGAATGAATTTCAATCCACAGAGAGAATTAAAAACAAATTATAGACATGTCTTCCAAAGATAATATATATATATATATATATATAATTTTAGTTTGGAATTATTTGCAAAAAAGTATTGTCTTAGGTAATTTTGCTTTTATTACATAGATAAATGTATGCTGATAAAATTACCAACACGTGCAAGAAATTCTTACAGCGCGAGATCATTTTGCGAATATATCGCAAAATTATAGAGAAGTCCTTCCAGTTTTGTGACCAGATATATATTTTAAATCTTTAATGGACTACAAAATTAAAATTCACAATTCGCCTATTTTTTTAAATTTATACAGCCTCATTATGAATGTCGATATATATGATAGCATGTAGAAAGATAATCAACCAGGCTGAAAATTTTACCATCGAAATGATGCTTCAAATAACGTACATATTTTTCCGGAAAGAATGTGGAGATGGGTGGATATTTCAGCCAACTTAAACGAAAGTAGAGCGGAAGAAATGTCTATAGGAGCAAGCCACTTTAGTTTTAGGTACGTCTGATGTGTGAATTTCCCATCCTATGCAAACTTTATACTTCCCATCAGAGATTAAAGAACTACGTCGGGCGAACTGAGAGTGCCAGCTCGATTTGCCTAAGTCATTTGGGGCGGGAATTCTTTTCATTTGTTTTTTTTATTACTTTGCCTTCCCAACGTTCTCGGTGCTGTTTGGTGAGAGATGATGAGTTGTGCGTTAATGATTTACCAATGTTCGATATCTCATGCGGAAATGATGTCTCAAAAAGAAGAGAACACGTTGGTCTCATTCATTCCATCCCCGTCTCCCAAAAGTCCGTCTCCCACACGTCGACCGCCTTCCTCTCCCTTCGCTGGGTCCCTCCTTCCAATATGTAGTTGTGCAGATGAGTTTATAGATGGCGGCAGCGGTCTACTATCTGCCGTCTCTCTGCGAGTTTCAACTTTTCCACGTTAGGTGGCGAGTTCCCTGCTTCCGTTTCAAATGCTACCATTGTCGCTAAAGATCTCGTCATTTGTAGGTCGTTCTGCCTCTTGAAAATCTGAATTTTCGCCGTAGTAACCTTGAAAAAAGAATTATCCTTACTGAAATTTCTGGTTCATTTGCCAGTTCGGGCAATAAGTGATTTCCTTTGAACTTTTACATTGGGGCATAGGTCATCTGTCTCACCTGAGATTAACGCTGTGAAATGGAAATAGCCGTGGGAAAATAGGCATTCTCTGTTCTTCCATTTATCGAGGTGTTGTATTAACACATGATGTGGTTATAAATCAAACCAACCTTCAGATTGATTACACTGGTGAATTGGCAGCAGCGGTGTCTGAAATGATATTTTCTTCTGGCCAACTCAACCCTTTGTACCATGTAATGATAATTAATTCACAACTAACGCATCCGTGTTCACAATATTTCATTCTTATTTGTCATCATAATTTTATTGCTTAGCCGCTTTAATGATTACAATATCTATTGGTTTTTTATTCGTTTAATATGAATTGGAATATCAGAAAATTCTGCTTTAATGAGCTGATAATATACCAGATGGAAATAAATGCCCTTTAAATGGGTAGGATTACTGTGTAATGGCATGTTAGCATTATTTTGCGGAAAGTAAAATGTAATTCAGATTTATATTTGCTGCATATGTGCATCAGTTTACCAAACATTATGGAGCAGTCAATTTTGTTGCTTGAATAAAATAAAAAAAGAAAATATTAAAACGAAAATACGTTCATCCTAAGTCAATATCCGAAAATTGAAAGATTAATAAGATAAAAGGCGTAATTCGATTTAAGAAGTGGATTAGGCGCGTACATTTAAAATAATCTTGTCTCCTTTACTGGTATTTGGCATTAATTAACATCATTATAATTCCGGTATTTATGCAAAATATTCAGTGACGTTATACCTGATCACGTAAAAAATTGTATGCAACAATTTACTAATATACAGGGTTCGTCCGGAAAATAAGTGTCTTGACAAATAAGTCTTTTTTGACAAAAGGGGAGTCGTCCACTACGAATTTGTGCCTGGACGACAAACTCTAAATGCTGCATTTTACGTCCAAGTGCTCGACAGGCTTCGAAAACGAGTCGCCCGCGTCCGGCCAGCGATCAAAAACATCTGGCGGCTGCTTCACGACAATGCGCCGTCTCACACCGCGCTTGTCGTGTCGGACTTCTTGGCCAAGCACGGCGCGGAAACGCTGCCGCACCCGCCCTACAGCCCGGACTTGGCACCACCGGACTTCTTTCTGTTCCCGAAGATAAAGAGGAGTTTGAAAGGAACGCAATACGGGACTTTGGACGCCGTCAAAGAGGCCGTGACGACGTGTCTTCGGGAGGTTCCCGATGATGCCTTCGCGGGAGCGTTCCAGGAATGGGAACGCCGCTGGAACAAGTGTATCGACTCACAAGGGTCCTATTTTGAGGAATATTAGCTTAAGATATGTAAAAGTGTAATACATTTTTTTCCTGAGCTCAGCACACTTATTTTCCGGACGAACCCTGTATTACAGGCGTAAATCAGGGAAGACCAGCTCTCCAGAGTCCAGTAGAATTTTTATTTTTTACAACCATGGTTTCGTCGCAAGGTAACATCATCACCTGATGATGTTGTCTTACGAAAAATCATGGTTGTGAAAAATAAAAATTCTAGTGGAATCTGCAGACTTAGTCTTCCTTCATTTACTTCTACCAAGTACCTTAGGCATATTCCAATGCATAACAATTTAACACCAATGTGGAATCCAAATTAATATGATAGGCTCTACTTTCTTTTATTTAACACAAAACAAATTCAATGCCAAAATGTACTGAACTTGAGTCTGCCTCTCATTACAGTAGTTTTTACTGCTAATTTTAATTTTGATTCTTCACAATCCAAGACGATCAATCCCATTAGGGCATTTAATCTGCTCTTTGCATCTCTGAAACCCTTCCTCAGTTCTTAGTTCAGGTTTATGAGGTACGTTTGAAAAATTCGTACCCATATACTTATTATATCCTTTTCTTTATTGTTATATTACTTTTGGTGTCATTACTCCGTTAATAATTTCTGGCACTTCGCGTAATTAATGCGCTATTGCTGCGTTGGAAAATGGAATGCGTCGTTAACAAAACATTGAATTTTCATTTTCGTTGCCATCAGTTACAGTTGCTTTCTTCTCACAAAATTGCTCCAATTCTTAAAAAGTCTTCTCGAAATTTTAATCAAAACCATTGGATTTGCTGGTTGCAGTCCTTTCTGCGAGGAGACTACGTATTTAACTTCGAAACTAGTTTTAATGAGAACATATTTTTCATGGAAGAAATTAATGCCCCGTTTCATGAGCCCGCGAACTTACGGACTTACTTACCCTTTGATTGGGTAATAAGGTGATGATTGTGGTTGATGAATTGTCACCGGTAATGTACATCAAAATTCCGATTAACTTATGCCTAAGTCAAGAATTCTAACACAATGCTTGACAGAGATTACGACTGTGAATAATTTTTCATTATTTTACATTTAGTATGTTTTCGTTTGAAATAAGAAGGAATGATATGTATTTAGCGAAAATTTGATTATTTAGTAAAATCATTTATGCTTATCTCTTGAAAATTTAAAAGACTGCCATCCTGAACGGCATTAATCTCCAAAACCGCCATGCAAAATTTCATTTCGTCACCAAATACGGGTATAGGCTATAAAAAGTACGATGTCTAGTTGATTGAGTTAATCGCAACAATGTGAATTATTGCCATTCAATGTCACAGTTAAAAATGAAGGAAATGAGTATGTGCACCATGCCATTGAAGCAAAAACCTAATGCATCTCTCAACAAATTTCAACAGGAACGAGTGAGTAGTTTCAACGCATCGGCGTCATCCTCAGTTTGGCGGAAAGATTCATTGTTTCTTTTTTACTTCTCTGAGAATGGATTTCCACCAAGTTAAGCCTGAAAACATCCAATATACACCTTTCCGCTTTTTTATAACAGTTAAATATATAATTTCTTTTATTTTTAAATTTAATGTCATTCCCTGAATAACATCATCGTCTGACTTCTGCCTCCTCCTTAAATTCTCTCCGATAACCTGATTTTGTGCTTAGATAATTCATTGCACGTCGTTTAATGAAGTAATTTGACTTCATAGAGTCCGTAGATGCAAAAAAAAAAAGCTTCGAAAAAGGTTGGCGTTCTATTTTCCTTTTGTTAAAATAAACATTTATTGCGAATTTAATTGGTAGGCTTCCCACGTTCAGGATGCATGCTCAAGTCCTGACGATAGTCAATATTTCAGGGGTGTTCTGTTCTCAGTTGGCTGCTCACGTGAGATGCACTTAAAGTGAAGTACCTGCACTTCAGGTTCACGTGAAGCCATTACGGCGCTGGAGATTCCGTGCCGTCTTTCGTTTAAGGCTGGTCTGATGTCTGCACCGAATGAATTTCCTCGTCTTTTCATTGATTCCTACCAACCTGCTACTAATTATTTCTTCTAGCCAAACGATTGAGATAGCGGTTAAACTTAGAATCAGTCACGTCCTCTCTAATTGGGAATATAATAATAAGGGCAAATTAGGGGGAATTCCAAATGTTTCAATAGCTCTTAGAATTCTATTTCAAATGAAG
The DNA here is from genome assembly GCA_037158775.1 of Hetaerina titia. Lineage (NCBI taxonomy): Eukaryota > Metazoa > Arthropoda > Insecta > Odonata > Calopterygidae > Hetaerina > Hetaerina titia. The sequence continues at coordinate 33,079,123 of CM073771.1, read as the reverse complement.
GAGCAAATTTGGGTGCATTGATAGAGTATCAACTAATTGAGTTCATTAAAGTTAGATTTCAATATTTTTCAAGAAACTGTAACAGTAACTTTAACGGAGTCACCCGCTATGTGTGCATTATAATGCAACCATTTCAGAGAGTAAAAATCATTCGCCTTGACCGGGATTCGAACCCGGATCCCTCGATATCCGGCCGAGTGTTTTAACCAATTAAGCTACCGAGACGTCCTCTTACACTCTGAAATTTTGGGGGCTTTAAAGGAACAAGATGTTATGACGAAATACCGTACATACAATGTCACAAGCATTCGTAGTCGTGCGCGACGCGCCACAGTCCACGATGTTAATAAAGCCAATTTCGAACACTTAGGCTGTTCATACCTTAGACAAATTTCAAGAAACTGTAACAGTAACTTTAACGGAGTCACCCGCTATGTGTGCATTATAATGCAACCATTTCAAGGCGAATGATTTTTACTCTCTGAAAATATATAAATAAATAAATAAATAAATAAATAAATATATATATATATATATATATATATATATATATATATATATATATATATATATATATATATATATATATATATATAAGGTCTTCTTCAGGTCTGTCTGACCTGAACAAGGCCTCGGAGTAGGCCGAAAGCTCAAATAATCTACAGTGTGAGTGTCCTTTTAACACGTAAAAGGACACTCACACTGTAGATGATTTAAGCTTTCGGCCTACTCCGAGGCCTCCTTCAGGTCAGACTGAGAGGTTTTGGGGGAAGAGTGCCTGGGGAGGGGAGGGGGGCGGAAGGTTTAGGGACTGTTGGGAAAGATATTAAAGATGGCGGTTAAGGGTGGGAATTTTAAAGGATCGGAAATATAGGATGTGTGCGGATTCGCGAGTTGTCACCTCTATGTTGGTGGCTGAATCGGGTAGGGATTCTAGAACTGTTAGGGAAAAGCATTCGTCAAATGATAGGTTGTGTGAACTTGCGTGTAAAGGGATAGGAAGAGAAGAGAGTGAGTATATATATATATATATATATATATATATATAATATTGAAAATAACGCTCTCCGACGACGCACAAACACACAAACACTAAGATAATAAATATTACACACACAGAATATATATACATACAAAAGTTTAGACAGCAACACACAATTTGAGAACACATAAAAGGAACACTCACTCGTTATTTCTTAATAATTTCGACGGAATTGTGCTCCGTCTTCCTCGGAATATTAGTTAGGACTCCTAACTAATGAAGACTATTATCAAGAAACAACGTGTGAGTGTTCCTTTTATGTGTTCTCATATTGTGTGTTGCTGTCTAAACTTTTTTATTTAACACTTCCGTGTTACTTCGAAGAAGTCATATAAATATATATGTATATATATATATATATATATATATATATATATATATATATATATATATATATATATAGGAGTATGAATTGATTAGATATTTTTGTCACCAATAAGAGTAATAAGAATCTTTAAAGGTGATAGTGCACAACGCTGTCTAACTATCATAACTGCTACCGTCAGTCCTAAATTTTTCCGTCCTGAACCCGTGCTTATACTATTTAGGTCAATTTATAATTTCTATTAAGCCGATTGTCTTCTTGTCCGATTCCAGATCGAAATATGAATAGGAAGTCGGAAAATGAAAATAAAAAAATAATTATTATTCCTTCGGCTCGCAAATAATCTACCCTACAGACATCGTACATGGAGTCTGTCTCACGGTATTTCCTGGGGACCGATAAGTATGTATCAACTCCTATAAAGTCTAGTGGTACTCGTCGCATTCCGCTCGTCTTGCCGCTCGACACATGACGTGAAATCGATCAATCTCGTCATCTCCGATCACAAAAAAAGGAACGGGAGAGGGTTTCAGAAGTTTATGGATGAAGGAGATTCTTTGCTATTTATAAAAAAAAAAATCTCGGTCGCCGCCGCTTTCCGGATCAGAATAATGGTTGCACTCTTTAGGGATCGGCGCTCGTTGCTTGGGGCGATTTTCAGCATGCGTTGGTCCAGAGAGAGGAAGAGAAGAGGAGAACGCAAGCAAGTGCATTCGCTTTTAGAAGAAGATGGATAGATAAAGATATTTTTGATGGAAGCATCAAACTTATGTTCAAAATATTTATGCATACATATAAATTGTCAATATCAGTTATTCCCACATTATTTAATTGGTGTATTATTATTTGCAAAAAAACTGTAATTAACGAAAATTTTGGGCCATTCTAGCATCTTAGGATGCATTGGTAGACATGTACCTATTTTCCAAATGTGTGACTTCCTCTTAGACGTCTCTTTCAGATGATAGAGAATCTGAAGATCTATAGCAAAAGTTTGACCAAAATAAATCCATTAAAGATGAATTCAAATTTGTTTGTTTTTGAGTTTGACACTGGTCCATCGACCAAAATGTGATGGACCATGAAAAATATTGTGCATATGAAACCATTCTCCATCTCAATATTGACTCAAGAGTGAGCAAGATTTTGATTGTTCCTTCCTTTCAGAGTTAGCAGCTTTAGTTTTCTATATACGTATGTGCCTATTTTCTAAGTTATATAAGGGTAAATAAGCGAATACGTATGTTGTAGCACGATATGCCTCATATTGAAATAATAATACTTGCAGATTTATAAATACGATTTTGATTTGAAAAAAATATGCATTCTTCCATGAATACAGATTTAAATAAACTAAACTCAATGTCGAGAAAGGATTGACCTGGACACACTTTGGACCATTCAGTAGGCCACGCAAAGGGCAGAAATAGAAATGTCCTGGCATGTTTATGTTAAAATAAATATCATAGAATTATTGACGTTTTTTTATAAAATTAAATCCACTTTGCTTTTCCACATAAGCGTTTTATTCTCACGAGCCAGGTTTCGTTATACCTGATGATGTTATGCTATAACGAAACCTGGGTCGTGAGAATAAAAAAGTTCAAGTGGAAAAGCAAAGTGGTTTTATTTTTATAAAAAAACGTCCACATGAAGATTTTCCACCAAGTTACGCCAGAAACTGTTTTATTTACCCATAGAATTATATACACTGTTGGCGTTTTCAGAAATTGGAAATAATTGTTGCAATCACAAAACCAGTTTAATCTTAAAATTAGGAATGTGTCTCTATCTCTTTTACATTACTCTACATTATGGAGAATTAGAATTCAATATACGTATCTCATGCTCACACTATGATTGTATAGAAACGGAAATAATAGATTCAAAAATTTTAAATATATTATACCTGTGGACGACAATTAAAACTTTATATAGTTTCGTAGATGAAACAAGTCAATTAAAACTATAAATAGTTTCGTAGATATGTCAATACTTTCACGTTATTAAGGTTTATGATCTTAAATATGTTATTATGGAAGTATGGACATTTTTCATTTCAGCTGTAATTCATATTGATTAATCTGTTAGAATTTATCTCAATATGATGTTCTTAGATATAGATAATATTATGGAGCGTAGCTATGTATGGTGCGGAAACGTGGTCACTGAAGCAGGAGGATAGACGTAGATTGGAGGCTTTTGAAATGTGGGTGTGGGGAAGAATGGAGAAGGTGAAATGGACCGAAAGGAAAACAAATGAGGAAGTACTAGAGATGGTGGGTGAGGAGAGGGGTTTGTTGAGAGAAATCCTATGGAGGCAGGAAAAATGGATGAAAGGCGTATTGAGCGGTAGTGGAATGCTGAAGGAGGTAATAGAGGGGAGAATGTTGGGCAAGCGAGGAAAGGGTAGGAACAGGATAGGGATGTTGGATGGGATGAAGGGAGGAAAGAAGTTACAAAATATTTATTTGATAGTTTTGTCCATCCAAAAACCTACCTTAACCGGTAGATTACCTAATAAATATAAAATGATGTTCTTGCATATATACATATTCATCTTATTTACTCTCATATGCATATGAGGAAACTCTAAGGGGGAATATGGCAGAATCGAGAAAAGTAAATGCCAAAAAAATATTCCAGCTTTGCAAATGCAGAGATCTCTTCTCGGCTTGAAACATTTAAAGGTCTGCTGTCCTTCTTCTTGCGGTCTCAGCCCTAGCGCTGAACCGCGTAAAAATTCACAAGCTTGAGTGGTATAGCGCCAGGATATAATGGAGTCATGGATAAATGAACTCATTTGGTCACCGTACCAGAATCTCGGCCGCAGGTTTTGGATTAATCATCGAATGAGGCCCTCTAGGTCGAGCGCACGAATGGAGCTAGCTATCAATTCCCGCCAAAAAAATTTTAATCAAATGAGGATGAAACCCTCGTGCTGGGAAATCATTTCGCAACTCGTCAGTTTAAATATTAGATAGGTTGATGAATTAATTCGTTTCAAATTCATAGTTTACTTCCTTCCTTCCCAAGTTGGGGTTTGAGAATTGATATTAATGACCACATTTTCAGATATCAGAACTAAAGTCTTGCAATGGAAAAATAGTAATGATCAGTAACTATCTAAGAACTATTTAAGAGCTATCAATTTTTAGATTCATTTAATTTTTCATCTTTAGTTTCGTCTCGAGAATATCTTTCCCATTAGGATCTTCAGGAATGTTGCACGGTACTTCTTCAACTTTGTGGTGGAGATTATAAAGAATGCCTAAGAGTACATCCTACGTTGATTGGACTCGGTTCATAAGTATAAGTCTAATCTGTATTTCTGTAAAAAAAATTAATTTCTGTCAATATTTAAAAACATTTTGAAAATTCAGCCGTTGAATCAAATATAACATCACCCTCATAAATGATAACAATTGAAATTACAAATGTTCCTCTCTAGCTTGATATAAAAGGTTAATGAGACGAAGAGGTGTAGTGCATTTGTATTCAATTTTCCCTGAGAAAAGAAATGAAAAGCGTAGTTACCACATCAGAGTTTATGTTTCATTTATCATAAGTGATCGATGTATATTAGCGTTCATTCAACCCCAAATTAAAAGAAATCGACATAATCCTTCTAACCTCGAGTATTTTGGTGCTTAATCGGCTTCTCCCTACAGCTGCCGTATCCCTGCAACCCTGGACCCTAAAATAGGGTGAAGGAGAGAAAAAAAAGTCATTAACCACACCCAGTTCTGAGGCGAAGGAGGAGAAGGCAGGATCGTAAGATTCTTAACCAAGTCTCGTTGGAGAACCCCCTTTTGCTCTCACTCCCTTTCCCCACCCCCATTTCGCTCACCCCCCCACCCGTCACCTTCTCTCCAACCTCTCCCTCCGCCAAGGAACCGCCTCTCATTCCTGATACCCCCAAGGGTTAGCCGGGGAGTGTGAGAGAGACGAAAGGTTTGCGGAGGAAGATTGGGATGGTTTGAAGAAGGGTGGATTGAGAAGGGAGGTGCACGGAACATCTCCGTCGCAAGAATGCCTCGAAGGGGGGGTTGGGAAGGATGCGACTTCCACCCTTATCCCTTTCTCAACCTTCGCTCAGCTCAGCCCTCCCACGCCCACTCGCTTTCGACCCACCCCACCCACTTTCGCAAGCAGTAACCCGGTCCCCGTCTACCCTCCGCCATCCCAACCTCATTCTTCTCCCCCACTGTTGGGCGAAGAAGGAATTGGAACGCAGTCGCTGCCGTGCGTCGAGGTTCCGCTTCTGCTCTTGCTGCCGTGGTCGTCGGCTAGCCGTGGTCTTCCACGCGCGGAGCGATAGCCATCGGATGCCCTGAGAGGTGCGGGAGGGGCACTGGGGTGAGGCAGACGGGAGAGGGGAGGGGATGGCCCCGATGGAATTTTAACGAGAAAAATGGATTAATCTCGGGTCGTCGGGATGCTGCTGGGCGGAGGGAAGGAAAACGGGGCGAAGAGGAGGAAGGTGTGGGGGGAGGGGAGGGGTGAGGCGGGAAGGAATAATGGATGTGGCGGGGTCCCTTGCGAGAGGGGGTTTTGCTTGCGCTCCGGGTGATTTAAATGTGGAGATGGGGTGGAGGCGGATGGATCGAGGGGTTTATATCCTTTTGCGAGCATCTCCCGACCGCTTCCATCCATCCCTTCCCACACCCGTTTTGCCCCCATTCCATTTCTCTCCCTATCTCCCCCGCTCTCCTTCCCGGTGTAGGGTATATCGGCGGCTATCGCTCCCCGATCTTCGCCTTTCTTTTTATCTCCATACCATCCACCCTGCATCCCCCCCTCTTCATCCCTCGGGCACGGTGCATTTTCGAGAGTGCTGCAGCCTTCAGCAAGCAAAGGAGTGGCGGGGGAAGAGGAAGAAGAGGCGGAGGGGGCAGAGAAAGGGGTTTCCACCGCTCTCCGACCCCAGGAGAACTACGTACCACGTCACCTCCCGGCTCTCGAAGAAAGAAAGGCGAGAGAGAGAGAGAGTGGTGATAATAGAAGGCCGGCAGTTAAGCGGGAGGGAAAGGGTGGGAGGTTAGATGGTGCCAACTGGTGGGAATTTTTCAGGGGGTGGTAGGTTGGTTACCGGTGGTACCATCCGTACCGTTGGTACGTTGGGACCTGCCTCTCACGGTGAGGCGCAGGGAGGACTGTTTTTCACCGAGTGAGCGTTCATGTGCATATAGGGCGGCCCAATTAGTCGGTGCGGTATTAATTCGCCAAGAGAATGGAGAGATGAAACTCCTATCGCATCTCTTTCGACGCCATTAATTCCGGGGCGTCTTCTTTCGTAGAGTCGGCGAAAGCAGTCCACTGAGAGTAAAATGGACGGCGTTGTTCAAAGGGGATTATTTACTTCGTCCCGTTTAATGGCAATCCAGCGATACTATCTTCCCGAGACTATCTTATAAACTCCTTTATAAAACCTTAATATGGTCTCTAGGATAAAAATACTCAATTTGAATGGTATGTCATATATCAAATGAAAATTAACTCCCTCGGCCCTTAGATAATGCAAAAAAGTACAAAACATTGCTTTCAACCGATATATATATATATATACTTATATATATATATATATATATATATATATATATATATATATTTGATAATTGTTATATTCGTGCTAATTTTCCCTACAAAAAATGCTCATTGTAGTAAATAACATGTGTGGGGGAAAATGGAGAATTTAAGGGTTTTTAATCAATTTATGAATGACCAAGGGAGAAATTAACTTCAACTAGTCCCCAAAGGCTCTCCAATTCATTGAACCCATATTGCATAAAAATTATTAAACTTCTCCAAATTACATGAGCATTAGGTAATTTTACTAAGACCGTTATAAAAATCCCGTATTTGGTATAATGCTGATGTCAGTCGATAATACAGTACGCAGTCCTGTACGCAGTCCTTCAAACCATGTTTCTTCAGCCATTTTGGACCGTAGATATTATGATACGGACATAATTGCTTGATTTTGACTTATTTTATGTTGCACTCGATTACTTTGATTTACAAATCAATATTGCCACTTTACATTTAGGTTCTCATAGCACAGTTTGGTGCTGATTTAACATTTGACGTTTCTGGTAACCCCTTGGCAAAGTTTTCTTTCTTTCGCACGTTTAAGCCATTTTGACAGCTGGAGGAATTATTTGCTGTGCTTTCAAGTTGTTATATCCCGCCTAATAGATGTTAGGCCATAAATCACTTTAAAACATGTTCTTCTTTTATTTTATTCGTCGAGCTTTCGCATTTGCAAAAAACATTTATAGTAAGTCGGTCGTCGTCGTAAACAGTAAGTCGGTCATTAATACGGTCAAAAGGTTAGATTCGGGAAACTATTCAGTGCCTTTTAGCGAAAGACCATAAACATTATTAAAGTATTTCTTTGATCAAAGTGATCATTTTCTTCTTCTATTGATTTCTATTGAATTGTTATAATTAAAAAGCATTCAATGAAATTATTATTTTCTGACATTATTATTAGTTTATTACTTTCAAATTCACGACTATGCTTGAGTTTATCATCTATTCTCGAATGTACAGAAAAAAGCTGTCTTCTCAGGTGCCATAACTTTCTTATAAGAAGTCTATCTCATGATACATAACACTCGCGTGTTGTGACTGTGGCGTTTATTATATCTATTCTTTATCCTCAATCAACGGCCCCAGTTGAAATCACGCAAGTCATGATTTATATTCCCCTAACTCTCTACTACTCTGGCGTGGAAAATTCCTAAGGTATAGCTACTCTTACCATCATGACTGTATTTCATTTAACCGCTGATTAATTAATATCCAGTATCACCTTCGAAGACAGTTACCTGGTTTTTTTCGGTTTTCTCTATCCAAGATGTCCTATCATTACCACAATGGATAACACGTTTCAAGTAAAGCATACAGCACTTAATGTTTTAAACTTGACATTACAGCTCAACAATTATACGTTCTGCACGTTGGTATGATTGTAGCTTTTAACTTAAATGGTAATTGGTGTCGTCCTAGTTATCTCGTCGCCTGAAAATTTGGCTCTACTAAAACTAATTGGGTCACACTGCTTATTAATCAGGGGACTGTAAATCACTAGTTCTATGCTTAAAATTTAAATATACTATGGCAAAAAATATTTATTTCCGTCAACTTAAGACAATTTAGTTAATCGCTCGCGGCGAATGGCCAATTATGGAGGTGATGAACTCATATCTTAATTGACTCTATTGTGCTGAAACTTAGAGCCCTACATCATGTTTATATTATTTGGATCTTTGGATTGGATTTTGGATTTATCGAATAGAGGAGTGACTACAGTATGAAAAACCCAGACATGAAATTTGGCATAGCATGACTTATAAGAAAAGCGAGATGCGTGAAATTGTGCTATTTTGCCTTAAGCATAACTGCAACCAATTATTTAAAATGGTACAATAATATTTGATAATGGTACAATAAGATATGATAGAAGTAGTAATTGTATTGTTTGTTTTATTGTACTAGTAAATTGTATGTAATTGCTATTTTAATTTAACGTGTAATATTTTTTCCTAGTGTGCGATCAAACACTATCATAAAATAATATTTATCCTTAGACAACTTATTATCTCTAATTGTACTAAATTCGAGTCCAGCATCACTTATGTAATTTAATTCTATAATGTCATCTTATTTGATATTTCTTTCTCATATTGTATAATTGATGTTAATTTTATCAGAATACTAGAGGGGGATTAAGCGTGAGCAGGAACCTCCTCAACATATGATGCTATATATTTTTTACATGCTATTATCTTTTGTATTTGCTTCTGCAATAAAAAAAAGAAAGGTATGACTGGGTAAACTCCTTCACTACCTTTCCTTATTATTATTATTTGGATCTAAATAGCTAAGCTTAAACGTTATCAGAAGTTATTCCATGCATTCATTCTTATAAAATATTTCATGCTTGATTTCAAACTTAACTAACATTAACAGCAGTTTAATGTGTCATCTGAGAAAGGTATCAAGGACTTAAGCGATTTAAGTCCTTCGAATTCTTTAAACAGTTACAATAATAATAGATAATGCAGAGATCTTTCACTTTGATTTATTTATCTGGAGTCTCATAATTACCTTCTACTCATTTTTCCGTGATTCACGATAATTTTAAATGAGCATACTCTTTAGTACACTTCGAAATTCAGTTTTTGTTTTTTAATGCTATAGGAAGTTTTAAAATTGAAACTTAATGAGCTGTAATTAAAATAAAATACCTCTCTGGAAATTCGATTGGTAGTGACAGAAGCCATCATAACCAGAAATCGCTTCACGAATTCCGCTTCCAGGGTTAATGTGCGGAAACACGTCTCACTCCTGATTCGTAATACCTTTCTTTGGTGGGGATTAAAATTGAATGCTATTATGGAGCACGAATTAGCTTTTTTTGCATAAATTGTAAACTCCAAATTATATTTTTGCCAGTACAGTTTTTTTCACGTTTACAAAAACCATCTGATACCTAAACACCAATGGCATTATTCAAATGAAAATACGACATAGGTGCGCATACACTTAGGAATCCTTCATTCGTCCCAATGATTTACCCCGGGTTAAATCCTTTGAAACGCAAATTTTTTGCCACGCCTTATCGTCCCTGGGATCTCTTTTGATCCCCGCCATTAATCCCATCGTCCTGCTGTCGGAGACGCGCTGAGGTTTAACTTCTTACCGTAAAAATTGGATTCCTCCTCTCCGTGCCTGACGGTTCGTCGTGGCGCATAAATTTCCCGCCGCCGCATAAACCAATCAGTCGACGTAATTAGCGTTGTCTGGTGCGGTGCAAGGCTCTCTGTAGTGAGGCAGAGAGAGAGAGAGAGAGAGAGTGGTTAGGGGGGGGAGGGGAATGAGTGGAATAGAGAGGAAGACGGAGGGACGGTGATGGGTGGCCCAATTGGACTGTGGGCCACAACCTATTGAGGATGAGTCGAGGTCCAAGATCCGCGCTATCGATTTCAAGTGGGTGAAGGTGTGGCTCATGTTCTCCCACGCCCTCTTCGTGCCCTGAACCCCAGCCAACCCTTGCCTCCACCGTCCTTGCAAACGGGTACCAGCCGGTGCACCACCAGACCTGACCAGGTGTGCTTTATTACTCGCTCTTCCGCCGATGTACTTACGTTGGCTCGCTCTCGCTCGTTCCCTAAGGCGACTCTCATTCCAGAATCCTGATCGATTACTATTAATTGGTGACCATAACGCCTCTACCCTCAGATTACACTCGAACAACTTCCGACTTTATTTTCTATCTCTTGCTTTCATACGTTCCTGGTATTCTTCTCCCCACCTCTGGAAATTGTTTTTTCTAGGAACCATAACCAATAAATTAAATCCTTCCTCTCATCATCTCTACGTTCAAATAGTACCTACGTATTATTTACAATATATAATATTTATTATTTTGACAGTAAAGTGGTCATAGTTAATAAAAGTTCTCTAGTTATGAATTGAAAATCCCAAATGTATTGTCAAACTGTTAGTTTAATCTAAATGTTTATGGTAAGACATGTCGTGAGTCGTAATCAATTCGGAAGATGTTAATTTTGAAATGAAAGTAGTTTAAAAAGTTTAAGGAATGCTCTGTGGTTTTTGAATATCGTTCCGGGTTTTGTAAGTTTAATGAGACCTTTATATTTTTTTCTCTGAAGGCTTTCTATTTTTCTTCTCTGGATCTCTTTAATCTTTCTTCAATCCTGAAATGTTTGAAGGAAAGTGATAGGAGCTATGTCCGTAAATAAAAAAGGCCAACAACTCCACAAAAGCATTTGAATGGAAATACATTACCCATAAGTCACCCTGCAAGACCGCAGTCGCTGGTGGGGAGAAAAATTGCAGCATTGTAGAGGGAAATGTATTGGGGATTTCTCGAGGGCATTTCCCCCATACAAAAAGTCCCTCGATTGCACCTGCGCCGACCACAATTCTCTGGTACAAGTTATTCCGTCCCATAGTGCAGCCAGGATAGATGCACGAGAATATATATCTTATACTGGCACCCCTCTCTCAATTCCAGAATACGTTTGGATTTCAAAAAGGCTTACTTAAAGAAGGTATACTTTGAGAAATTTCACTGCGAAGGAGTAATAGTAATGAGAACGATTGCTAATTAACTGCTCAGGGAATGCAGGTGGTTTTAATTGGGATTCTAGTGGCTCATGTGGTTGTGAAATAACGTATGAGAAGCCATTAAGATATTATAAATTCGTCTTATTCCTCTGAATACATCACCGTTAACGTTTTAATTAGAAAAGAAGTATTTTTTAATGCCCTCTGATTACTTGGGCCACAGCAATTTTATAATTCATAAGCAAGGGATAAATATTCACAGTAAGAGCGATGATGAACGGATAACGGACAGAATTAACGGATGGCTGAAGTAAAGAGATAACATTTGCCATATAAATAAATGATTCAACTGTCTGTATGGATCTTCTTTTCATTCGAAAATTCTGTTACTTACCTTTTCGTCCTCATTAATGTTTACCAACTTTGTCCGAGTCGTTGACAGCCTCTCTTGGAGAATTATCAGCCATCCGATGGAGGAGTTACTTCCTTGCAACGGCCACTTGAGAGAAACTCAATTCTCTTGAGATAAACTCATGGCCAATTCAGCCTACGTTATTCTTAAATTGGTCACGCGAGGTTAACTGAAATGTCACACACCAAAAATTATCAAAGCATATGAATTTGTCTATACATAATATTATGTATTTTCTTTTCACATTAATGCCTATTTTTGCGATAAAATGTCGCTGTATGTGTTTATGATATCATCATGAACTCAGACTTTGAACTTTCCCCTCCACTACTAAATCATTTTTATTAAAGTTTAATAACGTTACTTTAGATAAGTTTCATTCTTAATTACTCGCCATTATGCTGTTCCATTACATTTACATTAATTTATATACTACTTACTACCGGGAAGTCACTTATATGTCCCAAGATCAGGTTTGAGTGCTTTCGACTTGAAATCATTACTTTCCTTTAGCCTGGTGATGGGTCAATCCGTCAATTATTTAGCAATCATTTATTACATGCTTCGAAACCTTGGTAAAAATATTGCGCTCTGCGGGAGTATTTGATTCAAGTATGGGTAAAATATCTATCTAATTAGCGTCTCTTCGCCCATTTCGAGCTCTTAAATCCCCCCCTTCCACCCTCCGTACCTGCCCTCCCACCCTTTTCGCCTCCCCTCTACTCTTAGCGAGTTGATTCATCCGTTCCGCCCGCCTCCGCCGCCACCACTGACGTTCCCTCTTCCATCCATCCCCGTGAGAAATTGCATCCATCTCCAATTTCCCCCCACCCTCGCCCCTAGTGAGTGAATGGCATTCTGTCCCGCTCCCCATCCCATCTCTCATCCTCCCCCACGCTCCTATCTCTGAAGTCTGCTCCCGGGAGAATAATAAGGGAATGGCATCAGAGGCTGGAACATAGGTCCCTTTTTTCGCAGGTGGCCGTGCGTCTTCCCTCCTCTTTCAAAGCCAGCCCACACGATACCCGCCATTTCCCTTACCCCTCATTCCTTCAAGTATTCGTCTCAACCCCTCGCTTATTGCTGCTATTATTTTCATTCTGACCGTTACCTCCTCTCGTCTACTGCAGTTTTTCTTAGTGCCTCAGTATTTCGGCGTCGCATTTGGAATTCGGACTCGAGAGTGCACTTGCGGAGATCTTCGTCCGGAAAAAAACCCTCTCATACAAAAGCCCGATACCCTTTTTTTTGTGTGAGACTCTGTACTGTGTTTCCCTATGGCATATGCTGCGGCCAATGAGACATGTGCACATTGAGTTTTAATCCGATTGATCCTACTAGACTTCTTAGAACTTTCACGTTGTGAACAAATTTTAACCGCGAGTGTTTCGAGTTATACCATTTCCGTGTTTTTTTTATCGCTTAGGTTTTCTCGCTCTGTGTTAAAAAGTGTCAATGTTTTATGACTATTGTGCGAACAATGAATTCAACAACTTTCATCTTGGGAATCATTTCATTTTGCCGCTTCATTATTTTATTAACTTCAATTTTACATTCAACCCATGAGACATTTCAAATTTGAAGTGTTTGTACTTACCAAACTACAGAAACGTCACGCCATTATAACATTATAATTGACCGAGAGTGACTGCAGTGGCACCTTCCGCATTTTTTTTGAATGTGCTCTAATTTTAAAATTTGACTGAATCGATGAATTACTGGTAGTTGCACCCTCACTTTAGTGGGGTTTGAAAATTTTTTTCCTGATTTTAGGACCAAATATGTTATTCATACATTTTTTATTTCTATTTTTACCTTGCGAAATTCCCTAAATTCGCCAAAAATGCCGCACTATTCAATGATTTCTAAACGATTTTGTAAGGTTCGCAAATTTGTGATCAATAGATCATCTATGATCCCATGATTTGATTGCATCCCTGCCATGAGAATTCTAAACGACGTACGGCGTAACGGCTTCTTAACACGGTGGGATCAACCACCTGGAAGAAAGATGAAAAAAATATGACTTTTCTCGCAATAAGCAACGAACGAGAAAATCATTCTCCAATTGGTGCTTGGCGAATTGAATCACTGAATCGCTTCAGGCCTTTCGATTTTCCATTCCCGTCACGGAACAAAAACGCTGCACCACGTGTAAAAGTGACATTCAACGGTCATCACCACTTTCTCCTTACTTACCTCTATCCACTCCATATACGTACATTGTGGAATGTGAAGAAAATCCCTATCACGGTGATGGTTTTTTTTTGCACCCACTCGCCGAAGGATTTAAATTCACAGCTCACATTCAGAATTGAATGCTGGGAAGCTCGACGTATATGGTCAATCGTCAAACACGACAGTTTTCATAGATGGCTTGAATGAATTTCACTCGATCATCGTTCATGCGGTCGTAGAAGAATCGGAAATCCTTATTCAAGAGTATTTCTTGTATGCTGCCTCATGATATGCCGTGGGCTTGTGGTGACTCCGTTTATTAAGATCCAATGCCAACACCGCAATCGGTTGTCCTTTCCTGCCCAGTGATCTCCGCTTGGTTTCTTATGATCCGGAGACGGTGTTAGTCTTAAGCGCTAAAGTTCCGTGTTTGCTTTCCATTTGCTGTAAAAGCTAATATGTCTACCGGCTCTCCGTCTCCTTCTCCAAATGGGAGTTTTGTGAGTCAACATCCTCTTATAAGACTGAAGTCGGAAGTTTTCATATTATGATCAAGGAAAGGACGTGAGGTATTCATTTCTGCGATGAAAATTTTCGTGGTGATGTTGACATGCGTTATTGAACTACCAGGCATTCACCAAATGATTGGCTCTCTACGGTTGATCTCTTTTATTGCAAATGTTAATTCATTACTGATTAAAATAAAAGCATAAAGCATGAATCCATAGTGCGGTTCAAATTGAACCGATCTTATTTTCCATGTAATGCAATTGATATAATGATACTCCAACTCCAAGGAACTTTTTCGAGTGACATAAAGCTACATTAATCACCCTTAAGGTTGGTTTAATAGGTGGGTGGTTAATCTCAGCTGATACAATACCCCGCACGGCGCGTAAAACTTATAAATCAGGGTGTAGGAGCCAGTTTATATTCCTATGCCGACTATGTATTCCCAGGAAGATGCATGCGGCTTGGGTGAAACCCCCTGAGGGGTCACCCAAAATTGTAACCGACCCCTCCGGTCTGTAGCCAGGTGTTCTACACACTCGATCACCACGCCCTCTTTTGGATAACATAATCAGCTTTACGATTTTAAGGTGACTCCATGTTGCTGCGGAATATTTTACTCTTCCACTCTTTCTTCGGCAAGATATTATGTTTCATTTTCTTGTTTGGAATTCCATTTCAATGGAGCACGAATGGAAACACGATTCCTTTATTTAAAAAAAGGAGTAATTTATCAAATTTCCGTGAAAGGAAAACATTTAAATAGGATTGAAAAAGTGGCGAGGCAACAGATTGAATAGGTGGGTAAAACCGGTGATAGGGCCATTGAAGAAACTACGGAATCATTTTTTTTTTTTGCGTTGGTCTCAATGAGAGCGAGTTAAGTCGTAGTCACGTCTCAATCCCCTGGATTGATATCTATTAGCATTCGTAAAGATCGTAAAGTGGCGCTGTCGCGGAAGCATCCCTCGTGAAACGGAGAATTTTTCTGAAATGTCTATCAATCTGCTAGCTATCCTAACGGCTCTTGCCCTACGACGATTTATTTAGCTATTTTATCGAGCAGCACACCATAACTCTTTCTGCATATTTTTTTTCTAGTTATCCCAAAGAAACAGCGTAATTCACTTGACTTAAAACAGAACTTACATTTCCTAATGGACGAAGGTATATTTTTCTCGACAACATATGCCAGGTAAAACCACCTGCCGCTTCATCATTTAAAATTTACTGTAGTTGGGTCGGTAGCTGAAGCAAGATATGCGGAAGGGACTCATTCGAAGTAATTTTATCGGAAGTTTTTTTGTAAAAAAACAGTGTACAACGACGTAATAGTGTACGACCAATTTGGTAATATAATACACACATTGAAAAAACACTACCGTTTTCAAAAATTATCATTGCAATAATAATTTATCACTAATATTCGTTTGGTGATTTCACAAATCAATTCGGTACCTCTCGAATGGGAAAAACTAAGCTTCGCGGAAATGATCGTAAATAGTTGGCATCTATCTACTCAAATATAAGGGCCATTTATGGTATATATTATGTACTAAACCAAGTGTAAAGTTTTTTAGCGTCTTGCATATAACAGTCCTTTCTTAAAGTTAAATTACATAAAATTATCATCCGCAATTATGAATTCAATTTTTTCTATTAGTTTTCAACTTAGTTTTATTTATTTAACGTCTTCGTTTACAAATATTTCAATTTTACGTACATCTATCAGTGTGTAATTTGAATTCAAGACTCAAACAAACACTTGACACTTGACATGTGACACAATATTTTCCTGTCACCGGTAATTTACAATTGACACTGCAATATAATAGCCCTCGCTTTCGTATTCGCCCACATGTAATCGTCTTAATGAATTATTAAAACCCATAAATCTTTGTTGTTATCAATCTGTAGACTTAAGATTCTCACGGTCTTTATCTCCGTCAGGAATAAATTTATGATATCCCTAGCCAAACTCCCCTATATTAAGTAGTTATTCAACCTTTCTTTCCCTCATTCCTTACTTTTTTCCTTATGCCAATCATTCTATGGAAGTGGTGCGAAAAGTATAATTTTTCTGAAAGTTTAGATTTTGATGCATCATTCTTCTTGGATGTGGTGACGAATTCATCTTGTTCTTTTAGCCAGTTGGCATTTTTTTCAGTGGCATTCAACATCAAAAATCAATTTTTCATATTATCAATTGTATGCTCCCTTTTTTTGAAATCCTTGCTCTTCTGAAGTTTATTATCTTTGAGGGATATAATTCATTTCCTGGAGCGTTGATTGCCTTCCCGTGAAATATTCCCTGCAGCTGAAAAAGGCTCATCTATGATTTCTCTGCATTCGTATTTCGTAAAGGAGCATGTGACGAGGAAGCTGATAATTATAATGCTGATTTAAAGAACAATTGGGGTGCTGAATCCAATTATGACACTAATTTTTTCCTATCAGCTATAGTTTTCAAGATATAGATATGTTGTTACTTACGTAAAAAAATCTGTTACATGATGATATGGGAATATTATATTAATAACACAGGCCAATAGTAGTTTTGGTGCCGGAGCTTTTAGTGCTGATTTAAAGAACAATTGGGGTGCTGAATTCAATTATGACACTAGTTTTTTCCTATCAGCTATAGTTTTCAAGATAGATATGTTGTTACTTACGTAAAAAATCTTCTACAGGATGATATGGGAATATTATACTAATAATTATCTCATTGGCCTACAATATATAAATATACATAAAACTTATTGACAGTTTATTGAAAATAAAAGGAACACCGCAGAGTGGTTATAAATTAGTATACTTATAGATTTATTTAACTTTGAAAATTATTTTCCGGAATATATCAAATATTAAAACAACTAATCGTAAGATGTGCATTATCTAAAAAAGTAGAGCTGTTAAATAAAAACGGATTTCATATTTGGATTCAGCTCTATAAATATAGTTAAAATCATCACAAAGATTCCCGGCACCAAAAAAAAAATTTTTTTTGTAGGCCTGTGTAATCATTCAGAAAAAGGACTTTGCCGATTGTTTTAAAAAGTGGAAGACGCCGTGTTGTGAGGTCCCAAGGGGAGTACTTCGACGGAGACAAAGGTCTCATTGTTCTAGTTAGACTCATTTTTCTCAAAATATTAGCATGGTTAGATCCTTTCCGAACAGACCTCGTGATAAGAATTTTATTTACAGCAATTCTCGGCGAGAGAGTTTGGTACTACCCTAAAGTGGGTATAAAATGTTAGTTAAAGAAAATCAGTCAATCAAATCAATCAGTCAGTCAAGCGTAGAGAATCTTTTCTTGAGATATGAAATCCTGACATGTGTACTACTTTTCTCTTTTTATTGCATATTTAACCCTTTTCTCGCACTTACTATAAAATTTCCGTAAATATTTTCGTGTATACTGTTATAATTAAAATAATTTGTACCTGTGTTACATTCCATAATACGAGGGTCATCCGGAAAGTAGTACCCGTTCGTGCCGCATGAAGTGCTGACGACGCGAGTAGCCGCTGGACGAGGTCAGATAGCTTCAGTGGCTTGTCTGCCTTCTCTGAGCCAAGTTGCGTGACGCTAGCATTGCCTGTGTTGTTTTTGTGATTGTTTACAGTGTTTAAAAAAATTGAGAACGCCGCCAGTTGTGAAGTGAGGGCAGTGATTAAATTCCTCAATGCAAGAAACGTTCGCCCATGTGATATTCATCGCCAATTAAAGGAGGTGTATGGAGACAATGTAATGGACGAGTCGTCTGTTCGGCGGTGGTGTCGCAACTTCAACATGGGGAGGGGGAACACACACGGCGATCAGCGTTCGGGGAGACCGTCTGTTATTACAGACCAACTGGTGAGCTCAGTTGACGAATTCGTGAGGAACGATCGGCGCGTCACAATTGATGACATCTGTGAGCATTTTCCCAATGTTTCTCGAACAATTGTTCATGAAATTGTTAAACACCATCTGCATTATGCAAAAATTTGTGCAAGATGGGTCCCTCGCATGCTTACAGATGAGCACAAAACCAAGCGTATGGCTGCAGCACTGACGTTTTTGGGACGTTATTCTGATGAAGGAGACTCTTTCTTGACTCGCATAATTACTGGTGACGAAACATGGGTTTGTTATGCATCACCTGAGAGTAAACGACAGTCAATGGAGTGGCATTATGCTCATTCACCAAACAAACCAAAAAAATTCAAGACAGTTCTGTCCACCAGGAAACTCATGGCAACCATTTTCTGGGATCGACGAGGTGTATTGCTTATTGATTTTATGGCCCGTGGAGACACTATTAATGCCAATGCGTATTGTGAAACATTAAAGAAATTACGGCGGGCAATACAAAATCGGCGGCGAGGTCTATTGTCAACTGGTGTCATTCTCGTTCATGACAATGCCAGGCCTCATGCAGCTGGGATAACACAAAAACTTTTGCAGCAATTCAAATGGGAAACTTTCGACCATCCACCGTATAGCCCGGACTTGGCCCCTTCAGATTTTCATCTCTTTACAAAGCTTAAAGACTTTTTGGCAGGAAAAAGATTTGACAGCGATGAAGAACTTAAAGAAGGAGTGACCCTGTATCTCAATGAGCTGGCGGCGAAGGACTATGCAGCAGGAATACAGAAACTTGTCACACGTTATGACAAATGCCTTAATTTGCTTGGAGATTATGTTGAGAAGTAGTTTAAAGTATCCTCTTTCAAATAAAATTTTTTATGTTTGTTAATACTTACTTTTGCGTCTTTATTTCACGAACGGGTACTACTTTCCGGATGACCCTCGTACTACAGGGTCTGTCTCAAAAGTAGTGATACGAGTACTTTTTTTTTCTCGGATATACGGACGGACGGGCGGCGGTTTCTCTAGCTGGGTTCAAGAGAGGGGAGTCTCAGAATAGGCTGAAGACCGATGGAAATTGGCTCCCAGTCTTTACGGAGTGCGAATTGTTCGTTCGGGAAACCTCTATAACGTAACCTCGTTACACCCCGTGATGAACCTGTTATTGAAACGGTGTTACGCCATTAAATGTTTTGCGTGAAACTGGGCAAAACCGGGAAAGAGACTCATGACATACTCAAGGCAGCTTATGGTGATTACGTCATAGATCGGGTTTTTTTTGAGTGGCACAAGTTGTTTCGGGGGGGGGGGCAGAGAAGATGATGAATCGCCGAACGTTCAGGACGCCCTTCATTCTCAAAAAGTGACTTAAATCTTAAGAGCAAATCTTAAAAGAGTGAAGGTCTTGTTGGGCAGAGATCGCAGATTAAGTGTTTGAATGGTTTTAGATACACTTGGCATCCCTAAAAGTAATAGTCAAGGAGTTATGACCGAAAACATGGCACAAGAAAGGCTTGTGCGTGGTTGGTGCCGCGAGTCCTCTTGAACGAACAAAACGAAACTCGTACGCGAATCTGCCAAGAGCTTCTGGACCATGCGAGTGAGGATCCAAATTTTAGACATATCCCCACCACACTCCTTCCTCTTCCCCCGCTTCAAATCCCGAAAGGACGTCACCACGGCTCGGTGAAAGCGTTATAACAGGCCGTGACGAGGGAGCTTAACATCATTCCGGGCGCCACCTTCCAGAAGGTGTATGAGGCGCGGAAAAGCCGCTGGCGGCGGCGTGTGGACGCACAAGTTTGTTACTTGGAAGACTATTGAGCGAATTTTTCAGATATGGCAGTAAACTTTTTAAACGCCTCGGTCCAACTACTTTTGATGCAGTACTTGTAAAACAAATCAAGATGAATTATTTAATTTAGTCAGGGTGTGAAAAGTGTTTAGCCATGTTTTTGTGTTCTCGTACTAAAATATTTTTAATTTGACTGAATATTGTTAATTTTTTTCGGAATTTTTCGGAAATTATGTATTTATAAAAATAAAAATACCCCGGTGAAAATCGAGGTGGGAAATGGAAAAGCCACAAGAATAATTATAATTGCAGCAAGATAGGAATGGGGCATATCACTTCCTTTGACGACCATTCATAGAAAAAAAATACTGAGGTCATGTATTCGACACTGTCACTGCGAGTGATAAGTGAACATAGACATATTTCGTTTTGATGTCAAATATCAGAATAAATAAATTACATTTTTGCCGTAAATTACATTAAATTACAGAACGGATATTTGTAATTTTAGCTGTAAACGCAAATAAACTTCTTCAATAAATCCTAAATGAGAAATTAAATATAACCAAAAAATGTTTACAGCACTCAACCACCTAGGATAAAACTCATAAGAATGTTTCAGATGTGATTATGTGATTTTATTTTCCCCATGACACTCTTTTTATCCATCGTTCAAGTCTGTAGCACATTGTTTTTCTCCGTATGCATGTATGGGAGATAAACAAAATATCTTATGAATTCACCCTTGTGCACAAATCTCAAGGAAACGCAAGTGGATATCCATTCCTGGGCTACGTTTTGGGGCGTTGGCACGCTGTCCTCAGCATCAGTTCCATCCTTTATACTATATGTACAATTTTTTCAATGCTTCACTACGCCCTCATTGATTCCTCCCCACGCTTGCCCTTATTACTAAATCGACGCCCCCTCACCAATCTTTAGACCCAAATTTCGCCCACCTTAAGGGCTTTCAGACAGAAAAAAATGTGACAACCTCGTCGAAGAGCATTCCTTGGCGTGTGGGAGTAGATCCGTCCTGAGGGCCGGGCACAGGGAGATACTTCTTTTGGAGAGGACGCGGTGGGGTTGACAGACCTAATGGGTGGGGGACCAGCAGTCACCTCTTCCTTACCCCCTCACCCAATCAGCTTCTTCTGGACACTTAAGGATTACTCGTTCCCGGGTCTCGATGCGCGTCTCCTAGCCTTCGCCCCCCCGCCTTCCAACCACCTACGACTGCCACCTCCCTACAACTTCCACCCCCCCCCCCCCAAAACTTCCAACCCTTCGCTTAAAGTAGGCGAGAGGGCGTGGCCGGGGAGACGTACCCCGCACCGACGGCGGTCCGAGGAGGTAGACGCACACACACACACACACGCAGCGGCTCCCTCCATTAGCGTGATGGCGAATCTCCTCTTCCTTTACGTGGCCTGAGGGCACGAGGGCGAGACGGCCTAGCCTCAGGACTCCCGGCCTTCCCCGGTATCCAAAGTGGATCACGGAGAGAGTAGTAGGCTGCTAGCTCCTTTTTCCCGAACGATGTAGGTAGTTCATTACGCACTATAAGAAAATGAATCAGCGAGCAGAATACGAATTTAATACTACAGGCGGTAGCAGGGTTGTCAAATGATCTTACAGCTGTACATTCTTGACCACGCATTCGTTAAAAAAATATTTCCCGCGCTCATCGCATTCTCGACGTGAATTTTCTTCCTTCGGCGCATTTTTGCCTTCAAATGAGCGGAAAACTTTATATTTTAGTAATGTACAAACCAATATTACTGTTTTTTCTTATTACGAGTTTTCGCGTACTCACTATTCATTAGGCATATCATAGATTTTTATTAGATGCCAAGTTTTACCAATGAAAAGCAGTGATGTTTCATAAAGTGTTTTTGAGGAACCACTCACGTGACTTAAGCTAATGTTCTAGAGTAATTTTAAGTCTGCCAATCAAGAAAATGTGTAAATGCTTTAGATGTGTTTGATCTTACCCCAGTTGCTAGCCAATTTTAGAGGAGATAGGACAGCCATAAGTAGTATTAGTTTTTAAGGGAGGCGACAGACAACTGAGGTCATTTGCGCCATTAGGGATGGATGGGAAAGAAAGGGTGGAGAGAAATCCGGCGTCGGCATTAGCCTACTCTTGTCGAAAGGCGCCAAGGGGTCCGCAGTTTAAAGTTCCATCTGACGGACGTCGTACTCACTCAAAGTGCTCTCCACAAAGCATCTCAAGTAGTGATTGGGATACCACTGAAAAATATTTGTTGTCTCCAGGATTCAAACCCGGGCCCTCTCGGTAGGAAGCCTGTACGTTAGTCACCGCACCATCCCGATCCCCAATAGCTAATAGTTCTTTTATACCTTAATTGTGTTATAAAATTATCCACGTAAACGTCCTGGGAAATGCTAAGAATAATGGCGTTCATGCGTTGCTAAAATTTTTTTGGTAGATGAATTATAAGAAATTGAAAAAAATTGAGTGTCACCCAAAAAAATTCCAGCAGTGACTCAGCATTCCCACTCTTTTGCTTCTTCTTTTCAATCTTTCTTATAAATAATCCTCCTACTTCTGTCTCTTACTTTAATTATTTTCTCTCCAGCTTCATTTCTGTACTCTCCTAGTCCTCGGTTGATGTTTCATGGCAACGCGACAGAGTGCTCAAGACGCTAGAGCACTACCCTAGAGCATCCTCTTCGTCTAGTGAAAATATTTCTGGCCTCAGGAAAGGCGATGAAACTTAGCGTGTGCCTTCAACATTTGGATGATCTGTCATGAAGGCTCTAGGACCGAGGTAACTCGGCTAGATTACACTTTGGAAATCTCTTTGAAAAAGCTATCTGTTAATTTTGTAAAATTGTTTAAATTATCCTACTTATAATGCAAAAATTGAGGTCCAATGAGAAAGCATTCTATCCTATTTAATTAAAAAGACAAGCCTAAAACTGCAACTTTTTCATCCAGCGTTTTCTGCATAGGTCAGTTGCTTCAAGAACAAGAAGTTAGACAACTTTTGAACATTGCACGTTAATATTATTGGTGGCACTGGGCAGATAATAAGCTACCCATAATAGTCTAGGTTTTATATACGTCGTGCAAAGCCAAAATTTAAACGTTTGACTCAAGATTGTTCGCATCAACTTCCGTAGGATATTTACTATATATTGAGCTCATGTTTATTGCTTGCGGGCTTTATTCATTTTTCAAAATTCCAATAGAAATAACGGTCACAGAACCTCAACGGCTACAAAAAAATCAGTAATCGCTGTTGTTTTTATCAGGGAATTTTTTCTGATTCGAAATTGCGAGATTCTTTAAAAAATGTTCCAAAATTTCCTGAAAATTGAGCAATATTTGAAAAGGGTCCCCGTAGCAAACTGTGCCGTTATTCAGGAATTTTTGGGGGAAAGCGCCCCAAAGGAATCAGTGGGGAAATAAATTGGATTTATTTAATTTCCCACTTCTTCATTTACCCACGCCGACCGTTACCATGTCATTTCTTCTTTATGTATTTATTTATATTTACCCCTTTTTGTGATCCAACCATTTGAAACATTCGTACCAAGAGTTGTAATTTCAACTTGAAATTTAAAAATATAGTAAGTACAAAATTATCTCAAAATCATGCTAATAGAAAATAATAGGAGAGAAATTAGATATCACATGGAATATGATTAAGCTCCGTGTTACTTGGCAGACAAACGTGCGTGACAATAACAAGATGTCAATTAAAGACGCATAAAAATATTTAATTTTGATAATGTTGCTAATTCTAAACGTTTTTTAAAATAAGTTCTTCCAAAAAGTACTGTTCAATATTACAACTATTATTGTTTTCTTCTTGCCATGGGTGGCGAGGGATTGTGCGAAGGGAGAGAAATCTGGGGTTTGGGCCACCATACACGTAAGCGGTCGGGTGGGGGGAGAGATATTCCCCTAGCATACTAATGTATTGTTTTTTTTGTTATTACTAATACTTAGTTTTCCGTGAAGATTTTGTGGGTATCCCTTCGTTTCGGATGAATGCAGCTTTGCAGTCACTCAAATGTAAAAAAAAGGCCTCTTCGCACTGAATGATATGTGTGTTAAATTGTTAAAAAATGAACAAATATTCATGTGGAAGATATTGTCCTTGCAACTGTATACTTTGTAATGCAAAGCAGGAAGATTTTAGCTCATTTAAAAACTCAAAAATATTTTGACGCTTGAATGAACACTTGAGTTCACACTAACGAGCAGAAAAAAGCCTACCCCTGACCTCCCACTCAGGCTATACTCGTATTCACAACTTGATACTTTTCTCTGTAATCCCTTCTTGTTGCTCGACTACGCGTTACTCTCTCGTTTATTCATCCCCCTGACAGTGTTTTGTTTCTTTCCCGTCCCTCCTTGCCATTTCGTCCTCCGCCTCCCGGCCACTGTGACTTAAAACCTTTTGCGCAATCTCTTCCAGGAAGCGATCTCCTCCGTCTTTTTTGATCACCTGACGTCGTTAAAACCATTTCAGCAGCGCTCCGACGATGTTTTTCCCGGGCGTTTTCTGGAAGCGCTTCGAAAATGCTTGTCCCGAGGCGGTCGTCGTTACCGAACTCTTTTTAAGTTTCGCTCCGCACTTTTCTTCCATCTCCACGAGATTGTCTAAAAAATACCCTCATTTGTGGAATAAATTTACGTCGCTCTGCAGTCGCGGAATTCTAGGGTGAGAAAATGTCGTAAAGTACAGTGTGGGTCAAGCAATCTCCTCCTTTGAAAATTTCCGAGCATTTTTTGAAGGCTTATATTTTTATTACTGAAAATGAAGGATTGCACCATGTAATCTTATTTCAAAGTGATGAACCGTTTATTATTGCCTTAGAGGCTCACATTTACCGTACGATGGTATTCGATACTTACCAATGAACAAAAAACAAATTTCAAAATATTTATACCATATTACTGCACTGATGTTATTAATTTCCCCTGATTTACCACTTAGGTAGTTCATTAACGCTGACTCTTGTCAACCTTATAATGCTAGGCGAACCGGTAAACTCATAAATCCGTTTAAATTTAAAATGCCACTTCTATCAATAGTTTTATTTTACTATAAGAGAGATCTCAATTATGTGAAACCAATTGTACTTAGCATTGAGGACGAAAATCCAACTAGTTTCAAGTTCCTGACCAAATAATGTAATTTACCATTGCTTCGTTGAAGTAAAAAATTAATCAGGATTAGCTATTCCAATTGTTAAACACATTACATTAAAATTTTAGATTTGAAAATCTGTGGTCGTTATTCAAATCGACGACTTATTGCAGTGTGTCTGTGTCCATGATATATTTGAAGCAATAATGCCTTGATGAAGAGTGATGAAAAGCATCAAAGTAGATTATACGTAGAGCCTCGAAAAAATGCGTGCGAAATCTTATTCCTTAGGAAGGTAGAAGGATTGTCAAGGGGAGTTCAAAAAAATCTACAAGCAAAACAATTTTTCAGCTACATAAAATATTGCTTTCACCCTTGGATCAGACGTAAGCCTGTTGGGACGGGAATTTTCTGTGTGGGAGGATATAAATTGCTGTCCATGAGGAAAACAAAATAACCAGTGGTATATTACGCGGTCCCACGGGAAAAAAATGTGTACACGTATAAAACAAATACAAGAACTCTCGAAGGGGAAAAAAATTAAACTTTTCCTTCCGAGCGGGTTTTATTTATTTATTTTTTTGCCCGGGCCTCCACCCAAGTGAGGCGATTGGGTGCAACTCTGTATCGCCCTCTCGATTTTTTTTCGTCCGGCTACACTTCGCTCCTCTTTTTCGCGTCAAAATCCCGTCCCCCCCTGACACTAATCACCGATTACCAGCACTTTCCCGTCCCAATAAGGATCTCGACCCTCAGCCCCCGCTGGTCTAACCATCTCCACAACGGGGGGAGACGGAGGGAATATCTCCCTCCTCCTTCGAAAGCGCCCCATTTCCACCCTCCCCCGCGCACACCCTTCCCTCCTCTCTCTCCTAATCCCTCCACCACCCTCCTTCTCCATTCGAGGGCGTTACCGTTGTCCGGGGGCCTACCTCCCGATTGAGCCCACCCCTCGCCCCGTCCCTCTCGCCGTGCATCGCGGGGCGGGGGTGGGGGCGACGGGAGGGGTGCGAGGTCTCGCTGGGAGAAGAGATCGGCCCTTGCGATGGGAGCGCACGCAAATGGCCACTTAAAGGAAAGGGTTCCTTCCGCTGCGAAGCGAGACCCGCCCCCGCCTATCCCGCATGGTGTCTCCGCTCTCTCTTTCCTTTCCTCCCCATATCCAGGGCCTCTCCGCCGAAGCCCGCCCCTTGCGTCCACCTTAACACCTACGCCCTAAGCCACGAAACATGGCAAAGTATTTTCACCAAGTGTGGGCCAAGACACCGTATATTGGATGAGGAGTATTAAATGCAAGGGAGGAAATTTCATTAACGTGTTCCGCCGGATCCCACCAGGCTACATTGGAGCGGCACGCAGAAGGGAAACATTTTCAGTTATTCATACAAGAAACAAGACAAAGCCGTTTGGTTGCCCCTCTCTCTCTCGGGAAACCGCAATCGATTTTTCCAGCATATATTTTTTTATAATCCAACGAATTGAACTCGGTGAAGGGACATAAAATATTTGATTAAAAAAGTTGATCGTCTTGCACTTTTTCTCTTGCAGTGTTAATCGTTTCATTAAAATAATTCCCTTTTAACGTATGTTTCACAATGAAGGAATTCAAAATTTATTTTATCAAAGGAAATTTGAATTTACTGAAAGGCAGTTTCTACCAGAGGCGAAATAATTAAAGAGACATTAACCCCTGGAGAAAAAAAAGGAATTTTTTTATTTCGTCGTGAATGGTTGTCCATATTTGAGTCCCTGTAATACTAAGCTTTGGAGGACTAGACACCTTAAATCAAGAAGGTATTTGAAATCGTGACGTATGGATCATCATATCAATTCCACCACCAAACGTCTTAGTAAACTAACTCAATAAATTGTTTCAAACTATAACCCAGGATAAGGACTCTAGAATTAAATAGTTATTTTTTTATAAAATGATCATCCAAGCATTGACCATAGTTTATGACTTCGGATGACGAACCATAACCATAAAACTCAACTTTACGACCTGTCTGACACATATTAGCAGATAAAATTTATCTCGTACTACGACTCAGCAACGTTTGAGGTCATTCAGTCGAGCAAGGGAAAACGGTAACTTATCCTGTGCTGACCGCGGACTTCTTAATCAATCAATCCCTAAATAATACCGGAGCCTATCTCACAGGGAAATTGAAGTCCATGAGAATTTAAAAAGAAATGAAGATGATAAATACAGATACACGTGCCTTGAATTCCCCAATGGTTACCCTTTGACCGGGAGTTTCAAACGTAATAGCGTTGCCTATTATTAAGCCATATCAGGTTCATTGATAAAAAGAATACTCTCTGTAAGTGCGTCAAAATATTAAACTGTTAATTTTTATATTAAAAACGGAAGAGGTAGACACAGGAGGTTGGCTGAATAGACCACAATTATAACTAGTAAAATAAATAAAATTATGATGAATTGCAAATAACCTGGTGTAAGGTTTCCGTATCAATTAAGTTGTAAGTAGTCGATTTGTATCTAGACTATTGATCACCGAAGTTGATCGCTTCAATCATGTAGTACCTTAAAAACATTTGTGAAATAATTTACATTATTTAATTACATAAACGTAAGATAATAATAATAAGAGAATTTACATCTTACATCAATTTAGTTTACAAAGTTTCAGGACATATTATTGGTTTTACACGGTAGCGCATTAACGTTGTGCGTAGGGAAGAATATTGAATCATTTCAATTCCCGCGTTAGAAATTAATTTGATTCCCACCACGATTTCGCGACAGAACTGGAGTCTCCCTCATTATTCTCCAGTGTTGTCCTTCCCTTTCCATTATATTGTTTTTTTTTGCGAGGGAGAATGATTCGTTCTCTTATATCTGATAATTTTCAAACCGTTGGTTCGTGCACTCCCTCACCATGCGTCACTCTCTCGCGGCCGAGGCTCCCATCCCCAAGAGGCAAGATTACGTTGCGTTTTTTTTGCGCGATAATGCCCCCCCTCATCAATCTCCCCAGCCCCTACCTCGAGCCCACTTAGGATGCCCGCGTCACCATCACCACCATCGCATTACCCTCTCATCGTCGGGCTGTGCTGGCACAAAATACCAACCCCACCCTTCGTTTCTATGAGGGTACGGAATATCGAAGGTTTGGTTTTGGGGGATGCGATTAATGAACACGATACGCAGTCGCAGTTGTCGTTTCCCTGACCTAGTTTGTCTCTTTGAAGGGTTTCCAGGGGATCTAATGAAAATGTTGGTGATTTAATCACAAATTCTTTTCCATCCCCCTTTTATATGAAGCTTAAACTTTGTTACGACGATCGAAACTAGGTACACTCCCAATGAGTCCATATACCATAAAATTCAATTATTAAAAAATGACTAAAGTAGAGCGATAAATTCTCTGTGTGTTACAACACCAGAACCTTCATCTTAGAATAATCATCCTCTTATATATATATATATATATATATATATATATATATATATATATATATATATATATATATATATGAGATGGTTATATGTATATATTATATGTATATTATATATATATATATTTGAGTAGATTTGGTGATAAATATATATATATATATATATTTATCACCAAATCTACTCAAATTACATATACATTTGCTGTATTTCCTCTAAAACGTGAATTTGGGGAATTAGCTTGGCTGATAGATCACTCGCCCGGAAAGTTGGAGGCTCCGGGTCAGATCGGGGCTTTCTTTCTCAAGAGAGAGAAGGAACACTTTCTCTCCCTTGGAAGATGGTTTGGCCACCGAAAATTCGGAATACGTATCAGATTTATGTGTGTTTCTCCGTGTTTTTTTCGCTATCTGTCTCTCGCTTCTTTTACATTATTATTCAAATTTGTGAGACTCGCTAGTTTTCGAATTGTCAGTGGTGCAAGGCAGCTTTCTCAATGATGAGAAGCTTCATTCATAAAGGTGTCTTGGACCGCCGAAAATTCGAAAACTAGTGAGTTTCTTTTCTTCTTTGGGTGATTTTGTGCTTTTGTCTTTGTCCACCAGTGCTAACTTAAAATGAATTATTATTCATATCCGTGAGATTTTCAAATATGTTATATAAAAACACAGTAATCAACCGGAAGGTCGGTTTGGTAGGTGATGGTAGAGTTCACCCATGTACTAAGCCCGACGGCGTATGAAATTCACACATCAGGTTAGGAGGGACAGTTCCTTTCCCTGTGCCGGTTATGGTTTCCCAGGAAGATCTGGTACCCGAAAAATCACAGAGCTTGTGTGGAGCTGCAGGTGCCCAAAGTACCTTGCCCGGGAATCGAACCCGGACCTCCGCTCAGTAGTGCAACGTTCTACCCCATGGACTACCGCAACCCACATGTTTTATATATATATATATATATATATATATATATATATATATATATATATATATATATATATATATATATATATATATATATATAATTCACTAAATAGTCATAGCAAACACAGAAACTAAAACATATTAAAGAGGGACTCACTAGTTCTCGAATTTTCGGTGGTGCAACCACCTTTCTCAAGAGGAATTAGGAATGGAGGATCAAGAGGAATTAGGAGTTCTGTTCCTAATTCCTCTTGAGAAAGGTGGTTGCACCACCGAAAATTCGAGAACTAGTGAGTCCCTCTTTAATATGTTTTAGTTTCTGTGTTTGCTGTGACTATTTAGTGAATTTTATTGTGCACGTTCGTGGCTTTTCCAAGAAAGTGAATATATATATATATATATATATATATATATATATATATATATATATACTGTATATACATATTATAAACTTTGACAGCAACACACAATATGAGAACAAATAAAAGGAACACTCACACGTTATTTCTTGATAATTTCGATGGAATTGAGCTCCGTCTTCCTCAGACTCCTTCCTGGGACTCCTAACTAATCAGTCCTAACTAATCTTCTGAGGAAGACGGAGCTCAATTCCATCGAAACTATCAAGAAATAACGTGTGTGTGTTCCTTTTATGTGTTCTCATATTGTGTGTTGCTGTCAAAGTTTTTTTATTTAGCACTTCCGTGTTACTTCGAATAAATCATATATATATATAAAAATATAATATATTTTTTTATAACATATTTGAAAGTCCAATATATTTTATAAATAAATATATAAATATATATACAACATATTTGAAAGTCTCATATATATATGTAATCGTGTGTGTGTGTTCATATACACACCCTCTGTCTCAGTACACACTTTCTCCTACGTATAGAGGGATGTAGGGAGAGAGAATGCAGTTTTGCATAATGCATTTATTTTTAATAAGGGTCAAGTGAAATAAGTGCGGCCATTCCTCATCGAGAGGCGATGGAGAGGAGTTTGCGGATTTCCATCCGTTGGCGTCCGACGTCGGGACGGTTCGGGATTGCAATTCGGAATTAGCATCGGGAACCTGTTTGGCGACTGAGAAGTCGCTGCGTCTTCACATAGAGGGTGTTCGGGGCGGGGGGCTGAGGGAACGGGCCGAGACGGTTTCGGGTGGGTGGAAAGGGGCCGTGGAATGGGCAGAACGCATTCTGTCGCCCTCTAATGGTTTACTGTGACAGCGTGAAGGATGATTAGCCAAGTGGGGACGGAGGGGGAGGGAAAACAAATGAGCCCTCTCCGCCGTGGTCTCCCACACCCAACCCCCCCCTCTCTCTCCTCTTCCTTCATCTCTCCAGTTCACGAAGAGGACAACAGAGGGTGTGCGGATTCTTATCTAGGTGGAGCTCTCTATGGCCTGATTGCAAAACTAGGAGGGAACGCTTAATTAGGGACGCGTCATTCGTGCCAATAGGTGATTACCGATGCCGATGGGTTCCCGCAGGCATGCGAAAGGGCAGCTCCACTTCCAAGTCCTGGCCGTGTAATTAGAACAAGGGATTGGTGAATAAGCGCGTCTACAAAACATCCTCCGGATTTTTCAATCGTTTTAGTTTTTCCCTTATCTTTTTCAACCGGCGAATCCGAATCCCTGCTGTCAACACCGAAACCAAACAGCTGATCAAGTTAATTTTTAACAATATATGCCGATGGTTGTAAAATTTTATTCCTAGGTGAACATGGTCTTGGGTGATTAGGGTTCATAATACGAGGGTCATCCGGAAAGTAGTACCCGTTCGTGAAATAAAGACACAAAAGTAAGTATTAACAAACATAAAAAATTTTATTTGAAAGAGGATACTTTAAACTACTTCTCAACATAATCTCCAAGCAAATTAAGGCATTTGTCATAACGTGTGACAAGTTTCTGTATTCCTGCTGCATAGTCCTTCGCCGCCAGCTCATTGAGATACAGGGTCACTCCTTTAAGTTCTTCATCGCTGTCAAATCTTTTTCCTGACAAAAAGTCTTTAAGCTTTGTAAAGAGATGAAAATCTGAAGGGGCCAAGTCCGGGCTATACGGTGGATGGTCGAAAGTTTCCCATTTGAATTGCTGCAAAAGTTTTTGTGTTATCCCAGCTGCATGAGGCCTGGCATTGTCATGAACGAGAATGACACCAGTAGACAATAGACCTCGCCGCCGATTTTGTATTGCCCGCCGTAATTTCTTTAATGTTTCACAATACGCATTGGCATTAATAGTGTCTCCACGGGCCATAAAATCAATAAGCAATACACCTCGTCGATCCCAGAAAATGGTTGCCATGAGCTTCCTGGTGGACAGAACTGTCTTGAATTTTTTTGGTTTGTTTGGTGAATGAGCATGATGCCACTCCATTGACTGTCGTTTACTCTCAGGTGATGCATAACAAACCCATGTTTCGTCACCAGTAATTATGCGAGTCAAGAAAGAGTCTCCTTCATCAGAATAACGTCCCAAAAACGTCAGTGCTGCAGCCATACGCTTGGTTTTGTGCTCATCTGTAAGCATGCGAGGGACCCATCTTGCACAAATTTTTGCATAATGCAGATGGTGTTTAACAATTTCATGAACAATTGATCGAGAAACATTGGGAAAATGCTCACAGATGTCATCAATTGTGACGCGCCGATCGTTCCTCACGAATTCGTCAACTGAGCTCACCAGTTGGTCTGTAATGACAGACGGTCTCCTCGAACGCTCATCGTCGTGTGTGTTCCCCCTCCCCATGTTGAAGTTGCGACACCACCGCCGAACAGACGACTCGTCCATTACATTGTCTCCATACACCTCCTTTAATTGGCGATGAATATCACATGGGCGAACGTTTCTTGCATTGAGGAATTTAATCACTGCCCTCACTTCACAACTGGCGGCGTTCTCAATTTTTTTAAACACTGTAAACAATCACAGAAACAACACAGGCAATGCTAGCGTCACGCAACTTGGCTCAGAGAAGGCAGACAAGCCACTGAAGCTATCTGACCTCGTCCAGCGGCTACTCGCGTCGTCAGCACTTCATGCGGCACGAACGGGTACTACTTTCCGGATGACCCTCGTACATTTAATGTGCATTTCGATTTCAACGATGGCATTAAATTCCTTTCCATGTCGTTAAATGCATTCTTTTTCTCGGATAGCAAATATTTAGAAATTCGGAGTACAGAATACTAGAGCCGAATAATTAATATGAAAGATATTGTTTATCTTTGCCATTGTTTTTTACCTTATATGTGCTTATTGAATATTCTTCCATCGATTAAGTATCCATAAATGTTTAAGAGTACACCTATTCCTTTATGCTGAATTAATGCAGCACGGCTAATTCGCCTTTAAACTTATTATTCACTTAATTCATATCATATAACTTCATCAAAGACATTACGGAATATAATTAAGGAATGCACAGGAGCCGATGGAAAATACAAAGCTCATATTTCATCATCACTGAATGATGTCGAAAGTCGCTTTGATGCACATAGTAAGGAATAATTGCCCTGTACTACTGGCTAGGGGTTGCCATTCAAATCTACCAGGGAAGGTTTTCCATTCAGCAGCTCTTGGAGCCATTTAAATATTATTGTAAGGTAATCTACCGGTTAAGATAGGTTTTTAGATGGACACAACTACCAAATAAATATTTTGTAACTCCTAACAAAACACAATCCAGCAGCCTACTCAACCACAGGTCCCTCTTCATCTCTGTGCACTTCCTTCCTCCCGTCATCCCGTCCAACATCTCTATCCTGTCCCTCCCCTTTCCCCGTTTGCCTGCCATTCTCTCCTCTATTACAGTCTTCAACATCCCACTGCCGCTCAATCCGCCTTTCATCCATTTCTCCTGCCTCCATAGGATTTCTCCCAACAAACCCCTCTCCTTGCCCACCATGCCTGGTATTTTCACATTTGTTTTTTTTTCATTTTAATAGTTGATGACGAAATTGCAGTACTTTTCCATTTGTTAAAAAGTTTTTTAACTGACTAGGTTTGAATTAATATATCATCTTCAGATCCATTAACTAAAGATAATGTAGCACGTACATCGAAACCCCGTCGGTAATTAAATGTTTAATTAGCGGAAAAGCACTACTGTTTGGCGTTAATGTGTTCCAATTCCACTAAATCACGCCTGCAACAACATATTTTATGCTAATTTTTAGAATAATTATCAACAAATGCAATTTTTAACCAACATTAGCCATCCCTACTCGTGAAAAACTCCATTCCCCAGTCCGTTTGCCGTCCCTGGACGGCTGGCGATGCTTGGTGTTTCTTGTTGTCCTTTTTACAAGGGATGTGCCTGTCAGAAAAGAAGACGGGGAGTCAACAAACCCGAGTTTTTGAGTTGACTGGCAACACGACGGGTTTTTCCCTCGTCTCTTCATCCGAGGTGCGGGTTCCACTTTGCGCTTGTTCAAATGGAATCGCCGCCGCCACTGGAAGGGAGAACATGGCGAACATTGAGGCCGACGGAATGTTGCTGATGGGGTAGGCGGGGACGGAATCATGGATTTTATGAAGATCGGAGCTGGAGCGTGGTTGTGTCCGCCCCTGTTTTTCGCGCCATTCCAACCCCCTCCCTTACTCTCTCTGTATCTCTCTCTCTCTTCCCCTCCCACTACCCCCTTCTCTTGTCTATTGTTCCCGATCACCGTCGTCATACTTCGTGTCTCGCTCCAACTCCTCCCTCTCTCACTCCGGCCGAACCGAATCGATCTTTGACGTCCGCGTAATGGAGCAGTCGAGTGTCGTCAGCGAGTTCGATGACGGCCTTAACAGAAGCCGCAAGTAAAGAAGGGGCATTGAAGAGGGGGAAGAGATGTGGACGTGACGGGAGGACGAGGGCTTTTTGGTAGGGGGAGAGGAAGGGGGAGATTTACTGCCCGCGGACGCATTTTCCCTTAAAGCTACCTGAGATAGTAACAGCTCAATAGAAATTACGACCAAAATTTCTCTGTTTCTCGTTTATCTGTAGCAATTTTAATCCAAAAAAAGCATGGGAGCCATATTATAAATTCATTTAGAAAAACGAGAAGATATGGGTGTGGTTCTTAAATTTTCATTTATGGGAAAAAATTAAATTAACAAGTCAGAGAATTTGTGGCAGAACTAGTTATATAAGATATGAATCTGGTACTATATCCTAAATAACAGTCCAGTTTCAAGCAGAGAAACGCCGTTTTTAGAGTTCACATCCAACCTATAGATGTAGCGAATATATATTAATGATGTTTATAATTAAAATTTCACTGTTATCCTCCAAATAGGTACCGCAGATTTTTATTCTGACATGAATTTCACCCACCCTTTTGTGTCTTGTCAAATGTGATGTAACATGTATCTTACTTGAATCATTACTTGTATATTACATTTTTATTATATTACCCATCACTACAGGGAGCAGAGTTATACAATCACGAAGACATATTTGAAATCGCCAAACGTGTTAATCATAGTAATCTCGGTGAGAGTGGTTACTACTTTTGAAGTTGATGCATTCATTCCTTTTTGAGCTAGATTAGTAGCAGTAAAATAAAGGGGGGAAGAATAAAAATTAGAGAGTAGAGTTTGATGAGCTTGTTTCAATGCGAGGGAACAGTTTTCGGGATATCACTCTTAATAGGTCATACCTCCTCGAGCATTAATATATTTCCCTAACATTGGTGTGTTTATAATTTGACAACATTTACCGAAACGATGTATGTATTCCAAAGAAGGATTAGGTAATGCCTGTGAACGTGAATGTGCTCTCCTTATTTTCACGGAGTTTAATCAAGTACCAATTTTGTGTGAACCGGGACTGGAGAAAGCAAGAAAAACATTGATCCTGACGAAGGATAACCATGGTCAGACTCAGCTGAAATCAACATTAAATAATAATCTTTATGATTTATATTATGCAGCATAAACGAGCGTTCTTGGCTACCGATTGCTGTAAAGACAAACGGACTGGAACCAGTCATTTTAACCCAGTCACCCAACTATCCTTTCACGTTTAATGCACACGGATGACCCTAAGCATAATTTTTCCAATGTTAGCAACGAATATTTGAACATTCTACTCGTATAATTAGCGCCCAATATATTATTAAGTTATATTCAGTAATAAAAATTACAGTAAAAATATAATGGTATGCAATTTATCTTAATGGGGAAAATGTAGTGTCATAAATATACCTGGGGCATCTTTCTTTCAGTGTAATAATAATGGTAGAGATGGGTAGATACCCTGAGGTGCAGTGGCTCCTACGCTAGGGAGGACAGTCATCGTGGAGGTCTCACATTGTGATGGCCGTCCCATGTTCCGGATTGTGGAAACGAAAGAAGTGGAATGCGGGCGGCGTGTTAAGGGGGTGTGCGGGAGGGGGCTGTGTAGATGAGACGGGAAAGTTGAGGAGGGAGGATTAACCCCAAAATGTCAGGTACTCTTGTTCCGCTCTGAAATAGTTTCATGACCTTTGAAAGCGCTCGTAGGTGAAAGGTTGGCTCAGGTGTGCCTGGTGTTCTCGAGGTATTGTGGCTCCCTGCATCTTCCCCACCTCACGTCTCCATCATTCGTGATGTTCCTGATTCTCCCTTTTCTCCTCGTGTTATTGCGTGAATGCTCCTTAGACACTAGTGGAGATACATGGATGTAGGAAATTTTTTTAATTTGTAAGGGAAATGTTGCATGCATGACAAGTAACTGTAAAAATAACCAATTTCCCACCAAATCGATGCTTCCACGTCCTGAAGATATATTCCATAATAAGCCTCAAAGTCTATCAGCAGGTCTATCCCTATGCTCTTGTCTATCAAAGTCTATATCTAAGCTCTTCTTATTAGCAAGGATCGAAACGTAAAGTTTGAATTTCGAGGCTGAGGAGCTTACCCTGGGTTTCACGTAAAGTTACTTTAATTTAAAGTTAAAAATAAATGTTCTGATAGAGAAAGATGTTTATGACTTTTAACGTTATATTAATAACCTTCAGCTTTAACAAATTACTTACCTCGTGTGGCATGAAGCGACTATAAATAAAAGTGCCGTAAGCGGAAGATAGTGTATGTTTGCATACGAGTGGAATGAAGGGATTTTTGCATGGGTATATACGCCACTGTGGGGATAGTTTTTCATGTATGTGTTGATTTTGCATGTGATTTTGTTCCTTTTTACGGGTGGTGACCTAACACCCCCCCCCCGCCATACGCCCTTGCGGCGGCTTGCGGGGTATTATGTAGATGTAGAAGATGCGTCGTGCACAACAAAGCTTGCTAACGTTTTTTTACATTACCTACTGATTTGTATGATCACCTTAAAATTGAGCCATAAATGTAATACATGACTCTGTAGCCGCTATGGAATTAATTATCCAACCGTATTCACGACAAACGAAGGAATGGACGGCATGTTTGCAAAATTTATGTGAATGGGTCTGCCTCAGTGGAAATCTAGTCAGCGGGAATTTGGAAGAAAATATGCATGAGAGCTGCGATGAAGAAATGTAATTGATTTAATTGATATGATAATGTTAATTTTATTACTTTAATCCCGATTATAATAGGGAATCATTATTGAATTAAAGAGGTTAAAGTCCGATCCAACCTGTACTGTCAACGAAGAAAGCAATAATTTAATCAATGTAGCTAACTGGTGATAATGAGTCTTTCCTGTTCTAAGAGTTGTGGAATCCTTAAAAAAGGTATTGAAAAGCAATAGCATATACATATTTACCTCTACTATCTCACGCATTTTTAATTGAGTTTTCATATCCAGCTGACATGCAAGTGGCAAAGGGAACGGGAATAGTGAGCCTATTTGTAGGAATACCAGGATCTTCTTCGCGAATGATGGCAGAAGCGTACGTGATCTTGAGAGCCTAGCCAGGATAGTCTGGCCTTACACGTCCGCGGTGCAGTTACATTGACAGAAAGCATCAACAGCGTTCTGGAAAGGGATGCGCTTGCAATGCGAATATAAAAATGCGTCTTTCTGAGTACATGGTTCTTGCGTACGTGCCGACATAAGGGTAAACATGTCCGTAGGAATAGCATGTGATTGCCTAATATGCACAACCTCTCTCTCTCTCTCGTGTCTTCGACCGATATTACGGCAATGTAACGTGAGGCATCATTGGCATGGGTTAATACCAGGCTTGGTCGTCATCATCAAGTTGAGTGACTTCATCTTCCAGCCGATTCAATCGATGTAGGAGATTTCAACCGGTCAGTATGGATCAAAAAGAACATGACATATTTTGATATATTTTCTCACATGTACGTATATATTCCGAGACGAGATTCAATTTAAGCTTCATTAGGTGAAGTTCAGAAAGTCATTCGATACTACTTCGCTTGATCTACTAATTTTAATGTTGGAGTCAAGACATGGTATTCTGTTTTAAAAGTCTATTATCACTTTGAAATACGTGTTTTGTTCTTTGTTCTGGCAATGGATAACTTCAACACAGGTGTTAATGCATTATCGTACTGTCTATCAACCCTATGCTCTCTTCTCCTCCATAATTGTCTTTTCTCGCTATTACTTAATTTGAGAAATGAAAATATGCACGGGTTAAATGCCCCATGCAAAATAAAGTATAGGTCTACGCATATCTTTTTCAAGAATCAATTCAAATTTTTTCTTCCAGGACCAAACTCAAGTATTGCACTAAGAACTGAACGGAATTATATTCATCTGCATCTACATAATACCCCGCAAGCCGCCGCAAGGGCGTGTGGCGGGGGGTGTTAGGTTACCACACGTAAAAGGGAAAAAAACCGCATTCAAAACCAACACATGCATGAAAACCCATACACACAGTGGTGCATACATTCATGCAAAAATCCTGTAATTTTACACGCATGCAAATACATATACTATCATCTAACGAATAATAGCAACGTTGGATGCTGTAAGAAACTCATCCAACATCGTGATATATTCTGAATATATTCAGATAATAGAGGTTGTAGTTCGCATTGGACAAATGGGAAAGATGCACCCACTGGGAGAAGAAGGACAGCAAGAAAAACTCGTAGCTCTTTCACCATATTACACACGACTTGATGAATATAAATTTACGTGTTCTCCCGTACACAATGCTGGAGCGGAAAACAGTGAAGGAAACACAAAGGACAGATACACTCTAATCCGTCTGGTTTGAAATATGCCTGATGGATCTGATATTCTATTGGGCAGTAACTAGACTATTGCCAAGGCATATTTGTGACTTCACTTTACGTATTTGACTGCATAAAATTGAGTATTAACCATTCACAGAACATCGCAGATAGGTAGGAAAAATGAGGATCACTCCACCAGTCTTCACCAAATATTTTCTTCGACAAAATTTATATCTTATGAAATCCTGATGTTTGATGCCAGCAATTGAGGGTGAATAAATGTATCTACAGATGTACTCACAATTTTTCCACTTTCATCATTAGAGGAAAATCCCATCCATTTTCGGCTTCAGCGGTCCATCAAGGGTTGTGAATTTGGGAGTGTCTCTACCGTAGAGTTGTCCTGGGCACATCGTCCCGGGTGTTCCAAACAATCTTTCATCTCGTGAAAAGACACAAGAATGCGGGAACAGTGTTGTTCTATTTCCGAATAGTTAAAAGGCCAGGAATCTTTGAACTAGGAAATTCCTGACAATGAGTATGCCAGCTATATCTGTATTTAAACCCGCAATTTGCCACGAGGGTGTACCAGCGGGTCTATGATCACTAACCATTAAGGACATTGTTGATTGGTGGTTCGTAAGTGATATTTCTTACTGTTTCGGTTTCGAATTGTGTTAGGAAAAAATCATTCATTAAAGAAATAGGTTCTGCGCTCATTTTTCTTTTTTTATGTTTGTTGGCTAAATCTCAATCTTGTGACTGCAGGCAGGCGTCCTAATGCTAAAAATAAAAAGAGAATAGGAAAATAAAGCCTGACTCAATACACTCATCAAAGAGATCAAGATACTTCAAGTGAAATGAGCAATCATTCGGGCTCCGAGAGTTTACCCCGAAAGGAGGTTTACATTGTCCCTTAATGGTCGGATGTATGAATACGGGTGTTGATTTCCACGCTGGTATCTCAAAACTCTTACAGTCGCTAGAAATTTAAACGCTTACAGTCGCTAGAAATTTAAACGCTTACAGTCGCTTCATATTCAAGGCACAGGTTATGTATACCAAGTGTAAAGCATGCCGGCGCCAGGTGGGGGGAGGCATGCCTTCTGACATCTGGTCCGATTGCAATTATTACACAAGTCTACGACAGTCTCGCGTTTAATGCTTATCTACGTATGCTGCAATACAATATACGAGATACACTGGGGAATCGAAACAATATCTGTACAATTCTAATTCGATGATATTGTAGTGTCTTAATTGCATGGGTACAAATATAACATCTAATTGAACTATTATTTTCCAAAATCTGTTAGCCATTAATAATGGTGGCTTTCTTCTAGACCATCTCTAACATATTGCAATTTTCGTTGATTCTCAGCTTAAGCGAAGAAGCGGCAGATATAGATAAACTCTAGATTTTTGAGGTCTTTTCGAAATGAGAAAAATATCATAATCATTTTCTAAAGGCGGAGCCTTGTCGTTTTAGCTATTGGTCTTTCTCTATTGCCGTTATTTTGAGTTCATTGTAGGTAATTACTCTCATAGTACTTTCTATATCATCTAAAAATTTCTTACTTGGCATTCCTCTTCCTTTTTTTCCTATTATTTTCCCTTCCATTACATTTCCCAGGAAGTTATCTCAGAACCCGTCCAACAAATTTTATTTTCCATTTCTCTATATCTTTTATTAAATTCCTTTCCTCTTTAATTTCTCTCAATACTACTATGTTGCTTTTTTGTCCGCTCATCTTATTCCTGTTATTATTCTTTAAATCCACATTTCCATTGCTTCCAATAGAGCCTTTTCCTTCTTTCTCAATGTCCAGGTTTCGCATTCATAATAAATAATGTACTCCAACTAAATGTCTTTGCAAAGGATTTTCTGATTTCCAATTGCATGTGTTTGTTGAGATAAATATACGCAGCCTAATTTGTCGGGCTAAATTCACCAACACTTGGCTTATTACGTGAAGTTATGGGGGTCAATCACGTCGACCATAAAGTGTATTTCTATAATGAATACGGAAGCGAATATACTTACTACATGATTGCATTGGGCCGTGCTCCTTAACCCCTGGTAAGAATGACGACTCTACTGGAATCATTTTTCTGGCTCTATCAAATAATATGATGCTTCAAAAATTCCTATAGGATTTAAGGAAAAATAACGCAATTAAACACTTCGGAGTCAAACCTTAAACACTCTTCAGAGACTCGGAAGATGTTATTTAT
Source organism: Hetaerina titia (assembly GCA_037158775.1). Classification (NCBI taxonomy): domain Eukaryota; kingdom Metazoa; phylum Arthropoda; class Insecta; order Odonata; family Calopterygidae; genus Hetaerina; species Hetaerina titia. The sequence continues at coordinate 33,038,063 of CM073771.1, read as the reverse complement.
AAGGAACACTGAACATTTTTACAAAATAAGTACCAAGAAGCTCCGATATCCTGCTCCAAATATGCTCTACCCAAATGAATTATTCATCTAAATTCCTCACGAGGATTCCGTATGCATTAGGGTAGCTCTGTGAGAATCCATTTATGCATAAGCTCAAAGCTTAACCCTTCTGAAAATGGACTGAAAAAGGTCCCCCCCGTATTTTTTTCACGAGCGGAATAAAAACGAAAAGTAAAAAATAAGCGTATTGCGCTCGTAAAAGCCATTTGTTTTCTCAAATTTTTTCACCTATTGTTATGAGCTAAACTTCACAATAAATTCTGAATCATTTTACACAAAATTCATGAACCCGCAATCAAAACCATGAATAGTTGCAAGAGAAAACACTATTCCATCAAGTAAAATCATAAGAGTGTACTTAATATTTAAAAACTGTGGCAGGCCATTCTTTCCCAATATTTCTTATCGTGGAGATGGAAATAGTTGCTTGTATACAAATTATGAAATATATAAAATAACAACATGTACAAGTGACATTTTTAAAACAAATTCAATGTTAACCACTACGAGAAACTTTCAAAAGAATTTACGTATAATTTAAGAATCGTTATGAGAATGGATGGTCATGAAGTTACCTTTTGCTTAATTTTAGCGTTGTTACCTGAATAACTAATGGCGAAACATTTCTTAGGCATAGATTATATCGTTTCAATCATGAATTGAATTTGAAATTTGAATAAAATAATACCAGCATCGTTCACGAAGATGAATACTAGGCACACTTTTATTTTGGATCGCGTAGTAGAGGTTTCTTCTCAAAAACTATTGATTAATTCACGACCGGCAGAGAAGTTCGTCCCTGCTCTGTGATCACTATTACTTTGATTTATTTTACCTTGTGCTTGAGTTATCCGTCTGAAAAATCAATCCATTAAAAAAGTACTCATTTGTATAATCGCATAAAAAAGGTGAGCGGGGGGTGGTGCTGGAAGGGGTCAACGTCGACGACTCTTGGCGGCACCGGAGAAGTGAGGGACGAGGGAGAGAGAAAGAAAGGGGGAGATGGCCCCTGCCCACGCGCCATCATCGCCGGTTGAAGGATCACTCTCAAATTTTTTTCAAACGTCGGAATCTAATGTTCGTCGTTATTAATGCGCGGAAGAGAAAAATGGAGTCCGAAGAGGCGTGTCGCTTTTTGGACTCGAATAGCGGGAAACTGTGACCCTGTCGCGGTCGTGCCCGCGTCCGCATTCCATCAAAAATATTGCGCCCGGTTCGTCCTTTAAAGACGGATGGGATCACCGTCGCCTTCTTAAAGGCTTCACTTTACTCTTCCCAGACCTCCCCTCTCCTCCCAGAACTGCCTATTATTCTCCACGCCCTTCGCCACTCCCTCAACGACCACCAAGAGAACCCTCAAATGTCCTTTCGCCTTTTTGTGTACGCTAGCACACGAAAACGCACAAAATGATCATATATATATATATATATATATATATTTATTTATTTATTTATGAATATAACATAGCAAATTAATCAACCCGAAGGTCGGTTTTTTGTAAGTGATGGTAGAGTTCACCCAGTACTTAGCCCGACGACTTGTGAATATTCACACATCAGGGAAGGGGGGCCAGTTCCTTTCACTGCGCAGGTTAATATATAAATATATGTACAATAAATAGATGTATATATGTTTAGAAATATACATACATATATATATTATATATATATATATATATATATATATATATATATATATATATATATATATATATATATATATTTATATATATATAATGTAAAGGAATTAACACTAGTGCACACAAACACAGAAACACATATAAAAGATACACTATAAGTATTTATATGTATATATATATATATAATTGAGTGTATGTGTGTACATAATACAAATACAATAGTACATTCTTGTACATATATTAAGTAGATAAACGCTTTTTTACCTTCTTAGGCGCAGACACACAGTCAAACATTTTTGCGCGTGAGTGTATTTCTTTGCGTGACTTTTATCTATGTTTAGATTTATTTTTTTGCAAGATTTTTCTTCACTTTGTCCCTTTATGACGGAAAGAAATATGTGATCCTCGAAGTCCAACCTTGTATTAAACGGAGGGAATCAAGGAAATATTGGAGTCAGCTGAAGCTTTGATAGGGTTCTTTCCGAATATTTCCATTGTAATTTCCACTTTCCATCCCTCAAGCCTTAATAAATGTTCGGTGGAAAATTTATTGATAATATCAACGGGATTTGTGTACAAATTAGCAGGAGTTGACCTAGAAGTAGTTGTTGCGGTAAATTACCTAGGTGTTACAATCACCAAATACTTAACTAGAGGGACCCCCATACGAAAGTCTGCGGGAAACCATATAAAAAATTGAGATTTATTGGACGCATTGTTGGCAGAAGGGAGTCCAAGGCAAAGGAACGTTGTTACCACGCTCTTGTAAGGGCTCATTTAGAATGTGAGTGTAGTGTATGGGATCTGTGTGAAATATGCCTCAATTGGGAAATTGAGGAGTTTCAACGCCGTGCAATACCGGTTTCGTTAAAATCTCTTACGATAAAACGAAAAGCGTAACTGAAATGCTTATGGAGTTGGGGTGGGAATCATTAAATGAAAGATAATTCAATGCTTGGTTGAACTTACTAAATAAATTCAGATACGCATGTTTCAGCACAGAGGTCTCGCAAAATTATCCGCACACCAACATATATCGGTCCCTTGGATCATGTATATAAAATTCGGGGAATAGATGCCATAACTAGCAGGCTCAAGGACTCCTTCTTCCCATAGAAAATACGGGATAGCAACTGTAGGGTTATACGAGATGGCAAAAATTCCACTTGTCACCCTCAGCGACTAGAGAATAATTAGTTCTGCTCAATTGCATGCAATTTCATTAACATCGTGTGTTTTGTTGTAGAAACCCTTCACACATGACCGCATGAGAATGCCATTAAATAATGTAGTGCTTTTCATTTCAACAATTTCAGAGTGTAAAAATCATTCGCCTTGGCCGGGATGATTTTGATGATGACAAAAGGCGAATGATTTTTACGCTCTGAAATTGTTGCATTGAAATGCATATTAGCGGATGACTCCATTAAAAGTTACTGTTGCGGATAAAAAAAAACAGTTTCTGGCGTAACTTGGTGGAAAATCTTCATACTGACTTTTAATAATCAAACCACTTTACTTTTCCACATAAACTTTTTAATTTTTACAACCCAGGTTTCGTTATAGCATAACATCATCAGGTGATGATGATGTTATGGTTGCAACTGATGATGTTATGCTATAACGAAACCTGGGTTGTAAAAATTAAAAAGTTTATGTGGAAAAGTAAAGTGGTTTGATTATTAAAAGTCAGTTACTGTTGTGGCATCTCCCGCAGTTTCTTGAAATTTTATGTAGTGCTATTTACAATGTTGCTTGCTCTGCTTTGTCTGTTTTTAAGTTTCGCCTTCCATCCCTCGTCTCTCTCCGTGGGGGGACCCTTCCGCTACCTACATCGTAGAGTCACAAACCCTACCTGTGTCCTTGGGGGAGGAGACCGTTGTATGTTGCATGTCCATGTGGTAGTCGAATTTCGCCTTCCTACTTTTCAAATTCTGGTTTACGCGTTATTGGATACATTGTCTACTGCATCCTAAGGTGCAATTGTTTGTTAGTTGATAGTATATGTATTTAACTGCGCGTAATTTGAAAAGATTTTTGCATGAATGTACACGCTACTGTAGGTATAGGGTTTGCATGCGTGTTTTTATTATGCATGTGGTTTTGTTCCCTTTTACGGGTGGTGACTTAACACCCCCCGCCACACATCCTTGTAGCCTTTTGCGGGGTATTTTGTAGATGTAGATGTATATATTGCATTTATTGGTATTCAAAGCATTCTTCCGCAATTTAGGAGCTCCGCTGGAAATGTAAACCAAAGTCTACTCTCTGTATGGAAAAAATTGAAACCTGGGAAAAACAAAGATTGCTCCATTAAGAGCCATCCGTCTCTAAAATGGCGTGGCGTTCGAAAAGAAAATGAGAGGAGTTCCGCAGAGCGATATTTCTAGGTGCGAAAACATTGAAATTGCGGTGGTCGTGAAATATCGTATTGCTTTATCGAGGAGCCAAGCAATACGATACAACCAAAATGTGGTATGAGTTTGGCACTTGTTGTGGGCATTTCCCTTTGAATGACATCGGTCCCCGGCAAAAAAGCTATCGATTTAAAAATTACTTGTTGCATAGAGAAATCGTTACCTGTTTATCATTTATTTCGACAGATTTCGCTCAGAGAATTCGTACCGGTCGTACATGACCATCTAGCTTAACACGTAAATTTGAAATGAAGTTGAAAATACGAAATCCTCCACTTGCATTGCATTTAATATGCGTCGCACTTTGATGTTAAAATTTGTAGAGTGCTCGTTGCTTTCAAATGAGAATTCACCGAAAATATTCAAACATTTTTGGAAGGAAGGTAAATCGAAAAATTGGTGAAGAGGAAAATACGCCGGGAGATGTCGAATGATAAACCTATGTTCAAATACATTTTCAAATAGTGCGCTTTTATCTCACACAAACGAAATGCCATCTCTCTTACCGACTGCAGGACTAGTTAGAGACAAAAATAAAACCACATCTCTTAGCTATCCGTATGAGGAATTAAGTGCCGCTTATGCTTTTTGGGTCCTGCAGCATCCACGGGCAAAGTGGACCGAAACAAAGCGGACGGAACCTCTGCCTACTTCGTAGTGTGGTACTTTCGCCCCCACCTGCTCTCATCTCCCCCCTCCCTCCCCCTGCCACATTTGACTCCAAGCCCTAATTTCTCTCTGCCTTTGGCATGTCTCATATTAGGACGTGGAGTTTACTAGGAAATAAGGAATGTATTTTGAAAATTATTAATTCCACTGTGATACCTTGCTCTCTACGTGGGCTGTAAACATAACTGCAGGAATACTGTGTGGTTATGCCTGTGCGGGTAAGGTATCTTGATGAGAATTTTTATTATGTGACAGCGTCAACTACATTGAGACATTTGATGAAGTAATGGCGGTTAATTGCTGATTTTTGCTACTGTTATCATTATTTTTCCCAGTTAAATGCTTTTAGGATTCAACTATTGTGAGCGCATCAGGAAGTGTTTTTCTGCGATGGTAAGTTTACTACAAGTATTAAGTTTTGTTCCCATTTCCGATTCCTTCCCACGCGCCACTCAGTTATGCTTTAGTCTATCCTGTTATGGGTCGTCGAGGTTATTGTTTCTCTAGTAGCTATTTTTGTAAAATGGTAAACATTCAGCAGGAGCGTAAGGTCATATATGGTACGGATTAGTGTTTTCGTATCAAGTTTTCGGTTGCTCCTTAAAACCTTCAGCCATCGGCCATAACTTATGATTCTTTCGCATTGTAGAAATTACTCACTTAACCACAGCACTCTTTACTGAAGTGACAGACGGAGTAATCTGACACCGGGACCATAAATCTATCTAGTCCGGAATTCGAACTGGGGACCGCCGGCTGCGAGGAGCATGAACAATTCACTCTTCTCTCTTTCTCTCTCCCCTCCAGCCCCGCGTGGCAGCATGGCCTGCCCACCATCTAGTCCTCAGCCACCCCGCCCTCTGCACCTCGCCTCTTTCCTGGAGCGGCAAAGGGTCAAGAGCGCGCGATGGCCGGTGGTGATGGTTGTGGGCGGACGGGAAGTTTTAAGGTTCCACGCGGCGGCCATCGATTTGGGGAGTCCCATTAAAATGGACCGACGAGGACAAAGGGGGGGCGAGGGAGGAGTGGAGAATGGAGATAAGTGGTGAGGGGGAAGCGGGGGGAAGGGGAGGGGGGGGTGGAGAACTTTGTCTCGAAGGGTGAAGGGTGCGTGGGGTCAGAGGGGAAGGTGGTATGGCGTAGGTGAAGAAGGAGGAGCGGCCGGCATATTTGTATGTTATCTGCCCGCCCTCTCGGGAGGTGGGAGGACGTAGAGCCAGCCGGTGAGTGTGTGCGGTTCGGGCGATGGAGGAATGAGAGGCGACATTCAGATGTTTTATATTCCCCGTTTGGGGTGGTGCGTTCCAAACTAGCTTCTTTATAAAAGGGAAGATCCCGGGGCGAGCTCGAGAATATTAACCAGGAGTGATCTTATTTGAGGAGTTACGGCCGACTCTCTCTCTCCCACTCTTTCTCTTTCTCCCTCTCAGTCTCACAAGCGAGTCGAAAAGCGTGTGTAGTCATCTACATTGATCTTCGTTATGGTAGCTACGGGTGGGAATTCCAACCGATTGAATCACAGGAAATGAACTAAAAGTCCAATGAAATAAAACTCAGAAACGCGTAGTTTAAATTACGGGGATGTGATCGATGGGCAGTGCTTCTTCTCGTCTTCCACTTGATTGCTGTTTCCTGTTCCCAACATTTCTCGACCCTGGTGATTATTTAAATTTTTCTTTTGTAGAGGTCACCAATTCTTATGTATTTTATAAAATAAGGGCATCATTAATAGAATTCTCCTACAGATAAAACTATCGACGTAAGGGTAAGACGTATTATGACTGTCATTTGTCATCGTCCTGAATCCGGTTCAAGGACATTATGATTGATGATAACCGCCAAAAGCGACGAATCATTAAAGAATTGTAAGCATTAGTGCAAGGACATGCGTTTATGGAGTGATTAATTTTGACGTTTTCCGTTTTCAAACACTGAGAACTGTGGAGTTGGCCAAGACGAGTGCACGTTGATGATGGCCAAATATGAGTATTTTTCATACTGGGATCTTATGATTCTGATGGACTGTAATAGTGAATGATGAGATCATCCCGAATATCATTGATTTGAGCTGGAATGATTAAGGAAATCCATGGTACGTATTCCCACATTCTCCATAATTAATTTCGGATCGCGAAAATGATTGATAGATTCGGAATTTAATTTTAACTTTTTGTGGAATGTGCAAAGAAAAATTGGAATTCGTTTTGCGATGTGGCAAATGAAAAGACAGGCGAGACGATAATGTTTCTAATCCAAAGTGATTGCTGGGAAACACCGCAAAAAAAGGTGACGACATTTAGTGACTATTTACCATAGTTACAATATTGAAAACTAGTTACAAAACGTAAGTGTGCAAAAATGAAAAAATATGCAAAAAATTACCATTGAGAAATTTGTGTAAATTAATGTTGTTTCATCGAGTTTATACCCTGGCTCTCTATAATGCGAACGTGTTGTCGAGTACTCAGATAACGCTATAATCTAATCATGGACCTTCAAATGTCGCGCAAAATTACTCTGCATCCAAAGTAACACGAGACTCAAAATTTGCAAAAACAAGAGTAACATAGAAAATCACGATATTGATAGGACGTAGAAAAAGTTTTTGATGACTCTCCAGTTTTTTCTTCCTACGATCTATCGCGATAGATTAATGAAACGTTCGAACTCTCGTATTCACCATAAAACTCAGTATTATCTTTAAAACATTTTAACTGATTTTGTTTCTATATCATGGTACATATAACAGTAGTAGTGTGCAATTCCGTCTTGAAAATTAAAGAGCAGCGTTTACTTCGTTGTGCACTAAAACAGAAATACGTAGAGTGAAAATAATTCTAATATCTAGACTCAGCATCATTTACTTTTCCGAAGTTTAGCTTCAATCGCCTATACAACATACAAAATTTTATAGTAAGAGTATGTTCAGCAGGTAAGCTCACGAAAAAGTTGACAATTTAATATGAAATAGCGTTAAATATGCCACGAGATCCTTCTCGACCCTTATTTTCGTTTATACAATAATACACTCGTATACATCCAATAATAAAAAGTTCATTTTTCATATTCCATTGCCATTCACTCAGCTGTAGTGATAAGGTTTCGATTGAAAGCGAACATCCCTGTTTTATTTAATTCTCATACTGGACGGTTAACTAATATTTCATTGTTGTTTCGGGAAGTCACAAGCTACCGTTGCAACGTAGATTTAAAGGTTACTGGCGTAAAAATTGAATCTAAGATTACAGCTTATAACAGTTTGAACAAGGTCACTTTAGGAGCACGATGCGATCATATGGTTGAAATTCTCACACACGAATGATTCTTTTTCCAACTCTTTCCGCCAGCGACGAGTGCCAGAATTTGATTCGTATCACTTCAATTGGTGAACCTCCTCACACGTGACACTCCGTAAAAAGAAAATTCCTGAGACCGGGAGAGTGGTTTAGAGGGAAAGGAACGTCGCCGATTAATTACATCCGAAGGGGAGGCACGAATGGGCGGCATTTCAAATCCTACAGCTACGCCCCAGCTTTTATTCCATCCCATCGTTTCCGAACGACACCGTAGCGACTCACACTTTCACCCTTCTCCCTCGCTCTCTCCCGAATCAAAATATGGCTTCCCTGAAATCATAAAGCTTATTAAAATTACATAAAATTGCTGGAAGGAGGACGGGAGGGGGGGAGGACGGAGGCCAGAGGGGTGGTCGGATGCTTTATTGCTCCGGCGTCTGGAAACGGAGTCTCGTTGGAGTATTCTCGTGGGAGGGGTAAGCGAGAGGAAGCCGGGGGTAGGTGGGGTGAGGATGGGGACGCAGGGTCCTCGCCCGCTCACGGGCGGGGAAGGATTCCTTGCGTGGGATCTCCGCGATGCATGGAGGTGCGTGGGGGGCCAGGGGGGAAAAGGGGAAGGCTAACCTTGATGATTACGGAGTAAGGGGATGGTCTTCAATTCAAGGGTGTGGGTGGCCTTGCTCTCACGACTGCCGTATTATCTTCAACCCTTGAATCCTTCCCTCGCAGAGTCTGTGACAAATTTAATTGTTTGCGCAATACACGTGAGACATAAATAAGAATGAATGTTCCTTTCCTGTTAAAATAACGAATATAAATAATGTTAGCAATGAAGAGCAATGTGCCCGAGATGACTCACGGTCGCAAAAATTGCGACACTTAATGGAGAAATGTAATTATGAACACTTCTGATGATTTATACGGTAATTGCTGTGACAAATGCAGGGAAACTGAGGCAGATGTCATTCGTTAATACGCATTAAATTGCAGCAATTGAACCGTGTTAAAAATCATTCGCCTTGACCGGGAGTCAAACCCGGTCCCATTTGATGTTCAGCAGAGTGCTTTAGCCAGTTAATTTTTTGAGGGAGGTTACTATCGCGACATTTTTTGCAGTTTCTTTGAATTTCCCTGTAGTAAACACCCTGGCGTTCAAACGTTGGCTTTAAGCCTCGTGAGCCGTGAGTCAGTGGGCACGACTACGAATACACTTAACATAGTGTGTACGGTATTTCGTCATCACATCTTTTTCCTTTAAAGTCTTTAATATTTCGGAGTTTGAGAGGACGCCTTGATAATTTAACTGACAAAAGCACAGTACGAATCCTGGACAAGGCGAATAATTCTTACCCTTTGCATTTGTTGCATTGTATTTCTTTTGTTTTTAATGATCACCTTCAAGTCCAAGATCAAAAGAAGTCAATGATAACGATTTGGTTCCCTTAAATTTTTTTCCAACGTTAAGTATTTTGAAAGTCGAAGTATTTCTTCTCGAGTTCCTTTACTCTTCGTTCAACTCCGCTCACTCACTCTACACTTCACAGAAATGTTTACTTGTATCTTGAAGCCCATGGGTATTTTACCACTCAAGTAAACAATACTCATTAGTTTGCATATCATGGTAAAAACCTCATATCTCGCATCAATGATGAACTCCGATGCTATATCGTCGATTCCTAGGATCTTGTCCTTGCACAAGTCTTCATGTCTCTTTCCGTAAAGGTATGTTCCTCTTCAACAGTTATTGCATGTACTAAACTCATTTACATTGAAGAGCGAGCAAGCTGACCAAGGTACTCTTTCCACCTCTTCGCTTTCTCCACACTTATAATAAAAATGAACCTTGAAGAATTACGTCTTGAATTGTGTTTTGAATCATTGAATTGTTTTTTTTTAACAATCCCCTAAGCTTCTTCGACCTTGTCCTGCTCATTGTTTTCATGCATTTTTACACATGAGTCGTTATTTCCCTCATCTCTCGACGCCTTAATGGTTTGGTTATTATTTATGCTGCTGCAGGCCTTCATTTATTGAGGTATTCTTTATAAATTAATTCCCGCACTTCCTGTACTTTTGTCGATCCACCAACTGCCCTCTGCTTTTTCTCCATCGGCTTTTCAGTTATGGTTTCTAGTATCCGATGGTTAAATGGTCCATGTGGTTAATAGCTTCTTTCCATTTTTCCGCTTACCATTTTTCCAAATATAATTGTATTTTCTTCAGTGTTCTCATTTCTGTTGGATCTTCTTCGCTAAGATGAGGTATCTCTCTATGTCTGCCCTCGGATACACCTTTGAGCTTTTTAAATTGATGCATGGATATCTTCCTCGTTGGCCGTGGTAAGAACTACCATGTCTTGTAGCTTTTTTGAATTAGGGATCGTGTCCCTATTTGAATATTATGCGTGCAAGTTCCTGTAAACATTCCGCTTTCCTGCAGAACTCGTTCAACCTTAATTTAATTTATCTAATTCGTGTTTTCAAATATATTCTCTTTCTAGCTGTTCTCCGAAGCTAGCGTCCAAACCAGTTTATTTTTATTTTCTAATTTTTTTATTACCTCAATTTTACTTTCGAATTACTTTCGGTACATTAAAGGTCAGAAGCAACCTAAAATATAAGCCTTCAATCGTAAATTATTCTATATACCGCCATGGTGATTAATTTACTGCTGCAATTTATCATAGACTAAGTTTCATTAAAGATTTTGTCGATAAAAATTTGAATGAGTTTGTGAGATGCTGGTACTTGCGGTATACTGCGATAGTTTCCTGTTTCATCAAGTTAGCTGTTACAACACTAAAAGATATAACGACATGTTGTGTCGACTCACGTCTTCCCCAGCTTAGCTCATTTGAGGCTAAGTACAGCCATCTCCTTTGGGTATTCTCGGCTACTCGCAGGATTTCATGGGGGTTTTCAACGATCTTACCCAGATATGAAACCCTATACTCCCAAGTGCTCGGTTGTTGTCTACGAGCGTCTCCTTATTTAGCAAAGTAGACCCAAAGTTTGTCTCCATGACCATAGCCCTCAAAAGCAACACACTCAGTAGCTTTGGCAAGGTCATACATTTTAAAATGACTTTTCCTTGAATTTTATTCTCAGTTCTCTTCGTTCTGATCTGCCAAACAATCTCTTGTGGTATACATCGACTTAATATCTTATGTCTCTTCTGAGCTGACATTGATTATATTACAGCAGCACAAAATTAAATATTTTTACCGACTGGTACATACATAATACATCCTAGCGTACTTTCGTATCATATTTTATCTCCTTTTTATATTACTAAAATTAAAAATGCAACAATTTCTGAGAGTAAAAATCATTCGCCTTGACTGGGATTCGAACCCGGATCCCTCGATATCCGGCCGAGTGCTTTAACCAATTAAGCTACCGAGACGTCCTCTTACACTCTGAAATTGTTAAAGCACTCGGCCGGATATCGAGGGATCCGGGTTCGAATCCCGGTCAAGGCGAATGATTTTTACTCTCTGAAATTGTAGCATTTTATGCACACATAGCGGATGACTCCATTAAAGTTACTGTTGCGGCATCTCCCGCAGTTTCTTGAAATTTTACTAAAATAAAATGGAAGTAAAAGAAAACTTTGGATGGAGCCAATTGCTCTGAACCCATTTATAATTTCCAATTCTTTTATTGAACTTTAATCTAGGAGTAAAATTATTGTAAAGAGTGAATTAATGGCAATGAATTAATGCTAATCTAAGAGGGTACTCGTTTGTAAGGAAAGGACATACGGTGAATGAAGTGAGAGTTCACTCGAAGTGTTTAGACTTCTTCGATCAATATTGACGTCGTGTTGTTTCTTATTTTATTAGGCATTATTATTTGATCTCTCAGAAGAATTTAGATTCCGGTTAAAAAAATTGCAATCAATTGCTCTCTATGGAAAATTGGAAGGAATATTAGTTTCAAAATCTGATATTTTCGAAGTGAAATCTCTCAGTTGCGAATGTTCTTACTTTATTCCCTCGTATTCTGGCTGCATATCGGGAGATCCTATTGTTATATTCTCAGCATAATCCAGGTAGAGTAAGCCCATAATTGTTAGAAATATTATTTAAGGAAACAGCTTGCAAATTCGACCCTCTACCCCTCCATTAAGGAGAAATTTCATGCTTAGTTAGGGGTAGTAGGTACAAGGTATATGAGGGTCATCCGGAAAGTAGTACCCGTTCGTGCCGCATGAAGTGCTGACGACGCGAGTAGCCGCTGGACGAGGTCAGATAGCTTCAGTGGCTTGTCTGCCTTCTCTGAGCCAAGTTGCGTGACGCTAGCATTGCCTGTGTTGTTTCTGTGATTGTTTACAATGTTTAAAAAAATTGAGAACGCCGCCAGTTGTGAAGTGAGGGCAGTGATTAAATTCCTCAATGCAAGAAACGTTCGCCCATGTGATATTCATCGCCAATTAAAGGAGGTGTATGGAGACAACGTAATGAACGAGTCGTCTGTTCGGCGGTGGTGTCGCAACTTCAACATGGGGAGGGGGAACACACACGACGATGAGCGTTCGGGGAGACCGTCTGTCATTACAGACCAACTGGTGAGCTCAGTTGACGAATTCGTGAGGAACGATTGGCGCGTCACAATTGATGACATCGGTGAGCATTTCCCCAATGTTTCTCGAACAATTGTTCATGAAATTGTTAAACACCATCTGCATTATGCAAAAATTTGTGCAAGATGGGTCCCTCGCATGCTTACAGATGAGCGCAAAACCAAGCGTAACACAAAAACTTTTGCAGCAATTTAAATGGGAAACTTTCGACCATCCACCGTATAGCCCGGACTTGGCCCCTTCAGATTTTCATCTCTTTACAAAGCTTAAAGACTTTTTGGCAGGAAAAAGATTTGACAGCGATGAAGAACTTAAAGAAGGAGTGACCCTGTATCTCAATGAGCTCGCGGCGAAGGACTATGCAGCAGGAATACAGAAACTTGTCACACGTTATGACAAATGCCTTAATTTGCTTGGAGATTATGTTGAGAAGTAGTTTAAAGTATCCTCTTTCAAATAAAATTTTTTATGTTTGTTAATATTTACTTTTGTGTCTTTATTTCACGAACGGGTACTACTTTCCGGATGACCCTCGTATTTGAATATAGCAGCAATCGGGATATTTAATTTCATAAATAGTTGGCTCTAATAATTATCAAATATGCAAGTTTTCAGTGGTAGAGAAAATAGCAGTTTCTTTGGATAGTTAGTGAATAAATAACTTTGGCGTACAAGAGTATCAATGTAAGCTAAACTTAATCTATTTTACTACCCAAAGCGTTTTATGTGAAATGAAGTGTAAAATGTCAGTGGAGAAAACGTAAATTATGTAAATTACTCGATTTAAGGAAAATCTAATTGCCTGAAAAACCCCATAGAAATGTGGTATGTGTATATTCAAGAACTGCAGTGATGTGATATAGTAACTGGGCATGAATTTTCAGCAAAAAAGCCGTCAGTATCGATTTCTTTTTAATTATTTGTAGGGAGCTTTCCCAGTCGTCATGGGTGGAGTCACACGTAAACACGAAAGGAAGAGGCATGGTCGAAGGCCATAACTTGACGCACCCGTGGCGATTTCACCAGAGCTGTCCGAATACTTAATGCGTTTGAAAAATCTGTCTCTAATGAGGGCATAAATTGAAATAAACTTCAATTTTCCGTACACATTACATAAATAGGGATTCGGGCGGAGAAAAAATGGTTCCACAAGAACATGGCGCTAATGAGAAATGGTCTATGGGTGTGTATAAAATGACTAGAGTTGAAATTTTTGTTTTACGTTACGGCTGGCGTTAACTTTTGGAGGTGCAGAATAATTATTAGTTCCGAAAAATAAATAATATTTGGTCAATATCAATAGCGCAAACAGTACTATTGACAAGCAATTCCATTTATTTATAATTCAGGTCACAAACGAGCGATGAGAATATTCTAAAATATTTTTTCTTTTTATTTTATTTAGAATCTGTCCTGTAGTTTTCCTTTTAATCGTAAATAATATCTTTTATCAATTTTTTACATTTGACATTTTGTGGGCACATTCAGGATCCCTCGTTGTACCCATCAATGCCAGTGAAATATTTACCCTCATAGAATGTTGATAGTATTCATTTTTTAGATCATCCAATCAAGAAAATGTATTTTTCTGTCTTCAAAATCATATTCAGAAAACTTAAATAACACTCGGTTGTTGTAAAGGGACAATACTTGCTCCAAGAAAATTATTACCAGATTTTGTCATAGTTTATCATGGAGAAAGCACATTTGTCTCTTCTAAAAGTTTTAACTAGTTGGGAAAAACGAAGGCTTCCAACAAAGGCTGCAGATAGTAAAATATCAGATGCAGACATTTTGCTTTTAATAAGTGAAATTTCTTCTTTTACTCGAGAAGGCTATACTTATGAAAGATAGGGAAATTTAATTAACTAGTTGAACTTAGGGAACTATTAGTCAGTTTGACCATCTAGAGACGTTGCTCATTTATACATATAGTTTCATCATCCAAATTTGTAGGTGCAACACTCATTATGAAAAAAAACAACTTATGCAAGCATATAAAATCTGCATTTAAAACCAGAAAGCTAAAATCATCGGAATATATAAAACTTTGTTTAACTATTATGTTGACATTTGAGTTAAGATTTGGAACAATCCTAGTTTCAATATATTCCTCAAGCGATAGAATAAAACACACACTTAATGTAAGTATTTACGGATAAATAATGAATTGAACAACACATTTGCCAAATTTAAACAAACAACAATTAAAATATGATTGAGGAGCAACTCTTGAGGTCAGAATAGGAAAAAATAAGCATGGAGCATTGTCAAAATTTTCAATTAAAAGGTAGCTGAGCGACGTCGCATCATTTCATTTTATTATTTAGAACATGAAATTGAAAATTCCTACAATGATATCCCAAAAGGAGATACATTTCTTTTTATATTTTCTTTAATTATCTGTCTTATGGTTTCCGTTTCCTTCGTGAAGTGTGTGTATGTATTTTGTTTTTGGATATTTCGGTGGCACAATTATTTTTCTCCATGAGGGAAGAAAACTCTGAGAAAACTGTGTGTCTCTTTATTGAGTGTTTCTAAGTTTTATATACCATCCCATTTATGTCTTGTGTTTTATAGGTCATGCCATATAAAATAACTTTTGCAAAGGGCTACCTTTGCAACAGCTATTTAACATTAATTTCTTAACACAGTCCTGTTAGGGCAACCATGTATTGGCGTAAGACAGAATTTGAAGGAAAAGAAAGTTGGTAAATAAGGTAAAATTGAAAAAAATGAAGCATCTACGGAATAAATTTCTTTCTAAGTGAATGAAAAGCAAGTTAAGTCGGATCCATTTGAGTAGAATAGCCAATGACTTCAGGAGATATGAGAAGACATATGGAGGGATATTTGTAAAAAAGTGTTGATGGATGGAACAGCTTGAGGATGGAGAAGGAAAAAGTATGATATAAGCAGAGATAATAGCAAATAGAACCAATAAATGACGGACAAGAATTAGATTCAAACTTTGAACATCAACCCCAACAATCGTGGAAAAAGAACGATGGAGAATGAAAACGGGTAATACGCCTTCGCTGCGACAAAGTCGTGTGCTGCAAGGATAAAGCGTTAGTGCTTTTGAGTCCATTTACAGCATCCCTGTATCTTTTTTAATGTTTTGTTGGAATGCTGTGACGGTACCCTAAGGTCGGAGTTGTTGCGACTGGATAGCAGCGGTGGAGTAGATGGTGCATGCACACACACTATAGGTAATATTATGTGGGAGTCTGGATGTCGCTAGGAATTTGCGAGAAGGGCGGATGAATACGACACGCGCGTTAAGCAGTGGCGGTGCACTCTCCCGGTCGCTCAAGCGCTCTTGGGTACTCAGTACATCACCCGTGCTCCCCGACCTCCCGTTGGGATTTGCGAGCCTGACCGCCGGTCGTGCAACCGTCACTCTCGGACCTTTCCCTGCCGTCCTCTTTTCCTTCGTCTTTTTTCCTTCAACCAACGATGTTTACGGACACCCTTTCCATTCCTCCCTTCATCTCCCACCCCATGCATGCAGCCGAGCGCTCCCTTGCTCCCTGTCTTACGGGCCCGGCGTACCCTCTCGGGGGCGTTCGTTGATTAAAACTACGAGCGCGAACCGACCGATGCAATGAAGTACCAAAACACATGCTTGATACGAGTTCTAGAGACATCTACAGACTTTCTCTCCCTCTCATTGTTGGTGTGCGGGGTGGAGGGTGAGGGAGGTTAGGAGGTCCAGACGAAGAATTTTCCCCTTTAGGATATTTCTGCACAACATTTTTGGGTTTTCAGGTCGTGGGTGTTGAACTCGGGTTTTAAATATATACCCGTCTAATATGCAGCTAAGAAGAATATTTATTCGAGAATATTAAAATTACCAAAAAAGGGTATGTATACCTTATTAGAACAGATTTATTTCCAACAGACGCATGATGGTAAATGAAACATGTTTTCGTTAGACTCCCACTACCTTAATTATCAAAAAAAAACGTTAACAAAGTTCATCGACACCGAACGAATGAGTCTAATATCCAAGTATAATGTCGACGATGTAAAAACCTCGTGATTATCGAGGGTTTTTCCTTCCATATTAATTATTATAATAAATATTAGTAGCTTCAGGCGTGATGTGATGGAAGTCCAACACAATGAATAATAGATGACAGCACTTTTCCCCTTTATATAATTTATCTTATCGAATAAAATAAAATTTATTTTACCCGATGATGATGTAATACATTGAAACCAGGTCTTAAAATAAATTTTATCAAACAGAAAACTGCTACCATCCATTGTCCATATTAATATTTTTAAATTGATAGAAATAACTTTTATACCTATCGACAGGTCGTTAACTAGAGTAACAGAGTATACATGGAAGCATTATTGCTTGCTGTATGGTTTTAAAGATTCTCATAGAAAGCTAGTTAAAAAGTAAGCTTGCTACTGGGTTCAGAAATAGTCCGATCAACTAATTATTAGGACTCCGAAGTTCTTTCCATTCGCTCCTTGCACTTCTTGGTCGAACAGCTAAGTTAGATTTACGCCCTTCTTTAAGTTGCGTGTTGTTCTCAAGGATACACATCACGGTCGTTACCCTCCTGGTTGCAGCGAAAGTAGCATTTTTCACATTTTGAATCTGCAATGCCTTCCATAAACTCGCGTGGCCATAATCAGATGTAATTTGCACACAAATGAGGCTCGGAGGAATTCGTAAATAATTGTTAGTCAGGGTCGATGCAGGATCAGAGTCCACTGGTACTTTACGCCCCCACCCCTGTCGCATTCGGGGACACGTCGCCGCATTCTGCAGGGAAGGAAAATGGCACACCGAAGTACCCCTGCTTCTTTATTCAATACAATTTGTAACGGCTCCTGGAAAAGGGCGGCGGAAAATAAATAACGAGCCTCTTCAAGATCATATCTGCATGGCCGTTTCATTGAATTATTCGCCATCTGTGGACACTTTCGGCGTCCGACCCGGCTTGCGCGCGTTGGCACCGTCTCCGACTGCCTCCTCCTCCCTCCGACGCCTTCGCGCCTCGTCGCGTCCGTGCATGCGACTCGTAAATCACGGCGGCGGCGACGGAGACGTTGCGCCCCTCCTCCACTCCCCAAACCCCACTCACGGCGGTCCGGATCCAGGGAGAACTTGCCCAAAGGTAATTCCACCAAGTTAATAGAATATTTAATAAAAATTTAATTTGGATACCCATTTGACCGCTGCTTTAGGATTAAATCAGTGGGTACTTTCTATTCGTGCATTTGTGCCAATATGCTCAGCGCGGGCCACACACGTCCTGCTTAATTCCCTTTTTTGTCGGCACAGATGGTAGGGCACTTCAAAACACGATCCAAGGTCTCCGCTCATCCCTTTGGTAACATGGAGACATTTGTCGCGCAGCTTATGACTCATAATGCCGTGAAAAGAGAAATATGACAGTTTTGACTGGGTTCAATTTTTTTTGCTATATTTATGTCTCGAGCGATATTTTATTTTTTATATTGTATTGGAAATCAAAAACCGTTAGATTAATATCCCACTTTGGATAGCCGCCACTGTTAAATTAAAGTTCTTCTTAGCTCAAATGTAGTAAAAAATACTTCAGGTGTTCTTCAGGGAAGTGTCATCGGACCTCTTTTATTCCTACTTTACGTTAACGACATTGACTCCGTAATCATTAATAAGATACGTTTTTTCACCTACAATGCAGTGGTTTATCGTGAAATAGGTGATTCAAAAGATACAGCAGCTTTTTCAGATGACCTTAATGCTATACCACGCTGGTGCGACACTTGGTAATTAGAATTAAACTAGGTCTCATTTAGAATATGCTGCTAGTTAATGGGATCCTTATGTAGCTGGATTAATTGCCGAATCGGATCGCGTGCAGAGTAGAGTAGCTAGATTTGTAAAACATTTTTATGATAAAATTAGTAGCGCATCCAATATATTAGTGCAGCTAGGCTGGTAATCACTCACGGAGCGAAGGTTAAATTGCAGATTAAATCTCTTTAATAAATTGGAAGGACGTCTCCAGCAGTGATGTTGAAAATTTATATTTTCCCCTTTTTACTATGGTAGGAGAGATCATGTCGATAAAATTAGAGAGATCAAGCGAAGAACAGATAGATTAAAGATGTCATTTTTCTCACGAACGATAAGTGATCAGAATAACATTGTCCGACCGCGGTAGGGTCATATACCGGTCAATATTAGTCTGGTATGTATTCACCCCCTGCCACACACTCTGGCGGTGGCTTGCAGGGCATATATATATAAATAAATAAAAAAAGACTTTATTGGTGAGGTATGTCCATTTGTTGTAATTATTTGGTCTGAATATGTAATCATGTGAAACTTGGTGATAACATTAAATAAGAAGGTAACTTTGTTATTCTAGAAAAAATATACATATACTAATATGTCCTTAAAATGGTGGTAGGTATCGTATTATTTCATAGATTCTTTTTCTCTGCACGTAGTTTCATTGCGAAGGAGGACATTTTCTATCTTTTACTTTGTAGATTTCGATCTTTTCCCTGGAATTTTACGCCATTTAAAAGCTTTTAGTCAGTCTGCATGCCGTTAAATGTGTCCATTCCATTCTCATCTTTCTCGTTCCTCGGTCTTCCAAAGTGTAGATTGTCCTTCTATTTTAGGAGGACGTTTTAGTTTGGAGATCTTAACTATCCAACGTATTTTCAATAACCTCATACAACACCGCAGCTCAAACGCTTCTGCCATTCTTCACTCTGCTTTTATAATAATCCTGGTTTCGGTTGAATGCATTTCAAAACTCCTGAGTAGGCTTTGAACCTTTTTCTGTGGATTATACTAATATCTTTTTAACGTTAAGTATATCTTGTCGAACGGTACTTGCCACATTTTTTCTATTAGCTATTTCTTGTTTGTCCTATAAACAGAAAAGTGTGTGAATTTCAAAAAAAAGGGTATATTGCAATGAAAAGTGTTAAAGTATCCACTGTTAGGGTAGGGCTTAAAAATTAATCGAAGTTTAGTCCCTACGTCACTCATAAACCTAGCTTGACCATTTGACTTTCGTAAGAAAAAATAATTGTATTATAATACTCGTAGGTAACCTACCAGCTGAGGTAGGTTTTGGATGGACACGTATTACCAAATCATTCTCTCGTCACTCCTAACAAAACAAAATCCAGCATCCTATTCTACAACAAGACCATCTTCATAAAATAAAGTAAAATAAAAAAAATAATAACTGTCTTAAAAATTAATTTAAAATTATTAAATCTTAAAGATATTGAGCCACTTCAAACGCCCCGATATACTATATTTCCATAAGGCCCCCCTCTCCTTTGATCTTTCCGACGCATTGAAATCATTTCAGCACATATAGTATCGTTCCAGCCTTCATCGCGAATGAACGCTCGTGTGCTATTTCCATCTGCTAACGAGTGCGTAAGTCTGAACCGGATTTTTGGGAAGCACCCTATATTTTTGATGAAAACGGTTGATTTGAATATGAGAAAACATTCATTATGGCATTATGTTCATGAGGGATTCTTACAGAAAAATAACCGTATCTCAAAATAATTAATGCTTTTTTGATTTTTAAAGATAACTTTGTTTTACCGTTTTCATCGTAATTAGTGAACACTTAACGGTATCCAATTCCCTTTAGTTGGGAGTTAGTCAAATATTAAAATTTTATTCTAGATCCGTCCAATTGCAATAGTTCTCTTTGATAGTATGGTTAATAATGCCGTCTAAGTTTCGTAAATACTTATCAGAAGATGGCAAAAGGAAGTTTTGTACACTTTTGTCAACGTTGCTTGAAGTAAACTGTTGAAATCTTCCCAAATGTGATTTATTTTCCAGGCGATAGGCTTTCCTCCCCAAAGCTATAGTCTACAGATAACATTGTTTGTATCCTGTTTTCCTATGAAAAAATCACCAGAATTCACAAAACAAGATATGTGTATAATCTCCCGTACAAAGATAGACGGGTGATAGGAAACATGAAAGAAAAGAAAAGTACAATACGCGTTATTTTTTTATGTAAATACCCTGCAAGCCACCGCTAGGGTGTGTGGCAGGAGGTGAATACATACCAGACTAATTTTGACCCGATTATAACCCTATCGCGGTCGGACAATGTTATTCTTTTGTTTGTCGTAACTTATCGTTCGCGGGAAAATACCATCTTAAAACTATCTTTTCTTCACTCGATCTCTCTAATTTTATTGGCATGACCTCTCCTACCGTATTCGGATGGGTATAATAATACGTTTACACATCACTGCTAGAGAGACGTACTTCCAATTAATTAAAGAGATTTAATCTGTAATTTTATCTTCGCTCCGTGAGTGAATGCCAGACTAGCTGCCCTAATATTTTGGATGCGCTATTAAGTTTATCATAACAACGTTTTCAAATCTAGATCCTCTATGCCGCACGCGATCCGACTCGACAGTTAATCCAGGGACATAAGGATCCCATATACTAGCAGTATATTCTAAATGAGCACTAACCAACGACAGATATAAAATCTCTTTGACCTTTTTATCACATTTACCAATGGTACTCTTCCAAAAAATCCTGATTTTTTGTTAGCTTATCCACGTATTCCCAGTAGGTGTTTCACCCAGGAGAGATCGTGAGTGAGGGTAACGCCTAGGTATTTAATCGAGTCCACATATTCCATTTCGGTGTTCCCAATGCAGTAGGCGTTCGGATGTGTATTGCTCTTTTTCCAAACATTTATGCCTACGCCCTTTTTTATGTTTAATTCTACTTGCCAAGTGTTGCGCCAGCGTTGTATAGCATTACGGTCATCTGAAAAAGCTGCTGTGTCTTCTGAATCATGGATATCACGGTTAACCACTACAGCGTCGGCAAATAAACGTATCTTACTAGTGATTCCACCGAAAGCCCATGATTGATCCAAGTTATTTTCACCTTAACTTTTGTTCACCTCCATTGGCCATCAGCTTTCCAACCTCTTTCATGCTGCCCAAAAATTTCACCCCCGTTATCCCCCATTCATTAACCCAACGTTCTCCATTCGACCACGTCCCACAACCTCCCAGTATTTCTCAATATGTCCCCATTCGCGTGTCCTACCTCCGTTGAACTCCAGCCAGCGAATTCCGGTCTTCTTTCAACACATGCAACACTTCATCATTTACCTTCATCTCTCTCCACTTCTTAATTCTTCTCTGCATCTACACCCTCTAAGTATTCATCTACGTTCATCATTCTAATTTACATTACAGAGCCAATTTGAATAACACAATTTTAAATCTCTTTCCTCGGAATACGTGTAACTCCATCTTCTTTGAAAAAGTGTCTTCTCGTAATGCAATTTCTTTCACTTTTACTGCGACCCATTCAATTCCAAACGTCTGTTTAAATTTGTAAGCTGCTCCATTCAATTAATTTATTTTCTTCTACTTTAATGTTTATCTTAGTATTGTATTCGTGTGTATTTCGTATAAACTTTCTTTCGAATACATGCCGTGTTCTGAGATTGCCCAGCGTCTAGAGGATTAATTCTCCGAATGCAGCCAAATTCGGAAGCCACCACAACATCTTAAAATTACTGCGGAAGCTGATCCATGATGTAATTGCTTTTCTTCACTCATGATTTATCTTCAAACCACACTTCACGGACGAACCTGTAATGTATTCAACAGTGGCTGCAACCTTATAGCCGTCTGGCTTGCCGTTTGATCTTCCGCATGCATATAGACCCTTGAGATTTATTGATCTTCCCAGTATCTGTGGCTATAAATAAACATAATTTATAACTTAAATACATGCAGAATAATACTCTGTTTTCGTCATTTCGCAGTGGGAATGTTGGCAAAATAGGTTAATCAACGAATGGTAATTCAAATGAGTTGAGAGAAAATCTTTATTTCTCGCTTCATTCGTCTTCTGCTAATTCAACTGGATGGCATAATTGTGCCAATATAGTATTTTACTTTGGCAACACAGGGCCTCTCTTGTGATGCCGACACCGGCAGCTCTTTAGTGGATACATTGATTCTTAGCTCGTGTTGTTCTATTTTGCCAGGAGTTGTATCTAAAGCTAATATTGGAGGTGTATCCTCCCGTCTGGGTCGACGCTGCAAGAAGGAACTCCACTACAAGGAAGTGGGAAATGATATCATCGCCTCCGACCGAAGGACAATGAGAGACGGAAAACGAACCCCCACACCCACGAAGGCGCTCCCCGATTTATGTCCCCGTGCGAAAGAAACATTGCTTGTAACACGCCTGGAAAATGGAATAAATGATGAGTCAACATTTAGTTAATAACTCGAATGGTGAGAAATCATTTTTATCCTCCGATTGGTTCCTTTTTTCGATGAGTTTAAACTCTCTCTTGCTTCAGGAAATCTCAGCACGAATGTAAGGGAATATTTGAGACGTTACGACAAATCCCATATTCCGTATGACCAAATACAAATAACGAATGCAGTTACGTATTGCGAGGACAAATAACCCAATTCCTTAACCTATTAGTCCTATCATCTCACATAAGATGTACTGTGATAGTAAAACTCCCTCCCAATTCCCTTATTGTCCTTTCTATAAAGCGCAATCTAGTATGCTTGGCCCTAAACCATCCCCATCCATGTCGAAACATGCTGACTTATTATAAAATTTGTTGCCTCCGGCGTAACTTTATGGAATTTGTGTAAGATATTGAAATAACATGAAATTATAGACTTTTTAATTCCACAAAATTTATTTTAAAACACGACCCAGGTTTCGATAATGTCGTTCAATCCTGATGGTGACCCTGATTATGATGTCCAACGTCGAAACCTGGGTTTTAAATTATTATTATTAAAATTTACATGTGCAAATAGACAAATGTCAGGAGGCACACAAGTCCCAAGTGTTACAATAAACTTGCCTTGGAAAAATAACATGGTTTCTGAAATACAATCAACATCACAAAAGATAACAAATAAAATAAGTCTGAAAAAAGAAAAAAAATACACTTTAAGGAAATTTCCAAACACCAATCTGTAGTACATAAATAAAAAAAAATCCCCATTTCATTAACATTTGTTTCCCAATCAACAAGAAAAAAAATTAAGCTATTACATTTAATTTTATATAACACATCAATCAAATTATTACAGAAGTTGTTTACATCTTTTCTTAAAAGTTTGGACTCTGTTAGGAAAGGGCTTAAAAATTTTTGCAGGTAAATTGTTCCAATCAACAATTGTTTTATTTAGAAAAGAAAATTTCTTTTATTCGTTCTTTGTGCCCGGCATTTTACCTTAAAATTGTGGTCATTTCTCCCTATAAAATTCGGGTTCCCCGCCTCTTTCCTTAGATCTGCCCAAGCCTTCTCCCCATTCAGAATGCAGAACATTCCACAAAGTCTAATTGTGTGATATTACACTAAAAGTGTGTCGAATTACAAAGTCAATAATTTCATTTCATTTCAATTTTCTGGCCTATTATCTTAAAAGTATAGGTTAGGTTCTAAGAAAAATCTTAAACATATTGGTTCTAAGAACTATTTCCATTTCCCTTGAATCTTCCTTACTTCAATTGATAAAATTACGATGTGGACACATTATGGTGACTGTGAAAAATTATTATATCAAAGGATAAATTTGCAAAAATGCTTAAATTTACTCTTATTTGATATTAAAAGTGCTGTGTCTCTTATTCTCCCATACTACTTAGTTGATTGATAGCTGTCAAAGCAGTCACAAGAAACTGATAAATGGCTCTTAAAATCTCCGTGCAGGAATTAAGTGGCAACCAAAGCTGCGACCTTCAAGTTAGTTAGCGTGTTGATTGTCTTCTGAGCTGATCGTGCTGGCTTGTGTTACGAGCACTTAGTAGAGAGAGGTACATTTGTACAACATCGCAAAGACGATCCGTGTGTAGTTGAATAAGAAACTAATGAAAATGGCCATAGATAAATGCTCAACCAACAAAAATTTAGGTAATAGTCCTAATTGGCACTACTAATACTTTTCTCTCCACATTTGATTCAAGCAAAGCTTACTGAAGGAAAAAAATGGCGAAAAATTTTATTAATCTGAAATGGTTTGTGGGATCTTGCCCCAACAAATATGGGCTGACCGTCATCTTTTGGATTTGGCCATGGTCAGTCTCAACTCCACATGCAATTTTGGGTTGAAAACTGCCCATCCCCCTTAAATCTGAAAAGAAATTATTCACATGTAGCTATTTGTTTTTTGGGATTAGTGAAGAAAACATAAAGCCGTCCAAACTGCCCTTATTTCTTGCCGCGATGGCAAAATTAAGTTAAACTTACCTTAGAATATCTAAGAAGCTTGAATAACGGATTTGACAATATCAATATAAGTTGTTTAGCTCATTATGATCGTTTCATGTCATCAACTGCCAGGAAAAATCGTCTTGTTAAATTTAAGTACTGAATTTATCACGTATATTATTCAAATATCAGTTGAGTACTCGAATGAAACTGAGATTTTCATGGCATAAAATATTCCATTAAAAAGTTACCGACTGCAATGTATCCTTTTTACTTCTCTATTTATGCTCATAAATTTTAGGGTAATTGAATATGTGTGTTCAAAACCGAATCCATTAATGTCAACCACCATTCCAGTGTATGGCATCGAAGTGAAAACTCGAAAATGTTTATATTAAACCTGACACATTAACAAGCTACCGAGGCATTAAAGATTAGTAGGAAGACATCTGACTCGATGATAAATATCATTTTGACTCATTTTTTCAGGGTAAAATATTTCATTGTCCTAATTTATTTCTTCGCCAGAGGTCACCTTTTCAAGGATTTCATCGACATTCCCATTCGATGATGGATCGTCCCAATTCTTTAAATCGGGCATTCATCGTTCCGTCATCACTTGAAACATTTTTATCGTACGCTATCGTTGACTTGAAGAAATAAGGCTATTAATTTGGTAAGTTGCGTTATACCGGTGGTGGGAATTTCGGCTGGCGAATCAGAGCGTGGCATGGTGACGAGGGGATGAATTCGTCCAACACTCCCAATGTGTTAATAATCACACGTGAGCCATGCGCTAAAAACGTTAAAATTCATTCCCCGCAATCCATACCTCTTTTATTTATTACTCTCGCCCTCGACCTCTCCCTTTTTTTCCGTTTCCTTTTCCCCCATTCGCTCACGGCGGATAAAAATGTCTCTCCCCTCCGGTCTCTCTTAAATTCCCTAAATCATTTGCTCATGTCGCAAACTCCGTCTCTTGCCGTCCGAGACATTTCCACTCCAGCGCTGCAGCCTTGTTTTTTTCTATTTTTTTGCTTCATTCTCTCGAAAGTTTACGGTGCTGAAGAAACGAAATATACATATCCCCGCCTCTCAAAAATAAACTTCCTGTTCCTTTTTTCTTTTGGTTCCCTAACACTCTCGCTCCCCTGCTCCTTTCTTCCCCCAATGTACCGTCGGGGGACCCTACCACTTACCGAAACCCCTCTGACCGCATGCCCCTCAACCGGCGCCACCTTCTCAGTCCGGGAGCCTCCATCGCTAAGTAAATATGAAAGCAGTCATAATTATTGGACTTGTCCACCTTTGGGAGAGAGCGGGAGAGGGGATGGAGGAGGAGTAGGGTGAAGAAGAGGTGAGGGGCTTTGGGGTGGGTTGTTCGGGGGCTTAGATGGGAGGGAGGAGAACGTGAGAGCGCCTTGGATTTGCGTAGGGTAGTTTTCAACCGGTTCCTTCCCTCTTCCTTTACCTTTATTCCCGGAGACTCCCCATTCCTCCTCCTCGCCCGTTACCACGCACACGTGATCACTCAAAAAAATTCTGGATCCTCAGAATCTCTCTCCCCCCAAATACCTTCTATTTTCTCCATCCCCATCCGTCTGTTCACCCCACTTCTGCCCTCCCCACCGCTTCATTGAAAATATCACGAGTGTCTACTTCTTTATCAAAACTTCCGTTTCTTTCTTTTCTCTTTCCCGTGATTCTTACGAGTCAGTTAATGAGTTGTAGGCTGTGGGTCATTGTGAAGGAATTACGACGTGTGAAATTCACGTATCAAAGTATTAGGATCAGACTATACATTAATACCGCCCATGGTTTCCAAGGAGGATCTACTATACTGGAAAAATCACCCAGCTTGAATGAAGCTGAAGGTGTTGTCATCCGGAATCGAGCCGGGGCCTTTCGGGGGAAATAAATATCAACAAATATAATAGAATATGTTAAATAAAATAAAAAATAACGAAAGAAAGAAAACTAACAGGCATGTTGGTGCTTGTGAGTTTCCTTTCTTCACTTTATAGAGTATGTCAATTTACCTGAGTGAGAAACAGTTGTTGCAAGAAATTCTCCGGATGATGTTGACTTCTTTCTTGGTATCAGCCTCTAAAAATTGAATAATCATTTGCTTATTAATAATTAAATGAAAAGTGAAAGGAATTTAAGCTAATCTTACCACGAGTCCGTAACGTAGTCCAGGGAAGCAGCTTTGAAAAATTCAAGGGCTTCTATGTGCGAAAAGTTATAGTATGACCAAAAAATTTTAAATGAGTAATAACGCTCTTCCCTTATGTAAAAACAATATCGGATGAATAGATTAAAAAATAGCAATATTATTGAAATCTTTATTGTCGCTGCCGACGTACGACCCACTCTGTTCGACATCACTGGACCTGTTCATTCATAGACTGTTCTCATAATGAATGATTATACATTTTTGGTAATTAATTTTGTGGCATTTCATGAAATTGTTCAATCGTGGCTGTTCATGCCCATTAATGCGTATTCTACGCCTGTTTCCCCGGGTAACAATTACACATGTTAATTTAAACATATAAATATTAATTTTCTTAATAATTAAAATTGGATGATATAACTCTTTAACTATAATTTCACCAGAAATAATATTGCCACATTAATTCAATTGCGATTTTTTTTAGGAACATTCGATATTAATGTTTTTGGTCGTAAAATATTTTGGTGACACTTTAAAGGGCTTAATATTTAGTACTATTTGAACGATTTTTCTAATCTAAAATAATCCCATTTTACCTTTTGTCTTTACTCTAAATATCAAAGCCCTCGTGATAATACTCCCCTGAAGCTAAGTGAATTAAAAATTATTTGAAAACAAGTCATATTGCGATAAATCTGTGTTAATAGTTATTATCGTGTATTTCTTTTTTAATTTTGAAAATAGAGTTTATTTTTAATATGGGATGAGAATCAACATTAATAAAACAAAGGTTATGCGATTTTCCAGAAAGAAAAAGGCTAAGCTAAATATTAAAATAGGCGGGGAAAAAATAGAGCAGGTAGAACAGTTTACATATCTCGGAAGTGTTTTGGACCAATACGGTCAAAGTGGTAGGGACGTAAGGAGAAGAATTGCGCTAGGCAAGGAGGCTTTCTCAAGGAGGAGGAGGGAGTTGATGACGGGGACGTTGAGTAGGGATGTTAAGACAAGACTCGTAAAAACTCTGATATGGAGTGTAGCTATGTACGGCGCAGAAACGTGGTCACTGAAGCAGGAGGATAGACGTAGATTGGAGGCTTTTGAAATGTGGGTGTGGAGAAGAATGGAGAAGGTGAAATGGACCGAAAGGAAAACAAATGAGGAAGTACTGGAGATGGTGGGTGAGGAGAGGGGTTTGTTGAGAGAAATCCTATGGAGGCAGGAAAAATGGATGAAAGGCGTATTGAGCGGTAGTGGAATGTTGAAGAGGGTAATAGAGGGGAGAATGTTGGGCAAGCGAGGTAAGGGCAGGAACAGGATAGGGATGTTGGACGGGGTGAAGGGAGGAAAGAAGTACACCGAGATGAAGAGGGACCTGATATAGATTAGTTTGCTAGGTGGGGATTCACAAAATGTTTATTTGATAGTTGTGTCCATCCAAAAACCTACCTTAACCGGTAGATTACCTAATAATAATATATAAATAATTTTGAATACTACACACATGATCAATGAAATATAGAAAATATGCGTGTGCCGTAATTCCTATGATCTTAAAAATGAATTAATCTTTTGAATCCGTTGCCAAAGTGATGCGATTTAGCACTCCACCTTGAATTTTATTTCGCATATTTCTGTGCTCCATTTTCCATGAATGATTCTTCCAAATAGTGTTTTTATTCAGCGGAATTTTTACGGATTATTTTGTCATCGAAACAGCGTTTCGGCGAAAAGAAGCTATCGAATTCAACACTGAAATCTTTATTTTGCGTGGAATGTATGGTGGAAACGAAAATCGGAATCTCTTAGGGTGCATCTCATTCCAGTTCTGAGTCCATCATCTGTCTTTGTTTGTAAGTTTGCGTGAGCATGCTTTCTCCGGATTCCGTTTCTGTTTGGATTCGAGATGAAATTTCCTCTGTTATTTGGCTTGAGCGCCGGGAGAGAGGATTTCAGACAAATTCATTGAGCGAGAAGTGTAATGGTGGGTCGAAATGGATATTGAAAACGAGAGAAGTTCCGATGAAAGAGCATTTAGGAAAGCTCTCCGGTGGAACGTTTTACGTATTTTGAAGGAGATGCGGAGTTATGCAAGGAATATGGACATCAGAAAGAAGAGGTTTTACGCTCCGGAAAATTGTGTGTAACGGAAGCATGAGTATCGCACGGAGTGTATTGCAAACGTATGCGGACGTGACGGTTAGTTATATTAAGCACCAGTTTGGCTATATCATGTTTATAGGATATCTCGAAAGTCGTAGTTATCAATCGGAGATAGCAGTTGAAAATCGGAGTTCAAATTGTAAAACTCCCTGTTAGATTAGTATGGAGGGAGACAGCTGAAATCGATTGCATTTATTAGAAGAGAGAAAAGTTTGTTAAATGTTTAACTCGAGAAGGATAATTATCGATGACATCTCAACGATAAAGTCATTTTTAAAACTTTTCTATGCATTTCTTCCCTTAGAAATCAAAGGGGCTCTTAAAAAAAATTCAAATTTACTTGTTAATAAAAAATACTTTATTGTTAGCAGCATCGTTGAATACTGCATGACGAAATTTCTGGAATTTAAAAAAGAAATGGGCTAAGTGCCGAGCAACTATTTTGTTGCATTGTTGAATTGTATATTTGATTTCGAACTATTTGATTCGGAATCAAAGTGGTTGATTCCGTAAATCAGTCGGTATGCCACTAGAATTTTCCTCTGGGAGAATATTCCGAATTTTTCTAAATTTTTTTAGTTTTAATATGTAAACAAAGCATATGTATGTGCGTCCGTGAGGTTCCATAAAGAAAATACAATTATTAATTTAATTATTATACATAACATTGAACATGATATAAATACCAATTGTGTAAGCGTACACGAATTGATTTTAATAATTAGAACAGTCTGTCTTCTGATTGTTATTCTCTATGTAAATGCTCAAGGTTATACTTTTCTTCAAGGACTTACAATTTTGGGTAATGATATATCAGTAATACAATATTTAGAAGTAAAACACTGGAATCTATGGTGATAAAGACATCATGATTAATATACTAATGTGACGAGTAAACGTTGAGTTTGGTGTTTAATTGAATTTACCTGAGTGGATTAGAAATCGATTTGAATTTCAATCTATTCTTTTGATACTTTTGGCGGTTGATCATAGATCCACATGTCCTTGAATGAAATGAATCTACATTTTAAATTTCGGGGCTTTGACCAAGCCAATAGACCCGAGGGCATTCGGTGCTTGACAGCTGACCACTATGCTATCGGTAAATCTGAAAATGATTAAGCGGGTTTCTATTATACTGTTTTCCTGGATACCGTTATTAACTCTTGCTTGCTTGGTTAAGTAGTAAATATATAGTTAACTTGTTCCGGCAATAATGATGTTTCAACCACTTCCGCTTCTATATTAGTGCCAGGTGTAGCTAAATCTAAATCTAAATGGATAGAGGAAATATTCGATATGTTATCTTGAACTTTGAGTGGCAAAATGATTTCATTCGTAATCCGATTGACTAGATGCCTATTTAATGGAATTCATGAGTGAGAGAGTCAATTCTTGATGTGATTGATTCCATCGAAAAACGATAAAACTTATGTGTAAGCAGCTATTATTTTAAAATCGATGAGTTAACAACGCTTAAGGTAAAAAGAGTGAATATTAGCAAAATTTAAAATACCTCTGTAAAGGCAGTATTTACGGCGTGAATTGTTGTAATCAACAGAATCCTTCACTCCTGAGCGTTGAAATAATTTTTCTAAATCACTGGGGAAGGGATAAATACAAATTAAACCAGCTCTGCACTCGTGTAAGTATTGTTTCTCCTGACTGAATATTAAAACGGGTTGCGAAGCAAATGGGGACGGCTTTGACAAAGACACCCCGCAGAGTTACTTACAGTCGGCTCACTTTTCGCAACGAATAAGTGGAGCGTTTGAGCTCACAGCACGATGCTCTGCGGCAAAGGATTTTGAGAGAAAATTAAAAGGAAGGTATGCTTAAAGGAAGAATTTCACCCGAAGATGTGGTGGAAGAATGAGGAAGATACCAGGGAGGAGTGAAAGAATTAAGCCGTAAGGGGATGAGAGTCAAGAGGACTGGGGAAAGAGAGGGGTAGACGGGCGGATATTTTCAATGGGATTGTGTCGGGGTGGGTTGGGGAAGGAGTCCCGTTGCCATGGCGACGGTTTCCGCGAAATTAATGCCTCTTTATGACCCGACTTGTGATCCCCTTTGCGAACCCCCATCCTTTCACTTTTCCTTCCTCTTCTCCTCTGCATCCCTGGATACTGGTCCGAACCTAGCTCTACCCCCGCCTCTTATCCTCCACTCCTCACAGGTATATTCTGAGAGTGAAGAGAAAACTCTACCCCCTCCCCTCCATTTCCCCTCACACCAACCCTCTTCTGTCTTCTTTGTTCTCTTCCGCCTGACTCCGGCCTTTCACTTTCCTTCGATCCCGTTTCCAAACGTCGCCTGCTGATTTTTTTTTGCGTTTAGACGCTGGCGAAAAAGAATTCATACTTTCTCTCCTCAGCACACGATGATTTCTCGTCGAACTGGCGATAGCCTTTAATGCACAGTTATGATCAGGAGATCGTAAGAAAATTCCGCCCAAACTTGGTGATTTGAAATCGATTCATCACAGCAGATTCATTCAATAGGGTTTTTGGCGCAGCCTCTCAGAAAGTATGTACGCCCATGGTATTTCGTTGCTGGCTGTGAGATAATGGGACTTTCCTGCCGGGAAATATATAGTTTATTCTTTTATAAAGGGGAAAATTTAAATCAGTGATGGATTGTAATATTTTCCTTCAAGTCTTAGACGGGATCTCATGAACTGCGATCAGGTCGCGAGCTCTAGTTGGTACGTTTAGGATGTATTACGATGCAGCATTTGGATATGTATTATTCTGCAGTTATTATAGGAGAGAATGTCCACTTGACAAAATGATCACCAGAAAAATTCCTAGAAAACAACCATTATATTAGACTAACAGGTTTAACCCACAACATATCAGTTGGTATGAGTAACGGAAAAGAAAATAGTTTGTACTCAACATACATTTTATTATGCACGATCTAGATTTCGACTTACAAAGTCATCATTAGGTCGAAAGTCAAAGTATGAGTATATAAATCTACAAACTAATCCGTTTGGCGCATTAGTAAGGGGCTTAACTTTTGTCAGCGACAGGAAAAAATTAAATAAATGTAACTATAATGGCCTATAATTTAATTTGAAATTCAGAATTTTGCTTCGTTAGAGGTTCTGTGATCGAAATGAATTAGATCAACCCATGTGATAACACCCAAACACAATAATGCATTGGAAAATTTGTATTTAATTATCTAGGTAGGAAGATTATTAATTGGCTCGAAGTAATCTTTACGATAGATTGGTAGCCATAAAAAATTTACTCCTGATCCTCTTTGAAGAGTAGGTTATTGTGGATCTAAAAATTAAAAGTGTTTGATCATTTGATTTATTTTTCTCGATGATTCTGAATGCTTATTATAGTTATTTCGCGGTAGGAAAATATACATTCCAGGGTTTCTAAATCCCAAAATATAGTACCCGTTTCTATTTGTCGTTCGGTTTGAATGATTTTTAAATATTTCCTGGTGACTGCAGAATGAGGCGTATGTCATTTTTTAACCCGAGAAACATTAGTAGTATTCAAGAGTACCCTGCCTTTTTATCTGCCGGCCAAAAATTGCTACTGTTGCAAACTTCTCTCCCTTTATTAAATAATTTAAAATTAAAGAATATCGTCTATATATTTCAAGATGGGTGCCACATAATTCTCAGCTTAGCCGTCTGATTCCTATTCTGAAACTTAAATTCGATATGATCCCTACTAAATATTTAGGTTACCTTTCATCCCATACTTAATCTCTGTTTTGTGTCATAAATTTTGCTTGCTTTGTAGTTAAGTAATGGTTTCCATAGAAATGTGTTCTATCCTGGGATGCATTCAGGAATAATTTCCTCGCTTGCTTAGCGAGATTTTAAATGAGTATCGTCGGTACACAAGGACTAAGCATTATGTTAATAGCCTTTGCTTTGCACTCCTATCAAATTCGTCGGTTACTGCAATACCGGGAATACCTTGGATTTTCTTAAGAATTATTTGATTCTATTAATCATTAGTTGTCACTTTTATTCTAAACGATTATTTACTGTGTTTCATATGTGTTTTAATTACTAAAGTAGGGTATTTTAAATCAACCGAGCAGGTGGAATTTTCGATATTTTTCAAGGAGGAACTGTAGCGCTATATATATCCCATAATTGGTACAAGAACTATAGTGGAATCGAGTGTTTACTGAAATACTTTTAAAGTCGTGACTTTTTCATTTTTCTTATCCATTAAAGAGATGGATCTGAAGGGTACGTGTATACTTGTAATTTTGTGCACATTAAGCAAAAAAAGTTTGCCATGTTTTCATAGAGAAATTGAGCCACTAAAATATGATATACGAAACTCATAATAAATTAACAGCCATTATCAATTGATATTTTTCCACATCGAGGTACATTTTCTAACTCTTGAAAGCATGTCGCTAGTTCGTATTCAGAGTATGTTTTATGTTATTAAAGAAATTGAATTATTATTGAATTTATTCCAAGAATTTTTACGGTATTTAAGTCTAAGTTTAATTTCTTGTGTGCCTTTCCTCATTCTTGATGTCCACAAATTACAGTAATCTACCAGATTGGTTGGATTATTATCGATATAGAGCTCGCTTCTTATGAAGCCCTCCAGCGTATGAAATTTAAATATCAGAGCATGGGATTTGTTCCTTTTCCTGTCATAAGGAACTTGTTGTTCTTTTCCTGTTATCTTTCCTGTTTCTCTGTGAAATATGGTAGCCGAGTAACATACTAATTAGATGAAGATGAAAGTGTTTGGGTGTATTGAACGCGAGACCCGCTAGTTTAGTCGACAAATGTTATATCTCATTTTTTTAAAGGTACTATCTCTTCTCGCGGCAAAGAGGCCAGTGGTAAATATTATACTATGGCATATTGACTTTTCTGCAGTGCCTGGTAAATACGTTGCACTATAAGGTAATTCATTTTACCTTCGTCACTATTCATTAATCCCATAATTAGTATTATGAAGAACTTAATTCGATTCTCGTACTTATAGGTACATATTTATGCGTTTCTCTGTCATTATTTTCTTGATGTCACTCATAAGATGTGTTCTACTTCAGATAATCTTGCTCACTTTCCCTTCATCATATATTCATCAGGCCATCATGTCTCAATATATTCCGGATAAGATAATCTCTCCTCTTATTGTTTCCATAATTAGCTTAGTAATTTTGCAACTTCAAGTAGAACCTCTTCCTTAGTTACATGAAATGACCACTTCATCTTCATTATTATTCTATAGCTCCACGTTTCAATTGCTTTCATATTTTCTTCAACCGTTTTCTGGGTTCCGGGATACTACATGTCTCACTAGCACGAGAAACATACTCAAGATGTATATTTTATAATAAATTAAGGATATTGAACTTTTCCACATAATAAAACTTTTTGGTTCGACGCGTGACTCTACTCAAAGAGTACATTAGGTACAAGTCATAGATACAAGAAAAGAAAATTACTGAATTTATTTTTTGAAAAAGTTATATATCCTTACTTCATGTACAATGGAATCCTTCCACTACATCAACATTGGAAATATTTATCATTTATTTTTCATGTTATAGAATGTAGCTGTAGCTACAGGTATAGAATAGCTGTAGCTACAGGTATAGAATAGCTGTAGCTGTAGGTATAGAATAGCTGTAGAATGGCTGGTGACCTACCACCTCCTGCCACACGTCCTTGCGACGCCTTGCGGGGTGTTATGTTGATGTAAATGTTATCAAATTTATTTCGTTCCGTCAATTAAAGACATAATCTCACATTCTAAAGACATCTCACATCTCACATTTTCGTTATCACCCGTTGCATATCCTCATTTATATTCAACCTTAGTTTCTTCAATTTGAAATTTTAGAACTATTGTTTAATGGGATCGATCATACAAATTATAATAAAAAAGTTGATTGCACGATTACATGAATGTATAATTTAAATCTACACTCACTGTTATTAATTGACATCTTCATGAAAAGGAGTGAAATGCATAATTTTTTTATAACATGAATGAGAAATTTCCACGAGAGCAGTGGCGTTTAATCGAGTGAAAGTGCTCTGCAGATTAAAAACACCCTTGAAATATAGTCGAGGCATGGTGATGTAACGTTTTCAGTTTTAATGCCAATTTATCTGCGGGCTGAATCCACCTAAATGACCAGGGTGTCAGAGATGTATTGCGCGCCCCTCTTATCACTTCGAGCGACTTCAGCGCTCCGGCGTCCCACTCCGTAATCCGGTCCCTGACGCTAACCCACCCTTCCCTGACCCCTGCTATGTCTCCCTCGTCCTCCCCATCTCCTCGCACACCGACCTCTTTAGAACCCTATTCAACCTCGTCCATCCTTTAACTCTCTCTTTCCATCGCTCTTCCCCACACTCATTTACGCCGCATTCGCGCGTCTTAGCTGAATACCAATATCCCTTTCTCTCTTCCCCTTTCTCCTCTGCCTCCCTCCTCGGAGACAGCGCCATTGCCCTCTTGTTCCCCTCCCTCCTCCGCCAGGCCCGTCTTCCATGTCCAAACTCCCTCCACTTCGACCGCCCACCCTCTTCTCTATTCTCCTGGAAATTCCCTTTCTCTACGCAAGCCCACGCCTCCTCCAATCTCTCTTTCCCTCTCTTCTTCATTTTTTCTTAGCCTCACCACCGACCCCTTTTCGATTTACAGCATCGCAAAGACGGACGTGACTTCGATATCTTGTTCAATCGATATGAGATATTGGGCGAGCCCTTACCTCTCCCCCCCCCCTTTCCTCTCGCGTTTCCGATTAAAGTTTGACCCTCTCCTCTCTCTCTCTGCTTTTGCCTTCCCATTTCCCCTACCTCCTTACCATTTTCTTATTCTTTATCCTCCTCCAACTCTTTCAAAAGTGTTGTTTATCCTTAACTACTGATTTTTTACGTAATCCCCAGCATCCACCCATGGCATTTCTCTTCTTTTAACAAATTTAGATACTATCTATATTTAGAAGAATTATGAAGTGTGTGAAGTATTATGAGTTTATAGCCGCCGGCCTATGGAATATGAAACAGGGTTTGGGTGAAGTTATCTTATTAATTTTATGAAAGATTATACTGAATAGAAAAGTTTTTGGTTGTACCTATTATGTATCATGATAGTTAATTAAGGCAGTTTATAACAACTAAAATACTGTTTCCCATGATAAATTCATTTCTTTTACTCTTGGTACGTTCTACCCTTACATTCTGTCCAAAAAGCCTTTCATTTCCCTCCCCGTAACTCGTCTCGCAGAATGTACCTTCTGTCAAAACCTTAATCATCCCTCCACATCTCAATAACTTCTCCATCGAGTTTTTGTTGTCTACTTTGAGTTTCCCCTAGCCCCTCTTTCCGCACAAAATGACTCTTCTTGTTTGTCCTATTTAGTATCCCGTTTATTTTACCACGTTGTCTCAAAGTCCCGTTCATAATTATGAAACTTTTGTTCATTCTCTGTCCTAAAAGACCAAGTGCAGAGGTATTTCCTTCCTTAATGCCGAACTATGTGAACTTTTCCACATGCTCAGATGTATGCTCTACATAATTTATATTTAACCTAACTTTCATTCAAAATGAAAAATGTACGGCGTGATGTGAGGAAGAGTAGAATAAATTAATGACAATATAAAGAGTACTGTTGATTTATTCATCTACATAATCAACAGTGCCATACTTTTTTATAAAGTTTAAGCTTCCATGTTTATTTAGAATATTGCTGATTTTTAAATTTTAAATTTAATGACAGTGATAGCATACTATTTAAGAACCCCATTGAAGACATGCCATGTTCGGCTTGGTTGTCATTTTAATGTTTTTGATAGACTTTTAGGTAACGGGTAACTTTATTGAAAACTGATGTGACATTTTTCAGTGCAAATTAAAATGGTTTGCTGATGACACGGACATGAAAATAAATCTCGTTAAATCTCATATTTAACAGTGCATAGCTTTTAAGTCCTTCACTTTTACTGGTTTTCTTATAACAGATTTGAAATATTTTGCAACTATTTCACCAGTTAGCCCTTGGTATCCTTTTTTGGCGGCCGACGAAAACGCCTTTCAGTCTTCTTGGGTCGGCTTTGGACACGGAGTGGCTCTTTATTGGAAAAGGCCAACTTTTACTCAATATGACAAATAACTTAATAAGAAAACGGATATTTAAGCATCTAAAACCTTGACATTCAATCATAGTCGCTCAGGCGTGGTGGAATATATTAATGCTTATTGAAAAACGAGGGTAATACGATATGTGTTGAAAAAATGTTCTTCAATCAAAGATCTGAATCTTTTTAGCATCATATGTTTATCCCTTTAAAATGCTTTAGCCTCTATCATTTCACTTCAAATTTTTTTTCTAAGAGTTTGAGAGTTAGTACCTTTGCTCTCGGTACCGATGGAAAGAGCGTGAGGTCTCTCCGAACTCTTGAGAGCACCTTTAACATCTTCCTTTGGAACAGTCATCTCCATTTTTGATCCTGGTTGCACATACGGCACTAGCAGTTTAATGCCGTTTCTAACGGAGGGCCTCGCGTCTCTGCTCCTTCCCACCCTCTTAACCCTCTCCGATTTATCTGTCCGTATCATGCACCGCAGTCAAGCCCCACCAAGATGTTCTCTCTCTCTCTCTCTCTACCCAAACTCCACCCTGAGGCTACTTTCTCGTGTCCATAAGCTCCACTGCCTTCCTTCTCCCATTCCGCTTCTTCCTTCGTTATGTCTTTATAACTCGACAGACGCCTTTTACAAGCATGAGGTGGTCCCTTCGGTGGATTCCATCCCTCTTCCTCGCCCATCGGACGCTCCTTCCACTGCCATAGATGTTATGCGCTCGTGTCTTCTTTTTGTCTTTCACGAATTCTGCCTTTGTAGCTTATCCTCGGTGATAGGTTGCATGGCCATAAAAGAAATCGACGGATATTGTTTAAAAATGAAACTTTTTACGATTTCAAACCGCTGACCATATATAAGCATTCATATAACTTTTAATCTCCTTTTGTATCTTTTGTTCCTTCGAAGTTTTAATATATCTTGGGAAAAGTAAGAACATAACTTAAGCGTGAAACTTGTTTTTTTTGTCATTGAGAAATTTTTATCGTATTTTTTTATGGCATTTTTGGACATCGAACAATATGCGTATCGAATTTGAGGCATTAATCCCTCTGACTGCTTTGTAATTTTCATTTTATAGACAATTTGATATCAAATATACAAGTTGCCGAATAGAAAATACTCAAATTTTTTAAAAGGTTTGTTTTTATTCGTCTTCTATCAGTGGTCTAGCATTATTTAAATATTTGGAATTCTGAAACTTTATGGGGTTAAAGGTGATATTAGCAATGGAGACATCTACAAGTAAAATTTTATTGTGGGCCCAAAATGATGTCTCATACAATAATTCAATAAGTTATCGATTTGAATGTTTAATAGTAGATACATACAGTTTTTATTATAGCGACGGATGAATAATAATCAAAATAAAACATTACTTCCACATATAAATTTATTCATTGAATTACAAAGGTTTATTTTTACGTTATTCAACATAAAAAAATTCCACCAAGTTACACCTGAAAGGATCAATTATAGCGACTGACTAGTTAAACGAGATAGTATATATATATATAGTATATATATATATAGTATATATATAGTATATATATAGTATATATATAGTATATATATATATATAGTATATATATATATATAGTATATATATAGTATATATATATATATAGTATATATATAGTATATATATATAGTATATATATAGTATATATATATATAGTATATATATATATACTAT
This sequence comes from Hetaerina titia, assembly GCA_037158775.1. Taxonomy (NCBI): domain Eukaryota; kingdom Metazoa; phylum Arthropoda; class Insecta; order Odonata; family Calopterygidae; genus Hetaerina; species Hetaerina titia. The sequence goes on along the minus strand of CM073771.1, from coordinate 32,999,012 downwards.
CTTGTTATAATAATTATTAATATAATATTCCCATATCATCATGTAGAAGATTTTTTTGCCTAAGTAACAACATCTATATCTTGAAAACTATAGCTGATAGGAAAAACTAGTGTCATAATTGGATTCAGCACCCCAATTGTTCTTTAAATCAGCATTAAAAGCTCTGGCACCAAAACCACTTGGCCTGTGTATTGGTTTTTTTTAATTATTAAGATTAACTCATTTGAAAAATATAACATAGACATTGACACACACATTGACAAACACATTGACAGCAGATGCTTTGAAGAATTCGATCCTGTGCATCAATAATAGAATCAGTGGTCATTAGTAATTTTAATTTTTCTGCCTTTTAATTTCATGCGCAAATTACTCCAGATTTTTGTAAATATTGATTTTTTATTCTTAGTTACCGTTTTAAATTTCATGTGTGCGGCATGTTCATAATCAACAATCTTTTTAAAAAATGTGATATAATAATATTTCAATACTCCATCATATTACATTTATTTGACATTAATAATCATGCAAATTTGGTGTACTTAAAATAGGAAAGATTTATGTAAACTTAGAAAATCACATTCAAAGATTATTGTATTACGACACAGTTTTTGGGACATGTTGTTATCTTCCGGGCTTGAGGAAAATAAGAGATCTTATTGATAACAAAATTTCTGTGTAGAAGTTTGCACCATTTCTTCATTGGTGGAGATTTTCGACACAGTGAAGCGTGAAACAGCTCCTATAAAAGCATTCGAATTGCCTATATACCTCATAAAAATTTAACTAAAACATTCATGATCTAGAATCACAGCAAAAAAAGATGTGTTCAATTATATCTAGTCAATTAACTCCCTTGTCTAAAGTGTGATAATTTTTTTTAAATAAAAAGGGAACAAGACATAAATTATGGAATATAGTCTCAAATTATATGACTAATGAAACGCCAGTTGTCATTTAGTCTTAAATGAGCTAGGTTTTACTCGAAGGATTGCAGAAAAATGTATTCCTTCCATCTCATTATTTATTTCTTCATCTTAGTATTTCCTTTCCATTAGCATCTCGTACGGTATTAAATTTTTTCTTTCTATACGTATATCATTTTAAGTGACATTTCGCTGTTTTCTTTCTTTATATTGTCATTGATTTCACCGCAGAGACTTTCTATCCACTCTACCTTGGCCTTTTTGCACTCTTATGAGACCTGTTAGACTTTTTTTATAAAACGAGTTGCCTCAGTTCCATTTCTTATATTCTCGGATTTTCTTTTTGCCTCTTCTTGAGTTCTCGTAAATGAGTCACTTATAGTTTACCACCTTACTTACGTGTTGTTCATTTATTATTTCAGTTGTTACATTTTTTAGTTCCATCCATCATCCTTCTTTTCTAGTCTCCTTCTATTTTTCTGTTGTTTGTCGCGGTGTACTTTTCTCTTTCTATCTTTTCCTCCAGCATATTTGCCAAAGAAGAATATTCTTTGGTTTCCAAATGGTTTTCCGTGTCACTTTCTGTGTGTTGTATCGCTCTATCGGTTGCGATCGCTCTTTATATCTACGCCAGGAAACCTCTTACAATGTTTCCGTTTTTCTGCTCCGTAATCCGACTTCCTACCCCTGGCCTATCTATTACCTGGCAGTACTGTACCCCGTTATAGTGAATTTTCTCTTCAATAATCCTAGCGTAGAAGTTTAACGTTTACTTGTTATATTTTACTCTATACATTCTACTAGATATTTTTTTACTTGCCGTTGTTTATTTTTAGGGGATTTTTGATGATTTAAAAATAATTCAGCAATATTTCTTTGCATAATTGATAACAGCTTAAAATGATTTTTCCTTCTATAATACAGTAATACTAGTTAGTATAAATTTACCCGGAAGGAAATTCTTTATTCCATACATCTCCTGTTTTTAGGCATAATTTTACATTATATACATTTCTACGATGGATTACAACTGGCTGGTTAATCATTCATAAATTTTACAGAGGATTTATTTCTTTATGCTTCTTACAAATTAAGTTGGGTGTATATACCTGTACACAGTGATAAAGGGTATCTTGATAGCATCGTTACCACAACCTCTGTTTTAATACTGACTTTTAATAATCAAACCGCTTTACTTTTCCACATAAACTTTTTAATTTTTACAACCCAGGTTTCGTTATAGCATAACATCATCAGTTAGGCCAGAAACTGTTTTATTTAACTCTGTTTTGATGTTCTAATATTTGCATAACCACAAAGAACAAGTTCAATTAATGGTTTAATGGGATACCATTCATATATTCAGACACCGTTTAATTTTTAGGCATGCGATATAGCCACACAATTTCAAAAAACTTTAATAAATAACACAAATGAATATCAACTTTCTTGTCGTGGAATGTAGTGAACGATAGTGAATGTAATTCAAATGGAGTTAGGGTCATTTTTACCGTCAAACACCCTGTTTACAATCGTTTCTATCCATTAAATTGCCTCCTGTTTCATTCTGTTTCTTGTAACCTTCACTCTCCTTCATTATTAATCACTTTCTCTTTTCCCTCCGCTTCTTTTACCGCATCTTCGGTATTTGTGTGTTCCTTCCGAGGAAGAGTTGTTGCATTCGTGCTTAGAGACAATGAGTGAGGGTCGGAAGGGCCGCGAGAGAATGAGATATAGAAGAGAGAGAGAAGGGAGGCAGAGTCGGGTATCCCCGCATCATAGATCGATTGGGCAGGGGAATTCATGAAAGCACTGCTAAGTGCCAGACTGCAAACACAGTACCAAGAACGCGGGGATATATTTACCCGATGAAATCCCTAACCTCGTTCGGGTAGACCCTTCCTTTCGATTATTTCACTGAAATTTGAGGGCATATACCTTCCAATTTCCTTGCGTACGAATCAACGAGTTTTCATGATTTGGTGTGTTGGATAGAGGAAACATAAAAGTTGGAAGATGCTGAAGGATTATCTGTAATTCCTTCACTTTTTTCTCATTTAATTCCCATTATTTTTGCTATATGGATAATTTCTAACTTTTTCCTCTCTCATACCCTGGTTTTGATTTTCAAAGTATTAAGAGATTGATGCCATGGTATCGGCAACATATCACAAGGAGTTACAAAATTTTTATTGAAGTGTTTTTTTGGTAACAAAATGGATTCTGGTGGTGTTTCATACCAAGTGAATGACTGCCGAAATTCGGAATAATTTTTAATGGAGAAAATCCGTAGGATTAGGTCATGAATAGGAGCAGCAATTTATTGAGAAATATACTAATCATATTTAAGAGATAGATAGTTACCAAGAAAAGGGAAACTGTGTTCCAGATGTATTTACCATATCTGAGTGTGGTTGAAATCCCTTGCCATATTGTAGTCTCGTTTATTCTTACTATTCATATATGCCTTTCACAAATTTTCCTTTCAGGGTAGAAAAATAAAAAAGCTTTATGATTTATGCCAGAAATTACTTTCTCTTTTATAATTTAATCTATACTGTTCTGTCAATACATACTCCTTGAGTCTCTATCATATTCATCTTTTGTTTTATATGGAACCCTTGTTGCTGAGATTTCTATTAATCCATCTCGTGTCTATTGGACCATACTCACTTGTAACAATCTTGGTCTAGACCTCTCTCCAAAACCGCATATTTTCTTCCACATATTCGTTTCACAATCCGCCTATCACCCATGCTTTAAATATAGCTTGCGCAGAGTCGGATACCCTCCATAGTTTTCTATTGCGTCGCGCATGCAATCACATTCTTTCATGATCCCTCTCTTTTCTCATTCAGGAATTCATATTTTGACCTCAATGATTCTTCAAGTATCCCATCCCTCTATTATTTAGTTTATATTGATCCTTTTTCTGCATACAAATTTGCATGCCCATGGGATAACGTGGGAAGGATTGTGCAATTATAAATCACTACCTTGGAAATCTAGGATAAATTTTTTTTTCTCATCCAAAAAGAAAGAAATAAAAAAAACGATAACTTTAGGCTATTAAATATTCAACAAACTACGTTTAATTATCAATACTTGCTATTGCACTATTTTTTGGTACAAATAATAAATAATAGAGTTCCTAAAGACTTGCATTTGAAACAGTACAGCAACAGTGACAATATGAAAAATATTGTTATCAATATCATCTATTAAGGAATGTTGAAGCATTGGTACAGATTATTGCATTTGCCAATTCAGTATTCCGGAGATCGCGTTTTCTGGATATAAAAGAGATATGGATAACGACAACGGCTGCTTTCGTCTTACACCGTATTACCTCATGAAGTTTAGAAACAATATTGGATTATTATTAGGTAATATACCGATTGAGGTAGGTTTTGGAAGGACACAACAACCAAATAATTCTCTTGTCACTCTTAGCAAAACACAACCCAACATTCTTCTCTGCAATAAGCCCCTTCTCATCTCCGTATACTTCCTTCCTCCCTTCATTCCCATCAACATCCCTATCCACCTCTAACCTCTTCCTCGTTGTCCTAGCATTCTCCCCTCAATCATAGTTTTCCAATCCAAATGGGGTACCAAAACTTTAATTAGCGGAAGGTCAAAGAAATGTGAAATATTAAGGCATTTGTGTATTTAAATTCTTAAATATTTAACGTCACTCTAATTTTTTATGAGATCCCTGTCTTTCTAATATTTCGCAAATTATCACATGAGCTTTTTGATAAGTGTGTATTTATAGTCCAAATGCTATTTTTATTTGAATCAGAAATAAATAAATCATCGACTCTGATAATCGGTAAATTCTGTGTTTTACCTTAATTTCAACCCACATTTGGAGCCGAGTTCGCGTGTGGTGACTTATAATTTGATAAAGGATACGGGTTCGAGCAATATCCAATGTGTTTTTTCAAACTGCAAGTTCATAGTTGCGGAATGAAAATCAAAGAGTGATTCTCATCGTTCCTCTCCTCATTTCTGTGCAGTGTCCAGAATCGCATATCTTACCGGCGTGTAGATGTAAGTGAAAGGCGAGGGCTCCTTTGCCGGCGCGCGGTCGTGGTGTGCGCTATATATCTTCCCCGTTCCCTTGTAATCTATCCATTACTTCCAACCTCCCTTCCCCGCTCCCCCCCCCCATAGTGCCTTCTCCTTCTCTCCTCCTCTTCCCCTCACTTCTTTATGCTTTGCCCGCTGCCTCTTGTCCTCCCGTCCCTTTTCCCCGATTTTCCCTCTTTTGTTTTGTCCACCAAACTCCCCAAGATGCCAACTGCACGCGCTGGTGAACTATGGTCTCTTGTCGTCAGTCGAGGCGTGCGTGCATTCGGGGAAAGGGAAGGCAACCGCCGCCGCGCCGTTTGGAATTGCATGGTGCCGTTGAGGCCGATGCGGACATTTAAGGCGAGATGGAGAGAGAGGATTCTCGTGAGGATAAGATCAAAGAGAGAAACAAGAGAACCATATGAGGTTTTTTTTCAGTCCAGAGCTACCTACTGAAACTTGTATGAATATCTTCTTTTGACCTAAAAGGTCATTAGGATATGAGAACTTCAGTTAAGGGTAGTGACTTCGTTGTCAACCTTGAATTTTCGTGGCGGCTAGCAGGGCGTCACGTAGATGTGAATGGAATCATGCTTAGACATTTATGCTATATAGTATTCTACTTCCTTGAGAATTTTCCAAAATCGGGAGATATTTGATGAGTTCAAATGTTATTATAAAGAGATTAATACTTTTGCTTGTCATTCGCCTCGGAGAAAACATATTAAAATTAATTATTTAAATTTTTTATTTATTAATTCAGTGAATGATTTATTTTGACCCCGGCTAACCACCGTTTCTTCATACTGAGTGAAACGTATTTTTGAAAAATTAGAAATTCAATATAATGCAACCATTTCAGAGAGTAAAAATCATTCGTCTTGACCGGGATTCGAACCCGGATCCCTCGATTTCCGGCCGAGTGCTTTAACCACTTACGCTACCGAGACGTCCTCTTATTCTCTGAAATTTTTTGCATTATAATGCACACATAGCGGGTGACTCCGTTAAAGTTACTATTACAGTTTCTTGAAATTAGAAATTCAATAATTAACTGCCGAGTTATCTATTGTAATCAGAAAAAGTTTCAAAGCAAATGTATTCTGCTTGTTCTACATTTCCTCTCTCATTAGCCAAACATATGGATGGCAGTTTGTTCTTGATGGTAAGTTTTCTCTTCTATTCTTCTTATCTGACCTCTATAAATCCGTTAATATGTCAGTGCGAAAAGGTTTTGATCTATGATTTAAATCTCAGTTTGCAATACGAATAAGTAAACAGAAAACAAGTTGATGTTTCCTACTCTGCCAGGATTATGAATTATGCAGAGAACTAATTTAACTAAAAACACCCAAAGCCTCGTCAGATATAATCTAGTCATTCTAATGGAAACTTCTTTTTGTGAATATGTACCAGATTGATGGTAGTGAGACAAAAATCCCTAGTGGGCTTATGGCATTAATTATCCTCCACTCGCTAATTTAGGTGGTCTAATCCTTATCGTTGTTTACCCGACCGTTGCCTTTCCTTCACATAAAGGTATTTCATGCGCTATATTTTGACTGTTAATGTGCCCAAGGTTCTATATACTCTTTTAGAAGTTAGTGCTGCTTTAATTCTGGAGAACTCCTTGTAGGAATAGATTTCACTTCTTTCATTAATTAGTCTATGTTTATGCTAAATTCTATGTGATTCTTCTAAATTAAAAACCTCATTCAATGTCGTATTGGTTTGAAATTCAGGTTTCAAGGAATGAAGGAAATATAAGCGCGATTTGCCATATTTAAAATTTTATTTAAATTCTTAACTTTCCTATGAAATCATAGTTAAAATTTTCTCATTTGCATTGAAAGAGAGTATTCCATTTTTTTTGCCTTCACACATAAATGCAAGGTTTTAATTTCGACAGTTTCACATCGGTCTAAAGGAAAAATCTCAAAAATGTCATTGTTTCATTTAAATTTGGATTAATATTATTATTATTATTGATTGGGAACAATAAATAGCACAGAGATGAATAGGAATTTTGTCGTAGAGTAGGATATTGGGTTGTGTTCAGTTAGGAGAGACAGGAGAAATATTTTATTGTTTGGTCCAACCAAAACGTACCTTAACCTGTAGATGTAGTTACTTTATGAATCCTTTTCACCCCTTGTTAATCTTTTCTGGTTCAATTAGTAATTGTACTGATTTTTATTTCAATTTACTCTTCCTACTTACGGAGAGTGCATTCATATTCCAGTAAAGTGCACTAATTTCACCTTTTTATCGATAAAATTTCCGCCTTCTCGTACTGTGTCTTCCACCACGCTTCTCTTGCCCTATTATTTTCCTACCTCAGTTTATTATTCAACTCTTTGTATTGTCTCCTACGTACCTATGTGTTTGAATTCTTCAATTTACTTCTATCTTCGTAATCATTTCACATCTAAATCTACACAATACCCCGCAAGCCGCCGCAAGGGCGTGTGGCGGGGGATGTTAGGTCACCACCCAAAAAAAAAGGAAAAAAGAAAAACCGCATTCAAAACTAACACACACATGCAAACCCAAATCCACAGTAGTGCATACATTCGTAGAAACATCCTATCATTTTACACGCATACAAACACACATCTACCTCCCTTCACCCCACAAGCATGCATAAACTCCACTTGTATCTAATCAATGGTTTCCTCGTCCTTTCTTCCTGTTTTCTGTTCCTTTAGTTTCGTCTGTAGCTTTTGATGTCTCTCTTTTGATATAGTTTTATTTTCCTTCCACTGTGCCTGTCTCCCTGTCTTAACTGTTTACTCAGTTCAAGGGATCAATATAACGCAAAAGCCTTTCCACCACGTCAAGGTTAAAGTCCATGGGGAGGTTCAATTGTCTACCTTTATTCCATAGATGATTAACTTTGAGTTGTTTACAGATGAAACCATAATTGAATTTTCAATCAGCGGAAAATCAACAGCATGCTTGTAGCTGTTACATTGGTGAAATTTCGTTACGCGACATGGGCCATTACCACGCTACAGACAGGCATTTGTAAACACCTGATTAACTATCCATCACCAAACAAAAGAATACTTACATATTCTGAAGGAAATGTTTGCTTGGAGTCATAATATTGGTTATTTGGAATGAGAAAAATTGTCTTCCTCATTTTAGTGGCGATTATAAACCCCATTATGGTATTGGTGAAAGGGATTGTTTTATAATTAACGGAGGATAAACTAAACGCCATGAAAGTCGTAAAAAACAAGTTAAATATTACTTTCCAACGTTTGTAACTTTATTTATTTAAATTTATCATTATGTTATTTACATAGATTGACGGCGTCGCGAGGTACTCAACCATTCTCTATCGACTAATAAAAACATACAGTTTTAGTAATATGCAGAGAGGTCAGACAAATCCGACAGGATTCTAATAGGGATTTCTTCCTGGCCTGAGGCTTTGTTTTTTTTTAATTTTGCAGCTGTTTTTTATATTCCAACCTGAGATAAGAAAATGACCCTTATGAGCTCTTAAGTAATTTTAGAGAGTTCGTTATCAGAACTAATATTTTTTTTCAATCCATTATGAAAGAAAATTTTCAGGATATCGTTTCCTCGTTTCCATTTGAATTCAATTCACTTCAATACGTATGCATATCCATTACCAAATCAGCTCATAATAAGTGATATTGGAGTTATTATTTAGGGGTGTCGTCAATCCAATTACATAATTATATTTTACATGAAAACCAAAGCAGATAGTGACATGTACCTACTGGATATTTTAATAAAACGTCCGATAATTGAGAAAGAATAATGAATCGTCGAAGGATTGCTACCGTGGACAATTTGACTTATAATCATTCAAAATTACTATTTTTTTTAAAGATGCAAGGAATCTTAAAATATTGAGTTAATTTGTTTACAATTTGACGTTTTTATAAACCAAACCACTTTGCTTTTCCACATAAACTTTTTATTCTCACGACCCAAGCTTCGTTTTAGCATTACATCATCAGGTAAAAATACAAGTCAAGCACAGTATATAGTATATACATATGGAGATGTTTTGACCAACGATTTTCTTTACCCTCCACATTCCCCGTTATTAATAAAGCAAAAGGGAACGTACTACGGCCGAATGAATGCAATGAATACAAGTTACCCAAAGCCGTACTCTTGGGAGTAAGAGCCAAGAGTACGGCTTTGGGTAACTTGTATTCATTGCTTCCCCGTTATTGTTTTTTCCCTCACCCCCTGCCAACTCACCTGAAACCAAGTAAAACTTTTTCAACAATGCAGCGACTCCTCCCAGCCCGCTACTGAGTCACCTGACTAATTACTAAGTGCCCTTTTCCCTCTTCACAATAATCATTTCCCTTATCCTCTGCCAACTAATCCGATGTCAGGTGGGCTTTTTGCAACATTGTATTGACCCTATCCTTCCAGCCTGCTAATTTATCTAATTGGTTTTTATCTAATCTAATTATCCAATTATTGCTAATTTGTCAATATTACCAATCCTCCCTCTCCACCTCAAACCATAGACTTATAGCCCCCGTCTTCCTAGCTCAACCAATCCTTTCTTTCCCACCTCCTCTTCCCCTCCGCCCAGAGATATGTGTATATACTGTGCTTGACTTGTATTTTCACCGGATGATGTTATGCTATAACGAAACCTGGGTCATGAGAATAAAAAGTTTATGTGGAAAAGCAAAGTGGTTTGATTTATAAAAACGTCAATATGAAGATTTTCCACCAAGTTACGCCAGAAACTGTTTCATTTGGTTACCGAGTTGGTTACTAAAAATCGTATTTTCAACTTTTTTCTCAAACTTTTTTTCCTTCATGTCAGGATTCTTAGCATATATTCATTTAAGCACGTCGTGAAATGTAAGTTGATGTAATCATTGCTAACTGAAAACATGATATTAAATATACACATTTGAAATTTGGGTGTCTTCCGATCTTTGAAAAGTAATGGAAAATGTTCTAAACAGCAACGTAATATTGGAAAAAATGTTCTAGGCAAGGGTTGATTACGCGGAAGGGCTCAGATCGACACGTCTTTGAGGTTAAAAATGATGATAGAGATTGTACAGAGCTCACTTTTGTAGAATATTACAGGAATAATTATCACCTTTGTTCTCTTACATTTATTTCTTTTGTCTAATTTATCGTTATCTCGCAATGAAATCTTTGTCGGGGATACTCTAATGGAACTTAATAAGCTCCTAAATCGTTTGTCTAATATTCTTACTCAATGCAAAGTTTCGATCACCATAAATTGTAAGTTGTCATTTTATAGAAAAAGAAGATTAATATTTACTCTCTATAGTTTGCACAATCATCTCAATTTAAACCCGTCTCATCCGCTTGGTGAGTTTACTGCCTGAAAGGCATTAGTGAAATGATAGTGCAAAGCGGTGAAATTCTCCACTGGTGCGATAGAATTTGGAAGGTGTCTGAGATTTCATTGGGAATTAAAGGCGTAAAACAATATTTGCATAAGTGTTGGTAGGAAATGACCGTATGCGCTTCATACGAAACTTTAACCTGACCTCTGCTCCCTCAAAAAGTTTTAAATGCTGTTTTCGACATTCACACATATCTACATCTACATAATACCCCGCAAGCCGCCGCAAGGGCGTGTGGCAGGGGGTGTTAGGTCACCACCCAAAAAAGGGAAAAAAGGAAGACCGCATTCAAAACCAACACATACATGAAAACCCAAATCCACTTTGGTGCATACATTCATAGACAAATTCTATCATCTACACGCAAGCAAATACATATCTATCTCCTTTCATTTTACACGCATGCAAGTACATATGCTATAGTATAACAAATAATTGCACCTTAGGATGCATTAAAAAATGTATCCAATATCGTGCAAGGTAGATTTTAGTAAGTAGCGAGGCGAAATTCCACTACCACAATAACATGCAACATAAAACGCCCTCCTACCCAAGGTGAGGAATTTGACCCAACGCTGCAGGTAGGAGGATCGATCGAGTCAACGGTCGCATCATCCATCCACTCATCAGTTTCTGGCGCCACGAATTCGATTGACGGGATATTTCACCCATTGCGAAAACAATTTTTGATCTGTGTCACCAACATAATTGCCCGCCAATATTTGTTTATTTCGGTCCTTTTTTTAATTGAAGCGATTGTTCTGATATAACCTTCATCGCGAGTTCACCTCTGGGTCGAGAGAGGTCACCTTAACAATGCAGAGTTCTTCGTATGCCATAGCGTTTACATCGACCGCTGGTCCATCCTTTCGTTGATTGAATGGGCAGATTTTCCTTTGAAGAAGGCTTTACATCTCCCCGTCGTATCTTATTGCTTCTTCTCGAAGCCAGCGCTGTGGGTTGATCACCCATTTCCATAAGGTATATTCGTAGGTGCATGTGTGCGTGTATGTTAGTAGATAGCAAATTTACAAGGTTTTTACATGAATATATGCGTCCTTGCGACCGTAGATTGGCAAGAATTTTTTTGGTTTTGCATGTGATTTGACTCACTTTTACGGGTGGTGACCTAACACCCTCCGCCACACGCCCTTGAGGCGGCTTCTACATCTGAATCTACACAATGCCTCTCAGGAATGTGTGGCAGGGGGTGGTAGGTCACCAGTCATCCTACGTGCATTCCTCTACTTCCTCATGCACATGGCACCATGCGATCCATCCTAAAAGCGCCTGGAAAAGGGGGCGACCGAACACCAATCATGCAACATGCCTACACACGTATTGCGAGTATTAAATGGTTACAGGTTATTATTCCAATGCCTGCACAAAGAGGACAGGAAAATACGTTAAAAGAGGGCGGGCTATTCAGGCACTAATTATCGCTTAGTATTCCACGCATTCCGGACGGGCAATTCACAAACACAGCAATTGACTTGATATACATTCGCCTACACCCTACCCGGCTAAAGAGCACAAGGGGCGGGGGAGGCCAGACTTGGAGAGTGTATTTCAGTGGGAATTTAATCTTTTATAGCCATATTGTCGGCAGCACGTGCCTATTACTCTCTTATATGCTCCCCCATTTATTGCTGTCGCGAATAGTTCGCGGGAAAAACGAATGCTTGAATCCATCAGTTCAACAGTCTAACTCTCTAATTTTGTGAGTTTTCGGCCCTGCCAATGTATATAGGGAGTATAGTTATATTTCAAGTGTCGGATGCGACATTTTAATGTTTCGCATTAAAATAAATTACATATATTTTATTTATTTATTTTTACGCATCCATTTATTTATGTTTACGGGAAATACAACAATGGGAACCAAGGAGCTATCGTAACAATGCTGCCGACAACATGTGTGTAGTTACCGACACTCGAAAAGCAATCAGTGGTGAAGAGCAATTAACTTTTCGGTTCGCTTTATCTCTTGATACAATTACGTACGTTACAAGTTCCTTCGCTATAATGGCGTCGTTCAACAGAAGTGACGCTCTGTACGAAAACAACCGTAATAGAGAGGAGCAAGTGCTGGAGGAATATTCCTATTGTTTGTCGCACGCCCTGCGGTGTATCCAGAAGCTTCCCAACCATTTGCGCAAACAAGCGAGGGCATGGGTCAGGTTTTTGACCAGATCAAAACCCCGCAGCCTAACGGAGATGAGGATTCGAAAACGTGCACTTCCTTAGCTTTCTTCTTGATATGTCTCTAGGGACTCTGAGGAGATTATACCTCAGTGATCCCCCAAATGCAAACCAGCCGATCCCCCCACCGCCGACCGATGCATGCTTCAACTGGGAAGAGCAGCCTGTTGAAGATAGTCAACCCACAGAGGAATGTGCCCTCCAGATTCCAGACTGGATGAAGAGATTCATCGAAGGAGGGGAGCCTGCAGACCATCCAAAGGACCCCCAACTGAGTCACACCTCTAAAGCTGGGCGACTCAAGGTTGCCACCAGAGCTCTCACTCGGCGGCCGGGTGCTCACGGCTTCGTCGGGAGAAGGCGACGTCTCCCAGCAATTCACGAAGCAGCAGAAGATGACGAGGAGATGAATGCAACCGGACGAAAGCCATGCCGTGGCGAATGGTGGTATTATAAAGTGGCAATGTGGGCACGTGAGCAGGCAATCGAGGAGAAGGAGAGGACATTGGCAGGAAATGTCAATACGCTTCTCAATAAGTTGGATTTACTAGAATGCCGAAATGTGTTCCTTTTGAACTTTATTGAGAATGGAATGAGTGAATTGTGTTACACCAGAAGATGTGTGAGGGCCATTAAGGATCCGCGCGCCAGACAGTCGCAAGATATCAAATTTGAACTAAGCATGAAACAGTTGTATCTGGCTTGCATGATGACATACTACGAAGAGAAGCACATGTGTCCCACAGAATTCACTGGCAATTGTGCATTTGAACGCCCATACTAATTATTGATCAATCCTGTAAATAATATATTTTTATGCTTATTAATATCTATTTAGTGTTATAATAAAATGTTAGTTTACAAGAGAAATTTGATCGAATAAAGAAATGTTTCAAAATGAATTAATTTGCATTTGAATTTCTTATTTGGAATTATGCCTCTTTATTTTATAATGAGATATTTAGAATTTATTAGTACCCTGTAAGGCACCGCTAGGGTGCGTGGGAGGGGTTGAATACACACCGGACTAGTGTTGACCCAAATATGACCCTACCGTGACCGGAAAATGTTATTCTGGTAATCTAGGTCGTTTTAGGTTAGGTTTAAGTACTCTTTAAGGAAAAGCAAAGTTTCATCTACATCTGTATCTACTCAATACCCCGCAAGCCGCCGCAAGGGCGTGTGGTGGGGGGTGTTAGGGCACCACCCGTAAATTAGGGAAAAAAACCGCGTGCAGAAGCCAATGCGGGAAGGGTCATAACACAATTTTATGTTTTACTAATACAATTATATATCACATAATATAATTATGTTACATGATATGACTATATACTACATAATATAATTGCACAATTGAACATATATTATATAGTTTCAAATAAAATATTTAAAAAACCATAAACACAGTAATCAACCCGAAGGTCGGTTTAGTAGGTGATGGTAGAGCTCACCCATGTACCAAGCCCGACGGCATGTGAATATTCACACATCAGGGTAGGGGGGCCAGTTCCTTTCCCTGTGCCGGTTATGGTTTCCCAGGAAGATCTGGCACCCGAAAAATCAACTAGCTTGGGTGGAGCTGCGAAATAAATACATCAAACAAAAATCATGTGTCCAGTTAAGTTAATAAAGATCCAACCAAAGATTTTTAATTCGAAGTTTCACCAAAAATGTTATGTTTTTAAGAACGCTCAAAGCCACTACCTTCGGTTTGTCGAAACGTGATGGGTATTTCACTCTGCTATCATACTCGGTGAAGCTCCTGCCGTCAAACTAACGATCAGCTGAGAGGAGCTCAAACCGTGAAGAGATCACCTTCTTGTTTTGGTACTCGCCTTGAGAAATCTCGAAATCTGTACTTAACTCAATGTAGGTACTACATCTACTCCTTAATAATACCCTGAACGCTACCGAAAAGGTGTGTGGCATGGGGTGCATCCACACCATGAATGCCCAGTGGTGGTTGAGTACCATCGAATGACCTATGGATCGGAGAATATATGAGGGCATTTGTTAGTAAAAGTATAAAATAATCTTATTTTCTCAATTCACGTGAATGATAACTAAAATATTCTTCTCCTTTTTCACTTTAAAAAATATAACTTACTGTCAATTTTGGTCCCAAATTAATCGCTAACCTTCATTCTCTGGATATATCAGGTACGCATATTAGCTGTAAGTATTTAATGTGTGCAAGGTGTATTAATTTTCACCTAACGACCTTTGCCCCTTTAACCTCATGACAGGCCTCTGGTTCAAATAATGACCCTTTTTTTTTAAAGATTTCCATTGTTTTCGTTTCCTCGGTGAAAGTTAAGTTGACGTACTTATCTCTGTTATCTTTCCCTTCGGTTCGGCAATTAATCGACTCGGGTAGCATATCAGTGAGACCTTATCTATTTAATTAAACATGTAAATGTAACCTTTATTTGTTATGGTTCACAATTCATCTTGTGTAATTTAAAGACATTATTCAAAATAGTTGATTCTTTTTTGATTGGATGCATCGGTTTAAGCTGCACCGGTTTGAATTATTACATGAGAAGAGTTCTAAATCTTTTGATGATGCCTTGACAATCGGCGCATAAAATTTAACTCGGTAGCATCATGATCACTGACCAGTATTTCCTTCTTTAGCGTTACTTTTTATCTGTTGCCTTTGATCATAGGGAAATCTTAATCATATAAAGGGCACCGCAACGCTTCGTAGCACGTACGTAATCAGAATCCTAGGGAAACTAAAACAAGTCGAGGAAATTCTGCCGCGTTTCCTCTAAAAATGTGATATTTAGTACTATATATTCAAATTATCCTCCAAGAAGATCGTAATTTTAAAGGGAATTACGTTGGGAGCCATTTAATTCACGAGGAGAGCTGGGAAGGCATGATGATCTAACTTTAATGAGTTAGTCAAACGCACCAATTCTAGTATGATGTACCTAGACAAATAGGTGTTCAAGTGATTGTTTGAATGAGCAAATCCAAATATAACTTCTTTGACCAATAATTTTGCATTCATGATCGATGCCGTAACACACCCCTTACGGGGGCTCGTGGAGAAGTTTGTTGATGTAGAATTTTAGAGGTATATTTGAATCGGGAGTAACAAACTAAACTGGTACTTTCAGATTAGA
The DNA here is from genome assembly GCA_037158775.1 of Hetaerina titia. Taxonomy (NCBI): domain Eukaryota; kingdom Metazoa; phylum Arthropoda; class Insecta; order Odonata; family Calopterygidae; genus Hetaerina; species Hetaerina titia. Next base: position 32,983,277 of record CM073771.1, on the reverse strand, counting down.
CAAAATACAATATATACGGGAGCATAATTTGCCATTTATTTGTAAATTATTTTTACAGGCCATGGAAACGTTTAATGTTCTCTCTAAAATTTTAATTGATGGAAATTTTTACTTGAGTTTTTTTTTTAAACTTTTTGTGCAATTGGAGAATGTCTTGTATAACTTGTGTGACATTGGAAAGCTAAAAACAGCAAGTGTAGTGATAATGCTGTGGCGGTGGAGGTCATTGCTGCACTGCCTTCAATTGCATAAAACCAATGCGGCAGTGGGAGCTTTTCGGGTTAGGCATTATATGGATAAAAAAAGTAGTACTCGGGTGATTTTTTCATTACTCGTCTTCAGTAATATTCACTTCTTTTTTCTAATTAAAAAAAAATAATCATTTTACGCAAAATTCCCGTTACAACGTTACATCCATATTCATGATAGTGCTGGATTGTCTAGCTAATCCGGAGGTATGTTAAGAAAAAAACCAAAACATATCATGATAAAACACTTTCTTGTCAAAATTTATGTGCCTTGACCTTTGACTCGAGGTACGCAGTAGTTGGTGGGCAGGAGTATGACTCGATATGATAAGAGTGTATAGAGTAGAAATAGTCACATGGAAAAGACAAAATCTGCCCATAACATCCGCCGCAATACCTCTCACGACAGCAATATCCACGAAGAAATATCTAATTAAGATATGATTAACTCCATGATGATATCAGATGTGGGGGAATTAGCATAATTTTTTAGTTCAAATTTGCACAAATTTGTCCAGTGCCCGGGAACCTCTTCTCGGTTAAATATTTTAAGAGACTCATTAATTTGTAATTCCTGCATTCTTGTCCCTATGGTTCTATGGGAAAAAGCTGCACAGGAGGGAATCTTTCATCTGCTCGTTCCTCATCGGCCAACAGTAATGGTTACGTAATTCAGTTATTCGGGTATTCTTGAATGCCCTCGATTTTTTGGGAACGTAATGTTAGGATATGGTGGAGAACGGATGATAGAGATTGCGTTAGGTTAAGAATACCATTCCACAATGAATATGTTTTTTTTAAACTTAATTTGACGATGATTGGGCCCTTGAGGATAATTCGGTAGGGACTTTTAGCATGGAGAAATCGGCACCGTATCTGGAAGGAAGCTCTCGATGACAAACTCTCTCGAAATAGTTCTCTCCTCGAATAACGTAGTTGTTCGGGCCCCCCAAGCCAGCGCCACCCCCTTCCTTCTCTGCCTCATCCCTCACATCCCCCCCCCTGGACTTTTTACTTTCTTTTGAAAATGATTTGAAGCGACCTCGTTCCTTTTCACCTTCCCTCGCCACTCTCTCCCACCTTCTACTTCCCTCCCCCCCCCACTTTTAAAAGGGCGGCTCAATTTCCGAACCGTGGACAGGTTTTCTGAGGCAGCGAACCCAAAAGAGCACCGGGGGAAGTGGAGGCGAAGGGGAGGTTCGGGTGGAGTGAAAGGAGGGACTGGAGGGAGAATGAGGGAGTGTGGGGACAATCAGCCTTCAGGGGGTCATGGCCTGCCCCCCCCCTCCCCACCCGGGGGCGATAGGGAGTCTGGTGTGGTTGGGAGGGAGGAGGATGGGGGGAAGGCGAGAGCGGGAGGTGCGCTGTGGGCTGCCCTCTCGGCTGACCAACGGAACGAACGACCGGACACGCAAGCACTCGGTGAACGGAGGTCGGTTAAGTGCATGAAGGGTTCGTGTGTGGACCCAGTCTACGTAATATCAGGACAAGAGGATAAAAAAAATACTAAGAAGAAGAGCGGACTCCGTTGCGACCGTTCGCGGGTTGAAGGTCGTCGGCTGGAGGAGATATTGTGAAGGGTGGGAGAGTTCCCGTGCTATTTACCGAAGGTGCGAAGGAGATACTTTCGGGAGAGGGGAACTTGAAGGAGTTGGGCTTTGCTCGATCTTCCGCAGTAGCCGACTAAATCCTCAAGTCTTGTCAAGGCATTGAATTATGCACTCGTTTGGTGAGCATAAATGCCCTTTTAGAATAATAAAATTTACCAAACGGTGAATGGACGGCAAACTGTAGTCAGAGGAGGTAATGTTTAATTACAACCCCATAACCGTCCATCAGGACTTTAAACAGGTGATTCATAACGCATCGGTTACTCACACTCGATCATTAAAAAAGTTAAACAAAAAAAATATGTGATTCATAGCAGTATGGCTGCAATACTCATTTTTTAAAGATCAGTGATCCAAGAAAACTTGCTTTACTGCTTCGATCATAAACGAGTCGTATATTCAATTTTAGTCAATGATTATAAGACGGGATAGTCCAAGTGGGAAGGCACTTTGTGAACTCTATGCATCATGAGTTATTACCTTAACTTCCCATCTTGTGTGACTTTAAATAGAAATGAACGTTGAATAATAATCTTATGTTGTAATTTAACCTTATTTTCATTTTTTTAATGGAATATGTACACAATATTTGAGAGAAATAAAACAGTTTCTGGGGTGACTTGGTGGAAAATCTTCATATAGAAATTGAAAAATAAACAACTTGGATTTGCCACATAGAATTTTTTCTATTTATTGCCCAGGTTTCGTTATGGTATAACATCTTACGTGTTATACCATAACGAAACCTAGGAAATAAATAAACAAATTTCTATGTGGAAAAGCCGAGCTGTTTATTTCTCTATTTCAATAACTGAGAAAGTTCCTCTTATCCTATTCTGTGTGCTATCAATAACGGATATAAAGATTCAATATTATCATAATCTATGTGCTTAAAATGCTCCGTGAATTAGTATTCTCTAAAAATTAGGTTTGAAAGGAGGCATATATGCCATCATCGTATTGAGTTGCCTGAAATCAAGATGAAAAAGTTTTCATAGCATATTGTTGGATGATCACTATAATAACGTTGTGATACTGAAGTCATGATATAGTTAGAATAGATAACGGACTGGCAAATAGTATTTATTTATATTGCGGCCATTAGTGGCTAGTGGAGTCCACACGGTGATCTTCCTCCTCCCTATTCCACCTTGATCCTTGAGCGTGTCGTCTGTTTATTGCCCATTCTCAAATGGCTTCCTTCCGTCGTCGCTACCGCCCATGATGATTACCGCCATTTTAGCTGTTTAACGAGTTGATTGCATCTGCAGCTGTTTTTATTGGGCTTTTAATAATAGCGTTTCGCATTTCCGAAGAAAAAGATCATAGTATCTTGGGAAAAAATGTTCCAGCAATTAGTGCAGGTCAAATCATTATAGCTGTTCTAAGACTTCATTCTCCGTGAAGTATCTTATGTAAAGATGAAATGGTGAAGGCTGTCGATTTTATAGTAAGCCACGGCGTAGTTTTTCAAGCAATTAGAATAGTAGCATTGTTATTTTATTAAGTCCCAGTTTATGATTAGGAGTAAATGAAACCTTCCTTAATACGAGTATATCAGTTTTGCGTCTTACTTCAAGAGTCATTTTTTAGTGTGAGCCAAAGGCTGCCATTATCCTTTTGCTTCAAAAAGTTTATTTAATGCACTTAAAAAGGAAACCACCGAAAAAAAAGGCTGCGTACTATTTGCCATTTTTAAACCACCAGCACTGTGATAACCTAAAAAAAACAGCGAAGAAAAGATTTTCCTAACCCCTAATGACGTACAGTAACACTTGTTTTTTAATGCATTTTCCTTGGTCTGCCTCATCAATGTTTAGACTTTTGATGTGGAACCAAAATTGGCAAAGATAAGGAAATAATATTTCGCTCGCCACTAACGCAAAACCTGATAAACCGTAGTTTTGGAAGCATGCATGGAATTCAGACGAACATAATTAAATTTTGTGCAGCAAGAGCACTCGGCCCATTTTCATTTAAAAATTGGAAGCAAAGCAGTATACATAGTCAATATACATTTGCAGGAGTTGAACTGTTTCCATAGGGGAAGTTGAATAACCTAAAGAATATAAAATAAGGAATCGAACCAAGTCTTAATTATATTTTTTAATTCCTTTTTACTCTGAGAAAAAAATATTCCTTCAAGAAATGGTATTTGAAAGAGGGTAACAATGGGCGCCAATAAAACTGTTTTATGAAGTTATTTTGCTCTAAAGCTACTTTTAAGGTTTAATTTCTCAAGCAGTCTCTCTCGATTTTATAGCTAGCGATGACATGTAGATGCACATATTTCTCATTATTTTGATCATTTATATAGAAGTCCGCCTTAATCAAATAGGCATTAAATGGAAACCCATACCTGTAACCTTTGATTAGGATTTTTGTAATAAATTTTTATGAAACCGTATTTTTGTAAGCACTTACGTAACACCGCCGTTCAATAATGTCCCAATCTGTTTGAAAAACCTGAACCTCAACAGAGGAAGGTATTAAGGATGGGAAGCCAATTGGAAATCATTTCAGCGACTGGCACGCTGTACTTGGGACCAGTTGCAGAATGTTATGTTGTTTTTCATTGATGTAGATGGCGGTCACATTTGGGCATGTAATTTTTGACGCGCAGAATTTCCGATGAATTATTGTTTCTATAATTTTTATCCTTATGAACTATTTGAAGGTAGTAAGTTCTTCGGAGGGTAATAATAATTTGCCATAACATTTCTTCAATTTCGTTTGTAAACTTGTATATTCTGCACCTTTCTAAATATCGTTTCTTTCAAGCTCTCTTCGTGACTCAAAAGTTACCATCCTATTTCTCTCGGCAAGCAAACCGCATATCGTTGTTAATACTATGTGACTCTCAACTAAAATGATAGGAATACAAGTCAGATTCAGTTCTTTTCCCACTGTAGTTTGCACCAAATTATTTTAATCTTCCTTGAACAAAGTGATTAAATATTTGTGTTTATATTTTCCAAGGGAATGGATGACGTTCTCCCAATTCCATTTGAACTAATAAGTACATAAAAAGGTGCAAGAATGAAAATTAGAAATCTCCGTAGTTTTAATGGTTGTAAAAAAGAAATGCGAGAAAATTGTTTTCTAAATTGCCATATTTTCCCACAAATCTGATCGATGTCTTGTTTTCAAGTAAATATGTTAAGGTGAAATTTTATAGAAGTTTACGTAAAATGTGAACAATTTCATCTAATAACTATTTATTTCCGACCAACTTTATTTGATCAAAACACTTTTGCGGTTTATGCTTATAACACATATGAGGTACACAAAAGGAATAATAATGGCCCCACACTACTTAGGTAGATTCGACCACAAAGATAAAATAAGGGAGATAGATTCCAATACAGCTAGATTAAAATACTCATTCTTCCCCAGAACAATCAGAAATCATAATAGTAAGAATCCGAAGTCCATTTAGAAACATTAAAAACATTTAAGTTACACGTCGGAACAAAATTAAAAATTCAAAGATTGTGCACGTGTATGTTTGTTGGTAGTCTGTGGGTTTTGCATGTGTGTGAAAGGGTTGGGGCGAAAGGGTTCGTGCATGTATGTTTACCATGTTTGGTTTGTGGGCTATAAAATTGTGGCTTCTGCATGCGGTTTTTTTTTCCTAATTTACGGGTAGTGCCCTAACACACCCCGCCAGACACCCTTGCGGCGGCTTGCGGGGTATTGAGTAGATGTAGATGAGGCTTATCAATCACTTCGTTATTGACTGTAGAACGGATTGTAATTTTCTGGAGTTTAAGCTATTTCGTGTCGGTTGAAATTGTCATTTTTTCAATGACTTGGTGTCCTTGATTTAGGATATTTCCAAAAGTACCAGAAAGTGGTTTGCTATTCATTCATTTCCGGTGTAACCGGCGATGTATCGACGAGATTGCGTTGCTTCAGGTTGGTTTTCATGTTCTCTGTGAAATGATCACAGCAGTAAGAACACCAATTGTCTAAAACCATTGCTGTGAGCTATATAGAGAAATCATTTAAATTTCCAATTTTATCATAGCGATTTTTTACTTTCGTTTAAAAATGAGGTGTTAGAAAAAAAATTCAACTTCTCTTGTTTAAGAATTTCGTGGACGCTTTGCAAAGCTACGTTCACTTCTTGTGTAGCAGGTTTCATTCCTTTTCGTGTAAAGAACTCTCTACATTTTAGGATGATCACGTCACTGTCTCACTACTCCCACTCTGAACACTACCCCAAGCATTCTCAGGCCTGAGAACAGTCCCGGTTTCTCTTTCTTACTTTACTCTTACCCTCCTGCCTCTTTTACTGAACAATCGTCTAAGGATAAAGGCTCTCTCCGGACTACAGTATCAGCACAAAAACTTACTAGCTAAACTATACTCGCACGCTTTAAGTTCATCTTTTTATATATATTTCATTTTTCCTTAAAATTAGTTATACTTTTATTCTAAGGATAAGAGTGAGACGAACATCAAAGTTTAACAGATACCTAAGCGTTAGCTATGTGGTTTAATAAGTAAGTTAAGCCAAATAAAAGCTGTCACACTATAATGAGCTCCTTAATTTGATGGTAGAGTTTCATTAAGTATTATTAAACTCATTATTTGAGTGACAAAGACAAAATCATCAAAGAAAACATGAATATTTGAGTAGAATTAAGGATTTCCACGGTAATGTATAGTAGAGCTGTGTATCATGTAATCGCGTGATTATGAGAAAAAAAATTGCGATTTTCCACAAGTTTATAGCGTTTCGGTTCACAGGATCATCGTCAGGTACACCTGATGTTGAACGTAGTCGTGTGATTGCCAGAACATTTTAATTTTTAAGGCTATAATTTTTCTCTCCCTTCTGTGTTACTTATCCGAACATGAACAAGGCAGGAAATGTCTAATATATTCCCGCCAATATCCCTGAAGAGATGGAAGTAAAAGGCATTGAAACAGAAAGAGGATCCGTAAACTTGTGTGTTGTTCATTCTGAGGAGACGAATGGAAGAAAATACTATTATACTATTGTTCAAGAAGAGGCCAACTCACCAACTGTCGCTTAGTTACATAGTAGATGACATTTTCTCTACTATTTCCATTAAATGTTTAAATCTGCATTCTGCTACTGAATATAAACCATTCGTTTTTTTATTGCCACCTCTTCTTCAGTGATTACTTTTATTTCATGGCACTCCAATAAGCATGCATTCCAAAGAATTCGTATAGTATTTGATGGTCTGGCGAATGCTTTTGACATGAAGTGCCCATATATTTATTATTAATTATTCTAGCGAATAAAGGATAATTTATCAGTAGTATTCACATATTTTGAACATTATGATGGGAATAAATGCCTTGAGAAAACTCATTCAGTTGATTTATTGCTCGATTAAAATTTGGTATGGATTCCGTAGGTGTGTGGTGCACTTAAACGCCTTCATGTTCCTCATATCATTCGATATTTCGATGGGAAATATTGTATCAAAAAAACAGCTATCGATATATAATTTCATGTGGCATATTCATCATAACATAAAAATGTCTACCGTATCTTGTACGTGTTATCGCCAGTTGTCCAGACGTATTCCGGCTATTTCGTTTATAAGGATTTTTTTGGCTGTAAATTTTGAGCCAAAAGAAATATTTTTATCAATCAAAATGTCTGCTTTCAGGAACATATTGTAAGATATTACTTACTCCAAGAGCAGATCAAAATGCACACAGGAAAATGTCGGCGTATATATTTGACCTTCTTGAATACACATTTAGCATTCTTGTAGGAATTGCGTATTAGGGGAAATTTCAATTTTTTTATTCTGGAGGGCATAAAATATTTTTAAGTTTCATTTTCACAACAGATTTATAATTAATTATTTGGAATTTCAACCAGATTGCGAGATTGTGTTCATGTACAGGCCTGTTCAAGCCTGTCGAGCACTTGGACGTAAAATGCAGCATTTACAGTTTGTCGTTCAGGTACAAATTCGTAGTGGACGACTCCCCTTTTGTCAAAAAAGACAATGAGCATCGTAAACTTATTTTCCGGACAAACCCTGTATGTGTACATGACAGCCTTTGGTAGAATAATCACCCGTTCTATTCGTTAATAGTTAGGTAACAATTAGTTATACTCAATAGCATGCACTTTCACTAACCTCCTGTGTGTTGTGTCAAAACCCTTCCCGCATGCCCGCATTGGAATGCCATTAAGTAATGTATTGCTGTTTGCAGTATTGCTTGCTCTGCTTTTGTTACCCTAAATTTCCCCTTCCTTCCCTTGTCTCTCTCGTGGGTGAGCCCTCCTCCTACCTGCAGCGTTGGGCCAGATTCCTCACCTTGGGTAGGAGAGAGTTTTATGTAGCACATTCTTGTGGTGGTGGTATTTCGCCTAGCTACTTACTAAAATCTAGCTTGCCCGTTCCTGATAAATTTCTTGCTGCATCCTGGGGTACAATTATTTGTTGCAGTTAAGCGAATATACTTGCATGCTTGTGGAGTGAAGGGAGATAGATGTGTGTTTGCATGCGCGTGGAATGATGGGATATTTCTATGAATGTGTGCACTGCTGTGGATTGGGGTTTGCATGTATGTGTTGGTTTTGAATGCGGTATTTCTTTTTTCCCTTCTTGGGTGGTGACCTAACACCCCCCGCCACAGGCCCTTGCGGCGGCTTGCGGGGTATTATATAGATGTAGGTGAATATTTGACGCACTATGCATCTTCTGAGAAAGCTAGCATAAAAGTTGTGCAGTTAAATTACACATAATTATAGTATCCTTTGATTTTATATTCTTTTAGTCACCTTTGGTGAAGAATTAAAAAAAATATGAGTACTAATCCCAGTTTTGATTAATCTTACTATTATTTTTCTGTGACTCATTTAGTTACATTTCTCTCAGTTGTATCCATGACTACAATAGCAAATTTAGCATCATTCTAAAAAAAATAGATATGTGTTTCAAGAGCGACATTTTCTGTATGCACATTGATGTCATTTTTCACCTTCATTAATGTCCCTTATTAGCTTACATGGTTTGCATGAAAAGTATCGGGAAAAGATCCGAGAGAATAGATTTATTTCAGATATTGCTGCGATGCCTCAACATTCTTCAAAGTAAATTCCATGAGCGTCGACGCATTTTTTCCAGCTGCCTTTCCACGATTCGAAGGCTCCCTGGTCGGCGGATTTCGGAAGATCCTTAAGGACGCGTGTGCAAGATATACGGCACTTAGGGTCCCATGCTGGTGTCCTTTGAGTGAGGATTTCACTTTTGCGGATAGGAAATAGTCTGCTGGTGCCAAGTCAGGACTGTAAGGGGGTTAGGGAATCGTCGCGATGCCATTGCAGGTCTTCGCAAGCAGACACTCGACTCTACTTTTGATCGTCCGTCGAGACCTTCGTGACGAGTTTAGCGCAGATATTTCGCATCGCCAAATTTCTAGTGATAATAGTGTGCACTGCCATCTTATCAATGCCAAAGCGATATGAGATAATGCGTACACTTTACCAACGGTCTGAACTCAGCACTTAACGCACATGTCAGAAAAAAATTGCTATCGATACTTTTTATGCAAAACTTGTAGTACTAGCTGGAAATAATGAAACAAAGGAATCATTTTCTCATTCATATTTCATGCATTACGAAATAGTGCTCATAATTTATGGTAGGCACTACGAAGACGATGTGGGGAAATTGGGAGAGGTAGCGTGCGTGCACTTGAAGAGTGTTATAGAAGGAAAATTGTAAAGAATTTGAACGGCAAGTAGGAGAGTGGTAAACAGGTATCTGAAAGTAAGAAGGAAGAAAGAGAGATTTTTAGCTATGAGAAAGTAAAGTTTGCCTAAATCGTTCAGCAGTATTTCTGTAAACTTGAGAAATATGTCCTGGAAAAGTTCTTGAGGTCCTGAGGAAATCACACTGTAATAGATATTATCGATCAGTACGTGTTTTAAAATTACCTGTGACTTCCACCCACGCATATTTGTTTCACAAAAAAATTCTTGACTTTGCAGAAATATCAATTAGTATAAAGAAATATTAAGTCTGTCCTTATTTTTTTTTCATACTTAAAAGTTATGCGAATGTAAAATTGTGTAAAGTTTTTGTCTTTGGTAAAAATTCTGGCAAAATTATATTATTTTTACCATATTTTTGGATAGAAATTTGCGTGATTATAATAGAAAATTCTTCTGTATTCCTAGAAAAAAAGCATTGTTTATTTCAAATTTTACATATAATAATGTTACATTTCGTTGATAGACTATAATCAAATTGGAAGTAAAATATAGTGGAATTAATGCATTCAACACTTTATGGACGTGAAGCCGTCATAATCGCCTTGCGGTCAGTGATAAGTACTATTGAAAATTCAGTTATCAAGTGAATTCACTTAAATTTGGATTTTATTTATTTAAATTTTTCGTTTTGATGCACCACTGTGTATACGTTTGCATTGGATGGGGTGCTAACAAATTCAGCCTCTAGCTTATAAAATATAGTGTATCAGAAGTACGGTAATATCAGAATTTAAACTTTAAATAGTACTTAGGGTGTAATATAATCGCCATAAGTTTCGTTCTAAAATGACTCTTCCGTGGAATTGATTAATATCAAATGAAAATTGAAATATGGCATTGGGAGAAACAAAGTTTAAAAACCATTTTTTTATCATATGAACCCTGTATGTTGAAAGGTTACGCAACTTTATAATATTAAATATCGTCTACACTCATGGAACATTAGTCAGGTGATGATATATGAAAAATTTAAGTAAACTGGACGAGAATATAAATGTACATTATCTCGAGTTAGGCGATCCAATGACTCACAACAAAGCAGTTTTTATTTATCTTTCATAAAAAATATTGTTTTTCCGATAAAAATTCTTTAATATTTTTCGCCAAGTTGTTTTAGCGTTTATCTGCATCCAAATGGATTAATTGTTTCTCATAATCATTAGTGGAAAATTATAAGGACCCGGAAAGTTGCCTCAGTTGAGCTTAAAACCGTGATTATAACCGTTAATTCTTCTCTTCGGTATCTTACTTAATGACTAATTAATTTTCTTACTCCTCGGCTCCGAGTTGTCAGATTTTATGTGCTATCAGTTGTAAATAGCCAACACCTATTTAATATATCCTTATCGAACGCTTGCAGCCATCGCTTCTGCAATGGATTCCGGCAGAGAATTTAATATCGCAAGGGAGCTCCGCTCGTTAATGGCAATTGGATCGCCTTCTGAAAAAGAGAGAAATATAACTGGCGGCAGACCGTAGTTTAAAATTCCATGGTCAGCACTTGCCTCCGTTGACATGTCGACTTTTTTTAAAGCTTTTTCAATTTCGCAAAGAACATTGCGCCACTTAATTCGAGAAAAATTGAAGCCCTGATAATTTTACGTACTAGCTAATGCGTTAATATTATATTTTAATAATTAATCATTAACCATCCTTTCTCGAGCGCGGAGAACATCGATTTGAGGATACAATTTCACCATTTACATACGATGGGATGTTGAAAAGGAATGCACACACGCTTACGCAGCACGAACAAAAACAAATAGCAAGATCGGGTGAAAAGCACATTTGAGTACAATTCATAAGTTTTAAAATAATCTATTTATGTTTCAACATAGTAACCGAAAAGGTTGTAACTTTCTCTCAACGTGAAACAAGTTTTTCATTCCGTCAATGAAAAACTCTTCCAACTTTTCTCGAATCCCGGACTTGACAGCTGCCTTCCCCACATCATCTGAGGTGTAATGCTGCTTACCATTGAGGTGTCTCTTGATTTGAGGAAAAAGCTAAAAATCACAAGGCGCAAGACCGGGGAAATAGGGATGTGGAATCAGTTCAAATTTCAGGTTTCGCAGAGACTCTCTAGTTGCGCGCGAGGTGTGTGGACGAGCGTTGTCATGCAGCCGACACGTTCCTTAGATGTTCCAATATGGTTTTAGATATGCTTTAGATTGATTTTCCGGTCATTTTAAATCAAATCTTCGACGATTTTGCGATGTTTATCACCCGTAGCAGTGATCGGACGTGCGCTGCGTGTTTCAACAACAACTATGGCTTTTCCAGGCTCGCTCCATGAAATTATACTACCCATCGATTTACAGTAGGCTTATTAACAGCATTGCCACCATAAACAGCCTATAAACGATGATGAATCTCAGGAGTCACTTTTTCAGCAGCTAAAAATTCACTTTTCTCATCGCCTAATCTTCCGTAACTATATGAAGCACAACAGTAGAGGAAAAGTTCAGCACATTGACTACATACTCAATCGACGGTTAGAGTCCAACAATTGTCGAACTAGAGCCACATTGTTGTCGGTTTCGCTGGTTGACGCTCGTCCAGAGAATTGTTCGTCGTTAACCTCTTCTCGGCCCTCCCTAAAGACGTTTAACCATCTCGAAACTGGTCAGTAGGACAGAGTAGAGTCCCCGTAAGCCTCACGAATCATTTTGTTAGTCTCCTCAAGAGATTTTCACAAAACTTAGCATCATGTAACGTTGCTCGATCGTCGATTCCATTTTTTTCGTGATACGGTCGGCGCGCAGAGGATTACAATGAATGACGTCCTGCCGCTTCCACAGCTTGGAGAGCACTGACACCGGCTTCATGTCCCCTCTACCTACCCGAAGTGGTTTGATTTCATTCTGACCAATAGGAGCGGCGCGGGAAATTTAATTGAATTAATTCCGGAACGCACCCTGTACTATTTGTACCCGTGAAAAATCATGTATTTTTCAAATTACAGCTTCTTGGGAAATAATAATATTCAGGAGTTGTTATACATATTTTGTTTTACAGCCACCGATTAAGTTAAAATATACGGGTAAATATTCAAGATCAAATCAACGGCCTGTTGCAACACAGTAAAAAAGTCAACATTTCAAAGCTGCTGGTAATTTCAAATTTGAATCATAAAATGTAGTTGCATCTGCTTATGTCTTTTAGAACTGCTTAGTTGCAGTTGCATCTGCTTAGACTTTTCATATTGTTTTTTTCCTCCACATTCACGTATTAGGATTTAAGTGTTCAATCAGGAAATGAAAATTTGAAATGAATTAATTTTCTCGACAGAAAAAAACAACCTCTCAATATCTCATCCACTTGGATCGTTTGCAGTTATGGTTTTATTGAGTGTAAATCAAGAGTAAAATAGATTTTAAGAAATTTTGGTTGTAGTTGATGTTAAAATCACTGATATCAGTTCTATATATGGTGGAAATAATTACATTCTGTAGTGATTGCTACTTATAATAGCTACGTAATAAGTTCTTTGCCAGCTGATAACTTTCACTAAACCAGCCCAACGCCCTTAATAAGGCTTGAAGGAGTCACACATGAGATTTGCACTTATCTCAAATCTATCTCTTTTTCCTCTTTCTCTCACTCATTTTTGTTATTTTTTAAAATAATTTCTTAGGATAATTAGGGTACTTAGCTTCACGTACCAGATCTTCTTGGGAAATCATAAGCGTCGTAGGGAAAAGAACTGTCCCCCTTCCCCGATGTGTGAATCTCACACGCCGTTGGGTAATAGAAGTTGAACCTCTACCCTAACCTATTAACCCAACCTTGGGATTAATAATTGTGATTGGCAATCTAAAATATTTTTTGGGAGGGACTCATAAGAGAAACTATGAATTCTCTGATATGTTTTCGTGTTCCTGGAAACTTTTTCTTAAGTCAATGTCCTGCCCAAGTTTAAAAATGAATGATCCAAATTCGAGGTCACTTTTAAAATACAGGTCTTAAACTTGCTAAATATAGTTAGAGATAATTAGTTAATGGAATATTAAAATCAAATTCTTTAAATACCGAAGTTAATGCGATATTGTAACAATCGCCAAACATTTTTGGCCGCGTGAGACCGCGGAAATTTTTAAATTTTAAAGTAAATCAAATACTATTGGAAATCCCACTTTTGTGTCTAAAAATTATATTTCTAACATCAGCTAGCTTAGAAATTAGGTTGCTAGTCAGAAAAAAAGCTTTATTTACTAGCAACGTGATTGAAAAGGATGTACAAGTATAGAAACTATGGATACTTTTCTTTGGTAATGCTGTAAACACCATAGTTTTCTGTCTAAATATATGCATGCACCTCTAATCCCAATATGTGAAAATTCCATAGAAACTTAAATCTACATGTTTGGAAGAGAATGAGACGATAAATAACAACTCGAAGTACCAGATTTAATTATAAAATGAAATAGAACTAATAGAAGTCGAGTTTTTGAGTGTGCAAGCAATAATTCCCTTAAAGTCATATTCCAAAACAGCGGACAAGTTGTAGCAAAATACCTTTAAAAGATCTAGCACGTAACCTAGGTGATATGGCGCAGCAATACAAAAGTTCAGTGTCAAAACAGTCAAAGAAAATGTGAAAAATCACGAAATGTTTCCTCGAGCGGTGAACGTTGTAAATTATTCAAAATTTCAACATGTCTTTCTGTAATTTAATGAATACATTTCAAAAGATGTAAGTTGACTTCAAAACCAAGAGGAAAAAATATGTATTTTATCAACTGGCGGATAACCCAAGCATATTTATACGTTCTGCAGTACGTCTAAGTTCAGGAAAAATGTGCCAAATATCAATTCACTTAAAAAATAACCTTTTTTAATTTATTTTAATTATTTAGAGGATGGTCTCTTACGAGTATTTACTCCTATCTATCAAAACATCTTCCTCTTTTCTTGAATTTATTTCAATGTTTAATTAATTCTTAACTTCTTCCGGGCTTCAAGCTGTCTAGAAAGCCTACTCTTCTCCTTCCGCCGTCCTGCTTAATTAACATCCTCCCTTCTATCATGGCCTCCACCCGCAATATTTCAATATTTCCTCCATCGACTTTCTTTACCTTTTTCGGATTTCCACCAACAACTTCTTCCCATCGCTCATCCCATTTAAAGCTTCAGCGTTTGTCCTCCTCTCCGTCCAAATTATTTTCTCCTTTCTTGGGCACAACCACATCTCAAAAGCTTCCAATCTACGCCCATCCTCTTGCCTAAAGGATTAGGTCTGACATCTTCAAAACATTCACAAACTACTACTCTTTCACGACATTTTCACACTTTTCTCGCAGAATAATTTTCATAGCCTACATGAGGTTTTTAGCAGTCGATTATAGGTGAATAATATTTCGTTCGACGACAAAGAGCTTCTGATTAGCACCAGTTTCCTGGACGTGAGACCGCAATTTTTCTCGTCATTTGTAAATTCCCAGAAAGATTAATGTATACTCGTATTCTAGAAAATTCCGAAATAAAAAAATCTGTCCTTAAACCATTCCCAAATGAAAATATTTTGAGAGAATACATCAACGAAATGTTTGCTGGGCGAGAAACTTCTCAGAAGTGCCGCTTTTTATTAGTTACGCATCTATTTCCCACTGGCTGGTTATGCATCGTTATTGCTTGAACCAAAACATTTTTAGTGATAAGTATAATGGTCTCACTAGGTATTACTGAAGAGTATTAGTGATTATGAGTTTTTTCTTTATTAGCTTATTTTAAGTTTAAAATTCTTGTTCTAAATAGGATATGTATTGAAAATATCTGGTGGCCACGAGAGAAATCTCTCAAATACTTCATCTTAACTTCATAAAGATTAATTCATATGAATGCCACCATTAGGTTTCTAGAAGTTGCGTACACTTGAACTTAATTTTGAGCGACTGTAATGTGGCCATGCAAAGTCTGCTAATTGTTTTAAGTGTATCTGAGTAAACCCGAATATCTCCCACATGCACAGATTACAGTATGTATATGTTCGTTGTAAAATTTAAAATTAATTATGAAGAGTAGTAAATTACATTGTAATTTAAATAAATTGTGCCCAGGTAGGGTCCTGCAGAGAATGATTTTGGAAATTCAAAAGTAGTAATGTGGAATTCATTATCTATGTACGGTTTTAGAGTTACAACACTAGATTTTAACTAAATTTAGAACTTTGTATATGTTTTCGCGAAGAACGTTCAAAGATTATTTCTTAAAAATGTAATTTCTAATTTTATTCATTCTTAACGTACGTAACGTAGATCAATTGATTGCTTGTGGGACAATTGTATCAATTGCATTGTCTTCCTCTCTATATTAATGACATCTGTGGGTATGCCCGTGTGAATACGGTACTCTATGTATTGCAAATTTCCCTACAGTTTTATGTAATTCGGGCTCTGTATCTTGTTTATAAAAACTAATTTCATACGCTCTTACTAATGTTTGGAGATCCGATTTGCAAATTGTAAAACTTTAAGTTTTTTGCAATTATGTTAGGTTACATTTTTAATAACATATTGTCTAAGCATTTTTTAACGTAAACTCGAGCCATCCAGTATAACAACTTGTCCGAATAGGTTTTAATATCTATAACTATAAAAAGCTCTCCCCGATCGAAGTTCTTCACCTACGGTTAGTAACATATGTGTACTGATGAATTTTAAAACAATTTCTAAGCTTTAACGTTTTCTATGCTATTTTTAATTATGCTAGACGCTCAACAATTGTTGAAATCCTATGGTTTTATCCAACAAAAATTTGATCATCCACAATTATGGCTTATTTGTTTCCCCACGTACTTTCCTACAGATTTATGCTCTTTCGACCACTTCGACGACGACTCTCGTGACATTAACTCTTCTATTGTGGCGATAAGTGCCAGTGATAATAGACAATACTGTGCTTACTTGCCTATCATTGCCCATTCTGAGTCTCAATCCTCCTCGCGCTCTTGTGCAGGGTGCGACTCGTAGCGGTTGCAGATAAGACGGCCATTCCTCCAGGCTACTCCTATCTTTTAGATTACGGTCATTAACGGCTACCAATTTAACCTACCTTTCAAAAATATGAAAACCAATTAATTTTCTATCCCCCCTCTGATTACTAGTCGTGCATCTCTAATTAATTAGTAAAGGAATGTAGAGTGTACGTATAAGCATTATAGGAGATTAGACAAGGAGATAAATCGCT
Source organism: Hetaerina titia (assembly GCA_037158775.1). Lineage (NCBI taxonomy): Eukaryota > Metazoa > Arthropoda > Insecta > Odonata > Calopterygidae > Hetaerina > Hetaerina titia. The sequence goes on along the minus strand of CM073771.1, from coordinate 32,966,451 downwards.
TATTGCCCGAGGGGTTAGAGATAGTCCACAGTTCAAAATAAAATAGGGCTAACTCAGTTTCTGCCAACATAGGAACATATGAGAGCCAGATGACACTTTTTTCACAATTCTCTAGTTTTGGAAGTAAATACTGTTCCAGCTGACTTGATATATCTAATGTTGAATAGGTTTTTTGTAGAGATTGGTTGCAGCAATATGTACAAAAATTAATAAGCCAACGTGGATTATGAACGCTAATGGCTCCAATAGAATTTCAGTCACGTCAAATGTTCACTTTTGTGGTATGTCTTATCGTGTTCTTGTGCTGCTTCTCTCAATAATTATACCAGTGTAGTGGTAGTGTTTAGGCTCCACCAATTTGTGGACGATATATTAACGAGTGCGGACGCGTCACGAAGGAAGGATTATGTGTGCAAACTATCAAGATGTAATCCAAGAGCTGTGCCACAATTAGCAATTGGAATTTCTCGTAAAAATAGATTTTTATGAATTTAAAGAAAAAAAAATTGTCCATCTCCCTTGAAGGTTAAAAGTAGCAAACATACCGATATCACTATTTGAAACAAAGTTTTGGGGTAAAGTGTGCAGGTGTGAAATTTATGTAAGTAGCAGCTACCTTCGTCATCTGTTCTTTAACTACGAACTTCCAAAAATGAGACTCGAATTTTCTCTCCTTCCATACCCATATATTTCGACTTGTTTCTTTAGCCATTGAGATTATTGTGCCCATTGAGAAAACTCAACGGATATATGAAAATCTAAGCTTTCTCCAAACAAAGTACTTGATTAAGAGTATTGACCAAATTTGCCTCTTGCACCTTCGGTCATTCGTGTAGAAACTTGGTTTGTAGCGCACACACACACACAGGCACATATATACGCCATGACGAACACCGGAATGGGAACCTTTCTTCAACACCTTCCTTTCGACCTTTCTCGACGGCTGTCTTCCTTACTCCAACAGCGGCAATCGCAGCAGGGTCTTTTTTTAGCCATTCCATTCCATAGGGCGACACGGTGAGAGGGCATTCGCGCTTTGATCTCCTTGACCTCCAACTCCGAGGCTTCCGTGGGAATTAAAACCTATGGAGTCTCGCCCGCCTAGTGGCATTCCATGGCATAACGCGCTATTTCTTTTTTCACCGTACTGCCCCTTTGACCTTACTACTCCTCATTTCTCTCCAACATCTCACACTTTACGTATTTTAAACTAAGAATTCCTCTGCAATTATCTCAGATGATATTTTTAGATTTAAAGCGAAACTTACGACGGGGATCTGCTGTTTTGGACAATTTTTTTCCTTGAGGGAAGACTTGGAAACTCTTTTCATAAGCCCAACCTACTGATTTGTTGGTAAAAAAAATATGCGTGGGATCTTCGTGGCCATCAGTTCTCTCTTAATTTTGGTAGCACAGGTATTGCGTGAAATTTTAGGTACGTTAATGGCAATTTTATACATTCTTCATCGTCGATGAAAAGAAAATAAACTAAAGAAATATTTTTCTTAATATGTTTTCGCCGTATTCTTTCCACCAAAGACCTAAATAATATAGAGGGAGATGCTCTCCTCGTCTGTAATGATAAAAGATTTCTAAACGAATAATAAATATCTTTATTATAAATATATGAACAAAATGAACATTGATTAGAAAAAATAATTATTATCATTAGTCTACCGTTTAAGTTAAGTTTTGGATGATACAGACACATCGCTACAATTTTAAGTTTCAGCTACTGTATTCAATCGACGCAAAAAATCAGAGGCTTCGCTTCAATGCCATTTGTATACGTATTTGGTCAAAAGTTAGCAAACGCGGTATCCAACGCGTGACGCATGTATATTGTAATCATTTAGTCAATATGGGACAAGCGCGTTATTTCGACTTGTCAATAGCCTCTACTATCTCTCTAACCTTAAATCGATGATCATCCAGTACCAGTTTGTGAACTTTTTCGTTTGTTTCTGCGGTTTTGGTCGTCCCGAACGCTCATTATCAGCCAAGCTCGTACAGCCACGTTTAAATTGAGCTGCCCGAAATTTCTCGCTCTTTAAGTGATACCGCAGTCTCTGAACACATCGTCTAACTAGTCTTTGACGTATTACCTTTGAGAAACAAATATTTATTGATAGCTCAACATTTAATTTTTTTCCATTTTCACAAAAACCCTCACGACGACTCACAGAAAAACAATCTTCAAACAAAACAGTGTTCAAATGGTTGAAATTTTTGTGAGTACCTTTTAACGCACGATCACAAATGCATTGCCTAACTTTTGTTGTAGAGTATAGCCGTCTTCTTGAGGAGATCGGAAACTTTTCAGACACCCTTCGTATTAAAGTGTTCTTCTTGAAACGTTTATTAAATTTAATCGGAAACTCTCTTTGGTTATGAGTTTAGTTTTAGGCATTACGCGTATCCTCTTTCACCAAATGTACATGCCTAAAATCTAACTCTCAGTGAAATTATCTTCCCACACTTTTGTGTCTCGTTTAGGTTAGTTAATACATTTTCATAGTGCACAAAATTTGAATATTATTTCAGGAACAACGCCATGGCCATGCGAACGGAACTGTGGTAACTGCCATTTTTGTCCATATATGGTGCACAAGGAAAATGTATTTTGCAGTATTTAATACTCATACAAGCCTCTGTTTAATACTAAACGGTCAACTCCAGTGCCTCCAAATTTAATTTGTAGCTGTACAGTAATGTATAAAATAAATGCCCATAATTGTAGCCAAGAAAACTGTAATTGGTTTGATACACATGCTGCTGCTAAATGCAACTGTTATTTCCTTTAAGACCTGCATTCAATTGCACACATATTTACCGTGCAACTTGGAGTGGAATAGACCTGTATTATACTCTGGGACCATTCTACAGTCTATGGTTAAAATCAGCAAAGTAGTTATAAAAATGACGCGGTCTAACATACGTTATTTTATAATGATTCCTTATTGTTCGAGGATAAAATGACATCTTAAATCTGTTTGTTCTGCATTTAATCCCTCAAATTTTACTGTCATGACATCTCCTACCGTCATACGATGGGACTAATAAGACATTTTCAACATCATTACTAAATATTCATTCTTTTGAAATAAGTTTTCATTGGCACAACTATCACCCAATTTTTAAATGCATTTAACATAGGCATTACCAAAAATTAGCTGTAAATAAAAAAAATTGATGGTATCCAGTTTTACCATGCTCATTAAACACGAAAAAATGTCAGGGTTTTCGTAGTCAATGGTATATCTATTCCAAAATAATTAGAAATACTTTTTTACTAAATTTTATCAGTTTAGCCTGGCTTTAGTATTAAAATTATATTCAAAAGGGAACTGTGTTAGTAAAATTTTTCAGATCTGGAAATTCGTTTGAAATTTACTGCGTAAAAATGAATTGAATAGATTTCGTTTTCGATATTTACAAACGAATTGCTGGGCGAAGGGCGGGCTGAAACTTGAGTATAAAGGTGGAGAGCGAAACATTTTCACCATTCCTGGGACAATATGATACCTTAAAAATCTCCACTGCGTTGAAACCATTCCTAAAAGCTTACGCCCGGGGAACGTTTCCATGACAAATAGCGACAACACTCAAGCCTTCGCACTCGGTTTGTAAAAACAGCGACCGAAGTGTCGTCGTCTCTCCCTCCCGTCTCTCTCTCTTCTTCATCCCCGCACCAACTCCACGCCACATCCCTCTCCTGCCTTCCGTTCCTCCCGACACAATGCCGAAGAGTAAGCAGCGCGTGTTCCCCCTCAGCCCCCCGCATACACAACAAAAGCGGTGCCCCGTGTTTGTTTCGCGTAGTTGTCTCCTCGGAGAGGCAGCAGTCGGGAGTTTCACGGGACGGGGAACGAGAGAGGACGACGGTGGAGAAGTGTGGGTGGCTGGGGGAAATAGAGAGAGGTAGGAGGCTCAGAGAGGGAAGACTACTCCGTCGGTGGCTCTCTTTAAGGCTCGAATTATGTAAATGTTTTTGGGGAAGAACCTGTTCAAAACATAAAGGAGATTGCGGGTGTGCGATTGCACGGGCATGCTCGTCTCAGTTGCTAGCCCGCCCGCCTGCTGTCTTTCTGTTGCTCGCTCCCGCTTGCTTCTACTTCGCGAAAGGAAATGAGGGAGCGAGTCCGCTTATTTCGTGTAAGCCGGAGTAGCAGCAGTAGTATTAGTATCTCCAGGGGAGGGACGGACAGAAAAGGAAGACGGGTTCGAGAGACCTACCTCTTCCCGCCTCTTCTCTCTCTCTCTCTCCCTCGAAAAGCACCGAGCAAATGTGTTCTCATGTGTTGCGCGCGCTTGTTGGATGAATTGATAATGGACGGTGCTTTTTGAGGGCTTTTAAGAGAAGAGAGTATGTGGAGAATGGGAGAAATCGGGAGGACAGGAAGGTAAGAAAAAGAAAAGGTGAAGAAAGTTGTCGTGAGGTGAGCGAGACGACCTAGGAGCAGGATCACGATTACATAGACGCGGAATTTTCGCTATTTTTTCCCCCTTCTGTCGCCTAGAATTGGATGTTTCTCTCTCGCTTTAGTCTCTGCAAATTGTTCTCATGTCTAAAATGCTTTTCACCACTCTTCATAGCTATCTATCATTGTTACAGGGTAAATGCTAATGCTCACTCATTCTCCACGTCTATTTAGTTCACCTAAGAATCAGTTCACTTACGAAATTGAGCCTGCCTACAGTGAAAAAGCTGGTGGCAATTATTTTATCACACAAGCATCTAAGTTTTTGACTAATTCAATTAACACGGAATTAATTAAAGAAATATCACATTGATCTTACAATTCCTTAAGCAATTTGAATAAAACCATTTTATAATAGTTGTGGCAACTTGCTGATATCATAATCGATCTTATTTTCAAAGATTTTCGTGAACCAAAATTGTTCTTACGGCATAAATTTAAGATTTTACCATCATCATCTCTTGAAAACGTGTAATTATCCCTTAGACTGAGTGATCTCATTGAGAGATATAGTTTTAGAAGCATTTCAGATGTCTTAAATGGAAATAATTGGACATTTAATTACTTATTGAACATGCAGGAGAATATTAAATTATGTGCAGCCTTCTGAAAATGCATATAAAAATGGCAAAATATTTTTCCCTATTCCATTTACGGTAAATGAAAATGGCGTTTTGGCTATATTTTTATTATTGCAAAACGTTTTAATCGAATATATATTTTTTACATCTTTGACTGCACTCGGTGGATCTTTTACTGAAAAATCGATTGATGAGAACAATGTTCAACATTTTAGACTGTCACCATTGGTTCATTTATACTTTCATCGCATGTTAATTGCCACTATGTGAGAGCAACTACGAAACTTAAACTTTCTCAAAATTTTAATAATGTAATGAAGGACTTCATATTACTCTAATTCGGTAACATTCACCACTTTTCTCATTTTGGTGTCTTATTTCTACTTAATATCCGGTCTCAGATCAAAATACAAGTCTTCCTTTTGAATGTCACCTCATTACTTTTCACCATTCCTATAATCAGTTTTCATCATAGCATTAAAATCTAAAGTGAAAGCCTTGTTCGTTTGCCTCTAGATCTAAAAGCGTCCCGTTTAGAATAAATTAAGAACCCCGTTGAAAGTTACCACTTACCCTCTACTCCATTCCTGGAGCAACACGATATCTGCGAACCACGACAGCTAAGTCGTTGGTACGATGGGCAACCTAAGTTCAGTTCTTACCCATCCTCGGGCATGAAAATTCTTTGGGTCTCAGGATCCAAATACGATCCAGGATATTGGTTAGATAGTATGCTAAAACCATTTATTGAATTGCATTTATTCTTAAGGTTCATAGGTAATTCGGAATGACTAACAGTTAGCTTCATAATGCTAGTAATACTTACAGTGCCTAGGATTATGCAAGTAAATTGAATTATGCTAAAACAAATTAATTTTAATTTGTTTTGCGTCCACTCCACACCTCACCGACAAAGACGATTTTTAAGACACCAAAACGGATACCGCGAATTTAAAATTTTAATGTATTAGGCTCAGGTCGAGTAGAAGTTCACAGACAAATTTGCTATAATTTGAACATGCGTGCATTTTTAATGCTTCCAGTGTTTTTTAACCGGTATAGAAATGATCAATGCCTAGTAATTATGTTGACTCAATATTTTGAAATATCTGAGTTTTTGGTTTGACATATAATATATGTGCATATCGAGTAAAAAATGCGAGGGAAAATGAAGATTTCATGAATAATTATTTCTTTTTATATTTAATAAAAGCAATTACATAAAACCATGAGATACAACCTTGACGTGGCAATAGGGCTTGGAATAAATGGGACGTTGTAGAATGACTCAAAGAAAGCACCGTAAAAATTAAATAATTGTTTATATATACTATCCATAGCTTATAACTAATATATAGTAGTTTCTACATAATATATTTTAGCTTGTATATACATATGTTGCTTATTTTTAAATTCTTCCAAGGTTGCTACAAATGCAACCTACATTTCCTCCGATTATTCTTTAACTGTTAACTTCCTCTTTTTGACTGTCTCGCTAATCTTTTCCTCTCTCCACCTTCCATTCTCTATCTGACTTTCTTCGTTCAACATGGACATCATTGAATCGTTTGACTATACTTCCCTAAGTGCGCACAAGAACTTGAATCATTTCTATTCCTGCAGGTTTAGCAATGCGAAATATCTGAAATCTCATAGGTATCAGAATTTGCATTATGTGCTAAATTCACCTAAACTGAGAAGATCAGACGATATGTGAAAAGTCATTCAGCAAACCATTTCCGTAAATAGCACTTATTTTAAGAGATATACCAGTTATCTTTAAACTCAGCGGTAATTTTTTGCCTGGGTCGATTGCGTGACCGAGGCCTTTCGGCTATCAAGTCAGCCTTTTTTTGTTAGATATAGTTTAACGTATCCATTACGTATAGTATACTTACTTACAGTATAGTATAGTTACTGAGTATAAATAAAAACCATATTAAATATGTTCGAGCAATCAAGAGAAAATTTCTTCGACTTATTATCGTGATGAGGATTGATTTATTTATTTATACCCCGCACGGCCAGGGGGTGTGAGAGGGGATGAATACAAACCAGAATAAATTTACCCGAACATGACCCTACCTCGGTCGAGCAATGTTATTAGGTTCCCCTATCTTTTGTGGAAAAAATGACATCTTAAATCTATCTATTCAAAACTTAATTTCTCTATTTTTATTAGCATGATCTCTTCTACTGTAGTTCGATTGGGGTAAAAATACATTTTCAACATTACTACTAGAGATGCGTCCTTCCAATTTATCCAAGAGTTTTAAATCTGTAATTTTCCCAGCCTATATGCTCTAATATTTTTGATACGCTACTAAGGTTGTCATAACAACGTTTTACAAGTCTAGCTCCTCTATGCTTCATGCGATCCAATTCGGCAGTTAATTCAACTTCTTGAGGATCCCATATACTTGCAGCATATTCTAAATGAGGCATAATCAACGGCAGATATAATTTTTCCTTGACCTTTTCATCACATTTACCAATGGTACTCTTCCAATATTTCGTAATGTTTTGTTAGCTTGTCCACATATTCTCCTTATGTGTATCCAAAAAGTTATCACTGTGCAACTTTTTAATTTTAATTCTAATTGCCAAGTGTCGCACCAGCGTTCTATAGCACTAAGGTCATCTGTCAAAGCTGCTAGGTCCTCCAGATTACGGATATCACGGTAAATCACTACATCGTCGGCAACTAAGCGTATGTTACTGTGATTATGGAGTCAATGTTGAAAACTTAAAGTAGGAATAAAAGAGGTCCGAGGACACTTCCCTGGGGAACACCTGAAGAAACTTCTACTGCATTTGAGCTAACTCCATCTATCAGGTACTCTTTGAACCCGACCATTCAAAAATTCTTTAATCCAACCTCGAATATTTTAACTATGCCATAGGCTTCTAGCTTTAGGTGTAGTTTACTAAGAGGTACTTTGTCGAAGGCTTTCTTTACATATAGAAAAATTGCGTCCACTGCTTGCTCTCTCCCAAAAAAAGAATATCATGAACAAAAAGCGCAAGTCGTGTCACGTATGATCTACCCTTTCGGAAATCCTGCTGATTTTTCATTAATAACTCCTGATTATCGAGGTGTCTCACAATCAAACTAGCAATATGTTCCATAACCTTGCACAAAATGAATGTGAGAAAAACAGGTCTGTAATTACTCGGTTCCTCTTTGTCTCCGTTTGTAAATATTGGTATTACGTTAGCCGTCTTCCAATCTCGACCGTTTTCCATGGGGAACCTTCTGATCTGTCAGCGATTTCTTAAATATTATTTCTAGTTACGGCACGATTTCCGAAGCTAGATCCTTAAATATACGAGCAGGTATTTCATCGGGCTCGGCGGAATCATTAGGCTTGATATTTTTCAGGAAATGTTCTATTCCATTATATGAGATTTCAATTTTGGGCATCGGTTGATCGGCACGATTTGGTGGCTATCGGGGGTATTCTGTGAGATATTAGTGAAGATGCTTTGAAAGAAGGAAAGAAAGAAGTTATAACGTTTGTTCATGACTTATTCTATTTGTGTTATGAATTTTTTAAGGAGTTAGTTCAAGACTTAGTATTTTTGATTAATTTAATAAGGTTTGTATTTTTACATTTCATTTTATATCCGCCGAATAATATAAATCGCACCTAAACTATTTTTGAAATATTATTGTTAAATGTCCATTAAACTTTGCCGCAAAAAGATTTTTTATGATTGTTCTAGATGTGAGTTGAGTGTCTGTTAAGTACTCACGGGGAAGGGGGAAGAGGTGGGGAGGGAAGGAGAGGATGGAAGGGGCTGGAGTGCGTGTTGACTCAATCGATGAGCAAGCAAGTACTACGACCTCTTCTTTTTCTGCTTCAGTCTCTCTCTCTCGTTTTTCATATTTTTTTGTGTGCTTTCTCAGCACGTCGACTCGAGTACATTGCTCAGCAAAGTGTCAAGGTATATACATGATCCATTGTCGTGACCTACCATTGGAATATACGTAAAAGGAGAATCTCCATGAAGTAAAGTTTCTAGTTTAGGTCTAAAACAACGGGAAACCTTTAAGTTGGCTATTTATATAAAAGAAAAGAAGAGAGATGAAAACTTAGAAAGTAATTTTTCAAGGAAATGGTAATTGGTATGTCACATCTGTCGCATTTTTTCGGTATATCTATGGCTTGAAAATTTTTAAATTCCGGACTTGACACTTTCTGCCACTGAAGTTGCCTTATAATTACAATAGCTCGTGTTTAGGAATTAAATAGGCTAAAAAACTTTTTCTTAATTTTGGGGCAGATATTATAAAAAATGTAATTAAATATTTATTGATTATAAATTGATGCCCCGTGAAGAATACTTCAATGCAATACATGCAATGTAAATATAGAATGAACGTAGTAGCTACGTTCGTCAATCAATGAAAACGAGGTAGCCAAGACCGTAAACTTGGTGGGCGGTAAACAAGCGTTGATAGACTTACTTATATTCTTCAGGATACTTTGCCAGGAAGGTAACTCTTCACTGTAGTATTTATCTCATTTTTTTCTAATCAATCAAATTGTGATAGACCCAAGCCTCAAGAAATTCCGTATATGAAGGTTTCAATTGATTTTTTTCAGAATATTTATGAAGGGAATTCATATTTTGATGAGACGTGCTTTACAGTGCAGCGCGAAAATAGTATTTCCTATCCAAAATCTCATTTTATTTAATAATCACCAATAAGCACCTTGTGCTAAAAGAATTTTTATTTTTAGCACTCGTGCAGTTTATTGCAGCTCCATAATTATTCTGCTTCTTTAACAGAAGCCATTAGTTTGAACTAGCTTGAAGATTATTATCTATCAGTAAATTAGCTCGTGTGACCTTTTCACCTAGGTCACTATCTCAGTGGTTACCGTTATAATTACTAATTGCGGTAAGAAAGCGGTTTACTGAACGCCCATTCTGGTCAAGGAAATAATTTGCTAAGTACATTAAAATACTTGTACGTTCAGATGAAATAGTATTTCCAAGATTAAAAAAAATGAAATATTTAAATAAAATGGTATGCGTGCTTTAAGGAAAATTAATAAAAGAATCAAGGGATAGTTTCTACTATCTTTGTACCGTAGCAGAGAGTGGAACTTTTCATTAGCATGAATGCTAGCTATCAAATGTTAAATTTCATCGTTCAAATTCCGTCCAGGTACTCGTATTTAACCAAGGAAGAAAGAATACAATATTCTTCGTAAGTTTCACTGAGTGCTGAAGATGTTCCGGTAAAGAGCAGTACTAATTATGGAATTTTATTGCATCTGAATTTTAAATTTTTTCATTCATACTAATATTTAAATTCTTCTTTGCTCTTCTTAATTAAATTTAGTTAACTTAAAGGGATAGATTGTTCAGGCATATTGACATAAGTATACAATTATGAAATGAACATAATTTAATTAAATAACTGTAATGGAATGATTTATTCCACTTTATATATATGGCTTAAATGTTCATGAACACAAATCAAAGGGGAATTCTACTAAGTCTACTAAATTTAGTATATTTTAATATAATTTATGTATAATTTATTATGTATTTTTTATTATCATATAATTATATATAAAGCATAATATAAATTGTAATTATAAATACTTATATATTTATTCACTTTCCCGGAAAAGCCACGAACGTGCACAATGAAACTCACTAAATAGTCACAGCAAACACAGAAACCAAAACACACAAAAGAGGGACTCACTAGTTCTCGAATTTTCGGTGGTGCAACCACCTTTCTCAAGAGGAATTAGGAACAGAACTCTTTCTGTTCCTAATTCCTCTTGAAAAAGGTGGTTGCACCACCGAAAGTTCGAGAACTAGTGAGTCCCTCTTTTGTGTGTTTTGGTTTCTGTGTTTGCTGTGACTATTTAGTGAGTTATATATATATATATATATATATATATATATATATATATATATATATATATATATATATATATATTTTATACACACACGTGTGTGCAAATTGACTTCATACAACATTCAACGTTCGCTTGTGTGACTTAATACATTAACGCAAGTAAACTCATTTCTTTTATTGGATTGTTATTGTATTCCTAATTTTTTTAAAACGATAGGATCTTTAAATACCGATGAAGAAATGAAGAATTAATGGGAAATAACCATTTCTACGCCTTTAAATTCTGCCCTGCCGATACTGAAAGTTCATTCGCTTAGAGTTTCGCTCTCTGTCAGTGTTTTCGCTTCTTATCTGAAACTCTCTCAACCGAACCAAGAAAGAGGATGAATTTGTGGTCTCTGTCACCAGAGATAAAAATTCAGAAAAAGAATAGGGAAAAAATTAGAAGAGGAGGTGCTTCGGGAATGGATAGCTATCGTCACTCGAGTGTGCGCTCCGCGATGTTGCCTTCGCGGTCTGCCAAAGCCCACGTGTATATGCTCTTTGCTTCCATTCTGGACGGCGGCACTAAGTCATCTGCGGGGTACGGTCTCCCCGACGCACGCATATTTATCGCCTTCTCCCGCGCCGTGTTTCGCGTGGCCGTCGAGCTGCAGGGGAAGGGGGGAGACGCGGGCGCTCGCAGAGACGAGGATTCCAACCTCGCACGCGCACTCCGCTTTGCGTAACTTAACGTCGGGAACGAGGGCGATTGCATTTGCTTTGGCTTGTCCACATAGCCTCCCCTCCCGCCTCCGCTGCCCCACGTCAACGTGAGTGAACACTTATCTCGCGCGGTCTTCGGAACGCGCCGGAGTTCGACTGGAGTAATTTTTGAGCGAGTCGGCACTAGATATTCGTGATTGCCCGCTCCCGATCTAAATTTAAATCCGTTGTCACTTCCAACAGAATTATAGATGTTGAATCTATGATTTCTGACGATGTTATTCTGAAGAAAGAGCAATTCCTTTCGATTCGAATATGGATGAACGGTGCCTGAACCATGATAGACGGTGACGGAATACTTAATCATATGGTGCTAACGCTATCATTCTCTGCTGGTAAATGAGATGCTGCTAGCTACGGCTATCCATGTTTAGCGAAAAATTACCCCCAAAATCATGATATTCACTCTGAATTTACTGCAAGGACTGGAAATCCTTTTTCTAACTTATAATTCTCCAGTTATCTCCAAGTTTGAATATACCTCAACACTCGCAGAACTGACCATAACACACGTATCTGTAAGAGGGTAGCAAGCAGTAGGGTATTACAAGCAGTCCCTATTGTTTGGTCTTTTTCTTGATTACTCCAGTATGCTCAGCTTTACGTATTAAAGCGTAATCTCCTTTACATGATTTCACGTGTATACAATTGCAGCTATAGTATCAAGTAACCTTTGTGTATCAAAGTATTTTCAGTTATCAAAATTGAGAAATGGGCACGATGATACTCCTAGAAATCTAAAATATTATTATTTTTCTTCGCTATGACAAGATTGGAATTAAAATAGTTTCAATTTCTCCCTATCTCTTCCTTAAAGTTGCATATAAATATCGAATGACATTTCTGACTCACAAGTTCTAGAATGAGTCTGGAGACGAAGAGGAAAGAAATTAGAGGTATTTATTTCTGAGAGAAAATAATCGCTGCAGGAAGGAGAACTTGATAAATCTGTAAAAGGTATTGAGATAGAGCCAGCGAACATTTCTTTGGCTGTTACGTAGCAGTCTCCTGAATTGCTCCGCTACATCCAATGTTTTAAATTAAAAAGCTTGCATTTAGGTAGAGCACAGTTTAGTTAAGCTTCCTTAAAGCATACTTTTAGTTAAAATATTAATGAAACTTAACTTTGAAGCTTCAATGAAAGTCCTGGGTAGAAGTCCGTGCATGAATTGTCAGAGTACGGTGGTGTTAAGGGGAACGCTAATTTTGTCTTGATATGCATGACAATAACATTTTTATTTGTAATGAATGGTTATATGGATGTCAGTTTTTCCTATTATCTTTGCCTGTCTAATTTTCGTGTATGCCTTTCTTCAAACTCCAAATGTGGAAAATGTCTTTGATGTGTCAAACCAACATGTTATATCTCAGCATCGACAAATTTGTATATGTATTTAGGTATTAGCTTTACTTGAAGAATTAAATTGTTTATTACATTTGATTAACATTAGTATTCAAGGGCCTATGGCTCAATATCGAATAGATTGCATAATACGAAAAAAATAATAGCGACTCTGATAATGTTGAACTTTTCATCGGGCCTACTACGAGACACAGTACTCCGGCAGTAGTGATTCCGGAATAACCAGACAAGTAATTTCAAGACTTCTTGGCGGATGGAAGCAATCACTCAGAGTGAATTATATTTTATCAAATAAGATATAAATGCTGAATTTTAATCGGAATAATTTGACTCTCTACTCATTATATTGGGTTGAAGTTTACGAACAGATAAGAGTCAAAAGTGAGCGAATTCCAAAAACTCTCTCTAATCGAAATTTATCTCGCCAACATTCTCAAAAACTTAATTTTGCGCCCTTCTCATTCATTATCGCTGGAAGAGACGTCGTAACTTAGAATTTTGGAGTTTAAACTGAGTCAAAACCCTGTGTCTTTCCTCCCATCTCTCATGCGGCGACTGTCAACTTGACTGGTGGGACGGTGTTATGCACGACACGTACCCAACCCCAAGATATTCTCGAGGTGAATGATAACGCGTCGGTGGGGCCGTAAATCCCCCCACTCATCACTTCGCACGCGAGCCGTCGCGAATACGCACACTCCTGCTATTGCGAGGGCTCCGAAGCTGAGAAGAGAAGAGCGAAAAAAAAATGATAATAATATTTGGACGATAGATGCTGGCGCGCCTTCCTCTAGCAGCCAAAAGAGACGCCCGGTACAGGCGAGGAGGCGACTCGACAGGAACCTTTTAGACCAAGCGTGTAGCATAAAGCGGGGTGCGGGAGATTACGCCTCCGAGGTGGGAAAGGAGGATAGGAAGGGGGGCGGCGGAAGGGGAAGTCGGAGATGGGAATAGAAGGAGGGGAGTGTATAAGTAGGGATGGAGATGTTGCGGGGAGGGGTTTTGAGAGGGGGTGTGGGTGGTGTGTGACGAAACGGCGGACATGTGGATGACGCAGGCGGGCGTGGGTGGGCGTTTGAGGCCGAGGGCGGGGGTGGGGGGGAGGCCGAGAGAGAGGAGGTAGACGAATTGGCACCTTGCCCTCCTCCACCTCCCATTTCCCTCCTCAATCCCCCTATTCCCACCATCTCAACCGCTTCTTTCTCACACTCTCTTGTTCGTTCCTTTTCAATCTTTCCCTCTTTATTTCTCAGGCACTCTAGATATTCTTCTCCACTTCGGGTCAATCCAAGAGTTCACGACACTTCCTGCATCGGTAGTTTCATACTGTCGGGTCACCGCCATGCTTTTCACTTGTAAAATCTTACTGTCTTCGTCACTATTTAATTTATTTTTTCATTTTTCTAGGGTACTCTATGCTTCAATTACAAACAAAAAGTATTAATAGTTTTAAGAGATGAAGTTGCCCCACAGGTGTTGAACTTTATTGCAATAGCCAAATTATTTCATTCAATTTTTCAGTTTCCGTTGCGGCTGAATACTTTTATTGTGTTTTATTTTTAATTTAGGTCGCACTTCTTCCCTCATTCTTTTGCACCACTAAATTAAATAAGCGAAACATTTGCTAGGAGGTAAAATGTTTTCGCCACAGGATTATGGCCACAGTGGTGTTGTGTATAGTCTGTCGTTCTAATACCTCATCCAGTAAGTGGCAGCATAATTTGTTGATTTTAAATGGGTAACCAATTACAATTAGCAAATTATTATATCAGATCCGGAAAAAAATATTTTATTAAGGAATATGCTCATTAATTGTTTAGTATTTTTTTCGAACTATTTCTTGGTAACTTATACATTTAAAATTGATTTTTGCCTGGACGTACACAAGTAATATTACCTCTCTGCATCTGTGAGTATTTTTTTCATGTTGTCTCAATTAAGGACAACTGCATTTGAACTGAGTATCAACTATTGGTAAACTGTTTCGCGTGATACTAAAGAAAATATATGGTAACTATTCCAAATAACATGAAGAAATCATTTTGACTGAAAACTGAGTCGCAATTCTGATGAAAAAATGAAAATAGCTTAGTTTGAGTAATGACATGACCTGCGACATGTGGGGTGGATGGTAGATCACCAGACTCTTACCATTTGGGCGACGTTCTCGTACCATTGGGCACTTACGTTTGAAAATAAGGCTTTGCGAATATAAATGTTCAAGTTCTAATCCTTAATTGTTTTGGGATCAAAAGGTGATACGGTTATTGAGCCAGGGAAGGCCGCATTTCATTTTATAAATGCTGAAGTCACTTTTTCACAATGTGTTCGTGTCTTCTCATCATATTATATAGTAGAATAAGACTCAGATGATTATAAATGTATACTATTTAAGATGTCAGAAGAATGTGAGAAGATGGTATTTAGGAGGAATTGAGGAATAGAAAGAGAAGGAGAAGCGAGGAGTAGAAAGAAGCATGAGAGGATATGGCATTTCGGCAGGAATAAGGGAAGGAGAAATCATAAAGTTATGAGAAAGAGAATAATATGAGGCAAAACATGTTTGGTATTTTTTTCACAGGTATATTTGCTCCGTGAATTTGAAGCTGTGAAAGATGTTTTCCAAAACGTACCAACCTACGTACCATACGACGGTGTGGTACGTAAGCCACTCTTCAGACGCATATGGTAGTATCAGTATCAATGATGCTTCTCAGCACCATTATTCCCCGAATCATGCCCCTCCGTGTATTTTCCTCCTCGGCATTGCTTGTCTTCCTATCCCCTCTTTCCCTTACGTATTATTTTAGTCTTTTTTTTTGGGCCCCCCACTAAAAATATTTTCCTTGTTTTCGTGTCCATACTTTTTTGTTAGCCAGGTGCTCGGAACAGATGCTTAAGGGCATTTTATTGTTTTGACGTCGCAGTGGTCCTCGCTTTTTATCTCTGGCAATGGTAGTTAGTTAACCTTGCAGTGGGATAGGACTTTGAACGTCATTTAATCACTTTCTCTCTCAATGAACATAAGATTTAGCCCAAGAAAAGGAAAATAAGGAACGTATTAAATGTCATTTATTTACGTATTTCATTTAAATTGAAATGGTTCTCGTTCGTAGATTGCATTTACCTTTAGGCATTTATAATTTGCTCGTGAATGAAACTGTGTGAGATAGATGGATGGATTAAGCACGCAATTTTTGAAAATATACCTAAATGTAACCATTAGCCTTAGTAATGGCGGAGGGCCGAAGTCAATCATAGGCAGTACTAGATGATTTTGTTGAGGTAAGAGAAACAGTCAAATTGAGGGTAAATTGGTCCCAAATGAAATTATTTGTTCATGATAAAGAAAATGATAGCAGATTGAGTATCAGTGACAAAATAATTGAACAATCAGATGATTTTATTTTTCTTGGCAGAATGTTCACGAAAGTTATTAGGGTAGACAAAGAAATGAAAAGTTTTGTGACTCTTTCCTGTTTGTTGCTTATACGAAACGCTTTTTGTGGTACTCTGAGCGCATAAACATTAATAGTCGTACAAGGCAGAAAAAACTGCTATTCATAACAATATACCTCTTCCCAGATTGGGGAGGTCAACATTTTTATGCCACGATAAACGCAATGTCGAATAAATGTGGTGTGCATGAGAACTTCAGGAATGTTTGTGGTAAATACAGGAAATATGGGATCAGGAATAAGTTGACCATGATAGAATGTGAATTGGATGCACTGCTAACCGGCGAGTATGGAAGGGGTGTGGTAAGCTCGTTTGGGTCTTGGGGGAATGAGCTGGAGTCGAATAAACAAAATGATATGTTGTATAAGAGAGGTTCGGAGGAAGAGATGAAGCATGATAGTCATGGAAGAACATAGTCGAACAAACTCGAGACAAGGAATATTAGGAAATCTCAGAGACAATAGAGCATACATGAAATAACTTACGAGTATGTCAGATGCAAACACAATACTCAAAGAATGGAGTAATTCGGAAGAAATCCACTAAGTGGAATAAGTTTCATGACTTAAATTCAAATCAGATATTTTGTGACGTTGCCTAATTCGAGAGGGAAATTCGGAAAAAATAGATGTGCATAAATGTTAAAAAATTTAATTATACTATTTTAGGACAGAATCCTCAATTTTCTAAATCCAAACAAAATGGTTTTTCGAGAGTACTCGTATGTTAAACACACGTTCATTAATTTTCCGTTAATGCCTTCCTATAACGTTTTTTATCTATTTTATTGTATAATTTTTACGAGCTTAGTCGTTCCGTTATCATCTTGATATCGGTGAACATTTGTGTGAAGCAGGAGGAGGTGCTAAGTGTGGCTGCTGAACTTCATTCATTGAAGCAGCTTTTGCGGCGGACTAAGAATTATTCTTAGTACTTCGTAGTAGGCATACATTTTTGCTAGAGTTTACTCTTGCAACGAATTTATTTCCATGAGGAGAGAAATACGTGAACGCAAAAGCAATTTTTATTAATTAATTCACAGTTATAACAATTTTTTCTAATTTTGGAAAGTGTAGTGGGTGCAAAGTGATTAATTCCTGATGAGGAAACTCGATTAATTTCATGTATTGTGTCGTCAATCGTGTGATTCGCATCACACATTGATGTGTGTTGCAACTGTATTTTTACGGAAAATCCATTCGAATAACCGCAAGTACCCTTCAAAGGCTGATGCATTGATCATGGCGCACTGCCCTCAATAAGTGGTGCGCCTCGGGTCGTCGCCCTTGTCGTTTGCGCCTCGTGTTGTCGCCCACTCACTTATCTCCCCTCGCCCCGACTTTTGTTTGATCTCGTTTGTGTTTGCCCCGACTATCGCCGCTCGTAATACGTTCCACGTATTTTAACTGACATTTTTGTTTGTTCAATATTAAAGCTTGGTGAAAAAATTTCTGAAAATTATTTCTTCTTCAACTTTAAGTTCAAAACGATGCCGGTGACAAGTAAATTTTAAACTTGTTTTTTTTTCTCACTTTAAGAAATGAGAAACTGAGACGGGCTCTTAATATTTAGGCTGAGGAGGGGATAAAGTGTTTTAGTATAGGTAATTCTATATATTTATGAAAATTTTAGTTTAGTATAGTTTTATTTATATGCGTCCATTTGCATTATTTTATGTAGAGCATAATTATTGGAGACTAAAATGGAGTAATGTTATCTTCGTTAAAGAGTATTGCTTGGCTCACAGGGAATAGCTCTCGTACGCCCTGGTAAACACGTGTATGTTCTGGTATTTGCGGTTGAGTGGAAATGAACACCCAAGAAATTTGTGACAGTCTAGTTTAAAGTATAAGAATTCTGTTCCTTTTGTACGCATAAAGTGACTTTACTGCCTATATTTATCTACAATCAAGCCCCTCGTCCACCTTTGACAAGCCATTTATTTTATGGTAGACTGTTTTATTAAGTTCTTTTGAAGCCGTTGACTAATCATTAATAGACCATCATTCTAAGTGGGTCAGTCGGGTTATCTTAGCGTGGAACCCGCTCACCAACAATAAGTTGTCTAAAGGTCAGAGAGTCGCAGGTGTGGGGATCTCTGCCACCGCTTAATTCTCAGCTGTAATAAACGGCATGAAGAGGCGAGGTGGTTTTAGGGCTAGTCGGTCCAAGAGTTTCCAATGAGTCCAATGCGGGAAACATTCAGCGATGATGGTTACATGATATTGATACGACTTAGAAAAACATCCGTATTCAACACGCTTTTTTTTGGAGAAAAACGAAAAACATATTACGTAAATAGAAATTGTTAAAAATCCATTTTGAAAAAAAATCCCATCGACCCAAATTTAGATTTTTATCGTGTCTCAGAATTGCCAATTTTTGTATGGTACCGCAAAATAACTTAAAAAAACACGTAAAACTTTTGGTGAATGAAAATCACTCTCATCTCTAATCCATGAATAAATTTTAGATCGATATTCTGGAGAAGAGGAACAAATGAACACGGGGGGAGAGTTTGACCATGATTAAGTGATTCAATCATAAGGACTTTAATGTGTTACCATGGTAATCTTTCGCTCATTTTAGGATTATGTTGAGACGGGGGCCTTACGCATGCGTATGCTTTGCCCTTTGAACCATCAAGGGTGCTTACAAAAGGAAGCTGTCCCACGCAAATGGAATGGAGGAGAGGCGCACACACTCTCGCAAAACGGCTCACGCTAGAAGAAGACTGTGAGGTCAGCCGGCTTGACCCCCCCGTACCCTCGTTAGTAGTTTGCTCCATGCCCCCCAGAAATCTTCGAGGACGCGTCTGCCCGTTTGTCATTTCATTATATACTTCTGATCGTCGTCTATTTTTCCGTGCCTCTCGTTTCCCCTACTTTCGGCCACCCCTCTCCGCGGCTGTCTCTCACGCCGTCCCCGCCTTCGGCCATCCCCCCTTCCCCGTCACTTCCAACGGTGTCAACTCTCCACCCGCGCACCCTTCACTCCTCCTCATTCCTCCCCTCTCGTCTCCTCCCCCTCCGCCCCGACGTGCCTTCGACCTTCTCCCTCCACCGCACTAAAGAGCGCTCGTGTCTTGGCTCTGGGCCACCTCCCTTCTAACCCTTTTACCTTTGCTCCCTTCGGGCCCCGAAGCGTAAAATACTCCTCGTGCATGGTGAGGAGTGGGAGTGAGAGTCTCCTTCGCTTCATCCGCCTCCATACTTTTCCATTCGCCCTGTGGCGACTGATACGTGCTGTTGACTCCTTGGGAACCCATAGATGTGCTATACTGAGTTCGACATTTCACCCATTTTTCTGAGCGATGCTTCTTTGACGATTTTAACATGTTTTATGCCAAAGATTTGAGTTCCAGACCCCGTAACGAACTTCTACCACAGCCTTAAGAACTCCATGGACGTGTAGCTAGCTGACTTTGTCACGATGAACGCTGATTGGCTAGCAACCACATCCACAAATGACGAATAGGAAAGGTCGATTTTTAGACATTTCCATGCCCCTTGTCATCTGTTGCCCAGATTATTTCGCTGGAGATTTTTTGACCGTAGTCAAATCTGGCGAGTATATGATGACCAGGCCAACTCTACTTGGTTATTTTTAAGTGGAATAAACTCCCATATTTTCCAGTTTGCTTCATGGAAACAAATTTTTGAAACTATGGAAACTAGAAAATGAATAAATTCACATTTTCTAGCATAAGGCCCGATTTAAACTGCATAACTTGGTGGAACTGTTTATATGGGCACTGGCAACATATCGCATTTCTTACCTGGCACAGACAGAAATTTTTAACTTCTTGAAGAATGAGTCCATTTTGAAAATAATGGATCGGTGCACAGAGACATAAAATTGCATCCTCAATTTTTATTACATTTTTATCAATTAAACACTTTTAATAATCTTTTTGGAGATCGCTCTGCCCGAAAGGTCTCAAAGAGAATTTACTTAGTGAAAAACGAATTACAGGGTTCGTCCGGAAAATAAGTGTACTGAGCTCAGGAAAAAAATTTATTACACTTTTACATATCTTAAGCTAATATTCCTCAAAATAGGACCCTTGTGAGTCGATACACTTGTTCCAGCGGCGTTCCCATTCCTGGAACGCTCCCGCGAAGGCATCATCGGGAACCTCTCGAAGACACGTCGTCACGGCCTCTTTGACGGCGTCCAAAGTCCCGTATCGCGTTCCTTTCAAACTCCTCTCTATCTTCGGGAACAGAAAGATGTCCGGTGGTGCCAAGTCCGGGCTGTAGGGCGGGTGCGGCAGCGTTGGCAGGCCGTGCTTGGCCAAGAAGTCCGACACGACAAGCGCGGTGTGAGACGGCGCATTGTCGTGAAGCAGCCGCCAGATGGTTTTGATCGCCGGCCGGACGCGGTCGGCTCGTTTTCGAAGCCTGCCGAGCACTTGGACGTAAAATGCAGCATTTACAGTTTGTCGTTCATGTACAAATTCGTAGTGGACGACTCCCCTTTTGTCAAAAAAGACAATGAGACAATGACACTTATTTTCCGGACGAGCCCTGTATCAATAGAAATGTGGAGAATATGAGGTATATATTTAATTCGTTTTTGATTTTAGAAAGGATACTATATGTGTAAGTAATGATTAACTTCCAGCAAAATGATCATTTTCAAATCGAGGTATTTCATCTTAAACACCAATAAATTATGCACATTGTTGTTATGGCATATTTTTGTAATCAAGCAACATTGCCAACATGGGTAATTGCACAAAATATTTGTTCCGACAGTCTGCTACGAATTATTCATTTCATTTCATTAATCAATTCGATAACATTTTTCCTTCATTATTAAAACTTCTATCGTTGATAAAAGGTTTAAATGTTTCTAAATGATTATAATTACATACCTCTTTTGAACCGGCATTAAAGATAACCTTTAGAATTTTCTCATTAAGAGTAAATGGCCATTGTATCTTTAAAGGAGATACACAAGTCATGCATAATTAGAAGAACTAAGTCAAATCAGTTACAGCACACAAACAGGATACAAATACTCTATTTTTTAGTAATTCTTATTTGGTTGCAGTGTTCTAAAATCAATGGTTAAAAAGCCGTGACAATTTCACCTACTCATTGAAATGTACTGTTAAATCATTGAAATACGTAGTCGTGAGAATAGCTTTCTACATGCCAAGAGGTTTGCCATGAAGTTTTAAATTCGTTTTACATAAATGAAGGATATTAAACGTATACTTTGCATTGGCATAGCATGAGGTAAATTTAAAGAATCCTAACGAATTTTTCCTTCTCTAATGAAATAAAAATAAAAGTTCATTTCGGAGAGTAACAGACCCTAAACAACGGTATGAAATTGCTTTCATTAATAGTCAAATAATAGTTTTCACTTTACAATTAATGGATATGCAGAGCTTTGGAAGAACCAAAGTTACACGCCGGCAAAAAAATACACAGCTGGCAGCAGAGGGTTGATGAAAACCGATAATCATCTGTGCAATTTCGCGAGGAGATAGTATTTTCCCCGGGGCGATTCTCAATTTATCGGCCTCACATTATTCATCATTCAAATGGAGATACAATCGGCGCGTGCGAGAGGGGGGGGGGGAGGAGGAGAAGTTTGATCGATCGGAATTGGTATCGCTTCCGCCACGAAATATTACTGCGATCGGACGTCGAGATTAGACTCGAAATCCCTTCGCCTTCTCATTTTTTCGTTCGTTGGATCCTCCAGTTTTAAATTTGTTTTTTCGAGGTATTAACCGAGCTACTGGGAATGCTACCAATCCATGCCTTAAGAAAGCCATTGATTGGACGAAATATTCGCACTAGATTGAACGTGCACTATATTGAAAATAGTGCATTAATAGTCCGACATTGAAACCAAACTTTTACTCTACCGTTGTTCAATGCAACCTAAATTTTTTCCCGCCCTGTCTTAGAATGATCTCCTTTATTAAAACACGACGTAGTTTCATGTAAAATTTCTTTAAAATCACATCCTGATGCCAAGCTAAATATGCGAAAAAATCAGAGGTGCACTTTAAAATGTATATTTATGGTGATATTGATTTTTTTTTTAATTTCAGCTAAACTCGTTATTATTATTCATTCATTATGAACACACTTTCCTACAAGCCACCGCTAGGGTGTGTGGCAGGCGGTGATTGCACACCAGACTACTTTTGACCCAAAATACTTTCCCCCCCTTGCGAGGTCGGACAACGTTTTTCTAAGCCTTAATCGCTCGGGGGAAAAATTACACCTTAAATCTATCTGTTTTACTCTTAATCTCTATAATGTTGTTTACATGATCTTTCCGGCCGTAGTGCGATGGGGCTGATAATCAAATTTAAGACATCATCGCTGAAGAAACATCGTTCAATTTATGCAAGAGATTTCATCTGTAATTTACCTTAACTCCGTGAGTGATTTCGGGCTTAGCTCCTCGATAATAATAGTTTAGACACGCTACTCGGTCATATGAAGGTTAAGTTGCTAGGCTGCAATTTCTTTGGTACAGCTACGTATAATAATCGGGCCCATTAGCCGTATTGGGAAGCAATAAGCATCTTAAGAAATCTGCACGTGTTCCATGTTGTCTTGATTTAATGTTAACTTTTTTCATTTGCAGTTTATCTACGCTGTGTGCGTAGTGAGTCTAATCGTGCGTATAGCGTTTGTCTTCCAATAAAGTAGTAACCATATTTCCAAGCCTTTGTATTGGCTCCACACCTCCTTTGACGAAATACGTGGAAAGACACCTTGGGTGTCGGTAAATTCTTTCATTTCTTTACTTTCATTATGGTTAGCATCAAATTCAAAATATATTTTCTGATAGAAACATGCTTCTGCAATTCTAATCATCAGGAACTTAGTTATCCAATAGACAGATCCCTGGACTAAAGACATGAAGACCCAAATTTGATTCACAGGGACGCCTCTGGTTCTCACAAACTGTTTGATTTTTCGGAAGCCAGCTCTTCATGCGGAAACGTGGGCGGCACAGAGAAAGGAACCGCTCCCCTTACCCTGATGTGTAAAATTCACACGCCGTTGGCCTTTAGCGTTGAGTGAGCTATATCCTCATGTATCAAACCGATCTGCGGGTCGATAACTGCGGTTTATTTTCTAATTATAAACCGGATCTATGGTCATATTTCCGATCAAAATCCTTAAGAGGGCTAAGAACCAGTTACTGGTCATTGAAGGCTATATAGTTTTCGTGAATAAATTATTTGAATCGACGGTTAAGTCAAAAATTGGGTCAGAAATCAACAAAACTTGGATAGCAGCTCAGACCGCTACGTAATTTCCTTTTAACGAAGCGAAAGGACGGCTGAGAAGGATTCTTGGAATACGTGTGTTTTTTTTTTTAAAGTTGCCTCGTTCGAAGACACGTCAACGACTCGTTATCACGTTGGGGGAGTGAGGTCTGACGGATGAAGAGAGGAACGTAAGAGCGAAGGAGACCACAGCACAAAGAGATTGAATCCCATAGGTTACGTCTCTTACAAATTGCGATGTTTCTTTCGAGGGACAGCGTGCATTGCGTGGTTGGCTTGCTCTCACAGCATACACAAATAGGGAGCGGGTGAGAATCCCTTAAAATACCTGCCGCCAGGGGGAATTTAATCCGGGGCAAAGTCCAGTGCACTAACCGCTCTACTAACCTCAAAATCATTGTCAAGCAGTCAACAGAAATGTGGTGGTGCTTGCAAAGAAAGGAAGATCAATATTTCTCCGGCAAATGGCAGCCGACGTATTCTTAACTGAACCATACCGATGCCGATAAAACTTCTTACACGTATATCAAATTGTTCTGTGGATTTTGTACGAAAATATGGTATCTTACCTACTGCATATATCTCTCAGTTTATCGGGTTTAATAAATGTTACTATTTCAAGAATATGATGAACGAAATTCATAGTAAGGGATGATATGAAAAAAGCGCGTGATGTTTATATTGCAATCTAAAGTATTTTAGATCTATCCTGCCTATCAAACGGTTTCGCTCTGACGCCACTTTAAAAATGGAAAGTAAGCAAAATGAAACTGCTCTGCAATGCTCTATCGTAAGGAGTTTGAACGATTGCCGGTTTGGTTGGTGAAAAACACTCGACAAAAATTAATCATCGCTCCACTCGACCGTAAAAACATAAACAAAACCGACCGAAATAAAACATTAAGCCTCCATTAATTGTCTTTCAATAAGTATTTTTTCATCGTTTTTGAGCTGCCGCATCTTTCTGCATGAAAAATTTGCGCTCGAAAGGAACTGATTTTCATAATCGGTTTGATTTTTATGTTTTGTTCACCTTTCGTCAATACCGTTACTGAATCTCAATTACTCCTCTGCTTGGGAAACCTAATCTTGGGCACAAAGAGCATTTTCCTTTATTGTTTCCGCTCGGATCACTTTTTACATCTTTGCTCTCCTTTCCCCGCCGTTCGTCCTCGAATTCTCTACCTCTCCCCGCCGTCCCTCCCCTTAAGGTACTCCTTTTTATCGCCAGCCTTCGGTTTCGGCTTGAATGGCGAACGAGACCGACTATACATTGTACACCCTGACTTATTCGTTCACGGACGTTGGGATCAATTAACTGATTGCAATTAGTGTTTTTCATTTCACGCTGAATAAATTCACAACTACCTATTCCTTCCTCTTACCCTATACCCTCATCTTTTTTGCACCTCCCACCTCCTCTCTCTGTTCTCCTCCCAACAATAAAAATTGCAGAACTACCTTGGTCTTGCGATGCCACCAAATTTCGATTTTCTGAATTAATCTGACCTTATAAACCGTTCGTTAGACTGTTCCATACATTAATTATTTCCGTTGCTCATTGATTCCACAAGATACATATATTCTGGCTGAATACGGAGCAGTCTATCTAGAGATTTACCATAGATTTATTGAGCGTCTACCAAAGCCAAAAAACGTTATGGTTCAAATCACTGAAAGAAAAAAATGGTATTTTACCTTTTACTTTACATTACTATCTATGCACAAGATCACTACGATGTTGTGAGCACGTTAGAATAACATGTTTCAAATATATGTTATCAATGTGGATATCTTCCGGAAGTACTTAATATCTCCAGTAGGGAAATGTGCTATAAGGTTGTACTTAAAAAGATTTTATTAAAGTTAATTAATGGTAATTTGTTTCAACCAATATACTTATTTAACAAATTTTCCACCAAAGACCGTAAGGCTCGAGTTATGAAAAAGCGTGTTGAAGACGGATGGATGCTAAACTCGAGTCTGACCTTATACTATTTGGGTTAGTCTCTTATGGGAATCCATTTAACTGTAATGTGTATCATTTCGGGGTTGATTACTGGGCACGATAGCTTTTTTTGGAATCAATCCAGAAATTTGGAGAATAATTTAACTATTTTGAGGCATACGATATCAATGCAGCAAAATTGCAGATACTCGTGCATCAAATGTGCAAAACTGCGGATACTCGTGCAAAATGTAGATACTCGTATATCAACGCAGCAAAATTTCCATTCTGTGTGTCGGCAAATATTTTCAATGTTTTATACTTTGCCATCGTTGGCGACCGCGATGACTAATTCTTAAGAAAAGATAAATACGCGATCGCAAGACGTAAACGATAGCTAATTTGGGGTTGATGTCTCAGTCTGAATCTCATATTTCGTCTGTTCAGTTATCCCCGTGAGGTATATGCTTGCTGGATAATCTTCAAGCTTTTCGCTACCGTCGGCAAACACGCTGAGGATTGTTCAGTTGCAAAATACTGAAATTTGAAATATGCATACGGTGAGAGACAAATTTTAGTAGTGACAGTTAAATTGCTAACTGTTTTATCACTAATGATTAAATTGTTTGGCAATGAATACTTAAATGAATGAGAATTCTAAAATTCTTAATTCCTCACTCTACCACTATGTCACATTGAAAGATACAAGACGTGGGCAATCGATACCCTATCATATTCGTTTCTTACATCCACAAGTATAACTTGCATGCAGTTGTACATCTACATGTACAACTGCGTGAAGAGGTCGTCGAATTAACTTTTCGTTTCCACCATTTTATTATCATGTCAGTAATAAATCTTCATTCCCTTTCGCTGCTGACACTTCGAGACTTCTTTCTATGTCTCTCATTTCCAGAAAATGTTCAAAACGCAGGAAGACGTTTCTAAATATAAATATCCATACAAATTCGCCCTTTCGATCCTCCACCATCAGCGTGGCAACAGTAAGTCGAAAATTGATATCGTCGCACCACATCCCGCCTGGTCCAGCACCATCTCCCTCCCTTTCTATCTCTCTCTCCCCCTCCACCCACTCCCTACCCAAGCCAAGAACGCCCACAGTTAATCCATCTAGCCTTTTTCAAACAGTAACTCCTTCACACACTTCGTACCCATCCTCCTCACCTCGTTACTTTTTAAGTAACTATTTATTGGTATAAAAATTATAGGGGATAAGCTCTATTTTTATCTAAAAATGTTTTGTTATTGCATAAATAGTAGGGTTAAGGTCATCCATCTTTATATTACGTTACAGAGTATATTTTTTAAATTTTTAATTTGGTTTGTTTTATTTTTTTATTACAAAATATTTTAATTATTTTTTAATTAAAAGCAATTACGATTAAATTAGTATAATTTTTATTGTTTAACTATTATTTTACTGCACTGCCCTACCGAATAGAGTGGCCTCCTAGATATCGTCACGTAAGTCAGCACGCAGAGGTCATTTCCGTGATACCTTAGTGTACGTCGGAGTGGAGAGGATATCCGTGGACGATGGCAGCCAAAATATTCGACCCCGAGTCGAGTCACCTTTCCCCCTTCCACAAGTTGAAGCGATATATACCCCCTCCCCCCTACTTGTGTCGCCTAGTTCCCCTGATTTTCGTGCCAATGGTTAAAAAAGAATGAATGACAACAATTTGAGTGAAATCCATTGGCACAATGAATCACTGCAATCTCTGAAAAGTTCCTACCTTTGGTGGCACGAACGACATCGCCGGCCAACGAAATCTAAATATTCAAAATTAAGGTTGTGAAGCATTTTTTTTTTATTTCCTGCTGATCCGCCAGTTCTTGAAATCGGGTTTGGTTATCAGCCATCCGAGCTCACATTTGTAACTCGATAGTCGTCCATCGCATTCAGTTTTGTAATAAAAAATATTGAATCCTAAGGTAAAGATTTTTACATTAGATGTTTTTATTAGGTTAAAAAGAGCGGGAACTAGCTTCCTTGTCAAAAATTTGATGCATAGATATCTGTAACGGAGATACCTTCAATGTGGTTATTGGATACGAATGCATGCATTGAAAACGCACAAGGTGAAACATCATGAAACAACTTGAATTAGAGAAAGACTACTTTCCCCAACAATTACTATAAATGTATCTAGCATGCGATTTTAATTATGATGCAGAATACATTACCAAAATATAATTACGCGATTAATTAGATGGAAGAAATAGTTCCTTGTTCGCAAAATGAGCACTCAGCAAAAGTAATGTATGAGTAATCGTAATTAGTCATATAGAATAACTAGGCTCATGGTTTGGGAAATCCGTGATCGTCTTTCCTTAATATTTGAATTATTGCCGCCCGGGTCAGTCAGGTGGGTAACGCTCATGATAACGCTCATAATACAAAGGTCACGGGTTCGAGAGCCACCTAAAGCATAGGTGTTGTTTTAACTCTAGTTGTTCGAACCCTGGGAAACCTGATGACCAGTCGTAGGCTTATCGAGATCCCAACGGGACATCAACCTCAGAGGGGTCCGAATTGCTAAAAAAAATTATTCGTCTGTAACCGTAGCAAAAATGATTATATTAAAATTATGTCATTTTATACTTTGATTCTTACCTTACGGAAGGGCTATCATATTCTTGTATAGCCCCCGTGACGGCTCGTAAAACGTAGACACAGGTTTGTTTGTGATGATTCAATCATCATACTGAATTTTTTAACGGTGAGAATCGATCTTAGTGGTTGGTGCACTCGGATAGTTGGACCGCTCGCGGTGAAATTAGTTGCTACTGTTTCTTGCGGATTTATGTACTGGAATCAGTACTTTGCAACTGTTCTTATCCAGGAACAGTTCACCATAGATAGAAGTTTGGCATATCACCACTGCCGACCACCCTTTCGGCGAGCCTCCACCTCCCTTCCCCTTCCTTCAGTCTCTCCAATCCCTCCCGTCTCTCCTTTCACGCCTCCACTGGGCCTTTTTTTCCGAGGGCAATTCTTTTTATTTCCACGTCTTCCCCGAAATCACGCCATCGCAACGAGGGGATCCCATCCCCCTCCTTTCTACTCCGACGTTCTCCTCCCTCCCCCCCCCCCCCCGAAACTCCACCACCTCCGGGTGGAAAATGTCCGAGCGCGTCGTCCTGTCAGGCTGCTTCTCTCTTCCCTCCTACCCAAATAGTACCTCTACACACCCGCCGTCCCTCCGTCAGTGCGAGAAGAAAAGGTTTAAAAGAGGAGGAAATTTTGATTACTCGTCATCAGCAAACCTTCGTTTTTCCCACCTCTCCAAGGGTACAGTCACTTCGTCCAAACACCTTTCCACAATGCGTTCGTGTGTGTCCGTGCTTTTATTAATTCTTAATCAAAAGTGCGAAATCACTTCACGCCTTCAGAAGAACTTCAACTTTTTGGGTCTTCAAGGTTTGTCGTCAGGCAGTGTGGACAGCAATTAGTTCCAAAAACATAAGCATTTTAAAATTCACGTCCCGTGCTCATTTCCTTCTGATAGATTCCTCTTTTTGTTCCACCAGCGAATTAAAAACGACAGCGTCCCACCGGTTTTACTCTCCCGTCCTAACGGCAACTCCTCCCTCACTACCTCCCTGTCTCTCTCTCTCTCTTTCTTTCGTCCTCTATTGCGAGACTTGCACATCTTAGGGCCTGGCCTTCTTGACACTTAAAGTTCCTTACCAGCCCTTTTAGGACTATGTCGTCTCAGCAGTTTTGCTCTTTCTTCGTACGTTCTTTCAACGATCAGCGCTCTCCTCAAACACCTCTCTCACTCTTCTACCCATTTTCATCCACTTCCCAAACATCATCTGTCGCCTTAAATTTTTCATCATTCCAGTGTTCCTTTCACGTCTTTGTCGAAACCTCATGATATAAAATTAACATAAAATGCTTGGATGATTAACACGCCATCAAACTATTACTTATACTTGAAAACAATGAGTGAATCTTAGGGATTAGAGGATAGGATGTGCAGTGACATATTGCGGATTTTCGGAAGGAAAGTATTAGTTCGTAACTACTTTATAATATGATGAAAATTGAATTCTAATAACTATAAACACATTTTCCTGCATAACAATTCTATGTAAAATACGCAAAAACGTTTTCGAAGAAGACATTGATTAGCGATTATATTTCTTATTTTGCTAAACAAAAAGTTTCTTGCGGGTTTCCTAAAGTATAGAAAGTAAACGTTCCAGCATGGAACATATGACGAGTGTTTTTCATAAAAGAAAACTAATAAATTATGTATTTTCTTAATTTATTTAGCACAATTTTGATTTTATGCAATATTTTTAGCATAATGTTTCAATGTGCGATGACAATCGCCAACGCAACACGGGATTAAAATAAATCATAATTGTACCACGCATACGTTGAGTTAATCATTAAATGAAATGTTTGCGCAATGAGTTATGCAAATATTTATGTATGATCACTCGTGATTGAACACCCCTCGTCTCTGAAAGCCTTTGACCGAGAAATTTTTCAAATATTGCTTTTTCAAATATTGATAGACGGGCTCTTATGATTCTGGTCATAAGTGTATGCTAACAGCCAGATAATGCAAATTTGGACTGTAATGCAATTAATTAACCTGGATTGAAAACTTATGGACTGTTTTTTGTTTTACGTCTAAATTATTGTAGCCAAATTACACTCCTTAGCAATGATATAGATTTTTTGTGCTCCAGATATGCACTGTTGATGCACAGAATCCAAAGACACAGCACCTTACTTCTACTATATTTTTTAATATGTACAGGATCGCATTTTTGGCCCTGGACTTAGATCATCTCTTAAAACAGCAATTTTAGAAATGTTCATTCAATCAGTAATGTTTCTTTTGCGTTTGGATAATATTAATAGTCGTACAAACAGTATACCAGCATTTTGAAAAATATTATAAAATTCATCAGTATTTTCGAGCACAAGAGTAACGTGATACATCCATATTGTCGATCTTGTGACCGCTGTCCCTGTGAACCATTCGCACCTTAATGGTCATATTTTTTTTGACACCATTTCCCAAGCGCGTGTACTAAATTTTCATTTTAGGATGCAT
Organism: Hetaerina titia; assembly: GCA_037158775.1. Taxonomy (NCBI): domain Eukaryota; kingdom Metazoa; phylum Arthropoda; class Insecta; order Odonata; family Calopterygidae; genus Hetaerina; species Hetaerina titia. The sequence continues at coordinate 32,935,592 of CM073771.1, read as the reverse complement.
ATTCTAACTTGAGGTATTACGAAATTTGCATTTTTAAACGAAATTCCTAGTTCAATACAGTTCGGTGAAGTAATAAAAGGTTTATGCGGCCAATTGATTCTACAGGAAATTGTATTTGAACAATACTACTTTTCTAATATTACATTTTACTTGGCCAACTGCTTTTTAACCTTTCAAAACGATTGAACACATCTTTCTACAATGGAATTGTCATTTCTTAAATGATTGCTGAAATTATTTTTCAATTTTCTGCCCGTGTTTTTTTGGAAAAATACAAACAATGATTGAGTAACAAAAAATCGGTAAACCCTGGCTTATTAATTTATTATTAAGGTAGTGATCTTTTCCCTCGGGTTATCGATGCGAATTATACACCCAGGATCGCTATCTATGGTTGAGCCTTATCCTCCAGACCCCGCTCTCCCTTTTCATGGCCCGAAATATCATCCCTCTCCATCATTTCACCTTTAAGCTGGGGGAAAAAAACCCTTGCACCTCTCACCAAGTCCTGCCCCACCACCACCTCGCGTCACTACACTCCGCCCATCTCCCTCCCTTCTCCCGCAAACCACCCGAGAAAAACACACCCCCTCCCCCCATTCTTCTCCCGTCCGACTCCACACACTTCAACTCCCCCTCCGTTTCCCCGCCCCGAGCTCCCGCTGACCGCACCTTTAAGCCACCCGCGACTGCCTTCACTCCTTTCGCTCCCTACCACCACCACCACGACCACCACCACCACCCCACCGACACAGAGAATGGGGTCTCTCTCTCCCCCCCGCCCCACCCGTCTGCTTCGCTCTCAAACACTCTTCTCTTTCTCCGGAGGGAGGAAGAGAAGAAGCCCTCGGCTTCGAAAAACAAAGGAGTATCGCTGTGATCCGGAGGTAGGGGGAGGTGGCAGGAGGGAACGATGGCGGGGGTGGGGAAGGGGGGGTGGTAGGATGAGGGGAGGCTGCGGAAGGTGGGTCTCTCTCTCGCTGCTGCTTCGGGCGGGGAGGCGGGACTCCCTCACCCCCACCCTCTCTCTCTCTCTCTCCTCCGTGTTTGTGCTCGGTCTGGAGGGGCGGGGCGGCGGGGGAAACGGTGGAGGGTGGGGAAAGGGGGAGAGACGAAGGGAGTGGGCGGCTGTCACGTGGACAGTGATACCGGGAGGCCGGCAAATGATTGAGGGAGTGAGAGCGCTTTAAGGTGAGTCTAGCCCAAGGCGACGGTGTGTTCGGCCACGCTTCCGTCTCCGCGCCGTCGTCCGCGAGAGCGCGCCGGCTCTTTCCAAGGCGTCTAAGACGAACAACACCACCCCCCTCTTTCCCATCACCAAGCCGTCCACCTTTTTCTCTCTCCTCCCCTCTAACACCTCTTCAAAACCCATCCCCTCCCGTAAGGCCAGAGTCCTCTTATCCTTCGTTTGAGTGACTCCGAAACAACCCCCCCCCTCTTCTTTACCGTCGATCCCCACCATCCCCTTCCCACCTCACTTTCCCCCCTCTCCACAGCCTCTCCGCATACCCAAATCCGTCTTTCGTTTGTCTTTTCGTTCATCTTTTTTTTACGACGTCCGTCCGCGCGGCGCGAGCGTGTTTTCTCCCCTCTTACCTCGCAGAGCCTCCAACCGACGAGAAGAAAACGGATTTCCCCCCCGGTACTTTTGACTGTCGATCTGGAAACCCCGTACTTCGACAAAGCATGTGATGAACCCGTGATGTGTTAGACAAGCTCAGGTCTGTCCAGGGAACTTTTCGCATGTTTCCTTGTCCTCTCGTGCAGCCGAATCAATTTACAACTTCGGACGAAGCCGTCGGCTCCAATCGTGTCCGTGTCCATCGGATTTCTCGTGTTCGCTGCTCCATCGAGTTCTCCGTCCGGATGTTCGTCCCGGTTTCGTTCTTCCCGCCAGAAGTCCGGAGGGGATTCCCCCGTCGCGCAAATAGCACTCATCGTACGCACGAAGGGAAGTTTCGCGAGTGGCTCGATGCTGATCGGATTGTGCTGCTGCCCGTGATTCTACGATCATCGCCAATGAGGTTGTGACTCAGTCGAGCAAGGAGTACTTGCCCGCCTTGATATCTCCCGCCATTGCATTCGTATTTGCAGTGAAACGACAATCGCCTGCGTTTCCGAGAGGTTTGCTCAGCCTCTCCCCATGTGAAGGCGTATTCTGATTGGTCCATTCCTGGAGACACGCCCATATCCTCGCACCTCCTTGAGGAAGGGGATCCACAGGAACAGACGATCCGTCGTGGTTTCCGCAAGTTTTTGGTCAAAGGGACTTTCGAATAGTGTGCTGTGATTCCCCCGTTTATTTGTGCGTATTGTTGTGTTATTAAGTGTGCGGTGTTAAGTGTGTTGTGTTACATCGAACCAAGGGGATTTTTGTAAACATTAGAGCGCATTTTGGATATCGTCTCGACAGGATCCTGCAAGGTAAGAAAGAAATAACGGGTCCGGGGAAAACGGATTAAAAAAAAACTTCCCGCTTAGCATTCTCCCCATTCGAAATGCCTTATCAAGAATTGCTTGGCGATAGGTGAGGAAGGGCCGGAAACTGGTTCAAAGCTGGCTTCGACTGCCTCCCCCTACGCACACGTCATGTTTCCATGCTTCTTTTGTTTTGTTGGACTGTGTTCAAGGCGGCATCGATGTGGAGGTCGACAGCACTTAAATGATACACATAATAAGTTATATATCCTAATTTTCACTTCATAAACTATGGAATTATGGATATAGTTAGTTAGGAACTATTTCTATTAAGGCGTATTAATATATTTCCTGTATCTATCATAAATATAAGCTTATTAATGTCTAGATGAGCATGAATGCATTTATAATTTGAATTTTATTTGACATTCGATTTAGTGACAACATTTCTGTCATCGTGTTTGTATTTCACCTCGATAAAAACTTGTTTTACAGTATGTTATATGTTATGGTGTTTCTGTGTTAATACTTTCGCTGCGAATCCGAAACTACGTGAATTTCGTTACTCGAGAGCGTAGTCGTGGAGAGAGAGTAGTCGTAATTGAAATTTGTCTATTGGTTTTAGAAAAGAAAGTGCGAAAATAATGTAAATGTTGTTAAAAATATAAATGTACATATTATCCTATTTTAATACAACCGTATAAGTAATACCGTATCATATAATTTTAGGACGAAAAATTCAATAACAATGTTAAATTCGTACGAATTAATATTGTAGCGTTCTCAATTGATTCATTGCTATTTATAATCTCCTTCTATTAATGGATAGTGAATTTTTCTCTGTTGTTATAGAATTTAATTTTTAACGTTAGTCATACAAACCATTGAAGTCATATAAGCCAATTAACCATTTAAGTCTTCGAAGGAACACAATGTCTGATTCTCCACACATGGAATTCGTCGTTTAAAAATGATGGTACATTATGATGGTACATCCAACGCGCCTTAACGATATTTGTGTTAAATTATAATATTTTAGGCATCGGAAATGTAATCACTGTGTACATTTCCATAAAATATTATATGCTTATGGGTGTGCACAAATTATTATGACGCTACCTTTTGATAATAATTGAGGAAACAAACGTTGGGTCCACATTTTTTATCCTAGAAGCTTTACTTGATGCCGAGGTCCCTTGCCAGACGTGTTTTATATTATTAATTTACACGAAATATGGGAAGTGTTCCATAGGATACAATACTATTTAGACCTCCAGAAGAAGCATTTCTTCAAATCGAGGGAACATTTTACAAATAGGATTCCATAATATTTTATTGAGTATCAGCCTAAGCTAGTAAATTGAGTAAGCCTGATAAAAATTCAGATAGTTAATACCCTCAATTTCAAATGTAGCATATAGTATACCTCTTCACACCGACATGCCCAAAAATATGTCCATTTCACTACTTTTATACATTTTGGGAAGCTGAAGTAATTATAAAAAGCATCTGGTCTATGCTAACTATTATGTAGCAAAGACGAATCTACCCTTATTAGCATTCTTCAGTGAACAATTTCCAAGGGCGCCATCCTATGGGCTTGATAGGACGAATATTGGAATACCCCAAATGCTTTTTTAACGAAAGAGTAAAAGATTTCATTTAGAAAGTGAATTAATTCTCAATGAAGGAGTAAATTCTTAGCAATATAGATATATACATACATACATATATATATATATATATATATATATATATATATATATATATATATATATATATATATATATATATATATATATATATATATATATAATACTCTGACAGGTCCGACCTGAAGAAAGCCTCGTAGTAGGCCGAAAGCTTAAACAATCTACAATGTGAGTGTCCTTGTACGTGCTATCTATTTTATTCTGGGTTCTGTTTAGCCGTCGAAATGTTATATAGTATATTGCTCTTGTGAGTTTGAAATGTTATATACTGCTCAAAAACCGCCTTCCCCACATGTCCTGTGTTCACCTTTTATGTGTTTTCCTATCCCCTTTCCTTATACCTATTTCTGTTTGAATGAATATATATATATATTATATATAATATATATACATATAAAATATAAATATATATCTCCGTTAGCACTTAATTAATTAAAGACAGAAATTTGGAAATAAGAAAATCCCTAGAGATATTCAATCCCTTTTATGTTTTGATTAATTTTCTACATAATTTTAATTACAAAATAATTCCACAATAAAGGAATTTTGCGACATTTTCTGCAGTATTTTGTGTTCGAGTAAATAAATAAATGTTTAGTGTAGTCACTAGGAAGAGAATTGATTCGAAAATCTTTAGATTGCGAAACAAAGTATCTGCAACAGCTTTGAGCACAGTTTCAGTAAATGATTTTTTGGGAATTTCATGTGCTCAGTTTATAAGACCATGGTACGATCTTAATTTCCGCACTAATAATTATTTAATTACTTAACTGACCTTACAACAACACTTACTTAGAATATTATCATGTTAGCAAGGAGTCGCTATCTTTCAGGACGGAAGGTCTTGCAGTGGAACGATTTCAAACTAATTCGATCGAGTTTGCAACCACGGATATGTTGATACTGCCATTAGAAATGGAAGGATTTATCAGTTGATGAGATAATTTAATAATGGATATTGCCATTTGAATTTTAGCTGGTAGGATGTCGTGTAACTGGTAGAATAATACCATGTGAATGTTACGAATAAAATATTACAGTAATTAAAACCTACAGATTAAAAAAATTATGTCGACTTCCATATACGCCAATGACCCTTCAATTTCTCAAAAGACTCTAAAAGCTTGGAATTTGAAGACCTTTTTCGATAGCGTGGTAGATACAATCAATATATATCTTATATACCTGCATGTGTGTTAGCTTTGTATGTATATATATATATATATATATATATATATATATATATATATATATATATATATATATATATATATATATATATATATATATATATATATATATATATATGTTCATTCATATGGAGAGGGGTTTGTTGAGAGAAATCCTATGGAGGCAGGAAAAATGGATGAAAGGCGTATTGAGCGGTAGTGGAATGTTGAAGAGGGTAATAGAGGGGAGAATGTTGGGCAAGCGAGGTAAGGGTAGGAACAGGATAGGGATGTTGGACGGGATGAAGGGAGGAAAGAAGTACACCGAGATGAAGAGGGACCTGATATAGATTAGTTTGCTAGGTGGGGAGTCACAAAATGTTTATTTGATAGTTGTGTCCATCCAAAAACCTACCTTAACCGGTAGATTACCTAATAATAATAATAATAATATGTTCATTCACACAGAAATAGATATAAGGAAAGGGGAAAGGAACACACATAAAGGACAAACACAGGAGAGGTGGGGAAGGCGAAATCAAGCAGACCACTGATGTCGAGGAAAATATTTTTACATTACTGGTCTTCTTGATTCCGCCTTCCCCACCTCTTCTGTGTTCGTCCTTTATATGTGTTCCTTTCCCCTTTCCTTGTATCTATTTCTATGTGAATGAATATTTGTTCGCCGTATGGCGGGATTTCGTGTTTGAATGTGTGTGTGTATATATATATATATATATATATATATATATATACATATACTCACACACATACGCATACATAGTAAACACGTAAAAACGCACTCACACACACATATATACACCTGTATATTTTGTTATATATAATTGTATAAAAACCATAAACACAGTAATCAACCCGAAGGTCGGTTTAGTCGGTGATGGTTGAGCTCACCCATGTACTAAGCCCGACGGCATGTGAATATTCACACATCAGGGTAGGGGGGCCAGTTCCTTTCCCTGTGCAGGTTATGGTTTCCCAGGAAGATCTGGTACCCGAAAAATCAACTGGCTTGGGTGGAGCTGCAGGTGCCCAGAGTGCCTTGCCCGGGAATCGAACCCGGGACCCTATGTATATAAAATTGTATACATATACAATTATATACCTATATTTAATTTTACGTAAGCCTATATTTGACATTTTTCTTGTAGCACTACGCAAAAGAAAATCTCTTTGAATTTCAAGACTTAATAGGGTGTTTTGAGAGACTGAATATCTATTGACGTAGATGTTGATTGATTAATTTTCGAGAGACTGAATTGAGTTTCTTTTTATTCGTAAGGCTATTATAGCACCTATTAGGTAGGATTCAAATGGCAGAGATTGTTAATAAATCATCTGATCAACAGATAAAACGTTCCATTTCTCATGGCAGCAACAGTATATCTGTTTTTGCAAGCTCGACCGAGTCATTTTGAAACCGTTCCACTTTAAGGCCTTTTGTCCTCAACGATAGCGACTCTATGTTAGCACGATGGACTCGAGAGTCAGTGTTGTTGTAAGGTCAGTCAAGCAATTAAATAATTATTACACCGAAATTTATGATCAGTTCGTGAGTATACATCCATTGATCAGTGCAAATATCAAGATAATTGTTCCTGGCTGCATTTACATCGTTAACTCACCATTGACCGCAACTGTGAGTGATTGTATCTAAGAAAAACACTAGATGCAATTGAGAATAAGAAGATGTTTTATCTTTGTATGAGTTGTAGGAGAAAGATATTGGCTGTCGCGATTGAACTTCAGAGGCTGTTTGATGATTCTCGTAAATTCTTTTTCTGGTAGGAGGTTGAAGTGTTAGAAATTGTTGCTTATAGAATATAATCTGATAACCTGAGATTCAAGAACGTGCGAAATGACTGTTCTCTCCCTGATGGCTATTGTTTTTCTGATTGTCTATTGTTTTTTCATAAATCAATGACATATTTCATCACAATTAACACAGTTTTTATTACATACTTACATTCTTACATTTCATATTCATTAAATTATGCCTTGATCATCTTAGTTCTTTGCATTAAAAATTGCTGTCTTTGGGATCATATGGGTCAGTCAGGAATATGGTATACAGGTATTGATGAATTGGTATATATGGTACACAGGTACACTATGGGCGACAACCACGGATATGCTCTGTATGAAATGTGCTACCTTAAGTTTTTCACATATTTTTGTTGATAATAAGCCAATAACTACACTTAAAATGGATTAATGCTCTAAAATAATGTCTCATAGACAGAAAATCATTTAATGAAGTGTTAGGAATACCCTCATTGCTTGAATATAGGATTTGAAAAAGACTTGCGAAAAAATAACAACCCATTTATTGGGTTCGACAATTGATATTGGAGGGAAAACTATAATTTCTCCATTTTATTGTCGCTCGATTGCATTTATTCGCGCTTTGCAGTTAATTAGTCTGAGTTAATGTCGATGTATTGCACCCAGTTGTTTCCTGTTCAATTCACATCTTCGTGAGTGGGCAATTCCTCGACGGATATATGTGTTCTGTAAGTACTTTCTTTAGGTCCCCGTAAATATTGTAGTGGAAAACTTTTAGACTGACCCTTTTAATGAGTTTCGCTCTGTCACTACCCTTTTTGTGGGCACTTGCAAGTTGACAAGGTAGCGATATTTTCCCTCGCGATTAGCCGAAAATTAAATCCGCGCGGTTGGTCAACCTGGCTCCTCCTGCGTGCGTCCACTTCGGCCTTCTCTCTTTCTCCTTCCCTCCCTCTCTCTTCTGGGAGGGCACGGTAAGGGCGCGTATTGGCCGCGGCACCAATGGGGGGATGACTGCACGTCGCGGACGGTGGCGCGCATATCAATGCATGGAGGCAACCTCAAGGGAAAGGAGAAGGAGGGAGAGACCATCGCGGGCTGCGTCGAGGTCAAATCGAAAAGGGGCGGGAGGGTGGTTGGAGGGGAATCGGAAGGCATTGGTGACACAAGGGTTCTGGCAAGTGTGGTTTGGTGTTTCCCTCCTACCTCTCCTCTTTCCGTGCCTCTCTCTCTACCACTCTTCGACTCTCTTTCTCTAAGGAGATGTGAGACGCTAACGAGACCTGTGAAGAGTCCGGGGTGAATTAAAATTGGCGTCAATTGAGGTCAACTGGGCTACCACCTTTGGAGAATGGCTGATCGACTCGGAGTTTAGATTTCTCAAAGAACCACACCAAAAAACTCAGTGTCAAAATTAAAATACAACCCAGACCAGCCGAAGCAGCAAGTTTCAGGTCAAAGGAGATTCAGATTTTGTGAATGCCTGCTAATAAATATTCCGTCACTAATAAGATCCCTAAATACTAAAGGGGTTTTAGGTATATAATGTCAGTACCTCGAAACTGAATTGTCAATAGCCATTCTAATCCGGGTAATAAAATGAAAGATACGGTGATAAAATGCCAAGTGTACGTATGTATTGAAGTACTCGGTAATGTTGATAGCCAAATAATAGTATTCTATAAAAAATTAATGTTTTCGAAACTATTTCATATTGGTATTGACATTACCGTCTCCTCAGAGTGTATAAACTTACTAAAACTATTTGCCGTTAATAAGATTTGGTCCTCTCATCCTACTCTTGTCAGTCTACCGCTGCCACCAATACTTATACTCTCGTCATACATTGCGTAGATTACGTGTTCTCTACCTATTTGTCAAACTCGTCAAACGCTGCATAGTCAAGTCTAAGAAGGAACTAATTAAATGAAAAATGTCTCTAAAGTGCATTCATAACGGCTCGGTAATAATTAATGTATGAATGTTTCACAACTGATATATTTAACCTTAGAAAGTTAGAGCGGGAACTCGATTATGTATTATTAGTCCAGCTGAAACCTAATGGGCGATCAGGATATGACTACAATTCCATAAAACGTGCTTCAAGTACAGTTTGTTTACTTATAGGGATTTATTTTGGGATTCATTTCTTAAAACTTTGGACTTATTTTACCACTCCAATCCACTCCATTAAATCCACTAACTTTTTTCAATTGTGTCTTTCACCTTTTATGGTGAATTCTCAGAATTCTCACAAACGAAAATTGTTCCAGATTTTGAAAATACATTGAGGTTATTCAGAAAATTCTTAACACCTATCCATGCGTGCGATCGTTGTTCTGCCTATCGCTCCTTTCGAGCCACTTGGGCTTCACGCCTGGAAGGAATTCCTAATGCGTATCCTTTTGTTTCATCCCTCCATGTTGTCCATCAATGCTTTTCAAACGCCTAGTCAGGAATGCAATTTTTGTGGCATTTACATATCTTACTCAAATACCTGCCTTGAAAAAATTCCATATTATTCTTAAGAAGGTGATGCTTGATCATGGTATAAATCAAATGAAGAATTTGTATTGGCCAGATATGAAAATCGTCACATAGAACTGTGCTGTAGGCTATATTACAAAATATATCATGAAATTATGTTTATTATCCAATAAACCAAAAAAATAATTCAATTAAAAATATCGAGTACTAGAATTTGATTCTGATCCAAGGATATAACTCATCACCACTGATAATCGGTATTGTTCATACGCCTCTACGATTAAATTGTTGTATCATTAAAATTACAATGACTCCTATCTCTACAGAAATGTGTGATATTAAGAAAATTTAGTGTTTCTAAAGGTATTCTGGGTGATATCATCGATATTGTTGGTAAAAACATAGAATGATTACACTCCTTTCAGCTCATCTTGTAACTTCTAGAAGCTTGGTAAACAATAGGTATCTCGATTAATGATTTTGGTACTTATTGTTTAATGTTGGATACCTCCCTATAATGGCACTCACAAGAAACTGTATCCATTGATGTAAGTCGGCTTTATAGGCTGCATACACACTGCTCTAGAAAACGTGAGCAGCGTAGTACACTGGATCTCTCCACGGTCTTGTGGACGTTCATGCTAAGAAATCGAATATATGCCAAACCTAACACATTCCTTCATCGGGGTGGATTTGGGACTACTTACAAGGCCATAATCGATCCAGACTGCTCGTTCTATACGCACTTATGGACTTCTATGCACAATCCTATTGTACTACACTTACGCATCTTGTGCTTCCAAAGGATAGGGCGTCAAATTTATAGCAGCACAGTTATATCCGCAGGTCTCACGCGTAAAGAAATGCGAAAGGCGAAGTATCGTATCTGCCCTAGAAAAGGTGTTATAATTTTGGTTAAGATATAGCAGGAACCTCAGATGGTGAAGAAGCGCTAGATTACGAATCAGTACTTGTTATCTTAATCTTTTCATTGGCTTCAAAATAACAGACAATTTCATAGATCATTGTGTATTTTCGGACATTTCTTCATTTTGTTTCTCTCTGGAGTGTTGCTGCACGCCGGATGAGCGACAATACTTTCTTCAACGAAGTTATCCTTATGGTCTACAAATGCCTTCCTCATCCGGAATGGACATCCCCTTGGCACGCATTGTTCTTGCGATTGTTTTCTCAAAATTTGCACTGGGGACGAGGTCTTATAGAAAGGAAGTTTTTTTACGGTACCATAATCTTTCTTTATGCAAAGATACTAAATTAGTCGCAGCAAAATGGACTTCAATTAAATTTGCTATAGGTCTTGCTGTAGGATCTCCTCCTATGCTTTCCTTGTTTATGGCCACATCCATGTATATACTGGACTTCACTCACTTCTGAGCATAGAAAAGTATCCTGAGAAACCATTTTGAGATACCCAGGTCAAAATATTTCTTCGTTTAAGCGTTTAAAATAGACACAATATTCATATTAAACTATTTCCAATTGATATATACATTTATACTTTGGCTGAATTGGAACATGCTTCTTTTATATTGCCTATGGGAAAGTCAATATATTTCTGAACCCATAAACATTTGACCCTGATGTGAATTAAATGAAAATTTCATCATATCTAATGAAGAGTACTTTTTCCAATATATTTTACCAAAACTGATGCCATCATTATTGAAGATTATAATTGTCTATTTATTTGGGTGAAATTAATTAGTTTCTTTTCTAGACATCGGTTGTTAACAAAATTCTAGCACAAATTAGTCAAGTAGTAATTAGTATTATTCTCGGAGTGAATTTGTTATTAGTGATTACGCTTTTGCCTCACCCTGCCAAATAAGTAGTAAACGAATGAGTTTTTATTGGGGTGATTCGCTTTAGCTCAGAAGTTTACTTAGGCATGTACAGTATAGTTCGTCCTCATCGATTCATTTGATCTTGAAAACTCATTTCCATGCTTGATTCCAATGAAGAGAGTAATACCGTTCTTTCCATTTCAGTTTGCTTGTTCTATTATTGCGGATTGTAACATTTTGCATTTTCAAGCTGGAATTTTCGTTGTTGAACAAGGAGAAATAAACATAATTTTACATGTTTAAACATATTTCAAGTGTAGTACACATTGAGCCCATGATATTAAGTGACCGATGCCACGGGGTTCTCAGTAAACAGGGTGCATCATCATTGATATCATCATCACGTAACCATTTCAACTTTCTAACCAACTTCACATGTTTTTGCGCCTAAAAGAATGTAGTCCTGTTCGTGAAATATGAATAATAAGGAAATTTTTTGTTTATAATCACTTAACTGTCTACATTGGGCGCTAAAAATGGGCCGTCGCATTCATCTTTCAAATCACTTAATGTGTCTGGTATGAATGCTTGCAAACGAATATCCAATTCCTGTTATTAAACGTAAATAGTCATAATTCAGTAGCATAGGCGTTTCTGCTATAGAATAACATATTACCGGTCACTCAATTGCCATCACCCTTTTGCGTAAGACTCAAGTGCATACTTTTATTACTCTTTATTGCTACAATTTCATAAAATCAAAATAACTCCTGGTAATTCAATCGCTATGGCTAAGGTCATAGTCTGGCAGAATTTTATTGCTCACTATAGCCCTTAAAATATTTGCTGAAACTCTGCACACATTAATTGCCCATTCGTTCAACACGCTTATGTTTATGCAGCAGATCTGTTTTTTTTTTGTTAAATCCATAACAGTGTATACGCGGTGGTGGAACACATGTTACGTTTTTATGCCTTGTGGACGGATGTGTCGCAACGTAGGTCCGCTCTGTCTTAAACCAGTGGAAGGCCTTATAAAAAAAAAGCAATCAAGATCGAAATAAGGGCTTGTGTCCATGGGGGAGAAGGTGGTGGGACGACTGGAAGGGGATAGACGTCAAGAGGGGGAATTCGGAAGCCCCAGGCGCTCCGGCGTTCCAATCCCGACCACGTGACCGCAACCGTTCTACTCCACCTCCGCCTCAAGCGTCCGTGGAGAGTGCGTGCTCTCGCGTCCTACGTTCCCTTCTTCTCCAGTTTTTCGCCTCCCACTCCGGGCTCTTCTTGCGGCTGGGGCACATCCGCGGAGGCTCCGACGCCGGACTTCCATAATATACCTTTATAGCAACGGTCTACACCCAAGCGGCCGCATAATCTTCGAGGGCACTTACGTGACTAAGCGATATTATAATGAACTTGATATATGCCTCTTTCGCAATTGAAAACGACATGGTTTGACCACTGGAATATATCTTGAGTAATTAGTCGAAGACTTATGTCATATCACTTCTAAGCCAAAGAGAGATGGGCAGTGATCAATGCAAACAGCCCAAGTTGCGGAATTGGGGTATTGTTGTATCTCGCAGAGCAATCGCCCCGGAAATAAGGAGAAAGTGCGCTCAAGATTCTTTTTCATTTGTTTTTAAATTCGTCCTTATGCAAAGGATATCATCGATACAACCAGTATTTTGATATACCGAAGAATAGATGACTTTTTATGAAGATCGTGAACAGTAATCTACTCAAGAAACGAAGGTTTGATATTCACGTGATCAAAGTCAGGTTTTTTCATTTATGCCCTTTCCTTCTAATTGGCCTGAGTTGCAAGTTGTCGCATATTTTGGTTTATACTATATATATATATATATATATATATATATATATATATATATATATATATATATATATATATATCGGGAAAGAGATTTTGGGAATAGATTTGAAATTTTTTTACTGTATTATATGAATTATTTTGTACGTGGACTGAAATTATTTTCCCACATGGCAAATATTTCATTAGCAAAACCCTTCATCATTTTTTACCGATTTGTGTAACAACAATTGTATATTCATTTGTACCGATACACTTTACTTACATGACTCTCCTTTAACGGGACATTATCATCGTCAGTACGTCATCATTATCGTATGGTACCTGAAGATGATATTATTTTATAGAAACCGGGTTGTGAAGTAATAAGTAAATTATAATTGGAAATTAATAGAAAGTCATTTTCAACCAATATTCGTAATTTTCCGTTAGATGGTGACCAATTCTGTGGATCTTACACCATCGTCATCAGTACTTCAGTCCTAAGATAGGTTTCCTCTAGCCCTCCATTCTTTTCTATTGTTTTAAATACCTCACCTACTGATTGCTTCTCTCATTTACGTCCTCGGTAATTTGTTCTGCGTACTTATTTCTTGGTCTTCCTCACGGGATCTTCCCGTAAATTGAATTGAATTATTTCCCTAACTGATCCTTTGTTCCTCAGGCTTTTTCCAATCCACCTAGTTCTTTTTTGTCGTAGAGATCTCCACGTGTTTCTTTCCTTTTCTGCTCTTTATAGTATATACTTTCTCATTCCACACTCTGCCTGCTCATTTTATCTTCAGCATTCCCCTCCACCACCATACTTCAAAGGGTTCTATTCTTCTCTGGTCCTCTTTTACAGTGTTCCATGTTTCTAATCCGTTGAGTGCAATGCTCCAATCGAACGTTTTGTCAAACTGCTTCCTTGTTAGGTAGTCGTAGATTATTTGAAGATATTTCAATTTGCCTCCTCTTCATGAACGCCTTGAGATATTCTTCAATTGATGTCAGCCGAACGTTTTTAACCCAAGTTTCCTGCATCCTAGGTAGATTAGGGATTCCACTTTTACTAGTTTCACTCCTCGATTGTGCCTTCAGCTTCTCTCTTTCGCACAAAAGGATTTTATTTTTTTCTTGTTGAAGCTCCTATTATATTCCCAAAGTACTTTATCCATAGCATTAAGAGTTGCTGATCTTTCTACATATAATTTATTTAAAGGTATAACTTTTATCAAGGTGCTTGCATTTAGAAGTTAATCTTAAGAAGTTGGTAGAGTGCCGAGCTACTGACCATTTTCGGTTCCGGGTGACGCTTCTGTGCACCCTCAGGCTCAGCCTAGCTGTGTGATTTTCCGGGACCAGTTCTCCCTGGGAAACTTTATGTGGCCCAGAGAAAAAAATACTGGCCCATCTACCCTAATATGTGAATTAAACGCGCTCTTGGGTTTAGTATTAGATGACCCCTACCCTCACCCATCAAACCAATCTTCGAGTTAATTACTGCGATGGTGGTGGTTGAAGTTCTCCTTATAATTGGAGAGGGAAAAAAGTCTCAGAAATTCTCAAACTATTTGGCTAAAAAGCCTGGTTTTCAGCCAAATAATTAGCAAAAAAAAGTCCAATAAAATAGCAAAATTCTCAAACAATGAACTATTATTTTCCTGCATAACAAAGTGGTACATCAACTTAACTACTTTCTCGATCGCGGTCTTTGAGGATATCCCTCACAAACTGAGTGTAACATAATTTGAAATTCGGTGAGTTTATTTAAATGTAAACTAGCTGGTTCTGTGCGACAGATGAAAAGGTATTTTCATAGGTAAGCCAAATTTAAACATGATTCAGAAAGTTAATGAACAGTTAATTAAATGTGGAAAAAAATAATGTACGGATAGCCACCCGTTTACAGCGAGGATCTACACTGATTTCGCGTCACTCTTTACCGGCTCAGTCTTTCATTTGTTGGTATAGTGGTTGGCCACGTGGAAAAATTCGTTGTTAAATCTTTATGTTAGTTTGCCAGTCAGTAAGCACGATATTGCGCAAATAAAATGGCCATTCTGCATCCTAGAACGTGGGCTGTGCATATTTTAGCGTAAGGATTTCGTTAGAAGCTAACTTTTCAATAATTTCAGAAGCACTGCCCCTCGTTTGTGGGCAATGCGATTATCAAGAACGATTTCACGGTTGCCATAGTCCATCACAACATTAGATTGGCATAAGACGAATGAATAGATAATGTGCCAGTCAGCAGCTCCAAGTGAAGATTAATCCATTAGTACATCAGATCGTAATGCGAACTATCTTCATAGGAGAAAGTGGATTTGCAGGTTCAGGCAATTTGATACTGCGTGGAGTGTGTCTACTACTATATAAGAAGGGGTATTGGAATTGTATTTCTCTCGTTATATCCACTTAGCGAGGATGTTCGTCAATCATTAGAGGAAATTCGATACGGAGATAGGAATGGAGATGGAGTAGTTTAAGGTGGTCCGCTGTTGGTATAGATGGGGAAAAAATGCAGATCAGCGTTCTATCCTTCAACCCTCGTTATGTGACGCTTTTTTCTCTTCGATCGTGATAGCCATGATTTAATGCAAATTGATGTGCAATGTTGGCGTGGCTTTCGACTTAGAACTCTCCGCTACAATCCTTGATCGTGTAAGGAAAGTTGTTTCCTGACGATTGAAAAGGACTCATCCAATCCATCGACCTTCATAGTGGCAAATTGATTCAGTTCCACATCTTGTCATAACATTTTGGATTTTTTTCCCTTTGAGAAATATGAAACGTGTTTCAGTGTATTTTTTTTCTATGAATTTAACGGATTTCTCTTTCGCGTAGCTTACTTTATATTGCCCAAATGGTCGTCGTTCCTCCCACAATTTTGGTGGATGGCCGTGTCTCCTCTGAAAAACCACTCTCGCCTAAGCGACTATCCCATTAAGTCGAATCATGTTTTCAGCATACTTATTAAGAACTCAACTCGCTATCGAAGGCAATTTACTACCGGATCGAAAGTTGTCGCCCTCGCGGAAAATTTAGCCGTAATACCTCGGAAGGGTCATCAGTTTTAAATGGAGATTTGGCAAGTGTGTTTCACCGTATAAGCTTTGTCGGCATGAGCATGCTTATTCGAGGAAACTTAAGGTCGATTTATGTTAAAATTTTCTTTTTGTAGAGGAGCAAGAGCGATGAATGGGCAGTAAACATTTTAAGCCCAGTGGTGGTGCTATTAAGTGGAGATTTCATAACTCTTCAACTTCCATTTACAATGGTGAAAATAAATTTGGCATTACACTTTAATTTAAAGCATTATGGCTTTGAGGATTGATCGTGACGTACTGCTTAATTTTCAATTCATTTGACACCACTTGTACAACTAAATTAGAACTGAAAAATCCAACAAAATTATAACAACAGCTATTTCATACCAAAACTAATGGCAAACTTGCCCCAAATGCTGGGAACATTTAAACGACATTTCCTTTGAGCATTCCCTGTCGAGAAATCTCTTTAAACCGTTTTTCAATCTCTTTAGAATACACGACCTGCATATTAAATATATCACTCAAATGTCACTGGTAGGTTATCACTGGGCAGCATTGAATGTTTTGTTAAAAGCAATGGAGAATAAACTTATTTAATTAATCATTATTTTAGTAAAAACTATTCGTAAATGTTTAGCATAATTTTGTCGTTAAAGAAAGGGTCAACCGGGATAATTTCATCGTGGTTAAATAGTTGGAAGAAGATAGGGGAAAATTAATGACATAGTTTATTTTTTAAGTTATAGAAAAATTGAGGAAAGATTCGAATAATTGATACAATAAGAAGAAAAACTATGTGTTCCACACTTTATAGACAATGCTGGAATTTCTGAGTGGAAAGTGCGCTTTCAAGTTAATTCGTTGCCGAGATAAAAATACATGCTCAGACTCATTTCCCTCCCAAAATTCTCCCTTGTTTGGGCATGCATTGAATACCGGGTTTGGCGACGTGAATGTTCCTTGTTTTTCTTTTGGCGAAATAAAAACTTTCTCTCTTCATACGGGACTTAAGTGAATATGTATCATTTTAAAGGTTGACTTGTGTTTTTTTTTAAATTTCCCCTCTCCGTCCTTCTTTATTGGCATGCAATTCAGATTTTTGTATTATATCCTTATGTATTTGTAATTTTAGTGGTTCCTATATGACATCCAGGACAATTAAAATAAAAGTTTCGGATGAATAGGCAATGTTTAAATAAGAAATTCTCCTATGTTTTTGTCGTAGAGGCAAAAACTTTGTCGGCACTTCCTGTTGTTTCTCCACCCACTTCTTGAGTCATAACAAACCCCAACTTATGCCATCGGCATTGCGTTGGAATGATGTTTTGTTGCTACATGAAAGATTTTCTGAAAATAACTGCCGAGTGAGTATTTTTTTAAAGACAATTATACTCCCATTTTCCAGTTTTCATGAAAAATGAAGTCGAAACACCCCTTTGTTTACGACTCACATAAATGGAAACCTTGTGCGATAAGTCCTGTTATTGTTCTTCTTTTTTTTTTAGTTTCTAATGTGTTTGGTGCCTCATAGACTCTTTGAAGAAAAATCTTGTCCCAAAGTGATTGAGTGACATAATGTGAAGCGATTTAACAGTTCCTCCAAAATGTGTAACTTTTACTTTCCATAACGCAAACGACTTTTATTGGTTAAATTTAAGGCAACGGCTATTTATAGAAATAAGTACTCAGACTAGTGCTTTCAATATTTTTCCTGTAGTTTTAAAAATGGAAGGGACTTAATAATTTGAACTATACTCAATTTAAATGAATATAAGGAGAGTTTGCACTTTTCCACAGATTTATTAAAGCGTACGACGCGTTTCAACTCACCGAGTCTGTGAGTTGAAACGTGTCGTACGCTTTAATAAATCTGTGGAAAAGTGCAAACTCTCCTTATGTTCATTATGAAGAACTTCCACGACCCCAAGCCTGAATCTGTTGATCTTATACTCAATTTATCGGATTACTACAGAGAGTGACAGTTTTCTGGATTATTGTAACTCTAATTTACTCTTTTGTTTGCCAGTTTCAATACCGTCTATAGTTAATTACATTTGCAAGGAATAATATGGAAAATGGTTGATTAGTTTGCGTATATATTTGTATTTTGAAAAAAAGCTAGATACACAGCATATTTTATTCTCTACACTAACTAATACTTATATCCAATTCCTTCAAAATTCATGTTTAATTATTACATGCGCAGTAGGAATCAGTTGTAAAAACCCTCTTACCATACTCTTGTAAGCATTGCAGAGCATTACACAAACGCATACCAAGAACTAAGACAAAATAATAATCGGTTCCTTTGTAGAGTGTAACGGAAGAAAAGAAAAATTATCCATGCAAATCATATTTAGATTCAACGTAAAATGTGTAGGGAGAACGTTATGCCCCGACTTGAGTAAGGGATGAATATTCCACGCAAAACTTTTTGCAATGCAGTCCAGTGAGTAATGTTTTAAAATCTTGTGTTTGAATTTTTTAAATGTAATTTTATTGATTAGCATTTTAAATTGAAATAAAAGTTAATAATTTTATTATTATTACATTATATTGAGACGGGTTTGGCGTCAATCAATATTAGTGCGATATTAAAATCAAATACGATATTCGCCATCCTTTTTTCCACCAAGTCCAAAGTTTCTCTGTTGGTCTCTCTTCACTGTTATTACGCAAAGGGTCACTCTTTAGTTCCATTTATGACTATCAAACACCTTTTAGTAGACGAAAGCGAAATTTTGAAAAAAATGACGTGGCTCTTATGGATACACTTTATAAACACTCCTTTGGAAGTGGTAATTGATTTTTAATGATTCAACAGATGTTTGGGGTATCTTCCATTGGAGCGTTTCCATACTCCATGTACTTTCATTTAGGAGTTTTAGTTCCACAATCCCTCACAGTAGATAACAGCAGCCGCCAGTCTGGCGATGCATCTGGGAGCGCCAGCCCTTGAGACTTCATGTAAAGTGAAAACTATTAGTCGTACTTACCCATGTGACTTTTCCCCGTATTTGCAATCATTTGTCACTAAGATTACATTAACCTTCTTTTCTGTCTGGTGCGACTTTTAGTAGCTGTTCTTGGTGATACACATACTTCAAGTTTCATAGCCAAACTAGTTCTTCCTTGGCAGTCAATTACGAAAGATCCAATAGCACTCCATTCGTACTTCTCAATAATTGTCCTTCCCATAGTATCATATTGCTCCCCAATTTGTTCCACCTCAGCCCCAACTAATCTAAAATCCCTCGATTGCATCTCTCCCTTCTTTGCCGAAATAGTCAAACACCGAGTCCCACATTTCTGCAATATGTCCTCCAATGCTGTCTTTTTTCTCCATTTCTAATCCCCAAAACTACAGACTGAAAGCTGATGTAAAACTCCTCCACAGCACCCTAAACCAAATATCGATTGACCTGAACTGCTCTCTCTCTTTAACTTCACGATATCAACTCGATCCACCTGCACCCACTCCCTACTCCATCTGCCTATTCCTAGGATATCTCTCACTAAGCACTCACCTTTATTTCGCCTTTCCTCCTTTCTAAATTCACTCCCTCACACTGCCAATCCTTTTCATTTGTCATGTAACAATTTCACCACCCAAGCTTTATCCCATTAAATATTTCCTCTATTCATGTTCGGTTCTCGTTGTCTATGGTTATACTGTTATTGTATTTTGTCCTCTTTTATATATTTGTTATATTTTCATTGTCAAGTGGCGCTACTGAGGCCGGTGAATAATGTTTTAAAATAGTTAAATAGATATTTTGACGGCTAATGACTGAATTTGGAACATTTCATAACCAGTTGAGGGAAATCGGTGCGTTATTGCTGTGCTTCCCAATGATCCATTACGGTATAAATCCAGCACAGACGTTTTGGAGAGACAGAATTGGTTGTTCAAATGCGTAAGCAATTAATGTTTTCATATTCATGTGAAAATATTCCGAGCTGAGCGAAGGATGAACCCTTCTCATAAATCAATGAAATAAATTCCGTGATTGGTTTGGTGTATTAGTTTTACGTCGCATATTTTATTCAACTGCTCAGGAATCCATTTTAACTGAAAAAAGTTTAGGAAACTAAGTAATTAGAATCCATTCTGTACTGTGACTCTAAACCTTAGCTCGTAGCATGATGAATTCAACGGGACGGAAGTTTAAATTTCTGTAAACGTTTAAGAAACTAAATAAAACAGTTTCTGGCGTAACTTGGTGGAAAATTTTATGAAAACCTAATGATGTTATGCTATAACGAAACCTGGGTTGTAAATATTAAAATGTTTATGTGGAAAAGTAAATTTTGATTATTTGAAGGTTTGATTATTAAAAGTCAGTTTAAGAAACAGTTTTCTTCTCTAAAACCCTCTGGTAATTCATTATGACCCTACTCAGTGATAACCTCTGGAGCCAATCACTTTAGTGAGATTTGGGTTTCACTTTCTCATATGCGGAATCCAAAGTATGTGTTCATTTAGCTGTAGCACTTAATATTTGGAAGGGATATAGTAGAGTGCTTTGGTTGACTCATCTACATGTATGATGACTGCTCGCATCAAATAAAGGTGCTAGGATATTTTAAAATTCACATGAATGTTTAAAATCTGAGTTTTGGAGATCTTGGCTGTTCAAAACAAAATAAAAATTGCTGTTTTTATTTTACATTTTATCCAGCGAACTCCAGTAGGATTTCTAGTGCTCGAAGCAAAATGTCTTTGAGGATGGTTACATTAAATATTTCACATTTCTTATGATATACTTTCAGACGTAACATGGTGAAAATCCTTCATGTTGAAGGAAAACGCTTTTAAGATAAAACAATTTTGCACTTTTGCACAGATTTATTTTTAACGTACAACCCGTTTCAGTTCATCGAACCATCTTCAGGTGCAAGATTTTGTACCTGAAGCTGGTTCGATGAACTGGAACACGTTGTACGGTACAAATAAATCTATGGAAAAGTGTAAATTTGTTTCTCTCATAGTAATGAACTTCCAATAGATCTCGCCTGAATCTGTAAAATATATTCAGAAGACACTTTGCTTTTCCACACAATTTTTTCATTACGACCTGGGCTTCGTTACAGCGTAATATCTTCAGAACTTGAAGGTTCTACTCTGTAACGAAACCTAAGTCGTAATAAAAAAAATTCTATGTGGAAAAGCAGAGTGTCTTCTTTGTTCATATTTCTTATCTTGTGATAGTAACCTGTGCATCGATTGAAGAATGTGTGAAGATTGTAGCCTACCATCGAAATGAACTCGGTCCGACCATCTTTCAGTCTAATCTCAGTCGGGGTATTTGGATGCATCCTTCTTGCAGCGTGGCTTGTTTTGGCACATAGACGCCTGAAACTTTGTCCGGCCTTCTTGAATGAAAACCCTCCTCACGATTCCAAGTTTCTGTAACCGTTTCTCTTAATTTTTTATTCACACAACTTCGAACAATGGTAAAACTTTATAACGCATTCACGCCTAGATGAATTTATCCCGGAACTTTGCTAAACGCCTTTCGGATAGGTTTGGTTGTGAAATACGTAATTTGAAGGGAATCAGTTGGGGTAAAAGAGTCATAATCTCCATTGAATGTTACATGCCATGTTCTGTCTCTAATTTTCCACTGCCAGTTTTTGACCCTCTTCAACAATATCTCTAATCTTCTCTAAGGCAATGATTCCCTCTGCTCCCAAATCCTCTCTCAGGACTTTTTCACCGCCCCCCCCTTTTACAAGGGAGCTGTGCGGGCAGCCTTTCTACCAGGCGTAAAGCGATCTTATGCATATTTTTGTTCATATACAGATGCTGCCAAATTATTTAGGAATCTGGAAAGTACCCATAGAAAGAACTTGATGCTCATGACGGGAGAAGGTATTATTATTTTCTGTTCATTTACGTAAATATTAAGTATCACCATAGGTTAAAAGAAAAAAATCACTATCACTTGCTGTCTTACCTTAAGTCATGTGGTAACTAGCGTATATCTAACTGTGATTTTGTTATTAATATAACTCCGTCGGGTTTGAATGTACATTATGATGTCAGTATCGTAGTGCGAATGGTCTACTATCATCTAAGAGACACGTGGCAGCCATTACTATGAGTATTACGTTACAAAAACCAACATACATTTTATGAAGATAGTGAGATTACCTCTCTATAGGGTTACATTATTTAGTAGGAAAAAAACATAGGTTTTCTCACAAATATGCAGGCGACTCAATCCTTATTTCCTTACTTTCAGATTTCTCTAAAATCTGTCTGCAGAGAATCAAAATTTTATTTGCTTTGATTTGTGGAAATCGGGGACAGTGTGAGTTTTACGAGAAACAGATCGGCATATTGCGATCATTTGAACAGCAACGGAGAAGGCGATTCGCTCAAATGCGCTTTCAAACGGGTGAGGCATTTTTGTGCTTCATGACAAAAGACTGTCACTCCCCCTCCCATAATTACGTTTCGCAATTGTATTTCGTCCTTCACGTACAGCACTGTGGTTTACTGATTTTTTTTATAGAATTCCCGTCGGGTGGATAAATAAGCGCTCGCCAGAGGGACTACTGGATTGGTTGTGGCTCACGCCACAAGGGACGTTTGTCATTGAAATTTTTTAAATCACATTTGTTAAACAGGAATGATTTCGATTTTTCCTCCAGGTCGAGTCCGTTGAAGTGTATCATGACAAAGTGACAGCAGAGTATCGATTAAAAATATACTTACCGCATTTAGCAAAGACGGGAAAGCTCTTTCTTCGTAAGCGCGGGTGGAACCTCGAGGGAGGACTCGGACCGACTTGTTTTCCGT
The DNA here is from genome assembly GCA_037158775.1 of Hetaerina titia. Taxonomy (NCBI): domain Eukaryota; kingdom Metazoa; phylum Arthropoda; class Insecta; order Odonata; family Calopterygidae; genus Hetaerina; species Hetaerina titia. The sequence goes on along the minus strand of CM073771.1, from coordinate 32,912,527 downwards.
CATTCATTTAACACAACCGTAACATAATTTTCATATAATTAGACCGCATGCGAATCGAAAGGTCTCATTAAACTTTTATCCTTGAATCGGAGTGAACGGGATTCCTGTGAGAAAACGAGTGGGAGCCAAGATACGATGTATGTATGGCAGCCGATGGAAAAATGTGGTGAGGAGACGGTCGACTTCCAAATTTGGCGCCATGATAAATAAATGAGGTGGTGATTGTTGAGCGTTGAATAAATGCCCCGACCTTCCTCAGTTTTCAGAGACTTTCTATTTGTGGCATAATAAAAAATCTGATCACTTCACACGTGCTCTATGTAAATCAAGGATCACTCTCAAAATACTGCAAAAGTTCCGTTTTTTTTTTAACATAGGACACAACGTTTCTCATGTGAAAAAATTCGTAAATTCTTCAAAAGACAGATTAAGGGTCTTTAAATAGTTTTTATTAGAATTTCTTGGCCACCGGGTAAAGGTAGCTTCATCCAGAAGACGATGGTATAGTGCACTGAATGGTTGAGGCCTTAACTTTGGTATAGTCATCCATCGAAGCGTCGGTGTTCCGAAACGCTCACCTGTTTGAAACCAAATAAACCTCGCCAAATCGTAAAAAGACCCTTGGTTTCGAAAATATATATTCATATTATATTTTTTATAATGTCTTTAACGTTTTGATTAGAGATTTGGAAATGGTTCAGAGACTTGCACTACGTTTCCTGGTTTCTCGTCTTCAATTCCATCACAAAACTTCAAGCTGTTGTAAATGTATCTAAGATTCTGCGATAATTATATTTTTTATCCTCTATTTACATTCCGAGATCTATAAATACTATTCCATAAAAGGTCTGTTTATTAGTGAAGGCTAAACTCAACGACAATTAAACCATAAGGCAAGTGAAAGTAAAACATTCAAGGCAGAGATTTATTGGTTGAACACTGATTTTCTCCGTAAGATTTAGTGACAGGAGGGTCATAGTTTGCATAGTCGGGCGATTTCAGATGCATCGACAAGTTTTGAGGTCAGTATCTTTTGACCACTAGTTGCACACCGTTTTCATTAGGCTAACACTCCTTTTCCAAATGAAGCACCTATTTTACTATCGAATCCTGAAATAATAAATATTTTATTAAAATATTTATTATTAAATGATAAAGATTTTATGCACCTTTTTTGGGAAAATGGAAAAGGAAAAAAGACCAAAACGATTTTCCCAAGTGGATGCTGACGCTTTACACAATTTACATAGTACTTTGTCGTTTCTGTCTTCTCATGAACTTATAAATGAGCATAAAGTGATAAATATTTTGGGTATATCCGTTAGAAGTAGATTTTTTTCTTAGATCTCATTTACATTTAATCCGTTTTTTCGCGTTCAAAATTAAAATTATGGTCTAATTTCCTAATTCACTGAGTATTTTGTTTTTTTTCAAGGTAGAATTAAAATTAGTCCGACGAAGTTTTTTCCGTATTTATTATTACAGACTTAAATGTATATTAATAGGATCCAGTGAAATGCATTAGAAAATTTTAGGAGTTGACAATGAAAATACTGATGTGATTGATAGACAACAAATGCAACGAACATTTTTTCAGACAATGAATCAAGAGTTAATAAATCCTCTTCAATCAATTAAGAAGAAGATGACATTGCAATGATATTAATGCAATGTCGCTTGGCCATTTCAATGCTTTCACCCCACAATTCCCGCTGCAAGAGTTAGTCGATAAATGAGTCTCGGTGAGGTCGCGGCTAGTTCAAGTCCTCCCATGGTGGACACCCAAGTCTCGTCATAAACGACTCTCTGTTTCCATAACACTCGAAGTTCCATGCCTCAAAATTAAAAACATGAAATATAAGGCAACCATTTCAGAGAGTAAAAATCATTCGCCTTGACCGGGATTCGAACCCGGATCCCTCGATATCCGGCCGAGTGCTTTAACCATTTAAGCTACCGAGACGTCCTCTTACACTCTGAAATTTTGGGGCTTTAAAGGAACAAGATGTTATGACGAAATACCGTACATACAATGTCACAGGCATTCGTAGTCGTGCGCGACGCGCCACAGTCTAATATGTGCATTATAATGCAACCATTTCAGAGAGTAAAAATCATTCGCCTTGACCGGGATTCGAACCCGGATCCCTCGATATCCGGCCGAGTGCTTTAACCATTTAAGCTACCGAGACGTCCTCTTACACTCTGAAATTTTGGGGCTTTAAAGGAACAAGATGTTATGACGAAATACCGTACATACAATGTCACAGGCATTCGTAGTCGTGCGCGACGCGCCACAGTCCACGATGTTAATAAAGCCAATTTCAAACACTTAGGCTGTTCATACCTTAGACAAATTTCAAGAAACTGTAACAGTAACTTTAACGGAGTCACCCGCTATGTGTGCATTATAATGCAACCATTTCAGAGAGTAAAAATCATTCGCCTTGACCGGGATTCGAACCCGGATCCCTCGATATCCGGTCGAGTGCTTTAACCATTTAAGCTACCGAGACGTCCTCTTACACTCTGAAATTTTGGGGCTTTAAAGGAACAAGATGTTATGACGAAATACCGTACATACAATGTCACAGGCATTCGTAGTCGTGCGCGACGCGCCACAGTCTAATATGTGCATTATAATGCAACCATTTCAGAGAGTAAAAATCATTCGCCTTGACCGGGATTCGAACCCGGATCCCTCGATATCCGGCCGAGTGCTTTAACCATTTAAGCTACCGAGACGTCCTCTTACACTCTGAAATTTTGGGGCTTTAAAGGAACAAGATGTTATGACGAAATACCGTACATACAATGTCACTGTGGAGCGTCGCGCACGACTACGAATGCCTGTGACATTGTATGTACGGTATTTCGTCATAACATCTTGTTCCTTTAAAGCCCCAAAATTTCAGAGTGTAAGAGGACGTCTCGGTAGCTTAAATGGTTAAAGCACTCGGCCGGATATCGAGGGATCCGGGTTCGAATCCCGGTCAAGGCGAATGATTTTTACTCTCTGAAATGGTTGCATTATAATGCACACATAGCGGGCGACTCCGTTAAAGTTACTGTTACAGTTTCTTGAAATGAAATATAAGGTCCGCTTTGTCCACAGGATGTAACTTGGAGTATTGCTTATTAAACATTTACTATCTTTAAATATAATTTTTTACTTGTACCAAATGGGATTAATTGTACCCCGCAAAGCGCTGTCGGATAGGAAACGTATATTTAATTAGCAATCGATATGTTAGCAACTTGATAATCATACTGGAGCCGAGGCGATGGCAGGCTAGAGTATCTGGATCCGCCTCTGTTTGCTTAATACTCCAATCCCACTGCGTAGAACACTCTATGGTACGAGTTCACTAATTTCGACGGTCGCCCTTCGATACGAAGCCACGAAAAATCGAATATGCACCTTATTGACGTTTAGTTTTATCAAATCACGCCTGTCCCTGATAATCAAAGTTATCTACGAGATGTACGAGACGCTCGTATAAGAATCATAATATCTATGAGAATCTTTAAATATTTGTGTCCATTAATAAATATTTTACCTCAATATATTCTGTATTCTACATGGTAACCTACAAGCCACCACTATTTTGTGCAGCAGGGAGTACTCATACAACATCGAAGATTGAGTTGTTCTCAATTTTTAAGAAGTAAGATCATTATAATTACAGGTTGCATTCTCTACGGTATGAGACTTATACTTCTCTGCGCATACGAGAGGAGTTTTTAGTAACAAGGGCAATTACTAAAGCTAGATGAGATGAAGAGAACACACTAAGCTACTGATGGAGTAATTTATAAATGTATAATAACATATTGAATGTCGCCCACCGATTGACAAACCCGCGGTTACAAGGGATTGCTGCCGTGTTCCTTACAGAATTGCAGAATATTATACAACTGAAAAATGTTTGATCCACTTGAATTGCGATTTCACTAGATTTATATCATTCATGCAACTCAATCCATATCTCACAAAAAGCTTAGATTAAATGATAAAAGTGACAAGGGAAACATATAGTATTTACTCTGCCAGCGAAAGCTTATTATCTCATTTGCATGTAGACCTTCAGGCAATTTCTCAAGGATACTTGTTTTCTAAATATAGGTATATATTTAATTCTTTTGATAAGTGTTTTCCATAATTTTCCTTCTATTTTTGTGATATCCTGTTTGTCTAATATTGCATGAAATTTTCGATACAAAGGGCTTTATTTTTTTTAGGAAAAAGCTTTCACAAATGCCTTCATTGTCTATTCTTCTTCATCGAAGTATCTCTCAGCTATAGGTTAGCGTCACTTTTCTTGAAGATGTTTTTTTGGACTTAGGGTTGAGGTCTGGAATGACGCTAATGGTCAAATGTTTCCTGATACCATTTAAAGTCATTTTAAGTTATCCCTCTCTCTTTTTCTCTGAAGTCCTGTTAATTGGCACGTTCAACCTTACTAAAACAATGAAACTATTTAACCCAGAGTGGACATTCAAACCGGTGATGAAACTTAGTAGCTACCACCCTTTTGAAATCCTTTTTAGGCGTTTGCTCGCCTAATCGGTGGGTATGCTCGGCCGGAACGAATACCCCATGACCCTCTTCACTTCGGAACAAAAGGCGATAAAATAATTCCACAGGGCCGGGCGATCCAATGGGCTCCACAGATTTCCTTTTTTTTCCTTCTCTTCCTCCCGGATGCTCTATGCTCAGATGAGCTTTGTTTTTATTACCCGCTCTTCTACCCTTTTTCCCTCCCCCGCAACCGTCGTTGGCGCCATCTATCTCAAAGGCATTCGAGCGCATCCCACACCCCTCCGTGTCTGTCCGTCCGTGCTCCTTCAGAGCGCCACCTCTTGCGCGAATCAGAACGTGATCGAACGTCGTGGCGATGACCTTTCCGGAGAAATTCTCCCTTGAAGGATATCCGGAAAAAATCTTCCCATATCCTTCTCCACCTGCCCACTTCTGGTATTCTTTGTATGTGCGAGCATGGCATTAAGACTAAATATGCTCTCGGGTTACTCTTCGTAGCTCTAACATTAGCCCACATATTCCATGCTTTCAATAATATTGACAATATTCAAACAGTGTAAATATATGATAAAACTTTGGTCTTTTACGTCTTACGAAAAAGGTTGTTTGAAATTGACTGTACGTTTTGCCTTCGTATCGCTTATTTTCCAATGTATATCTGCGAATTTATATTTATAGGTGCGTGTGTGGAGATATATGAATACGTATGTAATTATATAGGCATTTTATTGTGTAATGTTCTTCTTAAAATGTTTTAGGTCAGTATTTATAATCTGTCTTTGAGATTTTTAAGAATACATCCAAAATATGCTAATGGATATCAACTACGTGTAAAAATATTAACTTGACTTATGCCGTATTTCATATTTCTAATCATATCGGCAAATGTCTTTGAAATAGGAAACTTGGCAACGAATGTTTTAGCGTCCCCATGTTTGTCACCAAGTATTAAATCCTCCCTCGTTTTCCAAGTGAAGCAATATTTGACATAGATTTTTATAAAATGGGGTTCTTGCAGGCTCTTGCCCTTTACTAAATGAATATGATGGTCACAGAATTGGCTGATGTTTTCCAAACTTTATCTAAAGAATTAGCTCGCCTGATTTCATCGATAAGTTATCATTTTAGATATTTTATCCTCTAACTCTTCATACCAGTTGCTTAGATATGACCATACATTTTAAAATTAGCGGGAGATTGTATTGATTGTCGGTCAACGTAAAATTTCAATTCTCAAAATTTATCCAACGTCAGACATACATGTATATTCATTGAGAATTCAAGGAAAAAAAATTGAAAATTTTAATATTTCCATTGGAAAAAGAATGAACATCTTTTTATCCAGGGATGTTATATTCACGCATATTATTTTGGTTGACAACAGGGAAATAAGAAAATGTAAAATGGGAAATAGAGAGAAGAAATATTGTATAGACAGTGTGGGACTGTACGAGGTAAGGTGGAAGGATAGCCGACACTGGAGTAATGGTAATAGAGAAATATACGGCGGAGGGAATGAGAGCTAGTAAGGGATAGCAAAATCATTGAGAAAAAGGAAGGAAGAAATGGTAAAAAAAGCAAGCGATTGATATAATATGATCTGTAGAAGTAAAAGCTAAACCAACGACCTTGTTCATCCTTCAGGCCTGCATGCGCCAAGCAATCATATGGAGGTAAAAGTGGAAAGGTTATTCGATCAGTTAGAGGGCATAATTGTGGGTGTTCCCGGAGGAAATAATTAATATCAACAAGGGATTGGAATGCGAAAGGAAGAGATTATAGTGAGGGAGAGGATTACAGTTCAGGCACAAGAAAGGACAATGGGCAGTAAGCATTAGAGTTCTGCAAGAGACAGTGTTTTTTCATAACAAACACTTGATTTAGACGCCATAAAATTCGTAGGACTTGAACACATGGAACACGCCGGGAGGCTGAGGAAGGTATGAATTAGACCATATCATAGTTAAGCTTAGATTTAAGAAAAGCGTGATCGATTCGCAGTTCCCGGGAGCGCATGCCACTCGGATCACAATTTAGTATTTATGAAGTGTAGCGTTCGATTCAAAAAGATAAAACAGGGAAGACGCTTTAGGGGATGGAACGTAGATACCCTAACGGATCGACAAGGAAGAAGTTCAGCAGGTAGAGAAAATATTGAGTGAGAAAAGAGAGTTGGGCATTATAGAGGAAAAATGGTAAAAAGTCAAAACTGGGGTATTAAAAGTTGCACACGAAATTAAGGAACCGTCAATAGGATAAGGAGTAGGAAACAATGGATTACGGAGGAGATGATTAAAAAGATAGAAGAGAGGAGCGGGAAGGGTGTATAAAAAGTCAAACAATAAAATGAGGCGAAAAACAGGCAGAGTGAAAGAAGCAGGGTGGAAGATGTAGTTCGAGGATATGAAACGTTTTCAGAGGAATGGTGAAATTGGTGCACTATTCGGGAAAGTGAAAGTACAGGCAGGAATTAAGGAAAGAAAACCCGGCCAACAATCAAAGATAAGTGAGAAAGATTAATAATTGAGCCAGAAAAGATTCAAGACGGATGGAAAGAATACATGGAGGAACCATATGGTAAAGACCAGAAAGTTAAAACAAAGAAAGGGAATATGACGTAGATGAGGATAGCTTAGATTCAGCTTTACTTGATGGCGAGAGAGAAGAAGAATTAAGAGAATTTAAATCAAATAACGGCGTGGTGGTAGACTAAATTCCTTGGGAACTACTTAAAGGGCTAGAAAAACGTGGGATGAAGTGTTATCATGGACTAATTCGTAGCATTTATGAGAAAGGAATGAATTTTGAGGAGGGATTGTGGTCGGAAAATTTCCTCAGATCAATGCTGTGTCATATTCCAAAAAAGGTAAAGACTGCAATATTTGAGGACTTCAGGACATTAAGTTTAATAGTCACGCGGAGTGAAGTGGTCCTAAGGATCATCGCCGAGAGGATGGAAAAGAGGGCATAATCAGTATGGGCTGAGGAAGGCGAGATGCCATAACAGTACAGATAGAGAGTAATATCAAATAGAACCAGGATGAATTTGTAGCTTTTGTAGATTTAGGCGTATGGCAGGGTGAATTGGGAAGAAATAATGAATGTATTGCAGAGAGAGAGTGGATTGGAGGGATAGGGGTCATATCCTCAACCTCTATAAGTGTCAGATTGTTCAGGTGCCATTGGCGGGTAGAGGGTCAGGATGGAAAGCGTTACGAAGAGAGACGCATGTCCATCATCACCTGTGCATTTGAACGTATATGAGGATGAAATTGTTGAAGAGGCATTGGAAGAACTGGGTTTTGGAATGAAAGCCAAAAGACAATCAATAAAATCAATTAGATTTGTGATTGATCAAGATTTAGTTTGCCAGTCAGTCAAGGAGTTGCAACCTTTCCTGAGCGCATTCGTCATTCAGTGGGATAGGCATGGGATAAGATTATTATTGGTAGTATACCGGTTATGATAGGTTTTGGACGAACCTAAGTTACCAAATGATTCAGTGATAATTTCCTTGTATCTTTGAACGAAATGTGGGATGAGAATGCATATAAAAAGTAAGTTTAAGCGGTTTTCCAGAAAGAGGAAATCTAATTCAAATGTAAAAATAAGGGTTCGTAAACCGAAGAAGGTGGAACAGTTTACCTATCTCTGAAGTGTTCTGGACCAATATGGTGAAATTTTTAGAGGCATAGGGGGAAGAATTGCGTTAGGAAAAGAAGCTTTCAAAAGGAGGAGGGTATTGATGACAGGGATTTTAAGTGAAAATGCTTAGAAAAGACTCCTTAAATCTTTGATATGGAGCTTGAAGTAGCACGGTGCGAAAACAATATGGTTGAAGCAAGATGATAGATGTAGATTTGGAGGTTTTCGATGCATGGGTTTCGAGAAGGATGGAAAAGGTGGTTTGGACTGAAAGGAAAACAGAGGAAATGGTCGGTATTTGGGGGAGGAGAGAGGGTTGTTGAGAAAAGCACAGATGAAGCAAGAAAGATGGATACAGAGCTTCTTGATTGGCGATGGAATGTAGAAGAAGGTGAGAGATTGTAGAACTTCAGACAAGCAATCAAGAGATTGTAATAAGATAGGAACATTGGACAAAATAAAGATAGGAAGGAAGTATGCGGTATTAAATCGGTTATTGTTGAGTCAGTTGCCAGGTTTTACTTTATCAGGAGAGGTATGCAAATGAATCGCAATACCGTTATATGACCTGTGTACATTCAAAGCCTACCTCAAAATGTAGAAACCGAGTAATTATAACAATAATATTTCGCCCCTGGCATTTGAACTGGAGGAGTAATATTTATTTTTACACAGAAGATATTTTTAGGGATAATTACGTGTCGTAGATCATTGCTCTAAATTTTAGAGAACAATATACTGTCCCGGAATAGCCTAATTCTTAATGGAAAGGGCCAAGACGCTGCAGTTCCACCCAATTCACTTTTTCCTGCTCTCGAAGTGTTCCGCTTTCTAGTTTTCGTATTGCGATTTTTCTAAAAAATGTCGTGAAAAATTCCTATCTCCTTTGAAAATTGAACCCAGGCCATTGGTATTAGGTTCCGTTACATTTCTCACAACAGATGCCTGGGATTCCAATGCATATGAAGTACGACAAATTAATTGGTAATATAATCTTACCCGATTAGAGAACTCAAATCATCAACAATGATTTTAGCACAAAAATTCATTGATAGCACCCCTTTCTTTACGAATTCATATTCGAAAAAGTATTATATTTCACTCTTTCGGTGTCTGTTTGTCCTTAGATATTTGCCCTTCGTGTTAATATTTTCTCTAGCATGAAATTATATGCATTGTTTAGAAGTCACTATTGTTCTTTGTGATTTTTTAATCTCAGAACAAGTTTAAGAGTAATTTCTATTAAAAAGGCTATACTTATAATGAGCCACTCGTATTTTGTTTTATCACGAGATACTCCTAATTTAGCTCCATAACTGGTTACCACAGTTTCAAGGAAAGTGGAAAGCGAAAGAATGTTTCTCGCCTGTCCTCTATCTTCGTTTTTATCCATGATGTACTGTGAACTTCATTTCGTTTTTTTAATGGTCCTCTGGCAACGTTGGCTTTTCGGCGTGGGCACGCACTCTGGAAAGGTATCAGTGGGCAGTTGCAAACCAAGTAATTATCACCTGTTTGTTAATAAGACCTCTTGCCACTCGTGGTATAACAAATCGCTAAAAAGGTTCAACCCAACATATCTGCCGTTGCTGGGTCAACTCTCCAATGTCTTTTTGACGTGCTTCACGTCTCGTCAAACAGCTAACAAAAAATATTCAGGGAAGAAAAAATAGCAAATTGTTTGAAATAGCTTGAGTGAAAAATTCTGCTTTTCTTTCGAAACAAAGGATGGAATTCTTGTGTGGGATTTATGATATTGTTTTGTAGCGTCTAGTTTTCAGCGAGAAATGGGGGAGAAGTTTTCGTTTCGGTGGAAAATATCGCCAGATTGAGAGTAGGGGACCATGTAATGTACCTTTCTCTTTTCGGAGACCACAAACAATGATAATTGGGGTGGTCGACCCGATATATTGCCTGCTGTCTGAGAGTAGAGTGCGTTGGCTTACTAAAATTTAAACGTATATGATCCCATGACAAGGGGGCCATGGCTATCGACTTATGGGAAAACCTTGGTGAGAAGTCACCTTCACATTTGGCGAAGTTAATAATAAGGTGATTCGGAGGTGGTGAAGGTTAATTCTACGGAATGGAACTTGTATGGCACTCAGGATGTCATTACGTCATCGATCCAATTACTTCTTATATGATTTGACAGGTTAATTACTAAGGTTTGCGACTTGTAATTTAATCAAATAACCCGAAGACTAAGATATTAAAAGGGATAAAAATTTGACTCATAGTAGCGTTAAACTGCTTTCGGAAATAGGATAATAGACGATATAATCAGAAGTTATGGTACTGCTTTCCCTTACACTTCCATGAAGATATTCTCCACATGCCACAATCCATGACCTATGAACCCCTAGGGATAGAATATTTAGAGTTGCCCTAAACCATAATCAGAAACCAGGCTAATTAATGATAATAATTCTCATAATTAATAAAAATTCTGACTTATACTACGGACAATTTACAGGGACTAAATCAAAACTAATAGAAGTTTAATTACACTATGATGGAGAGATATGGTAGCTGGCTCCATTAATTTTACTAAATAGCTTGGCGACAGAATATGGAGAGGAGGGTTAGGAGTCCATGATTCCCTCGCTTATAAATTGGTGAAAGTGAATTCAAAATAGATGTGAAGTTATATTAGCGCATGGAATGCGACATCATGCAGATAATATTTAAATAAGGCGTGGTGGGGAGACTGGAAAATACTAAGTTTACACAATAAAAATTACACATTAATAAATCGTTAGAAGTAGATCCTTTTCATCACAGTGGTAGACAAGAAAATATTAGAACAAACTTAGAATATGTCATATATGGTGGTCTATAAAAAGAACATACGATAAGTAACCAATCCACAACCGGATTACTGTTAGACCTTTGTGTTCCTTATGCTAATTAAGAGACGATACCCCTGGCAGATTCTAACTATCGATTCTGTGTATCGGCAATCCGCGAATCTATTAGGAATATATGTTTTTCATTTTCGATTGTTATTATATTGTGTAAAGAAGATATTTTTAAATTTTTAGTGGAATAGTTGCATCAATATTATGTTGCCTTTATTTACGTTGCTTTGCCATTCCTGTTTTAAACGTGTCACATTGCTTTGGAAATTCTCTCCCAAAAATCCTACCTTCGAAAATTTACCAACTCAATAAAGAGCCTGGAAGTGAATTATTTCAAGTTTCGATGACAGCTTACCCTGTTTATCGTCACCAAAACACTTCTTGCCATCCATCATCATCATAAATTTGCTGCATCCCTCCTGATCTCAGTTTCTTAATTTATTCAGATGGAATTATCTTCTCTTATCATACCTATCTTATATCTGTTTCTTTAAACCACGTCTTCTTTTGCACATCTTCCCCTCACTTTCACTCCTTGCCTTCTTCTTCTCATCAAGTCCTAGGACCCTAAGTTTGCCTTCTCTCACCAGAAACACTTTCAAGTGAATTTTTTTTTCTAAAATATTACCTACAGACTCTTTGTCCTATAAAATGTTTGTTATCAAAATATTTTTCATGAAGTTATATGGCATGGCGACCAAATGAAACCCAGCAAATCCTTTGAAGGTATTGAAATTATCATGACACTCTTAAGCAATTGGTTCCTTTAGGTATTGCTTTTGCCTACGGATAGGGAGGAGGAAATAAAAATAGTCTAGAGAAGCATCTAAAATTTCTCTTTCATTGGTATGCGATAAAGTATTCTGTAAATGCATATGCGGCGATCGTATGCGGCTGCCCAAACGAAGTCACCATAAATTTTATTATAATCAAGAAACTAAAGATATTGTTCCTTATACGTTAATTATATAATGGCACACGTAATTTTAGAATTGTCGTTTTGCATGATTTATTGCTCGTATCACATTCCACTCCGAAACGGGAAATACATGATTAACTTCATTTCATTAGACACGAGAAGACTTTTAATGCAGACGAATGAGCCGCCGTGATAATTATAGGTCTCCTTATGCACATAAAAAGGTAGCTCACCATTCGTCACGTGTGACGGGATATTTCAGCTCACGACAGTGAGTTTCTCAAACCGAAGTAGGAAATTGCTTCATTACTACCGACTTCGCGGGAGATTATGTGCACAATAATTTCCACGCTTTGCTTCATCATCATCATCACCACGCAGTCGATGTAACAAGAGGGGGGGGTTTAGACCCAAGGGAGGGCCGAGAGGAAGGGAAGGGGGGGAGGGTGGCGAGAGAGAGAGGGCCGTGAAGGAGGGCTTAAGTAGAAAGGGCATTAGGTCCGTGGGGGCAAAAAATTGTGATGAATAAAACGCGAGTTTTGACCACCTCCATCATCTGCCCGCCTCTCCTCTGACTGACCTTCTGCCCATCTGCCCAAAAATAAAAAGGGCTCTGGACCTTTTATCCCTCACGCCCAATTTCATGCATGGAGATGCGCTCAATTAATCCAAGTCACGCCGTGATTGTGCGAGTGTGTGTGTGTGTGTTGGTATTAAAGGAGGGCTTTGCAAAAGGACGATCGAAAATCCGTCTCTTCTATCCTATATCCTCCTCACCTTATGGCCGATCCCCTTCCCTTCAATACAATACAAGCGTGCACCTCTTCCGCAAGGAGAGGGAAAGCATACTTCTTTCTCTTCACCTTCTCGGCTTCTTGCGTCGTGTGTACGGGATTTCCGTTAGGTGATGTTTACGGACGGCTGAGGAAGCCCATGATTCGTTACGATGCTGACGAAGTGGTTCTGACGAAACGCTGAAGGATTCGGGGGGTCGTGCCTGTTCTTTGGGGCAATTCAGAATGCCATGAATTTGAAACTTAAAAGGTCCCGCACGATTTACAAAATTTGCGACACATAATAAACATACATTACGTACAATAAGCGCTTTGTTAATACGTGAATCGTCATTTGTCAAAAACCTATTCATAACGGAAAAAAATTGCTCGAAATAAACAGTGAACAACCAATGACCTTGGATACACATTTCTAAACATCTGAGTGATACTGGCGAATTAATCTGTCATTTCTATGTTAATTGCATAATTAAGAGAAAAATATAGCTCGAAAAGCGGTGCCCGCTAAATCTTAAACCGTATCCCGTTGCGCATTCTAAATTGGAATAATATGTCTACCCTCGCGCAAAAGACTTAATCCAGTTGTTTTGACCACGATCTGGTATTCTAGATAATTTACATGTTGTGATCAATATATTGATAGAATGTTTGCGATGGACTTTAATCCGTCCGGGCAGATGGCATTGGTCCGCTCATTTGTGGGTATAGTTCACAATTTCAATTAACTGATCAATTGAGACTCTTGCAGCAGTTTCGAAAATTTATTTTAATTCGGAACGTTTGCGTGAGCAAACATGATAATGATACACCCTTATTCCAGATTATTTCCAAACATTTGCATAATAATAAAATAAATTAGGAGTCGGAAATTATTAATTTGTTGCTAATATAATTTCGGTTTTAAACTAAATATTATTTGAATTATATGATTGTTTGTGAACGCGGCGTGCTACTATTTGAAGTGCCTTAGCATAAGTTTATAATACATCGTTGAAACAAATCTTCGGTTTCAAACTTTTATTGATACATACATTCAAGTTATGGGGTTTCTTTGTAATTTTCTTTGCAGTTTTAATATGCATCGAAGTTATGAACAGAGAAATATCTTTGTTTGTGAATTTCTTAAACGTGGCAAGTCCCAAAATATTCAAATTACAAGGACGTACAAATCACTCGAACATCACAATAGAGTGGCTAGTTCCCTTCCCGTTAGGCTTCTCAATTGGAAATGGCGGTGCTAATATAGAGTATAATAATTTAAAGATATTTATCTTAATTATAGAAATAACGATCCTATATCGCATCCAAGCCCCCTATCCCTAGTGGGATCTGGAGGATGATTTATGTGTCGCTGTGGTTTTTATGATAACCTACCCTTGTCCCAGGGAATATAATATTAATACGGTGAAAGATGTTTCATGGCTCTTTGACCCTTGCCGCAACGTAGGGTTGTTCCCGAGCTACCTACGTCATATAGGGAGATGTGTGGATGACGGACGGAGTGTAGTCACGCAATCTCTAATGCGTAGAGAGAGTGCTTTGATGCAGCAAAAACACGGTTGAGAAGTTTATCTAAATGTGATTTTGCTTTTAAAGGGGGAGCATCAAAGAATATAATAAACATGAATCCCGGGAAGTATGGGACTGTTACGTGGAAATGGGTGTGCAAAGTTAAATCCATGGCAATCAGGAGATATGACAATTTTTCCAAAAAAGCAGTATCACAAAAAGAGAGAGTGACCATGTTTGAATACAGTTACATTAATAAGTTCAATTTTTTGAGTAAGAATTTAAAATTGTCCAACAGGAAATTAAATGAAGAGGCATATATTGTTGAAGTTTTTGTGGAATGATACGAATGTAACGGATCCTACATTAATAATTATTTTGCAATCAGATATTGTTGTACTAGAGTTATCATTAAATATCATCATGATCAATTAAATATCATTCTGGCCTTTCTGGGGAGAACGCTTTGTGGACCATATTGTTCGAATGAATTGGGGATTTTGTACTCGTTATATATCGAGATTGATCGTAATTAAAATAATAAGATAAATATGTAATAAAAAATACGCTTATTGTAATCGCATTATACACATTTTAAATAATTTGCTTGAACGACGATGAAAACTTTCGATATGAATATTAAAAACTCCAACTGATATAATATACATATATTCGCTGAATCTACGCACAATAGAACCAGAGAACATTTGTCCTGTTGTGTTAATGGTTCTTTAAAATCAAAACCATCGTGAATGACACGCAAAAAGTAGGTAAATTCTCTTTTACACCGCAATTACCTTCAAAAGGTTAGTTTATATAACGTTTGGAATTATGACGCAGGAAATGGAAGAGGAAAATAATATTTATATTTCAAATTGGCCTAGAGGGGATGCTTTTTTGCTGCACGGGTATAGATCTACTCCACCCTTACACTGAAAATTATGGCACTTCGCTTGAATGTCCATATCCTTTCATACTATGTGACAGTTATGCATGACACTATTTTCGCCGTTATTTGGTTGAATTTCTACATTATATTGATAACAGAAACACATCAATTCCACATTTAAGATTTTATGACGAACATGGTATCGGCCATCGGTTCTATATGACAGTTGTTAATAAAATGTTGGACTCGGTTTTAGAATAATATGTGAACGGAATAATCAGTTCAACAAACTGGCTATTAAATTCAGTGTACTGAAATATAACCGTTCACATTAAGAAGTAAGTGTTCATAGCTGTGTGTACCCTTTATGTAAGGGTATAATTTAGGGTATTGTATAACAGTATGAAATCGGAAGCACACATCTAGTTATCCAGTGGCCATGTATTACACTCTAAATGTTGCTTGGGTTAAATCAACAGTGAGAATGTAGTTCAAAATTATTTCCCGCAAAAATAAGATTGTAATGAGAAGAGGGTTCTTGTATAAAAAGTATAGAATGAAACCGACTAGCAAATCAAATCACAGCAATCAACTCAAAGACTGATGTTATGGGGATGGTGCGGCATTCCTAACTAAGGCCAATATCGTGTTAAATTCACATATTGGGTTAGGGCAGTCGGTTCCATATCCAACGCCTCATGTGGCTTCCCGAGAAGATTTAATCGCAGAAAAATTTAGGTGAAGTCAAGAAAAGCCTAAGGTGTCCAGTAATATCACCCAGAATCAAACACGCCCTCTGCTAAGTAACACAGCGTTTCATACAGGTAATTGAAATAGTCTGTGACTTTAGATTGTACCAAATAAATATATTTATGTGTATGGTTATAGGTGAGGTCATCGCTTTGTCTAAGTTTTTGAGGAAAAATGTAGATTTGGACCGTGATTTAGAAGTCGTCACTTGTTTAGTCAAAAATACGCCAAAAAATGCAATGAATAGAAAACAGGACAAATAATTGAAACTATTAAGGATTGAATCAAATGGGAAATAAACTCCAAATATAGATCGTCTTATTCTCTGAAAAATTATAGAATCCTCCATGAAGCAGTTACGATTGTACTAATATCTATGTTTTCCATCATTTGGATGTGTCCCAAGTGTCTTGGAGACCATTGAATGTTTTTTTTAGAACTTGCTTTGTAATTCTCCGGGCGCGTAGTCAACAAGAGCTTGCGTTAAAAACTCGAAGAAAAAGGCTTCCAACATTATTCTAGATTGATTTATTGCATACGAAGGCTAAGCACAAATATTACTGAAATTTTTTATTCGGAATATTTTCTATGGCAAGAAAATGGTTTGGATACAAAATGGTAAAAAGGTAAGGAAATATTCCTAAGGAGACTGAATTCCGTAATCCGAGAGTTATTTCTTTAAATAAGCAATTTTCTTGCATATCGCATTTTTCTCACGTATAAACTGAAATCTGTGATGCCACAAACTAGTTTGCAGAGGCTAAGCAATTTCATATAACGGTAATAGATGCCTTCCTAACATGTTTAACATGATCGTATAATGTCCATAACTCTCTTACCACTCTCATTTTTCATCTTTGTCACAGTCATAATATGCTAAATGTAAGTTTTATGTTATCTCGTATTTGCTCCTTCATAAACAGTGTCTTTTTAATGAAATTAGATTTATCCAAATAATGAATTTTCTGCTAATGAAATAATAATAGAAATCCAAGTAAATAGTCTTCTCCAAACAGCAGTTATTGGGTGTTCTGCCCTGTATTTTTTATTACGTCTTCATACTGCTTCATGTATTGGAATTCCTAAATAACTTGCCCAAGATGCAGCACAGCGATACCTATGATAAACACCTTTAAATCTATGTTTCCACGAAAAATGTATTCTAAAATTGGGTTTCCGTAATATTTACGCGTACAATTTTGCCCTCATACCCGTAGTTACTCTGCATTAATGGTCATTCTCGCTCTTTTCCCAACGCTTTCAGCCTATGACGGTTTACCAGTACACATTTACTATTCAACGATGTTTCGAAAAACGTGAAATGAATACATTTTTCCCCTACATTTGTATATTTGGGGGTTAAAATATTTCTAAAAAGTGAACACTAAGGTTAGAATGGCAATTCCTATTGACTATTGTATAAAATATCGGGTGAAATTTGACTCCAGTAGCCAAAGAACCTAAAAACAAGTAGCATAGTTACTGTTCTAAGAACCTTGAAAACGTGTCGCATGATCCACTAATCGGTTGAACACATTGCTTTTATTTTCTATCAAAGTTTTACTTAACGGGATTTCTAAAGGTACCTCTACCATTTCACACTCGATTGATGTTTTTAATATTACAGACCGATAATAGTATGAGCACGGGAAAAATATTTCTGTGGTTAGGATAGTAGAAGATAATTAATGGAAGAGATTTCTGACAGGGGCTTTAAGAATATCTTTTTCTGATTTATATTAAATCAGAAAAAAATATTATGTAAACGCGTCCTATCATCTTTAAGTGGCCTGTATTCCGAGAGTTACAGATTTATAGTTACTTATATGAATCCCTCGGGCATCAATAAGTTGCTTCCGTCAATGTAGAAACTCTAACCAAGTTAGAAATGAAGCAGAAGGGTGGATAAATGCTGGAGTCAGGCAGAATGTGGGGATCTTGGGTGTGAGGCTGTCGGGCGACTAGTGATCGCCTTTTGGGCGTGGTGGCTCGGGAGCTAATAAGTTTTCCTACGCCGATGCCGCTTGTAGAGAGGAGGAGGTTACGAGGTGCTGCCGTACTTCATCTAAGTTCGCCCTCTCTTCCCCCTCACGCAACCTAAAACCCCTTTGCTGGTGGTTTGGGTGAGGAAGAAGGGGGCGATCGCCGCTCTAACTCTTTTTATCTTTTGTTCCCCTTTGTCCGCACGACCTCTCTTCCAGCAGCTTCCTTCTCTCGGCCTATAATTCTTATCACTTTATCTTATCGTAATCAGCCCAGTTCCCTCTTCAATAATCCAGATGCAATGCCAATGCGGATAGGTGTTTCGATTTACTTACGTAGGAATGTTTGTGCTCAGGATGTTTTTGCAGTATCTCGAAATTTGATTCTTGCCCCTGGGGTCCGCCATGCTTTCTAACATTTGCATATCAGAAAGAGTTTATACTTGGATAAAACGCCAATAACGTTTGCGGAAATTTTGCCTCAGTTTAATTGCTTCTCAAATTTTACAAACTATAGGTATATACCTGTATGTAAGTAGAAATGTGTGTGAGTCGCGGTAGTCCAGGAGATAGAGTGTTGGACTACTTACCGGATCGGTTCGATTCCCTGGTGAGGCACTCTGGACACCTGTAGCTCCACCCAAGCTAGTTGATTTTTCGGGTACCAGATCTTCCTGGGAAACCATAACCGGCCCAGGGAAAGGAACTGGCCCCCCTACCCTGATGTGTGAGTATTCACACGCCGTATAGGGCTTGGTACATGGGTGAGCTCTACCATCACCTACTAAACCGACCTCCGGGTTGATTACTGTGTTTATGGTTATATATATATATATATATATATATATATATATATATATATATATATATATATATATATATATATAAAGCTTATATATATATATTTTTTTTTAAGTAATCTACCGGTTAAGGTAGGTTTTTGGATGGACCCAACTATCAAACAAACATTTTGTGACTCCCCACCTAGCAAACTAATCTATATCAGGTCCCTCTTCATCTCGGTGTACTTCTTTCCTCCCTTCATCTCGTCCAACATCCCTATCCTGTTCCTACCCTTACCTCGCTTGCCCAACATTCTTCCCTCTATTACCCTCTTCAACATTCCACTACCGCTCAATACGCCCTTCATCCATTTTTCCTGCCTCCATAGGATTTCTCTCAACAAACCCCTCTCCTCCCCCACCATTTCTAGTACTTCCTCATTTGTTTTCCTTTTGGTCCATTTCACCTTTTCCATTCTTCTCCACACCCACATTTCAAAAGCCTCCAATCTACGTATATCCTCCTGCTTCAGCGACCACGTTTCCGCGCCGTACATAGCTACGCTCCATATCAGAGTTTTTACGAGTCTTGTCTTAACATCCCTACTCAACGTCCCCGTCATCAACTCCCTCCTCTTTGAGAAAGCCTCCTTGCCTAGCGCAATTCTTCTCCTTACGTCCCTACCACTTTGACCGTGTTGGTCCAAAACACTTCCGAGATATGTAAACTGTTCTACCTGCTCTATTTTTTCCCCGCCTATTTTAATATTTAGCTTAACCTTTTTCTTTCTGGAAAATCGCATAACCTTTGTTTTATTAATATTTATTCTCATCCCATATTTATCGCACTGAACCTCCAATTCACTCAACAATGCTTGCAACCCCTTGGCTGACTGAGCAACTAATGCTTGGTCATCAGCAAACCTAACCGATTTTACGAATTCCCCTCCGACTTTCATTCCTACCTCCAGTTCTTCCCATGCCTCTTTAATCATTTCCTCTACATATACGTTGAACAGTACCGGTGACAATGGGCAACCCTGCCTTACACCTCTTCCTAACACTGCCCATCCGGACTCTCCGTTCCCCACTCGCACCTGAGCAGTCTGAGACATGTATAGGTTGCGGATCAGTCTCCTGTCCCTCCAATCCATTCCTATTTTCTGCAATACACGCATTAATTTTTCCCAATTCACTCTATCAAACGCTTTTTCGAAATCTACAAAACAGGCAAAAACGTCCTGATTGTATTCTATATTCCTCTCGACTAGTGATCTCATTACTGCAATGGCATCACGCGTACCTCTTCCTTTCCTGAACCCAAACTGATTATCCCCTAAGTAATCATTTGCCTTACTCTCTATCCTTTTGTTGATGATCCTGAGAATAACTTTAGCTGCGTGGGATATCAAACTTATTGTTCTGTAATCCTCACATGACGAAGCCTTTGCCTTTTTTGGAATAGGAACTAACACCGATCTCACAAAATCTTCCGGCCAGATTCCTTCCTCATAGATACTACGAATCAGTCCATATATGGCCTTCTTCCCACCTTTCCCTAACCATTTCAACATTTCTACAGGAATATTGTCCACCCCCACAGCCTTATTTGCTTTCATCTCCTTTAATGCCCTTTCTATTTCATCGTCGAGTATGCCTGGACCTAAGCTATCTTCTTCTACGTCATGTTCCTTTTCTATGTCTAACCTTGTCGGCCTAAGTTCTTTACCATACAGTGTTTCTATATATTCCTTCCATCTCTCTTGGATTTTTCCTGGTTCAACTATTATCTTACCCCATTTATCTTTAACTGTTAGCACACATCTTGCCTTCTTACTTCCCGTACTTAAAATATATATATGTATACAATTTTTTAAATATATATATATATATATATATTAAAAAAAATTGTATACATATATATATTTTTTATATATAGCGGGTCGCGGTGGTCTAGTGGATAGAGCGTTGGACTACTGACCGGAGGGTACCGGGTTTATGTATATATTAGTTTGTGAGATTAGTGCTTCAGTTTCAAACAAAATTATTCACATCATTAACGAGTAGAATTATTTAAAATGGCAACTTCAGGTTGTGTTAAATGTACGAGGGCCATCCGGAAAGTAGTACCCGTTCGTGAAATAAAGACACAAAAGTAAATATTAACAAACATAAAAAATTTTATTTGAAAGAGGATACTTTAAACTACTTCTCAACATAATCTCCAAGCAAATTAAGGCATTTGTCATAACGCGTGACAAGTTTCTGTATTCCTGCTGCATAGTCCTTCGCCGCCAGCTCATTGAGATACAGGGTCACTCCTTCTTTAAGTTCTTCATCGCTGTCAAATCTTTTTCCTGCCAAAAAGTCTTTAAGCTTTGTAAAGAGATGAAAATCTGAAGGGGCCAAGTCCGGGCTATACGGTGGATGGTCGAAAGTTTCCCATTTGAATTGCTGCAAAAGTTTTTGTGTTATCCCAGCTGCATGAGGCCTGGCATTGTCATGAACGAGAATGACACCAGTAGACAATAGACCTCGCCGCCGATTTTGTATTGCCCGCCGTAATTTCTTTAATGTTTCACAATACGCATTGGCATTAATAGTGTCTCCACGGGCCATAAAATCAATAAGCAATACACCTCGTCGATCCCAGAAAATGGTTGCCATGAGTTTCCTGGTGGACAGAACTGTCTTGAATTTTTTTGGTTTGTTTGGTGAATGAGCATGATGCCACTCCATTGACTGTCGTTTACTCTCAGGTGATGCATAACAAACCCATGTTTTGTCACCAGTAATTATGCGAGTCAAGAAAGAGTCTCCTTCATCAGAATAACGTCCCAAAAACGTCAGTGCTGCAGCCATACGCTTGGTTTTGTGCTCATCTGTAAGCATGCGAGGGACCCATCTTGCACAAATTTTTGCATAATGCAGATGGTGTTTAACAATTTCATGAACAATTGTTCGAGAAACATTGGGAAAATGCTCACAGATGTCATCAATTGTGACGCGCCGATCGTTCCTCACGAATTCGTCAACTGAGCTCACCAGTTGGTCTGTAATGACAGACGGTCTCCCCGAACGCACATCGTCGTGTGTGTTCCCCCTCCCCATGTTGAAGTTGCGACACCACCGCCGAACAGACGACTCGTCCATTACATTGTCTCCATACACCTCCTTTAATTGGCGATGAATATCACATGGGCGAACGTTTCTTGCATTGAGGAATTTAATCACTGCCCTCACTTCACAACTGGCGGCGTTCTCAATTTTTTTAAACATTGTAAACAATCACAGAAACAACACAGGCAATGCTAGCGTCACGCAACTTGGCTCAGAGAAGGCAGACAAGCCACTGAAGCTATCTGACCTCGTCCAGCGGCTACTCGCGTCGTCAGCACTTCATGCGGCACGAACGGGTACTACTTTCCGGATGACCCTCGTATGTTTGGTGTTTATTCGAAAAAGTTATCCGCATAGGAAATACTTCGCCCACCAATGGGTCGGATGAGTACGGAGATACTCTGTAGCCCTTACTCTGACGGCGGCCGCCTTCACCGAGTGATCCACTCGACTACGACCGCCCGTTATCGACTACAACCTGCACACTCTTGCGGCTCTTAGCATTCCTACGTCTCCCTCTCCAATGGTTTCTGCCGGTAATGTCGCTAGTCTCACCGGGCCAAAGCTCCTTCAGATGTGGCCAATCGAGTGGCCCCAGTTAAACCACCTTTTTCATGTATTAATATCAGGGCAAGTGCATTATCATATTTATTTTCAATGGCGGTTATCGTCATTCAAATTTTGGTTTCATTAATATCAAATGAAACATTTCCAATTTTAATAAGCTTTCAGTTTATGAATATTAAAAAAATTTCTTGAATAGAAATAGTAATTTCGCATAGATAAGATTGATGAAGAAAATGTACGAATTTAAAACAATATATAATCAGTGAGCATAGAATCTGCATCAACCTATTGAATTCACGAAATTCCATTTAAAAACTGATTGATAATTTTAGGAAACTAATAGAATTGTTTAGCTAATCAAGTTTCTTTATGTATCATCAAATATCGCTAAATTTATACCATAATTAAATGTTCTCGAAGAGTAAAATTAATTTTTAGTAACACACAAATGATTTAATGTTGGCAGTCACTTTTCTTAATGAACTACCTAGCTGTAATCGGTTTGTGTGCAATCGGAATTGCATGTGGCGCACCTTCGATTAAAATAAAATTTTCATTCACCTATGGATCTCACAAAGCATTTTTAATCATCATATTTTATTGCAAGCCCTGTGGTATTCAGCTCTCGTTATGAATAATATTGTTAGTGATTAGATGTGAGACCTTGAAATTGTATTTTCATAATAATTAGGATCTGCCGAAAAACTAACAGCATGAAATAAATAATACGTATGTATATTATTATATTTATCACTTTTTGTATTGCAAGTCATAAACTGCTTAATACACTGGAGCCCTTACACAAAAATAATCTTCTTCGAATTTTATTGCCTGTAAGAAGACCGTAGACATTACAAATACTAAAAATCTTGCTACCTACTTTTCAAAATGCTGCCCAGAAGCAAGGTTGGCTTTGGTGACTTAAATAATTCAGCGAAAAGATCCGGATTTAAATTAAAACCATTCATTTCCTTATCATTTTTCGTTCATTTTTTGAAGATAGTTACTCTATCCCTTCCCTGATATACCCATACATTTCTCTTTCCTTCCCACCACATCGTTTTTCTTTCCTCCCCAACACTCACACTCTTGAAACTTCTGCCTTCTCATCCCACTTTCCACTCCATCCCACCTCATTCTCGTACTCTTCGGAAGGTAATCCTTTCTAGAGGGCTACGAGCGACCTCGCCATCATCCCTTCTCTGCCCTTCATAATCATCATGGCGATACTTTTTCTTCCCCTTCTCTATCCATTCTCCCCTTTTCTTTCCGAACCAACAGTATCCTTTTATTCTTTTATCTTTCCACCAACCCTTTTGGGACCCTCATACTTAATACCCATGCTTCCTCCAGGCGACCTTTTTATGATAATTCCTCCTCTTGCTCCCATCAATCCTTCGCTCCGGGTTTTTCCTTTCGAGGGGATTTCTACTCATGAAATTTTTATCCTTCTACGTGCTTATGAGCATAAATCTAAACTTATATACCAATAAGTATGAAATGTTCTTGTATCGTTAACTCATTCATTAATCTATTCCCTTGTTGACATGGGGAAATGTGAAATATTCTTTCCATGGTGATTCAAATAACCGCTCAGGAGAAAGTTATGTCAATAATTCAATTATTATTTAGGTTGTTTATACGTACTTTTAAATTATTTGCCAAATTGGTGATGATGCTCTTCCATGAAGCGAATGTGTACATACAAATGAACGCAGTAGCCCAGCTCAGTCTTTCGCTCCTTTTAATTTTAACCATCGTTAATATAAGGTGCATTTGCTATGCTTGTGGATTCTGATACAAAAATAGTAAATAGCTACTAAAATTGATCCTTTGGCTTTCGCAGTGTCTACCTGATGATTCCATGCTGTTTTCGGGAATTACGGTGGCGTAGTTTAGTTGATGGACAAGTGTTTCGCCCCCAGTCCCGGAGGCGTCTTTGCTTCGACCTGAAGAGGCCTCCAGGATTGGGGGCGAAACAGTTGTCCATCGGCTAAACTACGCGACGGGTATTCCCGGAAACAGCATGGATTCAGATACTCAAATTGTTAATCTTTTGAGACTGAAACGTCTTCTAATATGGGAAAGATTTTACATAAAAATTGCTTTAGTAGATATGTAAATGCTATTATTCAATATTTCATGCTACCTACTCCCGTCTCTTCAAAACTCCATTGTCAAATACTTAGACCTCACTTTCACTTTGTCTTGTGGTGCTTGGATTCCATGAACTCTCTCGGCCTATCCAGAATTCATTCAACTCTCTTTGGCTCGAGTTCAGGGGCCTTTATCACTCTAGTGTAGTCTCTATTTAAGTTCCTGTATTTTCATCATTTTCTGTATGCTCGAACTTAGTCGTAGACCGAAGGTGGGACAAAAAATGGTACTATTCCCATAACCTAAATTTGTGTGTTTTTTAAATAGTGTAGGGCCTAGTTCAAACGCAACTATACCTACTCACATAAAGTTCAATCCTCGGATCGAATGTGTTGTTCTTTTTGTTTACATTGGAATTACCTGGTGCTCAGGAAATAATCAATTGAAAATTTTAATTCAATTAGTGTTCTTATGTGTTCGCCAGCCTCTTGAACTTTTATTTTCAACATGCATCGCAAAGTAAAAGATACCTTAAATTAGTTTATTCAGTAGAAAGAGGCATGAAACATATCTAAATTCATCGGTGAATTAGGCTTTAGAATGGTGATTCACCCGTATTACTCCAGCAATAATTACTCCAGCAATAAATTACTCCAGCAAATCCTGGGCTAAAAGTTCTTGAACAGTGTTATTTCCGCATCAGGCTCCCATCGAACAAGTCAGGCACACATTGTGTTGTGACGGCAGAGGTTTTTAGGACAGCTTAAGGTATGGTTTTTCGGAAGGTATCCGTGACCTTTCGAAGAGCTGAAATAACTTCTACTGTACGCCAAGAGAAGTACATATGAAGCTTGTATGAGTGAGAACCTTTAGTATTCAAGAAATTTCGAAAAAAAATATTTTAGTTTTAAGGTTTTCTTTTGACTCACCCTTCTAGATTCAATTTCATAGTATCAACTATAGGAGCCTCCATCTTTTTCCGCTTATTCAACTTGCACAATTAGTCTCATAGCACTATGGTTACATCACTCGATTAACATACGAAATTCTTCTGTTGTTTTTTCGCACGATGGTACATGTGCGATTTATTTCTCATTTCGCGAAGCTTCGTTCCCACTTTGCTTTCACTTTCCGGCCGCGTTGCCTTTAGAGCTCCCCAATAAAACCTTCCTGGTCGACTAATAACTTCTCAACCGTTTCCGTGCACTCCCAACAGATTCATCCGTTCCATACACATTTCAGCTCACTCCCATCGCTCAGTTTGTTTACCTTTCCGGGAAAGAGAAAGTCAGAAGTATAAGTTCGCTACCCCAAAAACTCCCTCAATGAGTTTGCCGTTCCCGAATTAGTCGTCATCCTCTGTATCTTGCCGAGCGATGGCAGCCGGCAGGTTCCCCTCTTTCGCGGATAATTAAGGGTGGATATTTGCCCAGTGGCCCCACCCTTTCTTCTCGCGATCTTTTTTTTTCAGTAGTTGTATTTAAATTTTAGGTGCTCCGAATATAGAGGTTCCAATAGTTGTCATTTATCTCCTTGGTCAAGCCACACTAATGAATAAGGGTTATAAATTTCTGTACAAATTGCAGTTGTGCACGTATAATATAATTTAATTAGTTTTAGAAGGAGTCAGTTAAACTCGGCTTTTAAAGAGCAATGATTTTTACGTTTTAAATGATTATCTGCTAAAATATCTTTCATTAGCGCGTTCAGTTTTTCCCCTCTAAAATGACGAATCAATGATATAGGGTATACATTATTATTTACACTGGACATGATAGGATAAATAGAAGGCGTGCAACTCAATCAAACAAAATTATGCAAGGCATTTTATTTATGTGCCATTGTTTTGGCCCACAAGCGTCGCTAAACTTAACTACGTGTTCTCGATTTGTCTGGACACTCGTGATCGTTGGCTTCAAATATTTTCCCCACAGCGTAAGTTTTATTTTTAAAAATCATTTCTTCTTCGTGTTTGAAAGCATTGTGAATCTACTCAAAGTGGTACGCGCTATTTATGCACTGAAGACATATTTAGTAAATACTAGATTGAGGGGGCGTTAGGCATTGTGATTACTTTGCAAATTCCTCTACAGAACTTGACGCTACCCAACGATTTTCTCTTCCTCTAAAAAAATTGCTGAAAGAGTTAAAATAAAGTGCTCACAAATAAAAATTTCTGAAGAGGCAGGATATTTTTCATCCTACCAGATTTCAATATTTTACATTGAGCTGTGGGGATATCACGGAATTGGCCGAAGGTATAGGCACACATGCATACATATATGCACATGACCTTAACAGATACGGTCGTAATTCCTCTCCTTTTAAGTTTTGAAAAATTTAAGTTTTTTCAATCTAGTGATATCCCTATCAAATATTTATTTTTAAATGCATCAACTTTGTGACTTGTAAATGTCTTGTCCTGATAATTTTGATCCTCTACGATAATATAAAGCCAGAATTCAATAAAATTGATTAGTATTTGAATAATACGTAAGAATCTTAGTCTTAAATAATTATAGTTATAGACTCCGTTTCCTCTTGGCAGACACCATTCATTTTGATGTGATATTTTTTAGATTTTGCCATGACCTCACCCATTTCAATACATAATCTGTCAAAGAATTAAAGTGCCATCCGATCTGAAGTATATTGTCTTTCACTTCCCGTTTTTTGTGCGATTCATACAGTATAACATATGTGTCTCGTCAAGCCTTAAATACCAATTTCAATCGACTAATATAATTGTAAGGTAAGGTTTTATTATGGCTTGGGAATAAGTGCTATGATATAACTTTTCTTTGGTTAAAATTATCGTTAGATAAAATTTTCAATCGTGATTATGTCACTCGTCTCGTGGCCATAGAGAAATTTTGTTACGGCTTGTATCTAAGTAATGGTGGTAACAAATTGGATCACGGTAGTCCAGGGGTTGAGGGTTGGATTACTGACCGGAGGGCCCGGGTTCGATTCTAGGGGCGATCTGAACACCCTCAGCTCCACCCAAGCTATGTGATTTCTCGGGTACCAGATCTTCCTGGGAAGCCATAGCCTGCACGGGGAATGGAACTGGCCCCCCTACCATGATGTGTTAATTTCACGGGACGTTGAGCTTTTTACTGGGACAACTCTATCTATCATCACCTACCAAACCGATCTTTGGGTTGATTGCTATGTTTTTAAGTAACAAATGTTCAAATAATAAACATTAAAATTCTATGTTACGTGCATCACATGGAATCATCCCCTGCCAAAATATGATCCTGTAAAGGACTCAGTTTTCACAGTCAATGAGACTACAAAATCACAGGGTCATAATCCCAGGATATTCGCACACCTATTCACTACAGCATCTCAGCTTTATTTTCAAGGATGCACATAGGCACAGTATTCGAATGAGCAATCAACTCGCATATAAATGCATGGTTTCACCAAAGTTCATGCTTGTAGGTCGGCTAAACCCAATGCATATTGCGTCAATGTTTAAAATGAGGCCGTCCAAACTCATAAATCATACATTTTTTCAAATCAAATATTTCGGTCACAAACTTACTTTAATATTTTGATCACGAGTTATCTCGGGCGATATATTTATACGTTTGATGATACGCTCAGCTTTGATGACTAGGATAGTGAAAATAATTCTTGTCCGTCCCGCTGGTTACTTTTTGCGCGATCTAATGCCCGTTGGGGTGATGATATGCAGTTTTGCTGGGCCCATTATATCAGCATTGCTAGCAAGTTTGTAAGTGAATGTGGTATGCAAATATGTGATAAAAGTGAGAAAAAATCTTATAGCTAAGATCGCTCTCAGCCATTGGACTGTGAGAAGAATAGAGGGAGGATGTCGCGTCAAGGAAAATGGTAGGGAAAGGATGGAATTACCGAAAGAAGGGAAGGGAGAATACAGTGATTTCTCCGTAAGTGGACGAGCGCGTGACGAGACCTATATGCTGAAAAGGCCCAACTCTTGTGGTTTAATTAGAATTTGAAAGTTCCTCTCCTATTTAACAATAGGAGCTAGATGATAGAGGGTACGAAGTGACCACAGAGCAACTTCTCACGGATATGAGTATCAAGTCAACAACAGTCCTCGAAAAATCAATTCATTTGCTCTAACTCTCCATTTTGTTCTTCAATCATTTATTTCAAAAGTAGAAAAAATGCTGCGAAAATAGAAGAAGCGTGACAGGTATGCTGGAGGAATTAGGTTAGCAGCCCTTTGTTTCACGGAGAGAGCGCGGTGACTCTAGAAGTTTTAGAAAGGCACACGACTCCTGAATTTCCTTGCGACACCGAGGGAATTACCATGGTAATTGTAATGGTAATTTTGTTTGTCAAAAAATTACTTTGAAATCAATACGAGGGGGGGAGAAGTGACAGTAAACTTCCTCTTATGGTCTGTTCTGGATTTGAAATCAAGAATATTTCTCAAGACTAATATTCTGATTAATTAAACTGAGTTTTGCATATTCTTTGGTATTTATTTAGACAAATTTAATATTTTTTCAGCAAAGGTCCATTTTTTGCCATCAAGAGTGCGAAAAATAAAAATATTTCATCAAGAATGACTGAAACTTAAAAATCTAATACTAATTTTTATCTAAATTAATTTGAGCACCAAATAAGGAATTAAAGGCTAAAATGGTTTTTGCTATTGTAGGTTAGATATATTTCGTGAGAAGTAAAATTTCAGATATCTGTATCTACATTTACGCAATGCACCGCAAGCCGTCGCAAGGGTGTTTAGCGGGGGCTTTGAAGTCACTAACCATTCATGCACAACCCCAGTTATGTAACCTCTACACAAATGTTATTTTTATCATTAACTCAAAAAACGTTAATCATAAAAAAGAAGTTACTTACACGCAACAATATTCAATAACAGGATATGTATACATAACAAAGTTCCTGGCCACATTCATTACGATTCCCAAGAATCCTTTTTATGAATCTTAACTTTTTATTTGCTATTCCGCAAATTTCACGAATGTATTTCCCCGGGAAATATCCGTATTTAGCGTTATAGCCAAGTATTTTACGTGGTTATGTTGGTTCCCTGTAGGATGTTTTCGGGTTAAATACCCTTCCTCCAAAAATTATTGAAACACATTTAGTAAAATGTAATTCTTTCTCCCATGTCTCGGACCACTTTTGGATTGCATTTAGGTCGTTAGCTAATGATACTCTATCTTCATGACTGGATATTTCCCTATATATCACTGCATCGTCAGGAAATAGACGAAGTTCACTGGAAATCTGAGACCCGGTGTCATTTATATATAAAAAAAACAATAGCGGACGGATAACACTTCCTTGTGGGACACCCGAAATTACGTTTGCTGTGTTCGATGATACTCCATCTATTACGACCCTTTGCTCGCGGTCTGTTAAAAAGTCATCAATCCAGTCCCTTACACATTTATCATTCCCGTAGCTTCCCAACTTTTGGAGCACCTGCTTATGAGAGACTTGGCCGAATGCCTTTTTCAAATCTAGAAATATGGTATCGACCTGAGCGTTATTTTCTTCCGAAATCAAAATATCATGAACGAAAAGTGCCAGTTGAGTCTCGCAAGATCTACACTTTCGGAAACGTGTTGTTTTTGGCAATTAAATTCTGTGAATCTAGATATTTCATCACTGAACTTACATGTACTCTATGTGCTCTAAAATTTTCATGATATGAATGTGAGAGAGATGGGTCGGCAATTACTCGGATATTCTCTGTCACCTTTTGTAAATATTATTTCCATTCTCAAACTTTTTTGCTTTTCTTTATTTGAGAGGTCGTTGAAGATCTTTCCATATGCTCTTGATTTATCGGCAAGGGTAAAATATTAGGGGACATCAGATTTGGCATTCCGATGAACTATTAACACTTCCTTTTGAGTATCCATATTCAAATTCTGGTCTGAATTCTTGCGCTGAAAATATTTTTTCAGCGCAAATTTCCGGTCATTGATTATATTTTTCTGCTTTTTTGTCAAAATGCAATTGCACTGTATTTCTCGTAATTAGCTTCAATCATGACCAGAACTGTTGTTTTGATACCACCCTGGAATTCCGTTAGGATTTGACTTGAGACTAGCGAATCGAAGAATGAATAGGTTGACCCTGGCATTAGTAATTTATCAGAAAATTTTACATTATTTTTAAGATAAAAACAACCTACATTTTTTGCTAAACGAATTTAAATGACCAAAAAAGTATGGTTAACGTATGATAAAATTAGCTCAATTTAAATTTATTAAAGTGTAAAAGACATAATCATGTATTAAATAATCACTACCATCATGTGTGAAATTAATAACAGTGATCCTTAATACACTTCGTAATAGAAGTAATTGTCGGTACTTTGGTATCAGTTTCTAAATAAATTAATATTTTATAATTGTAATCCTTAATACGAATATAAGAGTAATCCTTAATACAGGTTATCCAGCACGATTAGTAATGGAAGTCATTGTTGGTACTTTGGCATAAGTAACGAAATAAATTAATAGTTTATAATAATTACCCTGCTCTTCCATTTGAGGGACTTTGCCGAATGCCGTTTTACAATCCATAAATATACATCTACATCTACGTAACGCCCCGCAAGCCGCCGTAAGGGCGTGTGGCGAGGGGTGTTAGGGCACCACCCGTAATTAAGAAAAAGAACTGCATGCAAAAGCCACAAATTTATAGTCCACCAACAAAACATAGTATACACTCATGTAAAAACCCTTACATCCCACACACATGAAAAAACAAACTACCAACGAACATACACATGTACCTACAATATACCTGATATCTTTGCAATGTTTAATTTTGTTCCCACTAGTACATTATATGTTTGAATATTTCTAAAGTGATTTCAGTTTCTTACTATTATGATTTCTGATTGTTCGGGGAAAGAGTGAGTTTTTGTATCTATCTGTACTGGAATCTATCTGCCTTATTTTATCTTTGGGTTCTGATCTACCTAAGTAGTGTGGGGCCATTATAATTCCTTTAGTGTCATCGTTAAACTCATTTGTTCTGAACCTTTCTAATAGTCTAAGTCTCGATTGTTCTCTTCGTATCTCAGGTGGCTCCCAAAAATAGACATCGACCTGTTATTTTCTCTCGAGGCCAAAAGATCACGAACGAAAAGTGTCAGTTGTGTCGGGTGATATTAAATCTAATGATTTTTGTTGAGGAATAGATACTTTTATATGATACTTGAGTAATAGATACTACTTCCTACAATATGCATGTGTTACCTTTAAATGTTCTTCATCGGCACTTCAATCCTTTGCATACCTCTCGTAAGAAACCAAACGGAAACTACCTGTCACTTCTAACTATTCCGGATGGGTCCCGATAACCACCATTCCATTGCATATCATCTGCACCGAGAAATTAATTGGGTGGTTTTGTCGAAATAGATATGAAATCAACATTGTGACTCATATTTCCATCGCACATAGATTTTTGTGATGGTTGATTGCTAAGAAATGCCTGAGAATAAACGATAAGAATCGGCATCTCCTCCAACCCGGTACGCCCAAAATCTTGACCATATTCTATGAATAATGCAAGTGATCAAAATAATATATTCGAGATCCATTTAAAAAAATATCTTCCACACTAATTGAAAAATATGGAAACATTTTGCTTTCCATCCGCGCTATATTTTCCTTCGCTCCCTTCAGGTTTCTCTCTGAATTTCACCCCTAGGAGAGTGCAAGATCCGAGTTCATTCGTTCGGTTATCTACTTTCTCGTCGTCTCCCACTCAACCCTGACGCCATTCCGTGGTGTCGATGGGGAAGCAGTGCTTCCTTCCCATTCCGGTTGACGTCTCCGGAGAGATCGCTCAAACTGAAACTACCGCTCACCCCAGTAACACTGGTCGGCTACTCTTTCCCGCTCCGTCCCTCCTCCCACTGCTATTGACCAGATAACACCTCGCGGCCGCCCGCTCACAAGCATCCAGTGCGTTCAACCCTCGGCGATCCCCCCCTCTTCTCCCACTATCCCCTCTCTTCCCTTTCCCCTCTCCCTCCCATCCCCATCCCGCACCCCTTCTCTAAGATTATGATCTGGGAACACAATTAAGAAGGCAACGCCTTTCTCTCTCTGCGGCCGAGGGAAGCTCGCAACTTGGGTCGGCCGCCTTTTCCACCATCACCTCCGCCCTCACGCTTCCCCCTCCATTTGCCCACTCTCCCAATTCTTCTCCTTCCCCTCGCCCTTCCACTGCCCTTATTACGTGGCCCATCCCGTTCCCCTTCGCCCAGCAGACCTTTGCCCCCGTCCGCTTCTCCCTTGCACAACGCCTCCCTCTTTCCCTCACCCCCCCTCTTTCCAACCTCATCCTCTCTTGCTCGCCTGCCCGCTCGTTAATATCACCACCGATAACGATCCAGTGAAATTTTCGTCCTCATGACGCCCTTAAGGGTTAGGGGGGAGGGAAGACGCTCCAGATGGGTGGAAAGGTGAAAGGTGGCGAGGGTGCCAAAGGGGGTGGGAGGGGGACTCGGGGAGGGGAGGGAAGATGGAAATATCACGTCACGAGAGCCAACAGGCGAAACCGTAATTTTTTCGTCGAATTTTCATTTTTTTCCGACGGTGGTGAAGGACGCGCGATGTTTCCTCTCCCCAAGTGTCTGCTTTTTTTCCTTTCCGTGAAGATTTGTTTTGTTTTAATTACCCGAGGATTATTTTATGCGGATCGTATCGCGTAAATAACGTATTAATAGCAGAGGAGCGTCTTCAGACCGCAAGTCGCCCATTTTTTATGCTTTCGAGAATATGTAAAGCAGCCCCCTTATCATGTTGATGTTTTAATTGTTACGCAGGTTTTACATCTCGCAAGAACGCTTACGGCAGGCGTGCTTTCACAGCAGAAAAATCTTTTCAGATGACAGAAGAAGAAAATACAACAAATTTTTTGCAAGTTGGGATTCGGAGTGAAGAGATGGTTACAGAAAGCGTTTTCTTAATTTCCTTTTCCTCAATTGAAGCATTGTTTAGGTACATTCTTATGCTGGAAATTAGTAATTCACCATGGACAATCAAGAAGGGCATGAAAAAGTACAAAACTATGATGGAAAAGGATGATTATTGGAAAATGGGACGAATGTATATATTTGGAGAACAAATGATAATAATATTGTGAAAGTCTTCACAAGTAAGTTTAGTTTTTAAAAGTGAACACTAACTCTAGCGCTAATGATCTTATTTTGATGAACAAAGTTAAGGAAAACTGTAGGTACTTGCAAATATCAATTCCTGATGGTTGCTGAACAGCAGAATATAAAGAGAGTAACTCTTTTTGATTGAATTTTTCTGCTACATCTAGATTAAATTGTTTTCACATCTATATATGACTGCTTTCAAACAGTTATATTTATACCTAAGGGCGAAGCATCATATACCCTATTGGATTTTCCAGAAATATCTGGATTGCCGTAAATCACACGGCTTTCGTCATGCTGATGGTGTCCAGAAGCATCACCCGAATTTGAGGGATTGTGGTAGCTTTTTTGGTTGAGTTTCCAGTTTCTGCCCGGATTTATGTATATATCGGGTGGTATCTACATCTACATCTACATAAGTACCCTGCGAGCCACCAAAAAGGTGTGTGGCAGGGGGTGTAGCACCATGAGGGAAGGGTAAGGGTTGAGGGGGTTGGGAGTTAGGTGAGGAAAGGTGGGGGGAACCTGTAGGAAAAAAAAATTTATATATACATATATATATGTATATATACACACATACATATACATACATACATACACACATGTATACACATCCTCGCGAAGTCCCTAACCTGTACGTTAATACTTATTGTAATGAACTAAGTCCTGGGGAATTTCGACTACGAGCATAAAGCGTATCTTTGCGAAATTGCCCAAAGATACGAGCGTATCTTTGGGCAATTTCGTATAAAATCCAAACGTTGAAGGACAAGGTTATCGAAACTTTGTGGCGGATTGTAGGTGGCGTAAGGAAAGAAACTCACCCCATACCTGTGGATTAAACACTACATAAGCCATTACCCGGTGTAATGTTCTGCCCTTACCTATGAAAACCAACTTCTAGTGTGATTTCAGTGTGATAAATCTTATATGGAGCCCTACACCCTTAATGGGCTACGTGCTTGTCTTCGATTGAATATCAAAGAATGATGAAATGTTTTGTCTCCGGTGTAACTTTATGGAATTTGCATAGCATATTGAAATGAAATTAAATGATTGACTTTGTAATTTCACACAAAATGTGTGAAATTACGAAGTCAATAATTTCATTTCAATATCAAAGAATGATAATAAATTTGTATTTCGACATGCTCATTCCGATTACTTTATACAATAATACAGGTTGTACAATACCTGTATTCTGTCTTTTCAAAGTTTATTTTCTCACTCAATTTTTCTAGCACTGTTCTCTTTAATTTCTTTTGTAAAA
This sequence comes from Hetaerina titia, assembly GCA_037158775.1. Taxonomy (NCBI): domain Eukaryota; kingdom Metazoa; phylum Arthropoda; class Insecta; order Odonata; family Calopterygidae; genus Hetaerina; species Hetaerina titia. The sequence goes on along the minus strand of CM073771.1, from coordinate 32,877,630 downwards.
AAACTGAGGAATTACCAGATAATTTACGTATAATGAAATAGGTATCCATAAGCATGATGTATCATTGGATTTGAGTGGTAATATTAATTTAAATTGTTATTCTCCATCATACAGGGCATGTATAGTACTGAATACCGTGTGGGTCGCGGTAGTCCAGGAGGTAGAACGTTGGACTATTGACCGGAGGGCCTGGGTTCGACTCCCGGGCAATACGTGATTTTTCTGGTACCACATCTTCCTGTTAAAGCATAACCGGCACAGGGAAAGGAACTGGCCCCCCTACCCTGATGTATGCCACACGACGTCGGCCTTAGTCCTGGGTGAACTCTACCACCACCTACTGAAACGACCTTCAGGTTGATTACTGTGTTTATGGTTTTATAGTATACAGTAGAAGATAATATAAATGATATCAAAGTAAATAACTGGACTTCAGGTAAAATTCTAGACTTAGCGACAGTTAAAGGCCCTTCACATTTTGGTGGACTAACTAATTGAAATATCTTCTATTGTAAATTTTGTATGTGTTACTTGTCGTTTTCACTAAAATGTTGAGAATGACAAATCAATACAAAGATAAAATTTTTTCAACCCTATCGATTTAGAATCAATGCGTATCAGATCGGCATATGTTTATTTAAGTCCTAAATTTCCCCGTAGCACTGCACTTTAGAAAAAAATTTGATAGCCATTGCTATGAATTCATAATTGATTAGAAAGAGGATTTTACTAATTTGAAATTCATTTTAATTTGCTTAAGCTTGTCGTAAGTTAGACGGTAATAGTTGGAACAATAACGACTGAAGACAGTGAGTTGCGACTTTTGTGAGAATCATTGTGCTAGAGATTAATTAAATTAACAAATATCACATCGAAATGCTGCAAATATCAGAGAATGGAGTGAATTTAGGTAACTTCTGGTCATTATTTGCGGACCTATTTATAGCTAATATGAAGTGAAGCGGCGACCGTTGCGGTTGGATGTTTAAGTATCTTGATAAATTTCCTAGAATTCCTTAGTTTTACTCAAGAGAGTGATCATTGAAGCTTTTCTCTCCTGATTTTGCAGTTTAAATTGTAAATAAATAGGTAACAGACGACTTATTATCTAAGGCACTTATTAACAGTGGAAGTTAATTGCGTCTCTTTCCATTAATGTACCGAAAAGTTCCCAATACCCAGTTAACTAAAGTGGCGCTAAATATTGATTGCATTCCGTAGATCAGAATCCATAGGCAAGGATCTACTATTCGGTATGCCTTCGTTTTAGATTCACGCCAGGTAGTGCTAGGTAGATCTTCGTATGAGCGAATTGGTCGAAATAATCTATTTCAATCGAATTTTTTAGTTGAAAGGCTAAGTATAATATTTTGTCGAAATTGAATTCCTCATTAAAAGTGATTCACCTTGGATATTTAAGTTAAAAGATATCTTTCCAGCGAAGGATCGAAGGCTGCTCAAGTCGCTCCGTGATGGCTTCTTTTGGGGAATCAATCTTTACTTCGCCTCTAGACCTGCTCCGTCAATTTCGCCAACCCCTTTCATGATCCTGGCATTACCCGGAGGAACGGGGCGGAGGAATATCCACGTATGGGTGCAACATATACTTAGATTTTCCCCGGACGATCGGAGGTGGGTAAATCCCGACGTGCAAACAGTCCGTTACGTTTTATATCAACAATGCTTGTGAGCGTCCAAGCAATCCACACTCCAAAATGAGTGGGCCCACTCACCTCCCACAACCCCTCCCTACTTGGCCCCTTCTTTAAAAAAAACCACAATACGCCCTGACCCCCCCAAACCCAAAACCCTCACATTTACCTTATCCTTCTTGGTGCACCATTTTGCCTCTCCATCTTTTCTTTTGAAAAAACACACAGAAACCACTGCTGCCCTCTCGTTATCCCCAAACCCGATCATCACCATCCTTGCGATCCTCGTACCCCACCTCCGCCCCCTTCCCATCTCCTCCATTGGCCTCCCTAAAAATCCCTCCTCGGTCAACCTGCGCCCCTCCAACCGCCGCCCATTATCTCTCCTTCCCCTCCCGATATCCTCCCCCCACGTCCTCTTTCCTTCCATCCCTCCTCCCGCTCATTTATCCATCATCGGAGACTACCAAACTCCTCTCCTCTCTTTTCTCCCCCTCCCCCTCGTCCGAATCACGCCTTCTGCCTAACCCCTGTGAACCCTCACGATCCTTTAACACTCGCTCGCATCCACCATTCCGGGGCCAAAAAATACCTCCCGCCAACTCCCCGATTTTCCATCCCTGGGTGCAGCCTCTCCGCCCCACCACTCGCCGCCACATCTCTCTCTCCCTCTCCGCTGCCTCTTCTCGTGATTGCCTCCATCGCTTTACCAAACTCCTCCGTCCCCACCCTCTCTCGATGGCTTGCCTCCCGTCCGTCCGCACGTTCCTCGGACCCGGCTATTAATGACCGATCGGCTCACACTCGACCCCGCTGTCATCTATCGGGAGACCATGAGGGAACATGCTTACGCTGCTTCGACCTCAACCTATTCTCCCGGATTGGTCAATGAAAACGTGATGGCATACGGTTTACTTCATTTTTGGGGGTTTGGGGAAATTTTGCTCTACTTGTGGAATCCCCAGTGGCGAGTCTGATGCGTCCGATTCAGTGCTAGTGATGCTCGTCAAAATTTTATGTTTCATGAAGGTCTGGTCGTTTCAGTTTTGGCTTTTTGGTGTAATTTTGTGTTTTTTCCAAGTTCGACTTTTCTGCGGTGGCAAGTCAGTGTTGACATTTTCTCATAATCTTAATCAGTTAGTGGGAGAGGAGGAAACACATAGACATTAAGTTGCGAGGAAAATTCATTTATATTTCTTGTGTATTATTGAAAATTTTGTTGAAAAACGTATAGATAATAGAAATAAGAATAAAGGTTTAAAAACAATGTTTTCATGTGTGGCGGAAATCATGTTTAAATTCGTATTATGCATAAAATTCTTCTGTAGAGTTAATGATACATCCATTTTTTTGCATAAGCATAGACGTTATGCATCCATACGGCCAGAGTGCGGATCACGATTCGCAAATACCTCCTATTGTGAGAGTCACTCGAATACTAAGATATTTGAGTGGACAAATGTTCAGCATAGTTCTTATAGGGGTCTTGAGCATGTTTCATGAAATTTGTCTGGATAATGTGTGATTTGAGCTACTGTATTGAGGTAGAGTAAGGAAAATTCAAAATGTAATGAGGATTTCACTGCCACCAAAACTAAAGCCCTTGTGTCAGTGTAAAGATCTCCGAAAAAGTTTTTGAAAACTTTTCGAAATCTTTTTGTAAAAGTCTTCAAAGTATTTGTCTCTGTAAAGGCTTCATACGTCTCTGATATCAGAGATTGGCCTACCAAGTATTTTCATGATATGGTCATGGTCTTAAACAGTTATTACTGCTAAATGCTCCGCTTAAAATATTTTCATCTAATTTCATTGAAGAATAAATAATATCTATGCGCTTCAATTGTCTACCTCCAATTGAATTCGACACAAAACTAAGCAAGGTGGGAAACTAGCTTATGGTTCTTTTTCTTCCTTTGGGAGCGCTTGTAAGTACGTCCACTTATTACTGGAACATTGTATACTCTTCCGTTGATGAATTTTTCCGACGTAGCAATTATTAGTAGTTTACAAATGGAAGAGCTTGTTAACTCTTTTTCGATATTCTAACCTCGCTATGTTGGTGAAATTAAATTATTAATCATACCATACAAACGGCGATTAATGATAATAATATATCCGCATTATTTGGTAAAAACCATGTACGTAAAAAAGTATTTCTTGAAATAACGATGAAATAATTTGCGTCATCAACTGCAAAGGAACACATGGCCTAGGTTATTTGTAATAAATGGAAAAAATTGGGAATTTTTTTAAATATTGCTAAAAAGAGAAAACTTTCAACAAATGTTTCCTTCCCGTCCTAATTTTTTTATTTGTGTACCAATTAATCATTTTCACTACTCTTTATATCCTACTGGTAGTAATTCGATAATTTACACAACCCCCTTTTATAGGTGATAAAACTAGTGTAGTTTGCCTGATACATTGACTCATCCAATATAATGATATCACTCATTTTTGAATCCATATCCTGGCCTACATTTAGTGCGTGACCATAATGGTTGTCTGTCAAGGCAGGAAATTCTTTAGCCTTAAAGTATAAGTATGTCTTTAGTAGTTTTTCTGCCGATCCACTCAAACACAAATAACTAAACCTACCAGTCGGTGCCAATTTCCCACTAAAATTCGAATATGGTGGCAGCCGCGTAGGTCTCACGATCCTGTGGATAAGATTTTTTTCCCAGTGCACCATTTTCGTATTCGATCCCGTTTGCGCCTCTGAGTAATGCCACCACCGTAATTAAATTTACCCCTCTCCGCCGGCGCCGCGCGGGATGCACTTTTATGGCATGCGTCCCTCTTTCTTTGGTGTACTTCTTCAAGCCAGTTTTTTCTCAACTCATCCATCCCCCTAACAGCCACCCACCCACCCCGCCCTTTCCTTCGCCTCCCATCCCTTTTTGACCTTCCTCCTCTCTTTCTCTTCCCCGCCTCAATCCTTTCCTCTCGGGCGAGGGGGAAGGAGGGAGAATTACGCGAGAGCGTGTTCCGAAGGAGGGGTCGAGAGGGGAGTATTTTTTTGGTAGCCGAGGCCCCAAATACTGCAGTAGCCCCTCTTGCCGCCGCCACGCGAGATAGCATCAGTCGGTGTCGGCCCCTGTGTTTAAAGCCGCATAACTCCGCGTAGTCAGGGAAAAAGAAAGGAGGGGAAGATGGGAAGATCCCATCTCTCTTTCTTTCTCTCTCGCTGCCCTCTTCCCCAAAATTCTTCTCGTCATCATTATTTTCTCCACCCTTCCTCGATCTTTTTCGCCCCCACCTTTCTTTTCTCTCTCTCTCTCTCCCTCCTGTAGTACTAACTCCAAAATCCACTCCGCCTTTTTAAATTACTACCGCACGTCCCCTCCTCTCACTCCATTCTCTCTATACGTCTTCACTTGGATGCATCTGAAGCATAGCTGAATTTATCTCGTTCGTCATAGAAATTGATGCTTTTTAAGTTATCGTTTTCTTTCGAAAGACGTCGTTTAGTGTGGTGCCTATCCTCTATTCCTGTAAACAAAAGTTCCCCATTGAGAAAGTGAACTTTCGACAAAATGGGAATGATTGGTTAACCGCTGTTATACTAATATCGCAAGTAAATTTGTTACCAAGGAATAGAATAGACGCTCGGAATTTGATAGTAGAGTTTCACCATTGTCACAGCGATGCCAATAATTGCTACATGTATCAAAATAATGAGCAGAGAAACTCTTTAGCGGTACCGAAAATTAATTCTAGTCATTAGTGCATCAATTTATGTATCAATCTGAATGATACTGATGAACTGTTTGAACCAGAGTGGAAAAAGTAATCATTCTGAGTTATCAGAGACGTGAATGGGTGAATGGGCACACGCGGAGACTTCCAAGAGTATTTAATATCGTGACGCTGAGTGCTTTATCTAACACTTACTTCTTTGTTTTTGGAGTGTTTCTTTACTGATTACGACTGAGCTACAATGGGACAAAAAATGCTTCATGACAATGGAACGTGATTCATTGCCAATAAGCATCTCTATCAAAGTAGTGTTAAGGATCTGACTCATCGAACTATGACGTAGCCGTTATATCGGAGAATAGGGAACTAAGTTGTGAGAGTGAATACCTCCATCTTTCACACATCTCTAATCGATATGGGAAAAGTGAGGGTCAAAGTCTACCACATTTGGAGATAATAACACTGTATTTTACCAGAAAGTATGCCCAAGATCTCCGTCCAGATCAATACATAAGTCCTGAAATGCCGTAAGGATGGGGAAACTAGGATGAATGAAGGTGTCTACGACGGTTGCTTTCATCATCCTATAGGACTTAACTTAGATAAGGGTTGAACGCGTTTTATTTTTTAGATCTTTTGCGTCAAATAGTTTTACAATACGTGCTCAAAACTGTTTTTCTACTCTTACGTTTTTACTGTATTTGTTCATAGATATTATAGCATTCTTCACCATGTGCAAGCATATTTTCCTTTTGAGCGTTATATAATCTGCCATCCATTTCTTCTCAATTTCCCTGGTCTTCATAAGGTCAATTAAGACTTTAAACCATTTAACTATGAAATAGATAAACTGAACTTCTTACGGTCTCTTTTTAGACTATTTTAAATAATATTCCATTGAATTATGAACAAATTTTTTTCATGAACACAGGAGAGGTGGGGAAAGCGGAATCGAGCATATCACCAACGCAAAAATATTTCCTTGTGATCTGTTCGATTCCGTGTACACCCCCTTTCCTCTTTTCGTCCTTTATATCTGTTAATATTCCTTTTTCTTATAACAATTTCCAGGTGAATGATATATTTATATATATAGTGTCCTTCTTTTATGTTTCTGTGTGTGGAATATTTGTTATCTGAGTGTTTGTGTGTTTGTGCGTCGCCGGAGAGCGTCATTTTCAAGATTATATATATATATACATACATGTATGTACATATATGTATATTCTTTCACATGGAAATAGGTATAAGAAAAGGGGGTATATATACATGTACATACATACATATACATATAAATGTAACATACATTTATAGCTACCTGGCAGATTTTTTACTTTATCGATCTCTACTTTAAATGGTATCGGTAAACCAACTACGTGTTGAAAGATCTGGTGTTTTCCCGGAGAATAGTACTGATGAAGTTCTCTCGGATTTCCAGCCGGGTTAGGTTATCACAGACGTCCTCAGGGTTTAAAGTCCCTGAGGACGATGGCAGAGTCAGTCGTCGAAACGTTGGCCGCTGATTAACTTACCCAGATGGAGTTATGGATTCATTTAGCTCTAGCTTTCAGTAAAAGCCGACTCCGACTTTAACGGGAATTAAAATATACCTTTACTTTAAACAGAAAATTACAATTTTTCAATTCAATTTCTATATAATTGCAATTTTTCCAGCTCAAGGAGAAGATCGTTGCGGACAATTTTCTAAAAACATTCCTGCTCGATAATTTGCGAATTCTGTGAGATACAATACTTGAGGATATGAGTCATTGTATTATCTTTGAGATTGAATGATATGAATGTTTTATGCCTTACGTATTTTGATTTGTGATTGATAGCGCTTCAATGTTACCTCAATTTTTTTTAACATGATGGATACTCATCAAGAGCATGAGTCATGCTTCCAAGGTTAATATAGAGCTCTCAAGAAGATTTTTTCACATTATCTTCCTCTCATAAATGCTGTAACTTATTTCTGTGTTGGTACAAAAAATCCCATTGTTAGACGATTCAATGCGATAAAGGTCTTTTATATTTTGAACAGATGAAAGAATATTTTGAACATTTTATTCCATTAATAATACTTTTAGTTTTAAACCACTGTCCAAGGGATTTTTTATTGCCAGTAGATCATGTCGCGTGAATTTTGTGTATATGTGTTTGGCGTTAGACATGAAAGAGTTGTGACTGAAAGTTATGCATCGTAGAACTATGCGCTAAAAGAGGTAAAACAGCATCAAGATTGTACATGAGTTTCTCTCGGTTGGAAACGGTCGTATTAGAGTATTGTAGTAACGAGGAATGCGACGATGAGGTGGTGAGACGTTGTAAAGAAGAATTTTAGGCAAGACTTGCTCTCTAAGACAGAGTCAATGTTTCTCCCTTGATGGGTCCCCTCTAAATTTGCCGTGAACGGCTTTTTATTTACCAATCACCGGTTCGAATCCCTTACCCACTAAACCTAACTTGGTTTGGAATGACAATAGATGGGATTACCAATCTCGGCGACTTGCCCAGTGAAAACATGATGTAGATTAACACCGAAATACATGCTAACTTATGGAATGCAACACAAATAGAATCGCAGTCATTTTCAATTGCTCTAAGATTAACTTATAATGAAATCCCGAGCGCACGTTCCTGGCTGGATATAAACTCTCTCTGACTCAACCCGAGGACCACCGAAAGCAACATCTACTCAGTCTGCTAATTACGCCCGCTGATTTCGAGAGCATCCCTTAACTCACCCTCCGGACCTCTTTCCAAAAGGGGCAGTTGCGGAGGAAAAAAAAACCCCCTCCCCCACCCCTCATCTTCTCCCATCGCTATCGAGATTCGACAGATGAGCATCGTGAGCGCACCTCGTGACTCGCGCGGAATGAGGGCGGGCAAACAAATACCCGCCGTGGACCGATAGCGGGTCGCGACCTCTTGAGCCTAAGCTCTACCACCGCCAACACAAGCCTTCCCCCCGCCCCCTCAACTCCCCTCACACACCTCCCCCCCATCGCCAAACCGCTCGCTCTCCCACCCAGCAGCCGCCTATCCTATCGTGGGCACTTCCACCCCATCCCTCCCCCCAATCCCAGGCCAAAATAAATTCTCCCTCGGGGAGAGGTGTCGAGTTAAACAGCTGACGATCGAGGTATGCGGCGGCGTCCATTTAATGTCTCGAGTGGCTGATGAGAAACGGGTAAGAATTTTCGGTGAGGCAGAGTGTTCGTGGGTGGAGATGAATGGGAAGGGATCTCAAAAGCAAGTCACGGGTGAAAATAGAAGGGTTTTAGCTTCTGTCAATGGCAATCTTGGCGTTTTTCAATCGCCACCTCTTATTTTACAACAGTTTAGATGGATATTGATTAGGATTTTCATTCTGACACGCTCTGCAATGGAGTCATTTTCTACCTGTCTCATATTTCCAATAACGCAGCGTAAGAAAAATTCTTGAGCCTTTTCTTTAATGTCATGTGTATCAACCAGCATTAGCCATAGAATAATTATACAGCCTCTCAACTAGTGCTCTCAGAATATGACCTCATTTTCACTGTGTTTCTAAGTGAACTTAATATAATACTGTAATAAAGTAACTTCTATTTTCAAAAGAACACAATATCATTGCCCTCAATCTACTTATTTTTTCATTAATTTTAATCGTTCCAAACCTCATTTCATGTTTACATTGACAAAGCGAATTGAAAAGCGATTTGAACGAGGTTCATGGCGACTGTAAAGTAAATTCATTATATCTCTTGGTGTTCATCTGATTCTTCATTTCCTTTTTCTCATTCCTTATTGAGTTCCATTTCGTCCTTTTACCGTCTTCTCTTCCCTGGACTTCCCCTTTATTCTTCTCTCGTTCACTCATTCAACATCGGCCATATCTTTAATTCACAGAGTGACATATCGAAAACAAATTATTTCACACAGTGTTTCTTTGTTTTAAAGCTTATCTTATGTCGTTTAAAAGTGACTGATGGACATATAGGTTACACAAAAGCCTTTGTTTTTCGGTTGATCAGAATGGATTAAAGGTCTTTGAGAATATGTTAGAGAGACTGAATTCCGGGGAAGTGAGCTGTACGGATAGAGAGGGTGTGGAAGTTATTATTTATGGAAGGTTTGGGACCGTTAAATTTCCGAGAGTACGCTATACTTTATTTAAAAGGTACTCTGGGTATCCCCTGTTAAGGAGAGAATTGTAAAATTTGACGAGAAATTAATCAAGGAAGATGGGATTGTTACAGATTCGTTGACCACTGATGGAGAGTGAGTATTGAAGATTGCCGAGGGTAAAAAAATAAGGAAAACTGTACACTTCCACACACTTAAGTGTGAAGTTTTCCCGTTTTTTTACCCTCATCATGAAGAAATTCCACAAAGTTAAGCCTGTAACTGTTTTCTTTGACTGAAGATTGCGTTCAGGTGGCGATGGATGGTAACTGGTGTAACAACTAATAAAAACAGTACCTTAACTACAATAGTGGTGTCTAATTACACTCCGTTCTTGATTTATAGCCACTATGTGCTTTAAGGTGTGAAATAACTTATTATTCTTTGCTTGAGCTGTTCTCTGCTTGAGATCCGCCTATCTTCTTCAATTCTATGTAATGCCACCTCCATGATTCGCGAGTGAATCCACTTGATTCAATCTTCTTCCTTTTAAGTCAATATCTACCAGCAATTCCTGTATTTCAAATAGTAAGATAATAGATTTCTCAATGCTAACTTTCATATTATGTCTCTGAATTACTTGGGCCATTGAGATCAATGATGATATAATATTAGATTTTCTGGATTCTTTAAAATGTGTTAACCCTCATAAAAATTAATAATTAAGTAAGATATTCAGAGCGGTGATATCTGGGAAGACTGAAACGTTGGAGGCTATCGAAAATATAAGGAACCATATAATGGCTACGCGTTATAAATTACTGAATTCGATCCAGAATTTTGGATAGGGGTGTTGTTCAAAGAATTGAAATGATTCAACAATCGATTTTTTGATGAAGTAGTGCCCGAGGCACCTGATACGAGATTCCGGTTGAATATTTCATCTTGAACGTCAGTGATAAGATCACATATTCATTGACTAGAACTCCGATGAAATGGAATAGATTTTGCATTTCAATATCCTTTACGCTATAATGAATTATCTTCACACTGTCACATTTCCATTCTTAGTGAAGACATTTTATGGTGCTGAATTTCGCTCCTTTGTGATCCTTTGATATTAATTGATTTGATGTCCTAATATTTCATCCCTCAATAATCATACTCTTCCTTCCTTACAGGTAAGCGTGACAGTTTCTACAAATCGCTGCATGTGTCTTCCCACTCGATCATTATGTGAGTACTGTAATTAATTATTACTGAACAGAAATTAATGTCTACAGGTTTGTTTGGGTTAATCACACAAAATTGCTCTGTAAAAAGGTTCACGAAAGTTTTGCTGGCATGTTAAAGTAGTTATTGAGAGTTATATAAATATCTACTCCGGACATTTAAGATGGCTGATTTGACTCGAAGAACCCCACGAACATTCCACACAGTTTGTTAGTTATTTCTTTGCAAACGTTTCAAAATTAAGTGGCTATTACTCAAGTTATTAACTACTAATTATTTAAGTGATTAAACTTTATCATCTGATTGAAAAGTCAAATGGTCAGGAAATGTTAATGCTTCAACAGCGAGTTTCCTTTAAATAATTGCCCCATTTTCTCCTTCAAATGTTTCCCACGCCTTTTGGAATTCGCATTCTGTCTTGAATCCTGGAATATGTCAATATTCTACCAACGGATGTAGATAAGACCAGAAGATCGTTCGTTGATGAGTATAGAATTCATCTAGAGCGTTGCTCCCATTTTTTTCCCTTGAGGGCAATGTGAAAGGAAACGAGGAGGGAAAACGAGTAGGAGATTCAGTGGAGCTTGGGGTTGGGGTGAGGACGATTTAAAAGCGTTTGGCTGCGAGCTGAAAAACTCGACATCTTGAGCAAAGAGTAAAGGGAGAAGGTAAGGAAGGAGAGAAGTCTGGGCCCTCGGAATCTCGAATGAGATTGATTTAAGGAGGCGAGGGAGAGAGAGAGAAGGAGGGAGAGAGTGAGGGAGAAACGGAGCAGAGCAGTGGTCGTTGGGTATTTTTCCAGCCCCTCTTTTCCTTAAGGGATCGACGCTATAAATCCCGCAGTGCCCTGGGATGCAAATGAGGACGGAGGCAAAGGGAAGGGGAGTGGGGGAAGAACGAGGGAGGTGAGGGGAGTGCGCTGGTTACCTTGGTAACTTGGCGGTTGTGATATGGCGGGAGTTACTGCCCACCCCCCCCACTTCTCTCTTCCTCACTCTGTCTTTCCCTTTTCCCTTGCCCGTTGAGATGTCCGCGGGGAAGCCACGGGTTGCGGGGGCGGGAAAAGGTGGGGTTCAGACACGCCCCTGCCGCCCCATCCACTTTAGTCTTCGAATCCCTTTCGAGTCCGGCCTCCCTTCTTCCTCCCTTGGTCAGATGACTCGCTCTCCCATCCTTCTCGTTCAAGTCGGTGTGCAGCAGCGTCGGGTCCCCATTTCTTTTAAGGGGGCATGTTCTTCTTAACCCTCCAGAATCCTCCTATCTTTTCTTTTTTTCTACTCCCCCTCCCTCCGGTGTATTATACGCGGGATCCCGTTCCTTCCTCTGCCCATCCCTCCACCCCCAACACCCCTTCTGCCTCTCACTTTCGGCGACGACGCCACCTGCTCGAAGAGTCGCGGAAATATGGTGCATTCTTTAAGGTTGTGCTGGTGTCCTTGCGATCACGGACCCATAGGAGATTCAATTTTGCAAATGTGGATTTTCAATATCGTTCACGTGCAAGTGTTATTATGATTCTAATTTTTTTTCAATTGATTCATATGCGCATGTGGTAGAAGCGTGGCTTAAAATCGATTTCGTTGTTTAAATAAGAAATAATATCACTGAGCATTGTAGTGGTCAATTACCAAAACGGGAGACGTGATAGTCAAATGGTTATTGTTATGTACCATTGACTGGGGGGCTCGATTTAGATATCGATGACGCCTCTCAGTACCTTCAGTTTCACGCGATTTTTCGGGTATCGATTTTCTTGGGAAACCACAGGCAGAAAAATAAAAGGATCTGGCCCCCATACATTCCGATGCTTGAATTTTACATCCTGTTGGGCTTAGGAATATATGAGCTATCCCATATTTTACATACTTTCGTGCATTCCAGTGGAAGGAAATTGGCAACGCTACGTGAACTTGGAGAATGAATTGAGTGAACAAAATTTTGGAAACCCCAGGCTCAGTGCTCATGAATATTCATGTTGACCTGAACGTTAAAACTCATTTATCTTAACTTGCAGCACTATAACTAAGTAGCTTTGGAGGTATTTTTAAAACTCAGGACTAATTTATGCAACATACATTCATACAGATTATTGGGGAACCCAAATATATTTACTCGTATTTTAGGTGTATTATTATTTAAATTCTTAAAATGTACGAGTCATATTTTATCTATGCTGTTGTATTTTCTAATTTTGTGTTTAGGAGCAGTTTAATGAAAATGGATCAAATTATCAAAATTATCTCATGTTTACTTGTTATAGAGACCCTAATTTAACCCTTTTTAAATATTGAATGCTGGGTTAACCTGGGATTAACCTTAAATGAGTCTTAAATATGCGGGAGTGAAGTGTGCACAAAAAATATTTTAGAAAATTAACTTTGTGAATTTTCTGAATATCTTAAAGTTTCATCCTGTTGTAACATATCCTACAATATATTTCATACTTTTATTTCCAAATATATTTTGTGCTCTCAGTGTAATTTTTGTAAACTCATCTTCTACTTGAAAGGGCTTTGTTGGTGATGGTAGGATGCTAAGTCGCAAGACACTAATCGATTTTCAATAATGGAGAGTGGATACTTTCTCATGTCTACTTAAGTCCAAATTGAGTTGTCCAAAAAATCATACAAATGATAAATATCATAAAAAAATTCACACTAAAGTGAGCCTCTCTGATTTTTAAACAGAAATTTCATTCCAAATATAAGTTTTTCGAAATTATATCAATTAATCTCACATTTATTTAGATCAACACTAAAGGAGCTTCCGTGCTTAATCTGAGTGGTTTGAGCGTCGTAAGTATTCCACATTTTCCAAGAAATGCTTAAAATCTTTCGTCAAGCATTAATTGCATTACTCTGTCATTTTATCCAGGGAAATCGTCAAATGCATTAATTTTACCTCATTGATCTTTTTTTTACATGACTTATTCATGGCAACATTTTGAGTTCCTCCCATTGATATCCCCAAGCGGACACTCCAGCGTACTGCTGATTAGATAGATTAACCACATCTGCTATCAGTAGGAAGGAAAAAGAAATAGGCTTGAATTTAGATTTAGTGCTCTTCGTGATTGGCAAAAGGGCATCCTTAGAGGAGACTCATATTACGTTGCATCGTAAAATGATACCGACGCTGCTTTGCTTAAATCCAGTTTTATCTGGGATCTCTCACTGACTTTTAGAGTATATTTTCACCAGGAAATTCTCATTTAAATTTTTAGAGAAAAATAAGAATTCCAAATGTTACTTGCTTTGAAGCATTAGCATTGGAACGAGTGCCGGCCTTTGGCGAAGAGAAATCACTACCCGAATAACATTTTTACAGAGTTTTATCTATAAATGTTTCTGCGCACATTGCATTAAATGTTTACCAAAATTTGGTTCCCAAAATTTGCATTGTTTTCAAGCTTACTGTTTGAGAATATATTTCAATTAACAAGGAGATTAGGAAAGGATATTTTTATTTAGTTCGCCGCATTTGATATCTTACACACATTTCTAGACTCAAGGCCTGGTATCAGAAATGTCATGGCCACACTTGTTATTCTAATAAACTTTAAGTTCCTTAAATTGCTTGAGGCTATTTTATTTTATATTAACTAATATTTATTAAACTATTTGTGAAATTTTCTATTGCAGCCTCATCACATTCCGATGCATTTAGCCATCAGTTTAATTGATCTTTTCGTAAAAGCTCAATGCCATATCCCATGTATCATTGACCCTAGTAAATTATTTATATCGCAAAGACTGCTGTGTATTAAACTTCGCTTAAGTTTGATGCCTTGCGCGGATTTAGTGAATTTTGAGTCGATTTTTCATTCGTCTCCACTCACCTTCCGAAGCCATTCCGTGCCTGGCGCGGGAGATGTCAGTCGGCAGAGATATCTTATTCCATCGTAGATTATTACTCCTACAAGCTTTCCCCTTCCCACCTGCAACCCAGTCTCTCAAGTGCCGTCCCATGTCGTACGTCTTCCTTATGCTCAGATATACACACCCTCTACGCCGTCCCTCAACCCATGCTTCTCTTTCCTACCTCTTGCTTTCGCTTTCTTCCTATACCCACGCTACTTCTTGATCCTCATCCCCCTACTTCCAGTTTCACCCAAAGGATTTCTAACAAATAACGGCACAACGAAGCATTAACATTAAATTCACATTTATAATCTGGTGCCCGTTTCAAATAATGTAACAATAATAATTAGCTCCTTACTTTGTTTATTCAAGGTGATGCAATCATAGTGGTTGAAAGTGGAGAATTTAATGCTTATTAAAACATTATCTTCTCAAAGTAAACTTATGAAAGAAGGTTACTAATGTAGTGATCACAGGAGCTCACGCTGTCGGATATCTGATCGAACTGAAGGAGAAAGATTTATTGTTATAGTACGAGGCATCGGTATTCAACTCACTCTTCTGGGTTGCAACAGCTTAAGCCTACAATCCCATGATAATTATATTATCATTTCCCCTACTTCACAACCTTTCTTGGCAAACCCTCACTTTAATTTCTGTGGTAACTCTTGAACAGTAATAGTAGGTATCTATTACCTTAGAGAATTCATGCACAGTTAATAAATTGTCTTAACAGTAGGTAGGTGCTAAGTTTCTTACATTGGACGCAGCAATTGAGATTTTGTAGACATAAATTAGTTATATACTACTTTTAAAAGCTTATATAATTAATCCTTAGGCTTCCGCAACGACTATCTGATGATGGATTCAACCATTCTCGGAAGCAGCATGGATCCATCAGCTTTTATAATTATTTTGAATTTCAAATGGACCAATGAAAACGCTGTATTTGAATTTCTGACGGCACAAAAGTGTCAAATAATTTCGCAATGGGAATATATTATTATTCGTGAATGTATAAGAAAGGTCATAGATATCACGTGTTAGTATTTTACATTTTGTGTATGTTATGTGTTTATATATTTTGGAAATGATATATAGCTTGTCATTAGAAAAATTTAGATAGATGAAAATTAAAGTAAACAATAGTCATCCGGCAGATGACAGAAATTTCTCCGAATGCAAAGTCTACCTGAGGCAATTTTTTCAGTAATTCAGGTACACAGATCGATAACGGAAGGTCTATTTTAAGCTTCCATTCGCTCTGGACAAGATTTAGTGTTTTGATGCTATTGGTGTACAGATCAACGTTTACAAAATGATCTTTTTTGCACCGTTATGCATAGATTTATACTTATAATAGCATCGTAAAAATCCGTCTTTGGTAGTTAAGTAATTACAGTGCGTAAGTTATACGTAAACTGGCTCTAGATATTTTATACAGGTATATCCAAGGTTTGGTAGATAAGCAAGAATAGATCTCAGCATGGGTAGATGGAGTGTAAGATTCAATGAGATCAATTGAAAGAAATCTAAACCTATAAGAAGGAGGTACAACTCTCAAACAGGAACAAGGGATAACAAAGATCAGAGAGCAATCATTTGAGCAACATTTTTACCTCGTGAGTTTCGATTTGTTCCAAAGCGTTGTCTGAGCCGTTTTAACGAACAAACAGACGAGCGTCTTCTCTTGATTTTCCACTGCTTTTACTTAGTTATTTCTCTTCGTCCAAGAAAGAAGGGAAAGAGGAAAGAGAGAGAGAGAGACAGAGAGATATAGAGGGGGTTACAGCAATCCTCGCGATTCCCATCCTTCTGCTTTTCCTTATTTATGGCGCTTGCTTGGAGCGGAAAGGAAAAGCGCGGCAGCGCAGATTCAACCGGGAATCTTTGGAATCGAACTCCTTGCTTCCGAGATGCAAAAAGAACCACTTACTCTTCCCTCCTACGTATGTCAAATGAATATCGACATATCGGAGTACTCGATACGGTCAAGTAAAGAAATATTGATGAGCAGAGAGGCAAGAATACGACGTCTGTCTTTATTTACTTTTAGAGAAGTTAGGTGGCTAATTTCAATGTTTTTCAACAAATAATTTTCCATCCGAAGCCTTATATCATGGGAAGTTTCCATTATGGGTGTGATGTCAGCAAAATATTTAAAACGTACAATATAAAGGAATGAGATTCCCATCTAACAGTCTGCAGTCCTTTGGTGCAGTTCATTTAATGATATACTATATGCATATACAGACGTGAAATGTCACAATTCACAATGTCTGTCTATGTATGAAATGAAAATTGGAACATTATTTCATTTAATTGGGTACTATTGGGTTCAAAACTATTTAACTTTATGAGACTGAACAAATTGTTGGATAATATTTTCCGTAAAAAATTATTCTCTTGTTCTTAATATAAAATATGATAGACATATGATTTTTTCCCTTAGATAATTCGTTAATAATTGCAGGAATATGTTTATTCTAAATGTGCAGCTGTCCTTTCGCCATCAACGAGTCCTGAAAACATTTTCATTAATAATGTATATTTGTCAATATTTTTGCCTTTAACAAATATTGAAAAGACCTAGGAACATCATCCAATTTGGCGCTTTTCATTATTCCTTTTGACTTAATAATAGGTATTCGAGTGTTTGTACTCGTTTGTCAATGAAACGCGAGGGTAATTTTTACTAAATACCCGTCTAAATATAAATAAAAACTAAATAACCGTCGTTGAAATCAACATTCCCCGCCTTATGTGTGGCGACTTGCTTCCATCTTAACCGATGCAAGTAGTTTTGCCGGGGGAGTGTTATTATGCCAAGTGTAAGGCATGCCACAAGTACGATCACTACTTGGAGACATGAACATTTTTATTGATTAATTTTTTTCAAAGTATTTTTAATCAAAACCACCGTTATTACATAAGTTCGGTGACAACCACTCCGAAAGTATTTTCCCCCGTCATTATTAGGAAAACGTCTGCCTATTAATAAAACAATCCGTGGTGGTTAATTAAAAAAAACTGCGTGTATGCGTTTGCAGGCGTAAAAGTCAATTGGGATCACTTAATTCTTCAAAATGCACAAAAGGTTCGTGATGAGACATCTATCTCGAGTACAAAATGTACTGGTTTAATACCGTTCTGAATTTTCTTGAAATGACGCCAACCCTTCAAGATCGAAGGAAACATATACGACCCTCATGAGTATTAAAGGTTTTCGAATTGTGGCATTACGCAAAAATCGTGGTCCTTTATATATAGAAAAATAAAAATACTAGTTATCATTCAGGAATGGCTAAACCCCTTTCTTCTGAATTCATTGGATTCCGTTGGATTTATGGAGCTACTCTCACATTTATTCATCCACTGTTTACTTTGTTATTCACTGATCCTTTCCAGACATTGCAGTTTTCTCTCCCTATCAATTCTCTGCATTTCAATCTCCTCATTCTATATTTCCATTCCTTTATACTTTCCGCATTTCCGAATCGATTTTTCCCTATGGGTTTTCCATCCCCTCCATTTCCATGGCGTGCGTGGTTTGCCATCGATTTCTTATCTCCCATCGCTCCTCTCTCTTTCTCTCTCTCTCTCTTCGCATCTTCTCTTGTTGTTATCCCAGGCTCCATATCTGAATCCTCTCATCTGAATCCCACATCTTCACCTCCATCTATCTCCTTCCCATTCCCATTGGCCTCCATATCTTCTTTCCCTCTTCCCAACTGCCGCTGAACGCGAGGATCCCACTCGAACAGAAATCCATCTTTGGAACTTCACGATCCTCATCTCACCCAAGGCTTTCATCCCTCGCTTGCATTATGCTCCGTTAAAAGGATCATGTGCCTGTCTTCTTTTCCATAACCGTAAGAGCCATATAACAGACTTTTCGGCTTGCGAAGGAATTGGGTGTCATTCTGATTACCCTTGTTGTTGCGGATGTGCCTGGCTCCTGGGCTGCATCACAACGAGAACATGGATGGTGCATTATATTCAAGTGATGTTTCCTGTCAGCAGAGAGTTATAGTTCGAGATAAATTCATTCGTAAGTTCATAAATAAAACAGAAAGTTTAATCCGTACGATATGATTTCCCAGATGATAGTCGTATTACGATATTGATCTACAGTTGTGGCTTACAGGATACCTTGGGAAATTTATGGAACAAATTCAGAATTTTCAATGATTTCTTGTATGTGGATTTACTTTTAAATTACATGAAGAAGAATTTCGTGAACATAGTGCTAAAGATGGGATACAATACCAGTTATTAAAGTTTTACTTCAGGGTACGGTATTTGAATTAATCGATCGTATGGTATAGGGAAAAGTTGAGTATCGGGTGTTGGCCTAGTGAGAACTACGTAATTTATAAATAAAATTTAACAATTAATAAATTACAATTATTGACCTAGAAGCAAATTCTTGTTGTAATTCTTCTTGTAATTTGTAATATTACATGTTGTTAGTTGCCTGCGGAGTATAACACTGGCGCCTTAATAGCCTAATTACGTGAAAATGAAGTCATAAATACTTTTTTTAAATCTCAACATTTTTTATGGCTTATGTGCCCATTCGGTTACTAAATGGAGGCTTCCTGATTTTTCTGTGAAATAGTTCAGAGTCGAAAGTGCAATATAATTTTATAGACACCATATTTTTATGGGTCTCTTTATATAATTTTGTTGATTTACCCGTGCATTACACACTAGCCTTTCCTGTTTTGTAACTTTGTGGTTTTTTCAACTATTACCTATAAAAAAAGCCTTTGGGTGGGTGATTATTTTATTGAGCCCAGCTTTTCATTAAAAATCATCCAATTTAGAGTTCCAATGTCTGCATACCGCCATTCGCTGAAGTCACTAGCGCTGGTATCTACCTATCTCATAGTAAATACACATAAGCGTACATACATATTCCCTGCAAGTCACCGCTAAGGTGTGTGGCAGGGGGTGATTACACACCAAACTTTATTTGGCTCAACCAAAAATTTATTAAGAGTACGTACTTTTAACTCATCATTATTCACCGTGAAAGCCCTCATAGGATGCCGGAATACACACGAAGAGATTCCAGCTATCCCTAAAGAACTGCTGCTGGTCGAGTCATCCGTGAAAATTTGCTGTGGCGACTCCCCGATCTCCCTCCCACGCTGCACCCTCCCTTTAGGGTCTCTTTCATGCAAATGCCATTCTCAATCCTTCGCTCATCCGCCTCATCACTCTCTTCTCCCCTTCTCTTGTTTGCGGTGCTCAGGTTTTGAATTTATTCAAGCGAGCCATTCCTCGCTTTAGAATGATGGTTGAGGGGCTGGCTGAGTTACGAATATGACGGTCTTTCCAGCCTCCACTTCACACATGCATAAGTATATTTCTTTCCTCTGGTTATGCACCCAAAGCCTTTAATACTGGAAGCCCAGGGCACTTGCATCCGCTCTCAAGTGTCCGCATAATTTTTCCATCCCACTTCTCAAGATAAAAATGAACCTCAGAAGCCTCCGTTAATTGGCTCTAATTCATGGAATGTTTTAGTTCCACAAAAATATGATTTCAAATTATTAGTTACCGTATTTAATTTTGTTGATACTTACAAATTCATATATTAATGATGAGTAAATGCATAAGCTAAGAATAACCGTAAGAATACAAAAAGTGTTTACATATTTATTCAGACTGGGCTTTCTTCTTCATATAGTATTTACTTTTATGTCGAATGTGCGATCACAATATTCAATGGGAGTTCGGTTATTTTTTATTTAACCAATTGTCTGGTTAGTTAGCACTCATTAATATATTATAATCAATTTTGCTATCATCTTTGATTGTATGGGTTATTTACTACAGAAACTACGTAGCCTGAATGTGATAGTGCTCAAGAAATATCCTGAAAGGAAACCTTTTCAACACCGAAGTCAAATTTAAGAGGAAAAAGTATCACTAGTTCATAGAATTTTTTCTAATGGATAACTTTTGTCATACGTTATTGTATAAGAATTGCTGTTTCCTGAGACAATCAATTCAAGATGTTTCCCATAGTCTTCCTCAAAAGCATGTTTAACGTGACACGATCAGTCGAATGTTCGACCCACTGGGGTCCAGACGCCTTTGCAGCCGCCTCATTGAGGTACCGGATCTGCGCTGCCTTTTTACTGGCTCCGACCCTTCGACTTATCCGGCGTGAGTGACCCTACCAGGAGCAATTATCACAATGCTCTTGCCAGCACAGGTCTTGGAGTCATCGAAGCACTCATCATCACTATTATTATTATAATTTGATAGGTATACCCTAAAATTTATGTTAATCTAATGCATGAATATATTGATTGTTTGCTGAGGATGTTGCAACTTTTCCGTTGCTATTGCGCTATTGTGGATGTTTTTTATTAAACAATTAAATGCCAGAATATGAGCCATCTCACATGTTCTCCGTCTTTTAAATTACACGTCGACAGTTGCCAAAGAAGAATATAATATCTAACGATGTATTGAAATTTTATGAAAGGGACTAAGTAGGCAGTCAGTCAATCAACGCCAAGGAGCCAAGCAAGTTACTTGTCTCATGTTCTACAAGTAGTTCATTTATAAGGGTTTACCAGAATAAAGGTTATTATTAAGTCATAAACTCCTATACTGAAACAACCTGACATCGTAGATCATCAAGATGGTCATCAAAGTAATCAAATAACAAGTGAGCTGTTGTAAAGATTCATTCACCCGTAACGCAGAAGCTTACCAAAGAATGGAACGTTTAGAATGCGCATATAATTGGTTAATCATTTTCACGGTCACTATTTTCAATGCGTAACCATTTTTTTTACGTTTCATGGAAGAAAACTGTATTTTTTCAGTCGTAATCGCGCTGTGCCATTTCACCCCAATCATTTAGCCGCACTGATGTTACATCGGTAGGCGCTCTCGTGTATACAGACTTGCGGTCGATGTTTCTATGGACAGGAAAAATAAAAGATAGACATCTTGGGCACGAATACGATCCAGCGATTTAATGCACGATTGTGCGGGGTTACCATAACCACTGAAATGATAGCAAACTATTATCCAGCAATGAGGTTTATTTTATTGTATGCAAATATCAAATTATGCAGTTGGATGTTAAACTGCATCGCATGCTAAACTTCAATGGCTGTAAATAATGCACGTTGAGTCAAACTTATCTCTTTCACCCCTGGTCTTCTTGAGTTTTACACACAAAATATATTTATCGCAGCCATTAGTCATTCTCATCCATGAATAAATTTTCATACAAGTAACATATTACGCCTCTCCAAGTAAGCCGGTTTTGTAGGCGAGTAACATTAGTTTCTTTCGTAATTGCCCCAGTATTTTTCCACTAGTCACTTTGCATAATTGCCGCTGCCTATCTTCACTTTCTAATAAAATAGGATTTACGGAGCCGTAGCTGCATGGCGATCACTATTAAATACGTTTATCTGTCCAGGATGGTCAATTACAAATGAACCTGTATCGGAGATGTTTTAATTGGAAATTATTTTTAAGGGGGGCAATCATCACTTCTTTCAATTCACTTTTCCATATTCTTTGACTTCTTTTAGCACCCAACCTTATCATGTTTTATTAATGTTTGAGAGAAATGGTTAACGGATACCTGTGCCAGTTATGTAAAATGGAATATCCGTTCGTATATCTTTCCCGATGAATCCAGAAAAAAATCTGATTAAGGTAACTCCAGGCCAAAAACGTCATTTCATAACCTTTTTTTAGCGGGTGCTCTGCTATGATTCACGAAGACTTAAATGGCAGAATTGATTATAAAGTTAAAATGCATTGATTGATAATATCTACCGCGAACACATTGTATGTCTGATTTTATGCGTTTATCCAAGCATTGTGCATTTCTCAAGTTGAGAGAACAGGAGCAATTCAGCCAAAACAGTCATCGAATCGCATAAAAATAAAAAATGTGGGGAAATGAAAACAGCTTTTTTCAAAACATCTGAATTCAAAGCGGTTATAGGCAATACAAAAACGTCCCACAAAGCACAGCGTCGTTCCATTTGAAAAGTGCGTATTTTCGATAGGCCCCAAAGCCTTCTCCTCCTAATGCCCCTCCTGATGCCTCCTGCCCAGGCGGCATATTTTCCCTCCCATCGGTATCCCCGGTGGGTGATCCAATGCCCCAGCTCCTCTTCCGACTCCTCCCGGCGTTCACCATTACCTCATCATCCTCGGTGCAGATGCGCGAACCAATCGGACGCTCACACCCCCGCACCACCCTCGTCGAACCACGAGGAAAAAGATTTTTTTTGGTTTACGACCTCCCTTTGTCGCATTCGATGGCTTTTTTAACCTTTTCGAGGAAATGGCAGTAAGGGAGGTTGGCAGGAGGGGGAGGGGGCAGTCCAGCCCGGAGCTGAAAGGGACATCCCTCCCTCGCACATTGCCACCTCCATTGGGGCGGTTTGTTGAGGTGTCACGCGATGCTCTGCGTCTAGACCAAAGGGGGCGAAAATATGAGCCTCCACCGCGAGACGGCCGCATGACCTGAGAACAGTTTCTTGGAGCTACAACCCAGTTTAAAACACCATGTAATTTTCCCGGAATCTGCCATAAAAAAATGGTGTAGCACTTGTTACTTGACTACATCACACACACATTCACAGCACACACAACGATTGTAAAAGTTTTACATTACTCGTACACATAAGACTGTTTACAGAGGACTTGTAAATCAAACTGTAGCCGTGAAAATGGGCTCCCTGGCGTGACTGTACCCTGTACGCCCTCATCTTTTTTTGCCCTCCCTGGGAGCATTATGCACTCAAATGATGTTGGGCCCGGAATCCGCATGAAATTGCTGGTGCTGTTAGTATTCTGTGATGACGAATCAAATAGCTACAACGCTCATGTAATAAAAAAAGTGTTCATTGAGTAAAAGAATCAAACTATTGTAAATCATCGTGTAAACTTCGGACAGCTTGAATGAAACCACCAACGCTCCTTTCTTCTCGCATTAGACAAAGTTGATATGAAATAATGTTTGATTAAGATCATTGGAATCGTAAAAAGTTCATCTTGTTTCCAAAATTTATACGGCTTACGAAATAATTCTTTGTGTACACATACGTGAGTTTAAATGTGGTTCTGCAACTTGTTATTTATTGGTGATTCGATCGTAATGCGAATATTTTAATCGTTTTCTTCTTGAATTATTACTGTTTGTTCTTGTTTACTTTATGACTGGAAGAGAGAGACAGAAGACTGAAAGGAGATTGAGTGGGAAAATATTACATCAATCCTTAATCATCAGGAAACACATCAATAAACAATGAGAGTTACATATCCAATCTCAATTTTACTCACAAAGAAACCATTTTATTTTTCGAGATGATGTTTTGAATAAACAGTTTATCATCTATTTTCTTCATGCCACTTATCTCGAATAGTATTAGGTCAATTCTGCTCAACCGTAGTTGAAAAATGACAGCTTTTCGTTTCAAAGATGATGAAAGTTCAATTTGAAGATCATTTCCATTTAATAAATGGGAATTTTGTGTCGTTGAGGTCGTCAAAATGATTTTTTGTATAGCCGAAATGGCAAAAGCAAAGGGCATAGAGATTTGACTTTAAACTTTAGCACAATTCAATGCAAGCATGTGCCTTAATTCTTTAGTTCCATTGAAGTTGGGAAATTGTGATCTTCTTAACTGGTCTACACCCCTTTTCAAAGCAGGAGTCCAGAGGAAGTATTCAGTATTTGAAAATAATTTCTTGTTATCATATTCACATCTATTATTAAAATAAATATTTCTGTAATTCTCCAGCATGTTTTCTTTAGTTGAGTCTACTTCACAAAAGAAAAATGTAATGAAAAATTAGGTAAGAACAGCTAAATCGTTTTGTGAAAATGAAAAATAAATTATCTATTTTAAATCTTAAATACTTTCTTATGTGTCAACCATAATTTATTAATATACGGTATGTAATATAACACTTAATTGGTAATCATTGGAAAAACTACTAAACATAATGGCATTAGAAGTGAAATTGCACGAGGAAGTCATCCATTTGAAGGTTGGCCCTCCAATGACTGTAGATTACATCCTTTTGAATTGCATCACATAAAAAATAAGTGGCTGAATGCGTGGGGCTAAATGCAGTCAACTTGAGTGGTGGCGAGATCGTTATGCCAGATAGTGTTCTGGACACAAATGTTCACCGGCGAGAAAAGCTTTGCGTGCGTGTAGGTGTATTTGTTTGTGCTAATGTGTTAAAATATGCGATGGAGAGATGCTTGTCTCAACGAGTCAAGATTCCATTATTTCCCCATAATTACTTGTCATTTCTCTCGCGCTTTTGTCGTTCCGTGCGTGAACCGCGATATAACTCTGGAGGTGAGAACCAACTATTTTGTTTTAACTCTTTGGCCTCAACGCAAAGAAAACTAAATAAAATCATGGCTGCTTATAATATTTCAAGTATAACTGCAAAACTAGTGAGTACCATTTGATATTTCCTCTGTGTTATAGTTGAAAACATTCTTGAGGCAGAATTAACTATTCCCTAAGTTTTATTTGTACTGTAAATGCAAACGAAAATAAGCAATTGGACTTGTCGAACCAGAATACCAAAATTTATAACATAGGCGACCCATGTATTCAATGTTTGTCCGCACTTATATTCTTAAAAAGCATATTCCAATGCTTTCAAAAGGGGCAAAGTAAACGTTCAAACGATTTTTAGTTAACCGTCGTCCTACATTATGCGATTCGGAAGATAAATTCAAATTCATTCGCATTAGTGCATACCAACGCATTTTAAACGAGGGTGGTAGTTACGCCTCGCAATGTGAGATGGCCACGCTTTTGTGCAAATCGATTTCATGGTTTGCCTTAGAGGTAATGAGCGAATTCGTTCTTTTTTTTTACCTCTGCCTTGTTTTCTGGCCTTTTGTCGTTCGAAAAAAATTCCCACAACCCATTCAAACCATGCTAGGCAGTTAATGTGTCATGCAGAGAGATTACAGGATAAAAAAGGCAGAACGAGTAACCCAAACAACATGGCTATGCGGCAAGAGGCGTGCTTAATGATATCGCGGGAATAAAAAATTACACCTTAACAATGGTGGCATCCGCACTCTCATCCCCTCCTAACCTCCCAGCTTGTTTGTTCTATCTCATCCAATGGAACAGTCGCTTCCATTACATCTGTTCTCGGCAATTTAGCTATCGCTTTATTCGTACGAACGGTCGTCAACATTTTTAATCGTCGCGGTAACGGGTTATGTCTCGGGGAAACTTACCGTGGAGCATTTATTTATTTCCCTAGCCACTGGATATGTTATTATGCCTTTATACCACTCATCTGATTCAGATTCTTCTCTTAGTCCTATTAACCGTAATAGTGTTTTAATAACTTTCGCTAACCGGTGTGGACCGTAAACTTGAGGAAGTCCAGCTGTTGTGTTAAGTCCTTTAAGGGGGCACAGTACGAATGAGTTTGTGACTGAAATGATGCCTTCTTTATGAGATAATTCCATGTTGCTGTCTGCTTATTGAGATTCTTCTCAAATTATTTCTGTTGACCAATTCATAACAAGGTTTACAGAGGTAAGATTTTAGTGATGATTAAATACATATAATATTTTATCTAATCTGTCATTTGCATTAATGCACTCGGTTGATAATTTCAAAAATTTCACAGTCACCTTTGTTGAAGTAAGCATATTTTTAATTGTAATTTCTTCTCTTTTTTCTCTGCTACATATTTATAACTGGAATCCTTAGTAATTTCTTAGTATTCTGTGAAATATTTATAAATTATGGAAAGCCATACCCTATCGCTGCAAGCAAAAAAGGGTGTATGGTTAGGGTGATATACTTATATAGCTATAAGATCTAAAGTTCAGCTGGTCGCGGTTAAGTAGACACCCTTAGCGCTCTTACTTTTCTGATTATTACTCGTAGTTTGTTTAGTCTTTTTATCATCACTCTAGTTGGTTCTGTACGATATGAATAAATGTATCGGGCCCAAATGAGTCAACATTGGCTAACCACTAGCAATATCTTTTAATAGAGTAATAATACGTAAATGCGATTAATATTTTATTAACTTTATTCCAAGTAATTAAGTTTTGCGTTAGCAAGGGATTTGATATGTTTTAAATTGTGGATTGGAGAGAATACTTGCCTTAAATTTTTTTCAAGCATATCATCCAATAGCAAATCATTGAATCTTTACCCTAAAGTTTATCGTATTGATATTCGAGAAATTTTTCATGCAGTCATAGGATTATTTGTTTATCAATTAACTTCAAGCAATGGCAAACTTTGAAAGCTTTCTTTGATGTTCCTGAAGTGGATTAGTCCTGAGAATTATGATCCTTTCTGTTACTCATATTATAAATAAATTGTTTCCCAACCTCATGTGTGCTTTGATTGTTAACTATTGCTCATATGGTGCATATAGCATATTTCATTTGATTACAATATCATATACCTACGTCATGGACATAAATCAAAAACATTGGTCTTTATTTCAATGATAATTTACTAAATACATAATTTCATTGTTTTTAGGTACGCTTCTCGTTAAACATAGTCCTTAAAATTCGGAAGTAGTCAAATCCTTGACATACTCAGCATTGAATGCCAAAATACGTACAAAGAAATAGTCTGGGAGTCCTATTTAGCAGTAATTTAGTTCTAATCTGTCAGAATTATAGCGGTGGTTGATGGTGTTTTTTTCATACATCATATCCTGTAAGTGCTTTTCCATCTGGATGATTTTATGAGAAAATATCAAATCTCCACGTGGGATTTAGGCACTCTGCATTTTGAATGAAATTATTAGCGATGATCCGTTGGATGCCTTTCGTCATTGGAAGCCCAAGTTCCGGCGCCATTGTATCTTTCTACCCTTCCCAAATGCCTGCTCTGTCCCAGATTTATACTAAGCTCACGGAACCCACCTGCGGTAAATGGCGCAAATTGCCCCAGAGTTGAGCGCCTCCCACAATAATTACTGCTCCAAACGCTTGGGGGAGGATGGAGGAGTACTTGAAACTGAAATGCGGTTAATAAAAAAAAAACATTCATACGGAAACCGCGGACTGTTGTGCATTCTCTTTTCTTCCATAGTCCATTTGGTCATATCGCGAAAGACGCTTTCGGTCCTTCTCTTTTATAATGACCCATAATTCGCCGAAATGAGTCACGCCCGAGCCGTTAAGAATGTAGGAAGTGGGCCTCGTCTCGTGAGGGCCGAGGGGGAGAGCGCGCCCGGCGGAGACGTCCCGTTTAGGGCGCACATGTGCTCTCCGGGGCACACACCTCGGATGAGTCCTCGGTGCAGCGATCGGGTGGGTGGGGAGGTGGAGGGTGGGCACTTTTCGCCTGGGTGTGGCTCCCTTTGACCCCAGTGCGACCCCTCGGAGAGCAGGCGGAATGGTGGTGGTCGGGGAGGTCAGAAGGAACGGATGGTGGCGGGTGAGCGCACGTTATGTCTGTGGGAATGATGGGGACGGGTCAGAGGAATTTATGTTCTTCGTTTATTGTAAGGGATGAAGGAGGAGTGAGTTGCCGGAGATAAGGGCAGGCTGTAACGAATGGGAAAGGCAAGATGGGATGTCCGAGGATGGATACGTTTGGGAAGGCCATTCTTTGAACTTTGAAAGCAGACCTTACTTTCTTTGGCATTGTTCGGTCTAGTTGCACTTCGGGAGATCTCGCGATTATTCCTTATGGCTCATTTGTCTCGTGTTACAAGAGTCTTCGTCTAATGTTGAATAGGGGGCAAAGGTTGCATTTACGTCTAACGCTCACCTAAATAAATTGTGTTATTCTTTCTCGATTTCAGTTGAAACACTGTGACATGAAAATAACTGCAAAAATATGAGTACGCATATTTATATAACATAGATACAACTAAAGTAATTACAGCCTCTTACGAAGATATATCATGAAAATTTTGTCGACGCTATGATTTACTACCTATGATTGCAGTCATCATCGTATTTGGGAAATATATCCCGAATCCCCGAGTCAATGTGCAGTCATATGAAATGCAAAATTCCAAAAGGGAAAAGCATTATCTGTCAATCATTTTATCGGAGTCAAAATACTCATCTCTTAAAGAGGAAAAGGCGATTGACTATCGTTCAAATTACATAGCATTTCAATCGATTTTTTCAGTAATATATCACTAGGTGAATCGCAACATTCAAGCTTACAATCAACTTCAGACTACTTTAGCCCCATGAAATATTCGATATTTAATGGGGCTATAGTGGGGATTTTTTCAATATTCTAAAAAAATTGGAATTAGATCGATGCTGTGTCCTTCTGGGGACAGCAAGTCTCAGAGTTTGAGAAATATCTTCGGCGTTCCTATAGCCATTACAAAATAAAATTATTGTTTAATCGCAGAACACTGAGAGTAATATCAAAGAACGATTACCTATTGTATTCGAAATAAGACCTCGGATATATAATATATTCGGTAAAACCAGACACCCTCAGTTGAGAATAGTATAGCTACGCGTAACGATAGAGGGGGCTACATGCATGTGGAACGTGAGAAAATGACCTGCTCAGTGAGAATCAATTGGAATTTATCTGTTTATTTAGAACTTGAGGAACATGGCCTTGCCGAAGGCCGGACAATTTGTCTTTTTACTTCTCTATGTCTATGTCGGACTCTCTTCTCTTTGTCGGACTATAGTATGTATTTTTAATTCTCCCGTTTCATACATTGCGCTCGGAGGATATTGTTGCGTACGTTCTCGTTGCATCGGAATATTCACATTGATTGTGATTGGTTGACTTCTGGATCGAAAGATGGTTTTTTTTATTCCGATTCCGTCAATTACAATCTAATGGAACTGTTAGCATCTAGGAGCGTTTAGGGACTGCGCGAGGATATGTGTGTATGTATGTGTATATATATATTAATATATATATATATATATATATATATATATATATATATATATATATATGTGAATATGTATATATGTATACATTTTTTCTTACAGATTCCCCCCACCTTTCCTCACCTAACCCCCAACCCCCTCAACCCTTACCCTTCCCTCATGGTGCTACACCCCCTGCCACACACCTTTTTGGTGGCTCGCAGGGTATTTATGTAGATGTAGATGTAGGAGAGTGAAACTAAAATAATAGTGAACTCTTGGGGTGGGGGCTCTTATCTCTACCATCCAGCCCTCAATTATTCTTCACCACTCGAACCATATGTGACTATTCTCATTCCCGTCCATAAAAATCTCACATAGTATTCCTAGTCACCCCTTCACCATGCATACACTTGTACTATTTTGGGCTTTGTGATTTGTATGAAAAATATATTGAAGACATTTTTTTATCATTTCCACCAAACGGTCGCGTCCCAACATTAAAGAAGTTTCCGTCGGCCTACGAGTATATCTGTCATAGAGTCTTCTCATTCCACACGATTTAACTAATAAAAATCAAGGGATACCTCTCCAAGTTTTGGCATGCCCAACTACCGTCATTTGTGATACTAGGAGTATTAGCCGTAGTAGTTATTATGGGAGGCGATCGACACCAAGGTCACTTGCACCATTTGGATTAGGTGGGGGTAATTTGGTAGGAGAGGGGTGTCAGGAATTGGAGGAAGGGTGGAGATAAACCCAGCGTCAGTATTGGTCTACTATTAAGGTTAGGAACCAAGGGGCTCGCAATTTAACGCCTTATGTGACTGCACTTGAATTGGTCTTGATATAATACCCCAAATAGGGATCAAGATAGCTCTGAAAAATGCTGCCAAATTCGTGATTCGAATCGAGACCCCCAAGGTGGGAAGCGGTTTTGTTTGTGCTGTATCTTTTTGAATGCGAATGTGAATTGGATATTACACTTATAAGAAACCTCTTGTGATTTCATGCATATGTATAATATCCTTTCTTATATGTCATGGGGAAGGACAATGTGCATTCTCAAGAAAGATTCACATTGACGTAAATTGTCTTCCCTTTGTCGAGATGAATTACAACCCGATCAATCGCCTGGTTTTTGTACGTATCACTAACAAAAAAGTACCAGTATATGAGTTTGAACGGGAGTAGTGCATCCTCCCTTCTATTTTGCTAGAGGGCCGGGAACACCGTATTTTTTCAATTGTGTCCTTTCGGAAAAAAACTAGAAATTTGCCACCTAATCACATAATAGGTAATGATGTCTGAGATTCTTCTGTGAACTATTTCAGCCAAAAAATAGAAACACTTCCTTGCATGCAACATTTATATCCGATAGTATCTCGAGAAGTGTCTCTCCAGCATATGCTTTATCACGCTCTTAAAGAAAGTACAATTTTGTTGAACTGCTTTGGTCCAACGTCTGAAGTCATTAATTCGTGTCAAAAGTGGCTACGGTGGCGGAAGGTAAGAATTTGCTGACAGGAGAACCATCATGATGATCGGGGCAGCACTTTGACCGCCGCCAAGTTTAGGTTTATCATGCTCTGCTAAATACCAGGGTCATCTCGTCACCCCCGCGCACTGCGGTCTAGGCTTTCCTTACGCTTCAATCCACCCTGGGATTACCTATCCCCCTCGATCCCGTCGGAGGAAGAGGGGGGTGGGGAAAGTGAAGCTGGTTGGAGGTGGAAGGGTCCCGCCTCTTACTCACCCAGATGGATGTCTTCCATCTCGCTCGGGTGGAGGGACTTAAAAACACTCCCTCGGTAAGAATGGTTGCAAAGGGGAAAAGGGACGCGATGAGAAGGGGATTGGCGCGCGAGAGAGTGGGAGTGTGGGTCGGTGGAGAGGTCAGGTATTTAAGGAGAAAGGCGGCCGGCTGGCAGGGAGGGCAGCGGGGGAGGAAGAAGAGGTTGAGGGGAGGATGATACGAGAGAGGGAGTGGGTGGGACGGGGAGGGTGGGTGGGGTAGAGAAGGGTCGAGACAGGGGAAGTCGGTCCAGTTTAAGACGCACATGCATACTGGTAGGCCAACTCCCACTTTTTCTTGCCCCCCTCTCTCACAATGGCGAGAGAAATAAAGGAATATAGATGTGCCGCATCTCTTTGGGGGTATTGAAGGAGAGTACGTCTCCGAGGAAACCAGATTTTTATAATAAGAATATTATTTTATTAATGTGCCCATTGGCGTGGGGAAGAGAGCAGGGAATGGGGGATGGGAACATGGCCAAGCGGAACAGGCGGAAAGGAACGAAATATTCAGATGGGAGAGGAGGCAGGGGGTTGAGGGAGTGCGTTCGCGTTTCTGGGGTTTGCAGAGCTCGGATTGGGTTGGTAGAGTTGTGGTGGGTGGGTCGGAGGAAGGTGGATTAGGGTTGGGTCGTTTTGTGCGCACGGAGGGGACAGTTTGACGTTTCTTTTCTTTTCGTCCCCTTCTTCTTAATGTGCTCCGCGGAAATTTCTTTTTTATTTATTTCATCTTCCCTCCTCCATTCCCCGCCCCACCCCCGTTAGCTTCCCGCGGAATTAGCATGGCAAAGGAATCCGCCGCCTCGCTCGCTCCCGCCCCGCCCCCGTGGTCCCACTTGCATCCTCTCCGTCTCCTTCCTCCTCACTGCCTCAGTTTCCACCCCCTCCATTGCGTACTCGCCCCCGAGTGTCTGTCCCGGGGCGCGCATCCGGTCGTCCCTTTTGTGGAGGACGACATGGGGGTTGAGAGGGGACGCGGTGTCTCTGACAGGGTCGGCGCGGCCACTCCCTCTCGTCGCTCCCGAGGCCCCATCTGCGGTCTCTTGGACGACGACCCTCTTAACCCTCGCCTCACTTCCCTCGAATGATATCCCTTGCACTTCGTCTACTTTACCCTCTCTCCCCTATACCCTATTAATGCTATTTCGAACGGCTTGTGGATAGCCCGGAGGAATGACAATATCTTCTGCAGTAAGATAGGATATCAAAACTGCCCAAGTCCAAGAATAAAATCAAAATGTAATGCGATTGAAAATGAATGCAATGGAATAGGAAGCATTGAGAGCAAAATTAACGAGTTATTGTAATATTTAGTACGGGGTTTATGTTGTCGTGTAGAGCACGGCTTGGAAGTTTATTAGTACGTTTTGCTTGGGTTCATCGATAACCTACCCGATAGGCTACTGCTCTAAATAATGATAATATGAATGCATAGATGACGGATAGAAATTAGATCAGATAGTACTATGCAACAGTAATAGGAAAGCATACGACAGGTATAAATAATGAGGAACCTGGGTTCAAGAACACTAAAATCCGATGTAATTATGTCCTGCTAATCGGAGATAGACTTCGAGTGATTGGCATTTGTCTAGAACCCAGCCAGGTACTACGACATATAGTAGTTTTTATCATCCCGAAAGCCATCATCAAAGAAAACTACTAAAGCACAAGAAAAGTATAAGATAGGGGAGACAGAAATCCATAGACGTGGAAACAATTTCAAAAGAGACCAAGGGCAGTGAGTCCTCGACACGTGGCTACATAGACCTGGTAATCGCGAGAAACGTCCACAACCTTCAACCCACCCCGCTCCGCCCAGCAAACCATATAAAGTCTGGCGAGGGC
Organism: Hetaerina titia; assembly: GCA_037158775.1. Lineage (NCBI taxonomy): Eukaryota > Metazoa > Arthropoda > Insecta > Odonata > Calopterygidae > Hetaerina > Hetaerina titia. The sequence goes on along the minus strand of CM073771.1, from coordinate 32,844,544 downwards.
ACAGGCCAATAATAATTCAACCCTGACGAATTTGCCGGGAAAGGAGAAGAAACTTTGCCCTTTTGCCAAGAACAGAGTACGCCAAAAAAATCACTTTCCATGACAATATGTTTGTCTTACATTGGGAGGTCTTATGTTTGTGTTTCTCCATTGTCGATGGGGATTGGAATTCGTGGACTGAGAGGTTGTTGATCACAGAGAGAGATCATCGATCAATGAGAGGTTACTGATATGCTTGTTGATATGTTTTTTAGGATTAAATTCGACTCATTCTCTTTCAAACAGATAAATTCTTCTCGTTTAGTAGTGAATCTGATGGTATTCACGAAGCTTCTGTATTTCAGCTGTGAGTGGAGTGGATATTCCGTCGTTCGTCTTCCTTTATCTTTAATTTCGTGTATTCAATTTTTTATCATTAGTATCATTATCATCAGCTTGGAGGTATCAAGTAATAACTTTTGATGGCTCATGGTCCCAGGGTACATATCCAGCCATTCCTTTTGCAGAAGACTTGGTGGTCAAAAGTGTTGCCTCTATGACAGAGTCGTAGCGGGGACTCCCAGCCGATGTGGGTTTTCAATTAAAGATGAACCAATATTGCGACACATATTGTTTGCATATGGACTATGCCGCACACTTAATTCAAATTTCAATTAAGATACAAATGAGGTTTTAACCCAATGTGGTTTTTATTATTGATCTTTATATTTTTGGCACTTTTCATAGTGATAAACTGGACTAAGTAGATTTTCGTATTTTAAATGTTTCACCAGTTCAGTGCCGATTTTCTACAATTTTTTCCGTAATATGACCACGGAATCAGTATGTGTACATTTTTTACTTGCAGTTTTTGTCACTATGAGGGACGACTGGCGTATATATTCGGGTGTCATCCAGTAGAAAATCGGTTGCCGAAATTTACGACCATTGGGAATCAGAAAAATGTAGTATTTTGGCTGGATCCTTGTGATGCACAAAAAGTTTTTTTCTACTGTGAATACAATTAGTTAAGTCTCATCTCCCTGCTTTTAGCTTTCAAAATTTTTGGAAAGAAATTATTCTGAAATATTTCAAGTACGTTTCTATTTTAAGTTCATGTCTGAAGTGCTACTATATTTATGGAATACATTAGTAGGGACTGGGCTTAGCTTATTACAATTTCGCTACTAAAGATCAAGGGAAGAAATGCAGTAACGTTTATTACGCTTATCAACGAGTACGACTTACTTGTTACGTGCAGTAAGTTGAGAGTTTAATTTAGTCATGAAGGATAATGTTTTCAAACTGCAAGCTATTCGATTGTTTTTCATCAATAGGAGTTTTTTCACGTCGCTTAATTATTTATCGAACACCCTCCTGGGAGGCAGCGAATATGAGGGAGTACACACGTTTAAATTTTGGGTATCTGAGCAATAAATATCTTTGAGAAAAATATTTAGCCCCGTGTGAATGTAATTCCATTTTTTCCTTTAAGTCTTAAAAAAGAAAGTATTGTTCAATATCCTGCATTTTCGTTTCAATTATTGTTTTACTTCAATCTTAATTCGACCTAAAATTCAGGTAAGAACTGCGTCATTCGCTCATTGGCTATGGACCTGTCTAATGGCGGAGGAAATGACTGTCATTAATTTAAGTATTATTACTTAGCTTAACACATCGTGCTAGAGCGTAACTTGTTAAGCATTTTATTGCCTTTATTTTACTAGTTTCAAAAGGGCATAAATATTTATTGGAGGACTGTCTTAGTCGTTATTCGCCGAGGGTCGGAAAACTCCTTGCAGCAGGTGAATATCGATTTTTTACCGGTGAAAAAAGAGTTAAGGTATTATTCGGATTAGCATCGCGGGTCGTGGACTAACTTTATTTGCAATGTCGAATAGTTTATCTTACCCGAAGTAGGGGGGGGTCATGTCGTGAATTTATGGAACGGTAATAATTTATATTCTTGATAAGACCCATCTTAACTATCAAATTAAATGGTAAACTATTACCCGAGTGTGATGTTAGTATGCTGATTTTAAAATCAGGTATAAAGGTTCCATTCCGTATTTGGAATTCAGATTCTTTCCTCTTTTAAACTGGTGCGTACTGCTTTTCAGCGTAAGTTTTGTGGATGTTGTTAAAACGAGTGTATTACCTCTTTAGTCTTTTCTATCGATGTCGTTTACCGACAATCCCTCTTTTCTCAATTGCCCGAAAATATTTTCTAGCCTTATTTCCACGAATTTATCCCCACTAGCGATAGTATCAAAGTATGTGGGAAATCCAAGACATTGCCACCATCAAAGCAAGTACACCATCTTTAATAAGTGTTGCTGATATTCAGTGAAGTATTAGTCAAGAAATACTGGAAGAATAATGAAACATTTCTTTGAAAATTGAACTGTCCAGAAACATTGAATAGTTTACTTATGTTTTTTCTGACTCTTTCGAAATTTGTTTGACTTTCTGCTCTAAATCTTACCTTCTACGCTTAATTTCAAGTCCAAATACCGAAAAGCATTGATATCAAATGGTATTCTTGCTCATAAACCTTTGCTATTAAATTAATAGGATGGATTATCTGTCAAAAATGTTCTCAAATTCTAGAATATGGATAGCACTCGGGTACAAGAAAAACTGGTTTCTGAGATGTAGGTCAAGAGTCATTCGGACTTTCAAATTTTTGGTGCAAATGAGTCTGAATTTATTGGAAAAAAAAAATATATATATATATAGATAAAATACATATATATGCATACAAAGATATATATATATATATATATATATATATCGTCGTCGAAACGTCAATACATACTGTGAGTGTCCTTCCTTTATGTTTCTGTGTTGAATATTTTGTATCCGTGTTTTTGTGTGTTTATATATATTGTGTAATATTTTTATTCAATTACATTTATTGTAACTAACTAATTGAAAATAAGTTTTATTCCCATAATTCAACAGTTTCTGGCGTAAATTGGTGGAAAATCTTCAGACTGACGTTTTTATAAATCAAACCACTTTGCTTTTCCACATAAACTCAAGTTTATGTGGAAAAGCAAAGTGGTTTGATTTATAAACACGTCAGCCCCCATAATTCATTAATAACTTGTATTAAGATTTAAGTAATACGTGAATTGAGCCAAAAAAAATGGCAAAACTTATCTTATTTGCTTTATTTTAAACTGATATTACGTCCTGGTACAAGATCGTCAATTGATTATAGCATTGGAGCCATAATCGCCACTCCTTATGGGTTCTAATTAAATGTTTGATCAATGGAAGATTGAAATCGCAACGCAATTTCTCCAGTGTTCCTTCCCTGTCCCCTTCCGCTGAAGATCCATCCCGCTCGCTCGCCCATCCTGGAAATCAGGCAAACGTGTAGCGCGCACATCCTCCCCTCTCGATTCATTGCATTTCCCCTCTTAGCGTTGACCTAACCACATTTTTTTCCCTCTCCCGTCTCTCATCTTCACTGCATTTCACGCCTCCCTTCTTCGCCGTCCACGCGGCAATGAGCGATCCTGATCCCCGCTCTCGTTCCCACCCCACTCCCGCGCGTCGCGGCCACCTGTTGTCCGTCCGTCCAAGAATGCGCGCCAATTATTCCCCGCCCTTGAGGGTAGGAGGGCACCTTCTTCGTCCCACCACCTAACTCTCAACTCTCTCCCCCTCCACGTATTTTTTGGCCTCCGATGACCTCTCTACTCCTTCCCCTTCAACACTCTCCTTCCCTAACCCCTCACCACTATCCTCATTTTTCCACCCATTCCTCCCAACATGCTTGTAATTGGTATGAACGAACAGGAAGCGTAGAACGGTTATTAAGAAAACATGGTATGTGGGACCTCCCCATAACACGGAGATTACATGCTGTGCATATGTGTTAAGCCTCTCAGAAAAAAAATCTAAACATATGAGTTTAATTGTGACATCGATGACATAATCAAAGCCACACATAAATGAACATTCGGGGAGAAATCACAGCGGCAAATTACGAGAAACATACGTGTCAGACAAACTGATACAAGGAATTTCCTTTCCTACGTATCGTTCACGGTCATGGTAAAAGAATGATATATATGGATATAATGATATTCCAAATTAGTATGGATTGCATCATGGAAAGGAATGCATGAGTTTTCTATATTTTTGGTGCCTAGTATCGTTGTTCCACGTACGTGCAGAGGCTTACCAATCAGCATGTAAGTGGGCTCCTCACGTCTTCCATCGTCTTCATTTAAACGAGCTCTTTTGCTCAATATATTTTAATACAGTTTCACGCAAATGTTGACGAAGTTAGTTGCCTTCTTTTAAATTGCCGTTGCTCTTGTTTCCATACTATCTTCAGGTAACTTCTCATTTTGTCTACATCATTTGGTAAGAACCCGTATATCTTTTTCCCCTTTGTATGGACAGAAATAAGATATTTCTCCGATTTTCATAATAAAAATTCTAAATGGGAACATGTTGGGGTCTTGATGGACTCTAAACCCTTCTTATGCTTGAGTTTATATTGATAATTACATTCATGCCGGATTCTTGCATTGCATCTAATATTCGATATTTCGTATGCCTGAAATTACACCCTAAATTTATGACGGACTTTGTATGCACAGCAATTCTTCGATGAAGTAATATAAAAGTGGAAATGTAAATGTATCAAAACTATAATTGATATATGTATATATATATATATATATATATATATATATATATATATATATCATCATCATTAGTATTTCAATCCTAGGATTGGTTTATTGCAGCCCTCCATTCGCCTCTATTTAATGTCAATTCCCTCAATCCCTGATACCTCTTCTGTTTTACGTCTTTCTTAATTTGCCCTATGTACATGTCTCTTGGTCTTCCTCGTGCGATCTTTCCCTCTATTTTTCCTTCTATTATATTCCTAATCAATCCAGTGTGCCTCAATGTGTGTCCAATCCATCTATTTATTCTTAGACGTAGAGTTCTCCATATTTCTCCTTCTATCCTCTTCTGCTCTTCTATATACTTCCTCGTTTCTTACTTTGTCTGTCCATTTAATCTTCAGTATTCTACTCCAGCACCAGACAAAAACACAGAAACACATAAAAAAAGAGACTCACTAGGTGTCGAATTTTTGGTGGTCCAAACCACCTTTCTCAAGGGAAGGAAAGACGGAACTCAGTCTTTTTCCGAGTTCCGTCTTTCCTTCCCTTGAGAAAGGTGGTTTGAACCACCGAAAATTCGATACCTAGTGAGTTTCTCTTTTTTATATGTTTCTGTGTTTTTGTCTTTTCTACTAGTGCTAATTACATTTACATTTTTACATTGTATCTATGTGTGTATATATATATATATATATATATATATATATAAATATATATATTTATATATATATATATAAGTTTTATATATATAAACACGCAAACAATAAGATAATAAATAATACACACACAGAAACATAAAAGAAGGATACTTACAGTAGATATTTACGTTTCGACGGCATGGCCGTCGTACTCTACGTAAAAGAATTAGTTTCATTGGGTGTGCCCTGGGACATATTTAACTCGTTAATCATTTCATGTGAAGGGAGGAAGATCAAAGGAAATTCATATAAAGTAAAACAGTTAAGGAAGATGTGCTAAGAAACCATATGAGCATCATTGTTGAATAGGGAAGATAGTGGTAGGCTGCATTAAATGTATTCTGATTGATAACACTAATTTAATGGATAAAATCACTAGAAATTCCTTATTTCTTAGAAAAGAGCAGTTTTCAAAATGTGTTCGCTCACTTATTCATCACCGAAATATTTTCAACTCCATACTCTCGATAAGATGCATCGCTGGATCTTGTGATCCGTGACAGGCGACACGTGCGAACTTTTCGCTTCCCTCGCCGCTTCTGTCTCGGAGGGAGGCGGGGCTCTTTCCCAACCGATGGATCTTTTGGATCGTAAGGATATGCGGACATTCTTCCGAGCTTAGTGCTCTCCTGTGTGCACACGCAAAGGCACTCAGGCGGACCTCACCTGCAACAATGCCCCTCCACCTTCCTCCCTTCTGCCCACATAAATAAACTCATTCATCCTCAGAATCATAAGAGTGGCTCGCTTGATGGCATCCCGGCTTGCAGCAAGCGCTCGACGCCTCCCATCACCTGTGTGTCCGCTCCCATCTCTTCCTTTCTTCTTTCTCTCCACCTCTCTCTCTCGTTTAGTCCTGCAGGAATGCGAAGTGTAGAGAGAGAGAGAGAGAGAGAGAGAGAGAGAGAGAGAGAGAGAGAGCTAGCATAACCAGCCAACCCCGTTCTTTCGCTCGCGTATGCCTTCCATATTAATGCTCCATTCATTTGCCGGAGTGAGAGTGGAGGGGAGACGACGGATGGGAATGAAGGGGGGGGGGAAGGAGGGTAGGGAGATGCGCGAGTTATAACCGCCCGTCCCCCCATTTGTTCCTTCACCGCGATGTCTCCTTTTCTCCCTCTCTCAGTCTCCTTCCTCCCACCATCCCCTCCCACGTCCTCACTTCACCTCCCGCCTCCCTACGGCCCTCATCTCATGACACAACGGAAACAGTTCTCCTTCTCCCCTAACCATCGCGTGCGATTGTGTGCAAACAAATTAATTCGCCTCTCTCGCTGAAAGGTATGCGAGGGGAAAGGGAGTGGGACGAATAATAAGGCGACCGAGATTGACATCCGTGCGAGGAATTGCTGAAATGCCCCCGCCTTTCCTCTTCCCCCCCTTCCCCAACCCACCAGAACTCTATGTTCTCCCCCGTCCCTATTAACTTCTACCACCGCCACCTCATGCTGATTCCTGCCAGAGTAAAAGCTTTCTTCTTTTTCCTTGAGCCGACATTTGCTGTGGCCTGTACTCTTTGCTTCCATTCATTCCATCATGAGGGCGTAATCGGTGTACTGTGTCAAGTTTAGCGACGCGACTCATTGCCTAAGGCAGGTCCTGTAAGAGCATTGTTTAAAAGGAGGAGGGCCACTGTTTCCAACCTAAAGTTTTTAGTGCATTTGATTAAACAATATTCATATTTTTCTGAAGGGACTTGAGGCCCTCTCATCATGAAGTAGGCTCATTGGATGATAAAGAACGGCATCATGACTTTTTTCTTTTTACATTTAGACTTGATAATTGAAACAGAGAATGAGATTTTGGTTCATGTTGGTATAAATTATAATTTTTCATTGCCAATACAGTGTTTACCACACCGTACATACCCCTCGTTTACAGCGATAATCACAAAGTTGACCGTATTTCCCTAGTGTTATGGATTAAATATGTAAAGGTATATTCTCTTTCCAATAGGAGATATTTTATTTTGTAGTAGAACTGAATTACTGATACTCATTTTGAGGGTTTTTAAATTAAATTTTCTCCAATGTTCTTTCTTGAATGAAAAAAACCTTAATGTTCATTGAGCATTATCTTGCAGCAATCTATTTTTCCAAAATTTCTTGAAAATAAGGATAGATATTGAGGAAAATATAAATTCGCAAATTTTTCTCATTCTTGAAATCTGAATCTGGAAGCTGTGGACTCCTATTACGCACCCCATTTGCTCTTTTGCTTGAGGAGGAATTCCACTCTATCGGCTAGTCGAGTGCCTTGCTCGAAATCCATCTTCCGTGCCGTACGACGGGCGGTGTACCGTATCTGGATTTTTTTCCATAAATTCAAAGGTTTCTCCTGGAGCTTATTTTTTTTGTATTTCACACATTGTAAAACTGGTCTGAATGATCACGGACAAAAATCCTTTCTTTTGCCCCTGTGGAAAAATTCCCAGCCGTCTCGCTTCCGACGGGAGAGAGAGAGAGAGAGATTGTTTCCCAAGTCGTGATCCAACCGCGTGGAAGATGTCTCGCGTGTGCCACTTGGGTGGACGCACGTCCCCCTTCATGAGTCGGTCCTACCCTTCTCATGCAGATAGCTGCGAATACATATTGCACTCCCTCCCTTCATTCCTTCCTTCGACTCGTTCCATCATTTCCTACCGAAGTATTTTTTTATTTTTTTCTTCTTTTACTCATTCTTTCCTTCCCCTCTTTCCGTCTCCGGGGACGCCTCCTTGTTTTCTCTAACACTTAATCCTCTTACCCTTCGTTTACTCCCATCATCTTTACCCGTAGGAATTTATATATAAAATATAAATATACATATATGGATGTATAGTGAGTTTCCTTTTACGTGCTATCTATTTTATTTCGTATTCTATTATGCTGTCCAAATGTTATACTTCTCTCGTGAGTTCATTCACAAGGAAATATATATTAGGAAAATGGATAAACATATTTCTATTATGCCGTCCAAATGTTATACTGCTCTCGTGAGTTCATTCACAAGGAAATATTTAAAAGGAAAAGGGATAGGCATATAAAGTTAAATGTGTTACCATCCTTTTTCCTTACATCTATTTCCTTGTGAATGAATATTTGTTCGCCGTATGGTGGGATTTCGTGTTTGAATGTGTGTGTGTGTGTATTAAAAAAATATGTATATATATATATATATATATATATATATATATGTGTGTGTGTGTGTGTGTGTGTGTATACAAATATATGTATGTGTGTGTAAGTAGAGGCGTTCATGTTAATATATATATTTGCCTTCCAACGCAGTGCGCGTGGTGCGGGACTTGAAATTGAATGGCGTCTCCATCAAGTGGCCGACCGCTTCATTCAAGCGTTCGTTCTCTCGCGAGGGATGTGTTTTCTCCTTAACGCGGGAGTGATTCATGCGATCGGTGACATAATTTGACGGCTATTTTAATTACTCTGCCGTTCCCTCGGACGCCTGTTTTATTACTCTCCTGCTGCTGCAAGCCGGTGTCCACCTATTCCGCCACCCTCCCCCCCCCCTCTTTCACCTATTCTCCCTCTGGATTGCGTCTCTTTTGGGCCTTCGGTGGCGCAGTAAATCATCTGCCGTTTCACGGGGCGGTCACTTATCCGCACACGATGGATGATTGGCCACCCCGCATGAGTTCCACCTCCCTATCTCTCGTTTCATACTCTCCCTCCCAATCCATTTTCTCCCTGTACAAACTAACCTTTTCCCTCCGATTCGATAATATGGTGTGCAGAGGTGCGTTACTGCTAACCCAAATGAAGCTCTCGTCAGGATGGCCGTCAAACGAAGCGGTACATTTTTTCCAGAATCTAATACCTCAGGACAACTCAATAGAGTTCTTGGTTTCCCTTTTCAGCGTCCATCGTATAGATTCTCCATGTGTAATCCACAATAAACTACATGAACTGTAAAATTTAATAGGCATCATGCTAATTATGGTTGGTTAAATCATATTTTGAGCCTGTGCTGCGATGTGAAATGCAAAAATCGATGTGAAAGCAAATTTGCTCGCAATGCAACCATTGCAAAAATGTGGAAATTATTCGTCTTTACCGGATTTCGAACACAATGATTTGGGTATGAGGACGGTGGCTTGGTGATTTGGTGGCTTTACTGACTAAAGCACTCGATCGGATATCAAGGGATCTGGGTTCTACTCCCGGTCAAGGCAAATGATTTTTATACTTGGAAATTATAGCATTTAAAACGATATTAGCGGATAACTTCCTTCAAAGTTTATGTAGCGGAATCTCTAGTAATTTCTTCGAAAGTTTGGTTGTCATTAAAAACCAGAATTTGATGACAACTCGATAATGTCAGTTGAACGACAGTAAATGTTAATCCACCTACGACCTCTATTAAGAGGAAGACCAACAAATTCCAGTCAAGGTAATCCCAATAAGATGCAAATTCAAGTCAAATTTCTGACTAATTTTCTTCAGAAAGTTCCCTTTAATCTCTGCTTAAAAATTGGCAAAATGTAGTGGATGGAGAGGAACGAAATAAAATGGTGTGGATTAAGAGGGAAATAAACCATTATATGTATGCTCTAATTTTGTTTCAATGCGAAAATTTTGCTTCCTCATTTAGGCGTTTTAAATAAATCAAACCTAGCTCATGATTTGGAAAGCCACTGGTATTCTCAAGACACCAACTCACCAAATTGTTGCTAGTTGGGCGAAATTGGCCATATTTAGTACGTTAGTGAGAAAAATCGAATATATATCCTTTGGCATTAGCTATATGGGGAGGCGACAAGATAGCTGAAGTCATTTGTCGATACTGAGGATAGTGAGTAATCTGGTAGAGTTGACGGATGTAAGTGAACGGACGAAGGCGAAGGGAAATCCAACTTCGGCATTAGCCGTCTTTTACCAAAAGACGTCAGGGTGTCACACACAATTTAACACCCCATTCGATGGATGGTGTATTCCATTCGAGGTTCTCTCCATATGGCTCTCAAGTAGGGATTTGGACGCCACTTAAAAATGGTGGTTTGAATCAAGTCCCTAGGGGTGGATAACAAGAGCGCTATCAACATCCACCCTTGATGCTGCAACTAAAGTATTAATGGAGAGTACAAAAAGTTTCTAATGGTAATCCTTTTACACAATTAATTTTAACTGACGTCTCAGGTTGTTATGCTGTTGATTTTACTTTGGCTGTTAATGTTAAAACGTCACATGTTAAAAAAAACCATTCCGTCACGGAAAAACAACGTATACTCCAACAGGAACTTCAGGATATCAGAATATTCTCGATTCCGGGGCCATTTACGTCAAATAATGAATTCATGTACACTGATAAATAGTTTGAAATGTCCATTTCTCCCATCAAACTTGCGATCATGTAGACAACTCAAGAAATGCTCAGGCTTCAAATTGATAGGTAATATTAAAAATGTTCGTTCAGTTAGCCGCATACACCTGCATATATTTTTATTTTGTTAAAAGAACATTCAAAAAGAATTCCTTGGTTGGCAATTCTTGTTTATTCTCACTAGGTAAGCCAATATTTACAAGATATGACGCGGTTTATGCAGTTCTATAGGTGTTAATCTAAGTAAATGGTTTGTGGGCATGTTAAATTTTTATGCGCATGTTTTTATGAGGTCACTCACTATATATGCTTGAAACACGTGTATGCTTGAAACGGAGCAATAGAATAGTAGGCTGCAATTTTCAAGGACTATTCTATCTTTTCATTCTACATTATTCCATGTATTACAGATACGGTGTTAGGGATGGGCAGTGTCTCATTATGTATTCAAAAAGCGTCCCCGCAAATGTTATTTCCCTACTACCATTTCCCCAGTTCCCTTTCCCTACTATCCTTTCCCTAGACACTCTATTCTCTCATTATATTAACACCACGTCTTACCGCTGTTGCCTCTATTTATGTTGGGGTAGCCCCACTTGACAAGTGTAACCAAATACGGATTTTATACTCGTACCGTCCGCCTGGAGAAGTTGTTCTCCTGATGAAAAACCCGCGAGGCTCTCGGCTACCATCGACCAAGTGATAGATATTGTTAGATAGTGGCGACACTAAGAGCATGGGAATCGGAATGATAGATATCGGTTAAATACAGTGCCCTTGGGGATGCGGTACTTTTACCACATTCTCCAATATCACTCGATTTACTTATAGAGATTAAGACAATGATGACATGTAATTTCTGCCGGACTTCTACCGTTCACCTCAAATCAGCGAAGTTTGTTGGGTCTAAATACAAAATACCTTCCTCCATATTTCTGTAATTTACGTATTGTTAATTTTTCAAAAATAAAGTAAATTAAAACAAGATAAATTTAATTTAAACGAAAATAAGTATTTAAATTCCTCAGAATTGGATACATATTTAGCAGCGAATAACTTAATCTCTACGCCCAAGTTAACAGATGGTGACAATCAAAGTTTTCATGAATTCAATATAGTCTTGGTTTTATTGAATTAATACTACCATTAATAATAGCATTTTGCCGTTCTGAAGCGCTTTGTGGGTAACCTAACTTATTATATGATATGGGTCATATTTTTTTTCTACTTCTCCAGCGATATGAACAAGTGACGATATTTTACTGTGATATTAATATATTGATTTTCGGAATTGACATTGTTCTCGGAAACTTTATGGATGAATAAGACGCTATACCATTGGTTAAAATGGCGGTGGTGAATATCTTTCTCAATATTTATGCGGCTGATAAATAGGTTACCCTTTCAATAAACGTGAAACTTACAAATGACTATCATAATTGCAAAGAGAATTAAATGAAATTATATTCTCTGCCTATAATAATTCCTTGACGTGTTTTTGCACAGTGGTCATTTCTAATAATACTGGCAATATGTTACATTATCTTCTATCCAGGACTCTTTGGTGATGTCAAGACACATTTTCCATATTAATCGTTCTGGAAGCTCATGGAAATAAATTAACGAGGAAAAGTAATGCCCTTTCGCGGCGTTACAGCTTCGAATCACTTCCAACCAATTCCAAAGGCTAGAGTAGGTATTGTCGCCATTTTTCAACTTCCAGGCTAGAGCGATCTCGACGCCGCGCCGACAATTTTCTACTTTGAGCTGTAAGAAGAAACGAGCTCGCCTCATTCGTAGCTCGCCATCGTTTTAAGTTACAAACATTTCAAATTTTTCTAATTACGACCGTTGCTCATATCGGAGTCCCGCTCGGAATGGAACGTTTATTAATGGAATTTGTGTGGTGTTGCGAGTGGAGGAAAGTGTGTGCGTTTTTTTTCCCCCTCCTTCCCCAACCTCCGTCCACTAGCGGTCGTGCGGAGTGTTTTACGAGTGGATAGGATGCTTGGAAACGCGAGTCGGTAGGTTTTTAGGATAGGTTTTTTGCGCCCCCTCCCCCTCACTCCATTGCTCTCTCCTCTCTTTATACACTCTCTCACCATGCGTCAGGGTATGCGGTGCCATGCACTCATTTCTCTATCTCCCTTCTCCCGCTCCCCACCCTATCCCCCGAGCGGGCGCGCGCATGCCTTTAACGAGTCTCTTCGAGGGGGGGCGCTGTTCGGCTTAATCACAAGAGTTCAATCACTCTCCTCGGACGCGGTCGCAGCCGGGACCCGCTACGGGTCCAACGCTCTTTTGTCCCGTGTAAATTTTCCCCCCGGAAACTGAAATTTATGGGACCTTCCCGCCGGTTATTTGTTTATTTTTTGGTTGTATTTTTACCTCCGGGCCGAAACCACGTTCGCGTTCCCGCTTGATCCCGAGCGAACCGCACCCCTCGTTTGATTTGGTTTATTCATCCTTGCTGTGCGGCAGATTGCGAGTAGCGGTCGTGTTCCCTTTTCCCAAAGCGGACTCGGTAATTTAGTTATCCTCGAGTGACGACGAGAATGTTTGCACTCGGGAGTTCAGTCGCTCCAATCTTGTCTTGGTGTGCGGAGGGTTGATAATACCGTTAAAGTTTCAATCAACTCCTAAAATGAATTGCGAAGCAACATCTTCCGCTATGCCTTAGTCAAATAAAACAAAATCCTTTTTTGCCAGGTTGACGTTAATTGATGACAACTATACCCTCGGCATATGGTTCTACATCGGATGTGATCACGTGTATTTATTGGAACGGCTGTCTGTTACTCAAACTTCCAAAGCATTATCATTATTACTGGAATTCTCCCGGTTAAGGTAGGTTTTGCATGGAAACAGATTACATGTACGTTGGTACAACGTTACATTTCGTTTCCTTCCCTCTCCTAACAAAGAACGAAATGACATCCACTGTAAGGCCCTATTTATATCCGAATGCTTCCTACCTCCCTTCATTCTCACAACATATCTTCGTTCCCAACATATTCATTCCACGTCCATCCCTTCCTCACTTGCCTAATGTTATCCCTTCTACCACAGTTTCCAACGTCTCATCGCCAGTCGATATGCTCTGAATCCAACTTTCCTGCCTCCTTTGGATTTCTCATAAAAATCCCCTCTTCTCTCCCACCATACCCAGCACTTCCTCGTTTGTTTTCCTTTCCGTCCTTCTCCACATCCATATTTCAAAAGCGTCCAATCTACGAGTATTCATAATTCGTATACCTATCATCCTGCATCAACGACGCACCGTTGTTTCCACACCGTAGATATCTATGCTCGACATTAAAGTTTTAACGAGCTGTTTCTCAACAACCATACAAAACGTCCTTGCCATCGATAATCTCCGAGCACACATTCTACTTAAAACATTTTGGCCGAGCATACTTATATTTAGTACTCATACGAGCACATTTATAACATTTCTCATTCAATTACTTTCAAACTGACTTTCCAATATGCTCAGCAATGCTTGCAACTTCTATTCTGACTGGCAGAATAAAGCTTGATCATCCTCAAATCAAACTAAATTTATCAATTGTCCACCGATTTTCCTTCAAATCTCCAGTTCTTCAAATGCCACTTCAATCATTTTCTTCACATATGCATTGAAAAACACAGGTGATAATGGGCACCCCTATCTTACCCCTCTTTAGACGCTTCAAAATCTACAACACAGACAATTGCATCGTGATTTTAATAATTTCTATTATGATCCTTTTCATTGATTGCATCATTTGAGTGTTAGGAGAGGGGTAAGACAAATGTGCCCATTCTGACCTGTACTTTTCAACCTAAATGAGAAGGAAATGGCCTTATTTGATTTAATTTCCCTTAATGCTCTTTCTATCTTGTCATCAAGTATGGCTGGAACTAAGCTATCCTCATCTGCGTCATATTCTCTATGCTGGATGGCCTAATATCTTTGCCGTTTAGTTCCTCTTTACATCCTTTCCATCTCTTTTGAATCTTCCCTGCATTAATTAATAATTTTCCTGACTTATCTCTGGATGTTTTCACGGATTTTCCGCTCTTATAAACCAAGTGTCCACTATTATTAAGCCTTGTCTTCTGAAGAACTCTGTTGCTTTCTCCCTAGCTCACGTCTTTTTCCTGAACCATATTTCCCTACCTACCAACCAAATCTTCCTTCGCCAACGGTTGCGTTCCAATTTCCCGTCACTATCAATTTTCCCTTCAAGGAACACCTTCAATTATTTTAAGCAATTGATCGTGCACCCTTTAGATAGACCGTATCGTCGGCTTTCACCTCCATATGATTGCTTGGTTGCAAGTAGCCCTGTACGATGGTCAAGCTTGTTGGTTTAGCTTTTACTTCTACTGGCTATATTCTATCAATCGCTTGCTCTATGTTTACTATGTCTTTCTTACTTTTTACTGAATACTTTTATCACCCCTTGCTAGCTCTCCCTCTCTCGGCTGCATATTACCACTGTACATATATCCCTATGATTGCTTGGTTGCATCTACATGTACATTTGAACAATGACCAAGTTCATTCGCTCAGCTTTCCAATACATTACGAAGTTTATTTTCTTCATTTTTTTATGACTATTTGAGTTATAGTGAGATATTAATTTGCTCCAATTTTAAAATTCATTTCCATCTTCTTTCTTAATTGTGTTTGAGCAAGACATGGTAAAGAAAGGCATTATTTTTTTCTTTTATGAACACAAGTGAATCTTCAATCAAGTATACTATAGCAAAAATGTTGTGGTAATCTTAACCCGAAATCAGCGATGCAGAAAATTTAAAATACCCTGGCGTGAAAAAGGGTGAGATCATTAAGGGAAGAGCTCATCTGAACTCTTTAACTTTGGGATTGACTCAAGGTCCTTGGCTTCCCGGACTATTTTATGTTTTTTAAGCCCGTTAATATCAGTTTTTCACGCGACATGATGTCTTTATGTCCTGGCTACTTTTAGTCTTTTTCTCAAAAGGAAAGCGTATTTCTTAAAATAATTCCGTTCTCATTATTTATTTCACCAATAAACAAAATAAACGATTACTTGCTTCCCAAAGAAAATATCATGTAGGTGCATATTAAAATGTTTTCGTAGTTTTTGGATGCACCTGTAAAAAATGTTTTGATTTGAATCATCGTGGGCAGTTGTAAAAGTGAAATTGCAACTAAATTCCACGGAAAATGCTGTCATGAACGTAGTCGAGCAGTATTTAAAGAGTACTGTCGATATCCTAGACCAAACGGAAATGGTGTTCTTGGGCATATGATACTCGTGATATGAATGACACTTTTCAAGAAAAGCGGAGAAAGATAAAAGACCTAACATGATGGTACAATCACCGCATAATAAGTTGGTATGCTGACTCAAGTCCCTTTTGTGAATAGCCTGCAACTAAAATTATTGAAGGGGATTCCGGTGTTTATTTTTCTATTGCATTCATCGAACATTTCCGCCTTTCAGCTAGCTAACCTGATGTGAAAACAATAGCGGGAGGTAGTCACAGAGCGTTCTTTGGAATAAAAGTAGACTACGCCACGGTTGCTTTTACTTTCATTTGATTATTTATCCCATTTACTGTTTCCTTTCGGTTATAATGGTGTATTTGTCACCAAAAAGGACTTAATCGTCTTGTCATGAAAGTGTTTACACGGTAAAGGTGCATTCAATGAGCCTGAATAATCCCATTTTGCGGCAACCAAGGAGACCCAATTGGCTCTTTGGTCGAGCTTTTCAGCATTGAACCGTCAATACGTGAAGGAATTCAAAGCCACGACGCGTGATCGATCTGTCAATGCCGGAACTAAATATTTCATCGCAAAGGTAATTTAGCGTTTACTGTCGCTTTCAGCGGAACGCATTATCTCCAATGAATCTGAAATGTCTGACCGGGCGTGATAAAGTACACTTTTTTTCGATTCCCTCGAATCGGTTCCAATATGCGTCGATCGAGCATTAATTTGCATCTTCGCTTGCGTAAGCAACAAAGGTTCCCTGCCCACTATTCAACCCCGTTTACGGTCTCTAATTTACGTAAATGCCTTTAGACGGATCCATCTATCTCTCCTCTCCCACCTCAAACCTCTACTTCCGACTCTTGACAGGCCACTAACTATTTCTCTGACTTTACTTTTAATCATTATTGTACATCACCTCTAGCGTGATATCTTAACTTGGTTATTTAGGTACTTCAAATTAGTGGATGATATTTTTCTATTTTTTGGTCGGTTTTGCGATAAAAATAGACTAAAATGAAAAAATCAGAGTATACGACGGTGGTATAAAATGATGGAGCCTATTTCTCAACGGGCGATATTCATACTCAGCTAAAAAGAATTTAATTGGTCATAGATCTCAGAGCATATTTTGCACGATGAATTAGTCGATTAATTTACATTCATAGACCCTCACACACAGATTCAAACACGCAAACCCGTCAAACGATGAATAGATATTCTTGCGGATATAAACATAGGAAAAAGGGATAGAAACACCACGAAAAAACTTTGCAAACAATAACATGCAATATTTTTAAATTATATTTTTCGGTCACCAGCTGCAATACCTTATTAGCACTGTAATACTAACACCTGTGATAATGGCTCTTCCTAGCACTTAGAGATGGCAAGAATCTCTTACTTTTTAATCTGCTGATTAATATATTTCAATGTATCAGAGAAATTATACTGCACGTATCCATGTCTTCCTGAAAATCTAAATACACTGTTCTAGATGAGTAGGTATTTATATATCTCCAGTGCCACAAGCTCCTTTGGGGGCTGAGTGACGTATTCGCGAATTACAGCTATCACTACTCCGCGAAAAACACCTGTAGAAACACTATCTCGTACAAGTACGTTATTATTTTTACCAATTGTATTTCATTGGACTAGGAATAAGAACTCATCGATGAATCGATACGTGCCGACCCACACGTATTGTTACATCCGTGATCAATGAATTATTACACTAATACCCAAGATTGATTAAATGGATTTGACAGATAACGTGATGAACTGCGACACTGGAATGATTGGTTTTCCTCGGTTTACTTGTTGTGTAACCTTCCTCCTTGGTTTCCAGTCCTTTCTGCTGCAACGTATTCCACGTAAAAGAATTTGCTCTAATGCCAAAGCTAAATCATCGTCATAGCTACTTGTCTTGACTCATAAACCAAAGGAATGCATGCCTTCAAAGAGTGGCGTATAAGGAACAAGCAATAAAATGAAATGAAAAGCATTTTTTTAAATTCTGATACGTGTGAACAGTTTTCACTCTCCTCCCTATTTCAGTATTAACGTCGAATTTTTCTTGCACATTCTTTCACTGAAAAAATAATTTGGAGGCATATTAAAGGAATACTTTCAAGCTGCTGTCATTTATTCCCTCCTCAGTTGTGTTTCTTCACATTCGGCTTTGCTATTACCCTGATTTCGAAGTTCAAACACCAAATAAGCCATAATCCGAAGATTCGAAGGAACTTATCTTGTGACAAAGGATATATTGGGAATAAATATACTGTTTAATGAAGATACCAATTTAACCATCTGCAGTAAATATTTACGTCAGGGTGGCTAGGAATAAATGAAATTATCTTGTCGTCTAGGTCAAACATCGTCATTTAACGTAAAGACTATTTGGACCTCACAATCGAAAAGTAATACTAATTTTACATTTAATATGTTTTGTTAATGAATAAAAATTAAAAGCGGTGACAATAAATGCGTGATAAACGAACTTCATTGATGTGTTTGCTGAGGTAAATGTAGGATTATTTGGGTGAAAATATTTATGCTAAGGCAATTAGTTTTGTTAGTATTCAGAAACCTTATCTGATAGTTTATCTGAAAAATATTCCGTGATTTGCATGACTTTATTTTAGTGTCAAACATTTTTCGATGATGGAATAAAAAGATTCGCTTAACTTTTAGATTCATTCCGTGATCATTTACCTAGTCACTAATTGAACTGTAGTTAGTCATGCGGTGATTTCGTTGGAGATTGCTGAAAATCCATACTTGACTCCTCGTAGAAGATAAAGCATTAGATAATTCAAAAGGGGTTATTTTTCTATTTTGTTATTTTTACTAATAATTGTTTAATCAAAAACTCTAACAGGATTTGAATACTACAGGTATTATGCTCATTTTTTTGGGAGAACCGTGTCTATTCCTCTCTCAGTGTCACATCTTATTTTGAGGTATAACGATTGTGGAATTTATGACGAATTTTCATGTATAATCCTCATGGAAAAATAATAAATGAACGATTCATTCCCGTGCTCTGGTACCCATGGTGATGAATAGGCAGTAATGCGGAAAGCGAAATGAAGGAGTGGAGATATTGTTATGTGGACTTACAATTCACATTGAATAGGCATCACATGTTAAGTAAATTTATTCAATCAATTTTTAAAAGTCACTCCTACGCACACATATGTAATTATATATATATATATATATATATATATATATATATATATATAACTTATTTATTACATGCATATATTATAAAAGTACATACAAACGTACATTTTATACACCCATTGCAAAGGAAACTAACATGAGGTGGCAAGAAAAGAGTGTACTGGTTATAAGTAATACATGAGAGGCAAATTAGTTGTTATAAATATTGTAATATAATATGTATACACATATACAGGGCATCCTGTATATGTATATATACATATAGAGTAAAATTGATTATCTCTGGATCTCATGGATTAACGTAAAAGGGGTGGATTACACTTTTTATACTTAATGTCGTGGGCTTATGCTAATGACAGTTATGCATGTTTCATGGTAGAAGTGCCTTTCTAATTTTTGTGTTTCTTCAAATTATGAAACTAATAGACATGATTGCATGAAACCATTACGAATTTATTTGTGCATAGTAAATTTATGAGTTAAAAGATATAAATTTATTAATCCCGTGCGCATTGTAGCAAATAAAAACAGGTTAATTTTACAGGATAGCGGAATTGTGTATAGATAAGGTGACGTAATGTTTTAAGTATTCGATTCCTTTTCCAAATATTACGTCATATCTGTTACGTATATTGCAGTATCTGCCCAAAGGAATGACTAAGAGGATAGGCTTAAAAATTCTTCAGCATAGAAATACACGGTATACGTGTGAGCCAATGTGTGATAACCAATAGTGGTTCAGAGTTATTGTGGATGGCCTTGTACGTGTATGCTAATCTACTCCGACGGATAATTGAATATTCGTTTTTCCATCAAGCTCTTTCGGTTTAAGAATTGGATTTATCGGTCTTGATGGATCGGAAAATTAAATTGATTGCTTGATATCAGATCTTTTAATCTGAATTTGTGAATTTATAAGGTGAATTTTGTTGCGAGTAATTTATTGAAGGCACTGTATATATTGCATCATGTAGCGACCATATAGCTGGACGGTTTAGCGAGCTAAAATAATAAGAAGCTTAGCTTCTTATAATTTTAGTTCGCTTTTCAGAGCCTACCTGCCCTTTTATTCAATTTCTAGGAATTTATCGACAAGTAACTGGTCAAGCCGGAGTGTGTTCACGGAAATCGATATTTTCGCTAGTTTCATCCTACTTTCTTGTCGGTTGAAAGGAAACTTTCTTCTTTCGAACGATTAAATGTCCACTTGTAAATCTAAAAAAAATAGTCGCATATATTTTTGGTAATTTATGGATTTCAAATGTAGCACTTCAGACTTTTAGTGACAAATGCCTACATCGATTTTGGAAAAAACCTTATTTTAAAGAACTAGAACAATACTTCGTGGAACATAACGTGACCGTACGAATGTGTGCATTTTGATTTTGTATTTCGAAATTTTTATGCAATATTATTTTACTATCAATAAAAACTATTAAAATTGCATCGGTGACCATTAAAAGTTCTCCTCTGACCGCTTTTACGCAGTAATTCGTCTGATCGTGCGCGCCCGAATACTTAGTCGTGAAAGCGCCCAATTTCAGCTGATCCCTCTCTGGGTATATGAGGTTGCTGCAGCTATTGCGTGTTTGAGCACATTCATAAGGCACCATCCTTGGAATTTCTCATTAATTCAATGCCGTCTCGTCTATTGAAATCCTTATGGTACTAGATTTTGTAAGCGTCGTAGGACTCTGAGGTGGCCCAGCTGGGGTGTGAGCGGGTCGGCGGCTGCGGGGGAGGAATAAAGGGTTAGGCAAGGTTGAAGCGCTTACATATTTTGGGGGAAATTGTGTGAGTTGTGGAGAGAGGGGTGAGGGAAATCCAATCCTCCATCCCTCCCGGTTACCCAACTACGCCCTTAT
Source organism: Hetaerina titia (assembly GCA_037158775.1). Classification (NCBI taxonomy): domain Eukaryota; kingdom Metazoa; phylum Arthropoda; class Insecta; order Odonata; family Calopterygidae; genus Hetaerina; species Hetaerina titia. The sequence continues at coordinate 32,823,585 of CM073771.1, read as the reverse complement.
CTCCCGATGCTCACTCGTCTATTCACGACGTGTTATCTCACCGGAGGAGTTTCAAGAGTCCTTTGACCGACGACGGTTCAGTAGACGACTTATCTCTGTCTCGCTCGTTCCTTCGCGTACTCTCTCCTTTTAGATCACTTATTGCTTTTGATTAGCACCTACTAGTTCACTTCGCCTTCCGCCCGTGGATACAAGCCGACTCTCTTCCCCTCCTGCATCTCATTCCTCTCTCCCTCCCGCCCACACCGCAGACCCTTCGTCCTTTCCCTGTGCAGCGCTCCCTTCTCCGACCTCACCCCTCACTCGTTCGCTCATTATCACATTTCCTTCCGCTCGTTCCGTCTGTTCTTTTGCCTTTATATCATCCAGTCGTTTTTTTTGTTTCAACCAGGTACCCTGAAGTTGAGAATTATAACAAAATTATCATCTTTGCTAAATTTTATCGATTAAATCGCTTGGTACGATAAGGAAATCCCGTCAAGCTCGTTGTGTCAGTCATGAACTTTTGTTGCACGAAATTTTATTTAAAAAATTAGGGGTTGGGTATAGTTCCCAATTTTCTGAGTTTCTTAGATAGAAAGATAGCTTGTATGAAACATATTCCACGTTAAAAAAAATTTGCTCCAGTGCTAAAGCTAAATCATCGTCATAGCTACTTGTCTTGACTCATAAAGCGAAGCAGTGCATGCTTTCAAAGAGTGGCGTATAAGGAACAAGCAAAAAAATATGTATGGGCTCTTGCGTGTATATATTACTCTTCTCCACGACGTGTTGTAAGTAAAGAATGTCTAAGAATTATAAAATATTATTTTAAACTTAATTATTGTGAAAAAATGAAACGAATTGACTAATGAAAAATCAACAGTTGCTGATTCTCTAGTATTTAAGAATTTTGGATTCACAAGGTCAGTTTTCATAGAATTTTATTTACATTTTTTAGAGGAACTTTTTGTAATGTTGGATGCTTGGTTACCTTTTGTTAAGAGAGACAAGGGAATTGTAGCTGTTTGGCAGCTTTTGTCAATGAAAAAAACCTACCTTAACCGGTAGATTACACATAAAAATAAAAATAATCATTATATCGGCTTTTTTAAAAATGTAATTATAGATATATACTTTGCAGACGATTTTAATCGATCTAATTGTCTGAGCAAATTCGAAAGTTTAAGAAAATATTTGTCAAAGCATTAATAAACAAAGAAGCAGAAAATTGCTGTTTTCCGGCACATTTAAAACGGATTCGACAACCCTGAACCAATTTCGAAATTGAAACACTTCATCGATATCTAGGAATCAATATAAATTTTAAAATGATGGATTACAATTATTAGTATGAAATATATATGAATTAAAATTTTTTATTTGATAGAAAAATAAGAATATGGGATCCAAAATATAGCTTAAAATTGAAAATAACTTAATTGCAGTTTTCATTGAAAACTGCATTAGTATACCAATTATTTGTAAACCAAGTAAAACTAATAAACAATAACGCGTATACGCCTTATGGATTTGACTTCTCAATGAACTACATATTTTTATGTAACTGGTCATGTTGAATTCAATTCCTTGATCATACCTCTTCTGTTTAGAGCTTTTATTTTTTTTAATCCTGGCAGACGACTAAGTAATATTCCTCTCCAAACCTTGGAGTGGATGGTGGAAAGCCTTCCAGACGAAGAGGAATAATATAATTTTCTTTAAAGCGCCCAAAATCTTGCCTCGGTAGCCTAATTGGCTGAAGGATTCGGCCGGATCGAGGGATCCGAGTACGAATCCCGGTTAAGGCGAATGATTTTTACACTATGATTTTTGCATGGTAATGCGCATCCAGCAGATTAATCCGTTAAATGCTACTGTTGTGGCATCTCCCGCAATTCCTTGGAATATGTTCAAGTGTTTCAAACTTAATCGTACCTACTAATGAAATATAATTTTTTTTCCCCGTTTCCATTTCGTTTTAATGGCAATATGGCAATTAAATGCTTGATTAAGGATAGATCAGACACGGGTTTGTCGTAAATTTTAATCACGGTCAAATTATTAATGAAGGTTTTAGAAAATAAATTTAAAAATTACGTCGTAGCAACATATAAATTATTCTGTTTTATATATTGTTACAATGCAAATTGAACCCAAGTTTCCCAGGGAATCAGAGGAAACAGTTCTAAATTAATAATATATGATAAAATACGCGTATGCACATATATATATCATTATTATAGGTAATCTACCGGGTAAGGTAGGTTTTGGATGAACACAACTACCAAATAAATATCTTGTCTCTCCTAACAAAATACATCCCAGAATTATGTTCTACTTGAAATACATCCAGTTAATATAGAATTTATTTTATTTTAACCATAAAATACTTTGAAATTGAACCGGAAAAATTGTGGATGTCTAATAAACTAGTCCATCATCTCGTCTCAGATGCTCCCTCGTGGTTGCTCTTTATTCCCTTCTTGTCAAACGCTCCGTTCTCCGTCATCAGCCTTTTTCTCTCCCTGTCCGCGAAAAATAACTGGGAAATTCATATACACACACCTCTTTCCTCCGCGTCGGTGTCCCTCACGTGACGTCCCCGTGACGGTGGGTGTTAGGTGGGGACAGTCTCCGACCGGTACCTCGGGCGGCCTCCCCCTTGATTATCCCCGCCGCCTCGACACGTCTTAGCACCTGCCCCGCCGAGATCGGTTCACCGAGATAACAAGGGAGGGTGGAGATGGGAGCGAGAGGGAGTGAGAAGAATGGGAGAGAGAGAGAGATATGTAAGATGTTCATATATGGAGGAAGGCAGGTCAAAGGAGCCGTTGCTACGCGAACTCGCGGGGGCTTCTGGCAGATAGAGAAGGGAGGGCCCGTGCGTACTCTTCTCTTTACCTCCGATCAATTCCCTCGTGTCCCTTGGGGCTGCTTGAACTTCTGTGGGCCTTGCACTCTATACGTTGCCAACCGTTACTATTAGTGCGATCGTAGCATCGTACTTACGTAGGTCGTAGTATCATCAGAGGTTGGTTTAGGATTACCAAAACTATAATACAATGTTGTGGTTTTAATTTAAGACCAAGTACCACAAAACGTTTGCTCTGTAGCAATCCATTGTTCAACTCCTACTTCCTTTGATAAATTTCTAATTGACAATTTGTCCTTTCTGTTCCCTCGCTAGCCTAAACCGCTCCATCCACGTTTCCGTCTTTTTAGAACTTCTCCCAAAATTCTCCTCTCTTCCCTACAATGAGGGTACCTATTGAGTAGTCCTAGATGAAGTTAGCTCACCTGCAGTAGGAGTCACTTCAGGTGTTCTCCTGAAAAGTGTTTTGGAGCTCTTTTATTCCTACTTTACGTTAACGACATCCAATCCAATTGCCCAATTGTGCATTAAATCCATTTGCCAGCCCTGGTGGTGGCGGGATAACGTCCCCGTCTGCTAATTCAATGGTCACGGGTTCGAATCCTGCCTGGGTGGGTTCTGCTCCACCTAGGGCTTGGTTGTTTGTAATTGCGTCCATTTTTATTTTTGTCAATAGTCCGATGTAAAGGCCAAAAAGTGCTGCTTTTGGACTAATGCTAATAAAAAAAATAAAGGCTCAGGAGTCACTGGTAAGATACATTTATGTGCCGAAGATGTAGTGGTTTACAGAGATATTCTTAATCTTGAGGAAACGGCAGCTTCATCAGGTGATCTTAATGCAATACAACGTTGGTGCGACACTTGGAAATTAGAATTAAACTTACAAAAGTACCTAGTGATGAATTTTTGGAACAAGGGCAATTCCCATCCGAACACCTACTGCATCGTGAACACCGAAATTGAATTTGCAGACTCGATTAAATACTTAGGCGTTAACCTCACCAACGATCTCTCCTGGGTGAAACACATACTGGGAATATGCATGTGTATGAGTGTTTTTTTATATTACATAAGGCGAATATGTGGACAAGTTAACAAAAAATTAGGATCTATTAGAAGAGTACTTGGTAAATGTGGTGAAAAGGTCAAAGAGAAATGTTATCTTTCGTTGGATAGGCCTCATTTAGAATATTCTGCAAGTATACTATATAGGGCTCTCACGAAGTTGGATAGATTGCCGTATCGGATTGCGTGCAGCGTAGAGGAACTATATTTGTAAAAAGCTGTTTGGATAAACTTAGTAGCGTATTCAAAATATTAGAGGAGCTAAGCTGGGAATCTCTCACGGATCGAAGGTTAAATTACAGATTAAATCTCTTGAATAACTTGGAAGGTCTCTTTAGCAGTGATGCTGAATATGTATTATTACCCCCATCGTATTAAGGTAAGCGAGATCATGTCAATGAAGTAAGAGAGATTAAGAAGAAGAGATATATTGTCGTTATCGACAAATATCGTTCGTAGAATAGATAGATTTAAGATGCCATTTTTTCCATGAACGATAAGGAATCATAATAATATTGTCTGACCGCGTTAGGGGTAAAAATATTCACCGCAAACTTAGTTTGGCGTGCCTCTCTGCCCTGCCCGGTGTTACCATCTGGCACAAACCCAGCGGTTGCCTGCAAGGTACTAAAGAGTACTAAATACCATATTCAGAAAGAGTTTTTCTTAATTTCTGGCTATTGTAAATTCACTTTTATTCTGCACATACAATTTTCAGATGCCTCGAATCTACGCTTATCTTCAATACCCACCCTCCATTTGTCGGAATTCAGCAATTCTTCGCTCAACGGTATATCGAAAGTTTTCCTCTTGCATTTTATTTAAGATTCCTGATATTAGCTCTTTGGCATTATTCTTTAGCTAAGGCAATTATCCTTTTAATGCCGTTACTACTTTGAACGGTCTATATATTCTTTTCATCTGGCATGCTATCCCAACCCAAGGTTGAGGAATCCATCTGTTGTTAAAATATTGCATCAAAAATGTTATTGGTATGAATATTTTTTTAACTGGAACTTCATGACAAGGGATAGAACAGGCTATTATTTGTACATATATTGAGCTACTTGTAACGACAGTGAACCCTGATCAATCTTTTTAAAAATTATTTGAAAAACTTTCAGCCATTAATCAGACGTCATGTGGAGCATAAATCTTATTTTCTTCGAAGAGGACGTTTGATCATTCCCTAGACAGCGCACGCCGGTTGCAGAATTTTACGGAGTATTTCATCGCGGGTAGGTTGTCGATTCATCCTGTCCGCGTATCCAGTCGGCCGCATTCCATGCTCGCTCGATGCTGTCCTCATCTTCCGCCCACGATTACCTCCTTCTCTCGGCTTCGACCCACGAGGAACACGGCCTAACCCAGCGGCCATTTGAGTGAGCGCCTCCCAGGTGATCCAAAGGAGGGAATCCCGTGCTAACACGTCGACACCAATCGCAATCGAAATCCGAAGTGGTCCAATTGTTCGATTCACTGCGTGTTGTAATACCTAAGTAGTTTCAGCAGTGTTTGTGGGGTGCCTTTCAAAGGAGGATGTCCCTTTAGAATTGTTATGTATTTAGGACAAGTAGGTATGGATGATCGAAAAGCATCCAAAAAGATTGGGCAGAGGATAAAGTGGAGATTATAAATCAGTTGCGTTCATCGTTAGATGCACTAGAACCCCTAAGACCCCATGTAGCCTCTGGACTACATCAATCCTGCATCCCTTTCTCCTTTCATTCCGTCCAATTTGCTAATACTATTCCTTCCCCTTCTTTGTTCAACAAACATTCTCCCCTCTATCACAGTTTTCTACCTCCCATTGCCAATCGAAATGCTCCGAATCCATCTTCCCTGCCTCCTTCGGATTTTTCCCAACAATCCTCTCTGCCTCACCTCTTCCTCGTTTTTTTTCCTTTCTACTTTCATGTAACCTTTTCAATTCTTCTCCATGCCCACATTTCAAAAACCTCCAAACCGAATAATATGAAATGGTTAATTATTTGAGAATATAATTAGAATAAGATACACATAGTGTTAGAATAATGGTAGGAAACCCTCATCGAAAGTTTGAAATGTTAACAAAAGAGATATTAAAAAATTCACAGTTTTAATATCCCATACGATAAAATTTTCAGCCTTCTTTCAGTTAGGCCACTGTTCCATGCTTCAGCATCTGCCGAATATTTAAGCTATGTTACCGATTGAATTAGACATCTTTTTGTAGGGAATAGTGGTGAAATTTGATTAGCAATGCAATATCAAAGAGAGCCAAAAAGGTTTGACCGAAAGTTTATTAATTTACAGCGTTGTTAAATCATACCTCAAGGTATACACAAATATTATTAATACTTGTATTATCGTATTTTCGAAAAGCTCTCACTTAAATCTGATGTGTTCTCATTGATGTTATTATTTAAACAACAAATAATAGCAAATATTTTTGCATCTTTTTAAAATGACAAAATTTAAAAGTTGAGAAATATATTCCACAGGTGTTTTTATTTTATGGATTAGACTCAAGATGCTGTCAACACATTTTCAACATGTCGAAAATCGTCGTTCTCTGTACAAATTGTAAAATTTGCTTGTCCGTCAGGGTCCTCCTCCGATCAGGGTTTTTTGAAACATTAACTTGATGTTCCTAAGCAAAAAACTATGGATAACTCTTTATTTTAACTATTTTTCCTGTGCACAATTATAGTTACTGCATTTTTTGATGTACGTGTAGTCTAAATATATTTTAGATTATTCTCCTTTTGCTGCCCTTGAGACTTTACCTTCTAAAATATCATTCAGCTCAATGGCACCTATCATAAAGAAAAACCAAATTTTTGCTAAGGATTCGTGGAGGAGAGCAAAAGATTCTATTGATACGTATACCCTCATGATTTTGTCTTGAATCAAATAGGAAGGAAAATATAATAGGCAATCAGAGGATGTCATTGATAGATTAGAACTCAATGAAAGTGAATAATAATGTTAGCATTCATAAGAATAAATGGGAATAAACGCACCGAGAACTTTTACTTCGTAGTCAAGGTCGGTTTCTCTATTATTAGTCTAAGTACAGGGCAATTAATCTTCAGCGAGGTAGTTAAGTCTTTGGACATAATTAAATTCACCTCATTTCATTCCACTGGTTGCCAATTGGTGTACACGTTACATGCAAAACGATGTAGCATCTGTAGAAACCAATAACTCCATCGTACACATCTGATTCTAAGATAGCCAGAAGTAATTATAACGCGACTTATTCTACATTTTTACCACTTTCTGGTCTCAGGGTCTTCATTCTGTCAAAAGACCGTCCTGCCCTCATGTTTCTCACCTTATTCAAAGTCGGGAATCAATGAGAAGCCTTTCAATGAAGTTAATGACTCAATGGATGTTATCAGGACCCGTTTCGCGGCATTATTCATTCAACATTCCCTATCTAGTGTATAACAGAACGTTGCGACGTCGAACTCCTTAATGCTATCTTATTGATTGAGAGTCGGTGCATTTTTAATATCTCGGGCCAGGAGGGTAAGCCTGAAGTGTTGATAGACAATTTACCGTTGAAATTAGCTCACTGTTGTGACAAAAACACAATGAAAATCCGCGAAAGTGTCGCCCAGGTGGACGAGATTAAAAATACTATGCGGGCAGGAAGAGGCCCGCATTGGATTTTTATTCTTCTTCCCTTCATTCCCTTCAAAATGTCTATTCTTTTTCTCCCTCTGTCTTGTTAACCGAACATTCTTACCTCTCTCAGTCTTCCGCATCACTTTGCTAATCAATAAGCCCTCCAATCACTTTCTCTTCCTTCTTCAAATATCTTAACTTATTTTTATATTTGAAACATTTCACGAGGTAACGTTAGTAGATATGGCGTAGTTAAATACTAATAAAATCTTGCCGTTATTCTGAGGTCATTACTCTACAAATTTGGTAATATTATAATAAAAAAATAACTTCAACATCAAAATTGTACCGTACAGATCCTTAAAGGTTCTCGAACTTGAAGTTATTGGCGGAACTTTAGTTTAAGATTTTGAAAAGAAAAATCTATTAATGATACCTCCGTTTGGTAACTATCACTACGAATTTATTTCTTGTTTATTTTTTGGCAAGGGTATGAGATCAGAATTATTTTTGTGGAAACAGTTTCAAATAAATGGCGAGGGGATCGGAAAATATTTTTATTTGTCGTCCTACTATTTCCGATACTCGAGAAAACGGTTCGAAGGAATGACCGACAGGTTCTCCGTGGGGTCGCTAACTTATTTCTTTGTCGGTGTTATGCGAACGTACGACATTCTGCTACTGAGTTATTTAGCATTCTGTAACAAAATTCCTAACTGCATTTGCTGTGTGCGTACATTACAAAGACTTTGTATGCTTATATTCATTTTATCTATTAAGCATTTCTTTTAAGGTATAGCCGAGCGATGTATTTGTTTTCTTCGATGTCTCTAATGGAGGAATGACTGATACCAACTATTATTGGCAAACGGTGTGTTGGGGGAGCGGAGGAACGGGAGGGGGATGAAAGAATTCTTATCCGAGGGGAGCATGAATCTGACCGAGAGTTGAGAAAGAGAGTTGTTTCACACACACACACAGGGCTCTCATCCCAAAGTCGATCCAATCCCTTGTCCCACCGCGAAACGGAAACGTTTCCCATGTGCTCCCCCTGTCCTCTCTTCCTCTCGCCGCCCGCCTCTCATTTCCCGATCCCGCTCACGCACAGACAAAACCCGCCCGACTCCTTCCTCTCCATTCTTTCTCGCCACCAGACACCGCTTATTCTCCACGAGTAAGAGAAAAGGAGTATGGGGGCGGTAAGGAGAGAGAGAGCGGCTTATATGCACCTGTTACGCGTTCCTCTACCCCCCCATCCTTTTTCTCCCAAGTGCATTCCCCCTTCTCGCCGGTATGCGCACTTGGTACTAGCAGATGCATGGGAGGGAGTTTGTGCAGGGATGTACAACGTTAAGGAAAATGTCGCCACAGCAAAAAATTTGACAGTCAATACTTTTTTATGACATGTGATATATATCAAATAACGGTGACCTGGGGAATTTTTTGGAAGGATTCGGAATGTTGGTGAAATATTTTTGCGAATCTTCTTTTATCAGCAATGTCATGCTATGGGCAATCCAATGCTAAGGTGGCCATGATATGCTTGATAATAGTTTACCTTATACCATGCCCGCCGGTTTTCTTTTGGGAAAATTGTACAGTTGGTGAAGTCGATGATACCCACAAGCTCCCTCATTATACATTAATTCTGCATGTAACAGACAAATTCCAAAGGAGTCTATACATTATTTTTTCGATGCTTTTACCGGAATAGTAATGATTCATTTTCTGCAGCTTCAATTATACGCTACATTCTGACATCTACTGTCTTCACTAATTTATAGGGAACTCAAAATAGTGGCATTCGGGATTGAAGTACTGACTTTGCGTCAAAGCGCCCCTCTCTTTTCCCTTCTGGATAACTGTGACGATCCCTTCTTCCCTATTTAAGGAACTTGAGTCAAGTGGAATCCCCACAACATTCTTGATTTCATCACCCGTTCATAAATCATCTGATCCCTATCCATGCAATGGAAGTGAAACATTTACTTACGTTATAAAGAAAGATGTAAAGCAAGCAACGTACATTTCCGCTAAGTTTGCGAAGCAAGCATAAAGGTAATAGTGGATTCCGGTTATATCTTTCCGTATGACTTACGACTCTCTCGTAGAGTCTACTCTTAAGTGACTAATTCTAGGACAAACATTACATCAATGTCCTTAGTGGCATTAAAAACTGGAACTTCGAGTTGTGGGGTTGTGGGTTCCGATGACCTTAGGACTCTGATTTACAGCATGTTGGACACGCAGGGGATCTCAGTCAAGCACTCATTTGCGTGAACAACCGTTTGATATTTAGCTGACGAACTTTGTCTTATTGAGATCAATGTGAAGTGTTGTCTTAAGTAACTGGTTTCTTTTAATAGATACTCTCATCTTAGGACCTGTCTACACTTACCAATAAAATGAAACAATTCACATCCAGCGCAACTAATTGATGTTAAAACATTTAAGCCCTTTTCTTTTGCATGAAATGGAGTCCAACAGAGCCGCCATGCTTCAATTGCTTTCCCTTTTTCTGTTATTCGTATTATAAATTCCCGTTTTGTGTTTCAATTGACTCTCGCTCACTAATAAAAGGTAAGGAAACCATCTAGTGTTTAAAGGACTTTTGACTGAAAGGGATCAAGGGAAACTGAGCAATAGAAAGCATACATTAGAGAAAGTGGCAGGGAACATGATCGAAGGAGTAGTGATAAGTTATAATTTTCTCATGTCAATTGTGATTTATATTCGTTGTTGTTAAATAATAATAATAATATGTTGGTAAGTAGGTCATTCCCACGCTGTATAATTGCCATTTCTTTAAAATCCCATTTTAGGTACTCCGTGTTAAAATAAATTGAAAGGAATAAGTATAAATTACCTACACCATGAGATAAAATACTTATGAAACTGGTATGAAAACAGTGACACTTTTTTGAGTTCAACGGAAATCCGACTGCTTGTTTATTCTATGCTGTATTTGCAAACACATTCAAGTCATGTGTTTATAAAATCAGCATTTACCGTTTTTGCCCTAAGAAAATGATGTTGACTACGTTAATGTGAACAATAATTATTCGACTCCTTAATTATCATCTCCCTTCAACATTTCTGCACTCTCTGTATTATTTAACTGTCATGAGTAAAAAATAGTGTACAAGTGTGTTAACATGAATTTAACTTCGAAAGCTTAAATTGATTTGATGTCCTAACTTACGAAATTATTGCTAATAACTTACAGTTACTTATGATTCTACAGTAGTTAATCTAGGGGTTAATAGCGTTAATCTAGGGGTAGAGCGTTGAGTTTACCTACCTAAGCTGCGTTATTTTTTGAGAACCAGGTCTTTCTGGAAAACCATAGGTGGCACAGGGAAAGAAGCTGGCTCCCTAACCCTAATGTGTGAATTCGTACTAGGCGAATCCCTAGCCTCACCAATTGAACCAAGCTTCGGGTTGATAACTACGTATGTTTTTTTTTGCTTCATCACTAGTTTCAGATGCAACGACCTCGTTATATATATATATATATATATATATATATACATATATATATATATATATATATATATATATTCAAACTTGAAAATCCCGCCATCACCACATGTCCTGTGTTCGCCTTTTATGTTTTTTCCTATCCCCTTTCCTTATACCTATTTCTGTTTGAATGAATATATATATATATATATATATATATATATGTATATGAAATTTATATGAGCAAATATGGGTGGATGATTACAGCACGAAATTTGATACACGGAAGTAGAAGTGGGGTTGAAAAAAATTACGAATGGAAACAGAGAATATAGGTACGGGAGTAACTTCAATTACTAGGGATTGGTTTAATTTTTATACTTGTCCCTTGAACTGAGCATAATCCCAGTATGTAGGATAGAACGTCATTCATTCTGGCGCCTTGCCTTGAAAGTATGCTGAAATGTGAACTGTTCCTTCTGTTTATACTTCCGCGTCTCCATTCTGCATTAAGGAAACCATATTGAGGGTAGCACCTTAGCTGCGAGCGTTGCGAGCTTGAAATTTTCAGTCAGCATTTCAATTATCACTATTCAATTAATTAGCAGATAAACCACTCTTCACGGATGACTCCCGATAACAATGGTTCGGCACCTTCCATTGTTCGTCTTGAATCATCTTGTTAAAAATCGTGTTTAACTCCAGCAAAATAATGCCGAAAATTTTCCTAATGTCTTTATTTCTTTTGCCTTCCCTCGTTATTTTTGTGTTATCGGACTTCGTTCCTACTTTTAAAATTTATTTACTACCTTCCGGCTATCAAATTGATATTGTAATTACAGAACAAAGTAAACTAATCATACCTGAATCACGTTGTCGACCATTTACCAGAAGTAAAATACTACAGAATACTACACTACTATTTTTTACCGGAAAATTATCTTCTGAGTGAAATGGCTTAAGTGGTGCATGCAGTTAACCATAAATATCTGACAGATTTTAAAATGGGATTATTTTTAAAAGCAGTATATTTATTAAGGTAGAGATGCAGTCTAGTTTTCCTGTTGAAATTATGTCTCTCATAGCAGTGTGAAGTCAACACTACTAGGTAACCTCCATTTCATTGAATGCTTTCCTACAGAGGGACGAAACCATTGTAAATATTGAGGCTTACCATTCTCCTTTGCTCTTTCCTTATTCCCGTTCATTGCGCAAAGTTGAGGATCGTTATGGCTCTCATACGTATTACTATAATTTTACAACGTGTTTTCAACTATTGTTGCTTACAGGTTCTCCGATAGGAAATTTCTCGGATGTGCCTCCTAAATGGACAAATTTTAAATCAATCACATCTCCAAAAAATTCGAAACTTCAGAAGATTCAGCAAGCACTGGGAGGCTGAACGAAGGAAACATCTTATATATTTATAGTTCAGGTGAATAAAACGCTGTCACTCGTGACGTGAACATCGGAAAAACCGGACCCATTCCTAATGGAAGAAGAATAACACCGAAAACTCTGAGATACGCAAAACCCCTTAATATCCCGCCTTGGGCCGAGAGAAAAAAAATAATCTCTTGCCGTCATATTTGAGCGGTTTGAAGATATGTTCATGATTTGTTTTCAAATAGTCTGAGCTTGTTTCTGACGCATTAATGTAAACTTACATTGAAGTGCATTATTCAATAGCCATAACCATAGACTTGCGATGATATTAATTCATAAAGAAGTTCTCTATATTGGCACCGCAACGTGGTTCCCGGTTCAATGAGCGAGTGGATCAAACTGGAATGAGGCGAATGTGGGAGGGGAGGCATGGGTCGTGTCGGAGAGTGAATTGCAGATGAAGAGACCCACGTGCTTTATATGGGAGGAGTTGCATGCTGGCTCACTAGCGTCGGCTCATCCCTTTTTGTTTCTCTCTTCCTCGGATCCTCTTTCCTCATCTCCCCCTCCCTCTTCCTTCCTCCATCTACCTCCGTTGAACGCTATTTTTCAAGCGCTTCATATCCGTCCCTTGGGAATATTGCGATCAATCTCAACGAGGTTCGCCTCGCGGCAAGTGTCGTCATTTACAATTCTACTTAGTGAACGTAATAGAGCTTATATGCAAGTGTATTCAGGAGCGTAGATTAGAGACGTCAAGTTGGCACTCATAGTTTATTATCAGTTGTGTTTTCCGGTTGTCCTGGCAACTGTGCACGGGGATTAGCGCCAGTGCCTCTTTTTCACGGAGACATTTCCTTCATCACTTTAAAATGTTTTTCTTAAAGGTAAACTTGTGCTCCTTTTCTCACATTCGAATGTTCGTATTTTTTCTCCACTCTTCTCGGTCTGCCATTGTGTTATCTCAGGAGAAGAATTTTCTCCGATCTGGATTTAATATTAGGTACCATTACTTTAAGAGAGAAGTCGTTTAGAGTCGACTGAAAATACTAATTAAAGTGCAAATAGTACAATATTTGCAAATTCCATACTCCGTAAATAGAATATTTGTGTAAGACCTAGTTGATCATAATAAACAATGTAAATGCAAAATATTTGGTTAATTATTGCATTGACAACTGAAATAAAATGTCGTGAAAAACATAAAGATCAGTTTCTTATACAGAAAGCCTAATTTAAAAACTGTTCACACAGCTGATATCTTCTAAATGAGCGCTGCGTGTATATATTGTCAAAGTCAGTGTTATTTATTTATCAAAAGACCAGTCACACTTCATACCACCCATCAGATAGATATTTATTAGTAATTTCATAGGCTAGTTATTATTGTGTGTATATATTCTCTCGAATTTACTTAAAAGATTTTATTTCTCATGTGCTCAATTATAATTCCCGCAGAGGTATCCATAATACCATTAATTAACCTATTTCTTCCTAATGTAAGATTTGTGTGCTTCCCCGGCGCAAGATTACGGTTTAAGCCGGGTTTTCCACCGGGGGACCATGACCCGATTGAAAACCCGCGAAGACCGCCACTTTTATTATTATTATCATTTTCTCACGCTGCACTTTTGGGTGATTTCGTCGTCTTTTAACGAGTCATAAATTCACTCTCTTGTGTAAATAACACTAATGGTGATGGAAGATTAACGTAGATTTTGAAGACCCATTTCTATAAAGCAGTGTGTATTTCTTTTGTTGTTTCTTTTGGGTCGAGGAAATGAGAGAAACGGAAAAGAATATCTCGAGATAAGAACGAAATGAACGGGTAACCTAAGATAACCTTGAATCATTTTCCCCCTCTCTTATAGGACTGTAATTAAACGTTGCTATAACGTAGATCAACGCGGAGACAACAGAGGCAATAAAAAATAATGGGGAAATAATGCGCACCCTTTACGCATAACGTAAATACATGATAGAAATCGAAATTGTGTGTCCTCTTTTGACCTACAAAGAGGAAAGCTGAGGTGATGGCGGTATCCCATTGCACAAAATTCGTGCGGCGTTATTTCATGTGTGTATTCAACGCAGGGAAAGTGAACTTTGAAGAAGCGTTTCGCAATTTCGATCAAAATCTAAAATGTTTCATGCTCTAATCTTATGAAGTGCGCGTGTTTTTTTTGCAGATTATTAACTAATAGGGAATTCGTGGCGTCAGTTTCGGAGGAGTAGGTGAAATCCTACTAACTGAAGTTCTTTCTGTTTCGATTCATAATTTTTTTAACAATTGTAAATGCAATTTACCACAAATACGTGGAACTCAAATCTGCACCCAGATTTTAGGCTAAAGTTTTAGACTCAATGCCAACATACACACTGAAATGTATTGATGTTAGCTATAATTTTTTTAAGACTCAAATGATTAGTGAAATAGGAATGTGCAGTTATCATGCGAAGTACCAATATGACAAAAAAATTTGTTTCGCACGTCGTTTGATTCGTAAAATTGTCATTTTGATCTTATTAGCTGAGTATCATGTTCTTTTCCTACGTTTTAGTGTGTAAAGGGTAAATATTTGTGTTTATTTTTTTGGATTGGCTTAACATTTTAATTGCAAGAGCCTTATCGTTGTCGAAATAGAATTTGTTCCAAAAGTGCTCATAAATAATTCTTGCAAATGAAATGACATTTTAGTCTAACTCTAAGTAGCATCAAGAAATGCATGTAACTTTATTTAGGTTCTTAAAGCTGTAATGAGTTCATTGTATTATTAATTGTATTTTATGGTTGAAGTTACCATGTAATTAATAATAATACTATCGACTAACCTTTCTGCCATCACATGCCTAGTTACCTCTCTCCGGTATCATTTAATTCTTCCATAGCTTTTTTGGTTATTCCATAATAAGTCGTATGATCTGGTTATTTGTTTTTCTATTATTTTCAAGTTGAGAGAGAGAGAGCGATTCAATCAGTAAATCTTAAATAGAGGATGCATCGTGTGGATCATTAAATTTCCTTTAACTATTAAGTACTCGTTTATGTAACTCGATTCCCGGTCGATCTTCCTTATTTGTACATTAAATCGTGATACTCTTCCAATATTCCCTTTTATATCACTTTTTGGTCCACTTGGGGATAGAATACGCGTATCTGCTTGAGTTAAGCTGCAGAATAACTCAAAGCGTGTGATTTTACTTACTTACTCTTCCGACTTGCTATCTTTATTTTAATGTCTCCAAAGTATTTTTTTATTCAATTTATTTTCCCGGTAACTTTCAAAGCTGAAATTACTAGGTTGCCTCCTTGATGAAACAGAAAACTCCTCAGAACTTTCTTAAAATATTCTTAGTTCCGAATCAATAGATTCCTGTGTCCTGTTGCGTATTTAGCGTCGTTAGGCTCAAAATGGGGTTTTGTTCGAAGAGAATGTCTTGAGGAGAACGTGTGAAATGCCTCGACATTCTGTCCATGATGTTCACCCACCTGGAAAAACCGGAGAAACTGGAATTCAACTTAAATCTAACATGCCACCGGAAGAACCAGGAAATAATGGGAATTCCATCAAATTCATCCTATTTTGATTTTGGAACTATTTTCGTTGCAATCATCTACCATAATTATACCCTTTGTCTTCTCATCATCTCACCATCTCAGTGGCTAGGGAACGGTAGGAGCTTGGTAATGAGAGGGATTCAGAAAAATTAAGCTGTATTCAAAGTGAATTTTCCATTTGGATTGTGATTGGTTCTCCCCCTCCAGTTTCCTTGCAGCTTTTCATTCGGCGAAGTGAAAAAGGACAATTCACCAGTAATATTTGGTGTTCGTCCTTTTTAAAGGATTGATTCTTTCCTCTCCTGAATTTTGACGGAGAGTTTTCGAATATTTTAGTCTATTGAAAGGCTATAAAATAGTAACCATGATGTGGATTTTACCTTGGAGAACTTTTAACCGTACAGAAATTTATATGACTAAGGGAGTGTTTGCAATCGTGTCCATTGTTATCCCTGATAACAGACTGATGCAAAAGGCCAAAAAGTGCTGTTTTCGGAATAAGACTAAATAAATAATTAACCGAGAGGAGGAGACGAATATTTTTTGTACTTTGAAACTGCAGGGAGAATAGATATCTACCCTCTTAGTTCCGCTGTTTAACTAACTAAAATTTATTTAATTACTAAGGTATTGATTTCTCTATTGACTAATTAATATTTTTAGCTAACTCTGGCTTAGAAATACATTTTCAAATACGCACAATAATTAAGAATCTGACAAAGGGTGAATGTGGACATTAATTCCCCTTTCTCTATCCTTGGTTGGACGCCTGGGATGTGAAAAGATCTTCAAAGGATTGTTCATATTCACCACCTCATACTCGTTCATTTACCTCTCCACCATAACAATTATATGAATAAGTTATTATTTTTTTTGTAAAATCACAATCTCGAATAGCTTGCAAATATTCCGCCTAGGTGGACCATTTCCTTCATTTAATCTACTCGCGGTTTCCGAAGAAGTTTTGCTGTCAAGAAAAATATTCCACTTGTAATTTTGATGGGGTGTTCAAAGTGTTCTTTTAGCCTCGGGATCTTCCGCTCTGTAGTCGATCGTTATACGCTGCGCACATTTCAAATAAGGCTTCAAGAATGCAATTCTTACCTACAGTGTAATTAATATTTAATGTTATGTTTATGAGGAGAAAGTTTTGTTAAAATGTTGGCATTGGAAGAATTGTGCTATTGAATTCCACTCCACATTCGGTTAGAGCTTCAACAGATGAAGATCAGAGTGGTAAATGATACATGTGTTTCGCTTAGAAAATAATGCACAGTCCTTCATAATTGTGTTCAAAATTTCATTAGTATTATCATCAAGTATTCTACTGGTTGAGATAGGTTTTGGGTGGACACAGCCTTTGCAATAGTAGACATTTTTTTTACTTGCCAATTCTGACCAAAAGTAGGAAAACGGGAATCGGACACTACAGCAAGTCCCTCTTCAATTCCGCATGCTTATTTCCTCCTTTCACTCGATCCTTACTCATCTGCCCAACGTTCCCCCTCTACCACAGTCTTCAACATCCCATTCCCAATCAAAACGCTGTGTATCCATTTTTCCTGCCTCATTTTCATTTCTACCAACAATCTTCTCTCCGCCCCCAGTATGCCTAGCGACTTCTCGTTTTTTTTCTTTTAGCCCACTTCTCCTTTTCCACCCTTCTTCACTCTCACATTTCAGAAGCCTCCAATCTATGTCTATCATCCTTCAAAGACAACATTTCTGCTCCATAAAAAACAACGTTCCATGGCAAAGTTTCAACTAGCCATTCCGACTCAACGTCCTCGTAATTAATCTTTTCCTCTTTCTTCTACCTTGCCTAATACATTCTTCGTCATGTGTCCAAAGGACAAGGAAATTTGGACCAAATTAGTCCAAAAAAATGCCGAAATAGGTCAACTTTTCCAATTTCTCTAGTTTTTCCCCTCCTGTTTCAACGTTTAACCTTTCTCTTTCTAAAAAATCGCAAAACCTTTGTTGTGTTTTCATTTATTCTAATACCTATCACTCTGACCTTCTAATGCACTCACTTGCCTGACTGACAAGCTTAAGCTTGGTCATCCGCAAATCTAAATGATTTCGTAAATTACCCACCGATATTCATTGCTACATTCTGTTCTTCCATTGTCTCTTTTACCATTTCCTCCACATATACGTTGAATAGCACCCTGGGCAACGGCCTTAATGGGCAACCCTGCCTTACACCTCTTTCCAAACTTCTTACCTTTTTTTATCGATTTTGATTCTCATTTCATATCCATCGCACTGAATTTCCAGTTCATTCAGCAACGCTTGAAACCCCTTGGCTGACTGACAAATTAGAGCTTGGTCATCAGCCAAACTGATTTTACGAATCCCCTCCGACTTTCATTCATACCTCTAGTTATTCTCTTGCCTCTTTAATAATTTCCTCCACATATAAGTTGAACAGTACGAGTGATAATGGACACCCCTGTCTTCTTTTTGTAACACTGACCATCGGACTCTCCGTTTACCACTCGCACCTGAGCATTCTGTGACATGTACGACTTGCGGATTAGCCTTTTTCCCCTCCAATCCATTCCTATTTTCTGCAATACACGCATTAGTTTTTCCCAATTCACTCTATCAAACGCTTACGTCCTGATTATATTCTATATTCCTCTCGATTATTGATCTCATTACTGCAATGGCATCACGCGTACCTCATTTCTTCCTATACCCAAACTAATCATCCCCTATTTGCCCTACTCTCTGTCCTTTAGTTGATGATCCGAAGAACCACTTTAGCTGCGCAGGAAATCAAACTTATTGTTCTGTAGTCATCACATGTAGCCTTTACCTTTTTCAGAATAGGAACTAACACTGATCTCACAAAATCTACCGACTAGATCCCTTCCTCATAGATGCTACGAATCAGTCCATATAGGCTCTTCCTTCCACATTTTCTTAAACCTTTTAGTAGTTTTGCGGGAATATTTTCTACATCTATGCCCTTATTCGATTTCCATTCCCTTAATAGCCCTTATATCTTGCCTTTGAGTAAGCATCTACGTTATATTCTCTATGTCTAACCTTGTTGGCCTAATACCTTTACCATATAGTTCTTCTATATATTCCTTCCTCTCTTCGATATTTTCTGTTTCAACTAATATTTTTCCTGACCTATCTTCGATCATTTGCAGCGGTTTTCTACCTTTAATTCCTGACAGTGCTTTCACCCTTCTAATTAACGCATGAACTTCAACCTTTTCCGATAAACTTGTACTGTGTTTGGGTACTTGTATTATCCTTGCACTGTGTCTTCCACCCTTCTTCATTTTTCCTAATTGTTGCGCGCCTCATTTTATTATGGAACTTTTTTCTTGAACCTAACTCGGTGTTTACATTCTTCCATATTTCTAAACATCTCGTCTGTAATCAATGACTTCCCTGTGCTTGCTTTTCCTATTAACTATTTAAATGGTTTCTTTTGCGACTTTCGATATCCCTTGTTTCATATGTTCCCGTTTTTCCTCTATAACTTCCTCTTTTCCTCTCTTTTTTCCCTGCTCTCTTTCCTTGTCAACCCGATTAGTGCTTCTATGTTCTGTTTCCAAACCGTCCTCACTGTTTTACATTTTTTAATCGACCACTACACTTCATAATTACTAAATTATGATCCGAGTCTGCTTCCGCTCTTGGGAAACTGCGAATCGATCGCGCTGTGTTTGTAGTGATTAACCTCGTCTTCTGCGGAACTCTCTTGATTTACCCCCGCGGTCCTTCCTAAACCGTAGTATCTTACCTCACTACCCTCCTTCTTTCGCCTACCGTCCCGTTATAATTCCCATAACTATCAAATGTTTTCCTCCAGGAACATCCACGATTATGTCCTCTAACTTGAACTATACCCAATCGGCTTCTTCCTCCCTATAATTATTAGGTTGCATGACCAAGTTCGTTGGCTCAGCTTTTACTTCTACTAATAATATTCTATCAGTCACTTTTGTATGTTTACTAAGCCTCTGCCTACCTTTTTATCCAGTAATATGGCAACCCCTCGCTGACTCTCTTTCCTTTCATTGCATGTTACTCTGAACTTTCACTCCAGTAATCCTTCTCTCCAGATCTGTCCTTCTGTATCTGATCTGTCCTCCAGTAAACTCCAGATCTGTCCTTCTATCTCACCTTGCACCTAAAACATCTATTTTCCTCTTTCCATCTCTCTTTTTATATTCTTTAAATTTCCTGCCCTCATCATTGTTCGAACGTTAATTTTTTTAGGAATTATAATTTTGATAGCCACCCTTAAATACCAGATATGCTACGTATTCGGCGAGGATGGATAGATGATGATTAAGACACATGAGGATATTCAGAAGCAAGAACGAACCAGGCTAGAAATCATGGAAATTTTAGGACCAGATACCAGTTTTGAGTTTTCCACTCTTTAAGTCCTGGGAGGAGCCCCTTGACATGCAGTTGGATATAGTATTTGTCATGATGGGTTTCTCCAAGTTATGCATGCCTGGACATAGAATAGCATGAAAAAATCCATTTCAATGTTGAACCTTGACTGTGGCTCCAATAACGCGCTCTTCCTTACCTATAATCTCCAGTCCCACGTTCATCTATTCTCTCCCTCTACACCCGTGGCATTTTTCCTATCCATTGTGAGAGGAACTCCCACGGTATCATTTTATCTCAACTACGGGCGGCCGTTTAGCTGTCTCCCACTCACCATCCTCTTCTTCTATCTTGCCATCAAGTTCTTTGGTTCCCAACTATCTCCTTCCGTTTCAAACTCCTTCATCTTCACAGTCGTTACAGCTTGTGGAGTGAAATTTCATCGGCCTTAAGAACTCATTAGTCGTAAAAAAGATCTCATTTGATTTTCCAGGCGAGACGGGATGAATGAAAACTCCAAAATCTTCAATCGCAATTGGACGCTCATCTTTGACTTCAAAAATGTTCTATGGACGCGAGAAATAGTATTTTGATTTCAATCCCCGGTGTCTCCCGATGCCGTAAGAAACAAGTATCTGAATGTAGGCCACAACTGACATGCTTTTACTGGTAACATTTTGTTAACTCTCCGAAATTTCTTTGAGGCACGATCAATGGATACTGCAATGTTCGGCTTCGTTTATCATTTTGTACAAGTTTGGCTGTGAAAATGATTCAGGGTAATAAATTTAAGTCAAGTTTCTTCAGCCATAACAATAGCAGTTTTGTATGATCTAATCAGGGATGATAATGACCACCACTAATAATTCAGCACTTACCTACATTACGAATTAAGAAATCAAGTCAATCACGAATGACGTGTTTTAAAATATCCTTCTATTTTCACCGTTATTTGGTCCTCCTTATTTTTTACCCAAATTTGGTTCAGTCTAACGCAAATAACGCGATGGACAAAAGGGTAAGAATGTGCTGGAAACGCCAACCTATTCGTGGTACTTTGGTATAATATCTTGCGATAGTGCATGTCATCTTGCTATCCTACAAGTCAAACGTTTCATTTTTTCATTTGAATCATCTGTAAGCTCCGGATGGTAGGTATTTCCTCAGATTCCTGGACAATGGTGGAGCACGTTCAAGAAATCTTCCCTCATAAATCATGACGGAATATCTTTATCTCGCTCGTCATGGACAAATCTTTCAACTCAAAACTGCCAAAGTGACACTGCGAGAGTCATTCGGACTATGTCATGCGACCAAACACACAAACACGCGAATGCCGCATCGTATCCGGCCGTTATGACAGCGCGATGAAAGCCTCGACATATCTCTGTCATGTGACATCGTGGGATAAAGAGGGACTGAACGCACTGGGCTTGGAGCGGTTGGCTGGGAGATGGGGGGAAACAGGGTCGACGGCGAAGGAGGTGTGAAAAGACAAGTTCGGCAAAGGTGGCTCCCGCTGCGAATTCTCTCTCTCTCTCTTTCGTCTGCTCTTTGTGTTTTCACGAGTTTGAAAAGCCCCTACTTCTACCTATCAACCACTCTCTCCTTCCCTCCACATCTCAGCCTTTTCCTCCAAATTCACATCATGAATTTTATGATTCGTTATTTCTTTTCAAACCTCATTCCTTTTTACGTAATGTATTTTATTCATAATGTTGAACGAAATTATATAATATGCAATGCTAAAATAATTAATTACCATCCCAAAAAAGTACCCGTATTATTTGTAATCCCGAAACCTAGAATCATTAAAAGGGAAGGTATACGTTTTCGTTAAACGAGACGAGATTCTGTGTATCCCAAAGATTTTATCAAAATGCCATTGCGGAAATCTCACGAATCCAATAACTCATAAGAGCGGGAACATAACTAATACATTTCAGTTGAAAACTATAATTTATTTCTACTTTAATTTTAGCCATAATGTATAGCCCATAGTGCTCGTTATAAAGAATTTTTTAAATCTGTGTAAACTTGCTTTTTCTGTGGTAGTACGTATTAAATTCTATACTATAATTATAAATAATTATAGGGTGAAGAAAAGAATTCCTTCAATGCGTTTAGCCAAGCGGTTTCTTATAGTATTGCTTAACACCCCTAATGATTTACTTATTATGCCGTATCGCCTCTTAACATCTCCAGGGGTCCGTTTCTACGGTGTCAACTCCCAAGTCCTCTGAAATCAATCTAAAAAGCAATAAGAGTGTTCTAAACTACATATCCTCGGAAATATCCATGTGATAATGGTGAGTGTAATCCCAAGATGCACGTACATAACGCTGGAAGTTTGTTGCGGTAACTTTTGATTAAGCTCATGATTTCATTAAGGTTTTGGGCTACAAATTTATTACATTTTTAATTGTGTGTGGTGAATAAGGTTAAAGAACTCTACCTGAAACCTACTGAATGACAAAACTAATGGAATAATTTTACGATTTTTGAGATTCTAGTCATTGGTACCGGAGAATTATAAGTGCATAATCATGTAGAACTGGTATTTTCTACATTTTTTGTACACTTTACATTCTATGCATCGAAGATGATGAAATCAGGAAGTGACAATAACGTTCCTAATCTTATCGTAAGGGCTCAAAGCAAATCCTTTATCGTAACATTACATTCGTCAAATAAATAAAAATACAACTAAATTTGAATTCCAAGGTTATAAAAGCATATTTAATGGTCAAATATCAAGACTAAATATAAATAAAAACGCAGGTGAATACTAGTTCTGCCTGTTCATGAAAATAATCCCGGCGATTCCATTCGTGTAAGTGAGAACATAGGAAGTTTTACATAAATATGCTTAAAATGATTGGGACACATATTTAATTAACTTAAAAATAAACAAAAACATCCGTAAATATCCCTGAAAATTTTTGATTCTCATATTTCAATCCCTCTCTTATTTAGTCTTGTTTGGAATAGTATACATTTTATTGGTGAATGAGCATCTATATATTAAAATAATCTAGTCTAATAACAGCAATGGTGAAACAGATTTTTTAAAAACTTTTTTCAGTTTTCCTGTTAAGTGTTAATTGTCCATGAATATGTTGAGTTTTTTTTTTGTGTTTGAATTTTCAGCATTAAGGCTTTATTCCACTTCAGTGCTGCTGATAAAATTATTTCAGGTCACATATAACGGAGAGTCTAGTTATTGAAAATGTTGATATTTATTATTGGTTTTTATCTACCTAATTTAAAACCAAGAGTCTAGTTTCCTATTTTTACCAATAAATAGCAATGTTAATTTACTACATCGAGAAGTGAAAAAACCTACAGGAGTAGATTGCAGAGTGAAGTTAATGCTTAATTTCTCATAGCATTTAGAAATATCGAGATATTACTATTTTTAGGGAGTTATGTACCGAAGGAGTATGCTGGTTTTGAAGATAGTTTACTTCAATTGTCATCGAAAGAAAGAACGATCTATCACCATGTCAGGGTTTGGATGTGCTTGAATGGTCTATAAAAAAATATGCATATGGCTCTTTGACAGTTGATATCCTCTTGTGTTTTATGCAACATGATTTTATTAATGAACAAACATGGATGTATAACATGTATTTCCATTTGAAATGTCGTATCGTTGATCGTTGACCCGCAAACTTTTCTTCCTAGTCCTGCCCGTCAACTTTTCCATGCCCCCAAACTTCCTCACTCCATCTCTTTCTCTTATCTCGCTGCGGTGAAAGAAGAATTTTTCCCCACCCCTCGTCTCCGTGCCGGGTTCTCTAAACTGAGCGTGGGCGGGTTACACTCCGAACCATGGATACCGTTCCGGAACCGTTCTGCCTCGTCCCCTACCTCCCCAGCCGTCCGCCATTGCGTCTCTTTCACTCACTCTTTCTTTCCCAGTGTTCTCCCTCCTTCCTCCCGCCTCAAAGCAGGAACTCTCTTACCCACCGCTGCTCCCTTCCTTCCTTCCTTCTTTCTTCAGTTCCTTTTTCTTACTTCTAGGACAATGCTCAATCAATGTGCTCCGAACTCCGGAGAAACAAAATGAAGGGAATGAGAGGGGGTCGGGTGGTTGGTTGCTTCTGGGTTCGCGCTCAAAAGAACAGTTTCTCAAAGGCGTATCTTGAGCTTCCCTTTGACGCCTTTGGAAGCGACTTACTCTTAAAAGGTTGACACCTTGATGGATTTGGTCTGAGCTGGGAAACGTGTCCGGCATTAGTGTGAGAAAATACCTCTTCCGAGCTAGGCGGAAATTACATGGTTTTCGTTACCATAGTTGTCTGGGAGGACGTTGATGTCTTAATTTCTTCACGGGTAAACTTTTTGAATGGAGCCTTTCACATAAGATTCTCAATCGGCATGAGTGACAAAATCAATGCTGGTGGATTTGAAGTGTATTTGGAATACAAGGGAATGAAACAAAAGATCCTCCTTAAGAATTGAAAGCTGTTTGAAATTATCATTCCATCAAGTTTAAATATAAATTTGGTGTCGGTACACCAAAGGCGTATTTAAATTCGGTGAACTCTTTTAACACTTTTATAAAAAATGAAAACAATAAGAATGACTTTATTTTTGCTTTAATATGCTTGAAAACATTGATTATTAACATAGTATATATTTGATCATTTATAGTTACTATACCAATTCCTAGTTATCACCTGGTGCGTAATAGTGTAATTACTTTGATTACTTTGCATGTATGCCTGTGAATAATTAAACAGTGCATCCATGTTTCAGAGGTAAATTACCATGTGATGCGAGTTGTGTTTTATTATGGTATAATTAATTGGGACGTTACAATATTTATTTAGTAGCTTAATGATTATGTTTGTTTACGAAGCTACTAGAACGTTTTAAATGCTCGCATTTCAGAAAGTTGACATTTAATCTAATATCAGTTGAAACATAATCCTTACATTAGACAAATTGAAGTATTTAACCTCAATATTGATAATTACTGCCCTTTGAATTTAGCTGTGAGGATATTTAAGTATAATTGATCGTCACACCCAATAATGCGCCTACTTCACCCATTTGTAAGCTCTTTTAAGTAAAGGTGATACTTTTTCGTTCCGGTCACCGAGAAAGAACAAATTTCCTAAATCATTTAGGCATGTATGAAATTGAAGAGTACAATATTATGGACGGAGTGTGGCGATGGACGGTGCGTAGTATGTTCTCGAATGGTGCAAATCTATCCCACGGGTGATAGTAAATGTAATAATGTAGTTGGTAATCCTTTTAAGTGTCATTGTATATAAGACCTTTGTCTATCTGTTCTTCTTTTGGTCCATGTCATGAGTGACAGCTGACCAGACTTGACCGTTGCCATCAGGAAAATTGCCTAATTGCATCGATAAATTCTTAAATAAATAAATATTGTCTCCACAATTCCCGTTCCTTTGGAATTCTAATCGGTCTATCGTCTAGTTTCCCTTAGGTAACTATAATTTGGTGCGCTAGTCTAGGGGCAAAGCCTGCTGTTAAATCCATGGTGAGAACGGGACCCATGATTTTACACAACCGACATGAGGTCACCATACCGAGGTCATCTGCCCCTGTTCCTCGCTCTCTTTTCCTCTCTTCGGGCCACTAAGCACCGAATCCATTAAACATTTGGAAAGTCGTCGTAAACATGATCAGACTGGTACCATCACCGCGATGCGATCATTTCGAGCAGTTGGCCGTGGCATGGAAAAGACCGTGGAAGGAGTTTACCCAGGGAGAGAAGTACGTGCGGGAGAGATGTATCGCGGAGAGGGTGTGGGCGTTGCGCCGTATCCTGGAAGTTCTTCGCATATCCCGTCACCGGTGGAACCCGGTGGGCGGTAAGGGGGAAAAAAGGACGCTAATAAAACAATCCTCGTTCTGCGGCATTATTCATTTCTTTGCGAGGGAATGGACGTAAGGGACCGGTTACTTCTGACCGGACCGAAGGGGTAGGGCAGGAGACCTCGTGAGGGACGAAAAGTGGCGGGTTGCTGCGGAGGTGGTTGCCACTTGTCCGCTTGAAGGACCTTAAAAAAAATAATAAATAAAAAGGCCTCGAGGGACTTCGGGGGAAGATTCTTTTCCTCCTCAAGTCCTTGTGCCACCCCGCGGCGAAGCATAAATTCCGGAGCATTATCACTCGGCTATCGCCGCGGTTACCGTGCCGGGTTACAAACCCTACGGTGCTAATGTAAATCGCCTTCGAGGCAACAATGCCCGGCATGGGGCTGTGTGTGTGGGTTTTTCTCTTCATAGAAGGAAGACACGTCTGGACACCGGTCGCCCTGCGGCGAGCGTGAACGGTGGATGGCTTTTGTGAGACGATCGTCGTCCGTCAAATGGAGGATGGCGTAATAAAAGGTGCGGTTGCAGGCCGGGTGCAGCGGAGGAGGGATGGAAAACGGGTGCGGTTGTCATAGGCACGCGTCAAAATGACGAGATCACATATATTTCCGGACCTATCTTAGGTTGTGATTTAATCGCTGCTTTTTGCGGAAGAGGACGAGGAACCTATTTAAATTTGCCTAGAGAAAGAATTTTTCATTTATTTCACCAAACCCTTTTCACGTATTTCAAAAAATCCTGATTCAAATCGAGATATTTTTAGCTAAATCTTAGGCTCGAAAATTGCATTAGTGAAAGATAGACAATGTAACTATTCTTGTGCAACTCCGATGTGTTTGGAGTGCAATAAATATAATGCCACTCTGTTTTGTACGTTTATACGACTGTAGTTACTTGTCAGGTTACATACGGTACGGTTATAATTTTTCAATTCACGTAACTATGCAAGCCTATTTCCTAGCGATAGTCTGTCATTCCGGGTGAATTATACAGTCCCGGGAAATTCCAGGAATCCAGGAGCCAGATAAACGCTTGCTCTATTGTTTTGAGTTTCAGTGGAGGGTCAGATGGTGGAAGAGATGATAAAATGGACACAATATAGCATTTTTCGAAGGGAGTTTTGTGTTCGGAGGCGTGTTTGGGGATTGGGAGCATACCAATCAGGGAAGAATTCTTGCTTGAGGCCCGATGGTTATTGATTCTAATATTGAGAGGTGTGGTACACTGCCCAATATAAAGGATAGGGCATAGTTGACACTTCAGATGGTAAACTACACTTAGGGAGGTGCATAAGGATAAGGTAATTGATGGGAGAGAGTTAAAAAAGCAGATGGTCTCTCCGCTCTCCAATACTACCTTTCCCAACGCCCTAAGCACGCATACCCAGCACTGATTTTCTCCTTAGCCTTTCCGACACCATCCTCAACTGTAATTACTTCTCCTTTAACGATACATTCTTCTTGCAAATCAAGGGTTGTGTCATAGGCAACAGGTTGAGCCCTTCCTATGCAAACTTCTTGCTTGGCCTCGCAGAGAAAAAATTCCTGACTTGTTCTGTTGTTCTGAATTCTTGGTTGTTTTAACCCCGGAACATATATTGTGGCTCAGATATATCGATGATATTTTCCTTCTCTGGCCACAAGGTACTGATTACCTGAAAATGCTTATTTCCGACGTCAATTTTTCGTCCCCTGTCTCCTTCAATTCCACCATTTCCTCCTCCCAAGCCACCTTCTTAGATGTAACCGTATCATTAATAGACCACAAATTTCACATGCTGTACATATAAAACCGACCAACAAACAACAGTACTTACATTATAACAGTTGCTACCCATATACCACCAAACACTCCATGCCTTATTCCATGTCCATAAGATGACACAGAATCTGCAATGACCCCGACTCTTGACCCCTTGATAATTTTCTCTCAATTCTACACCATTCCCTGATTTTTATGCTCCTAATCCCCAAACACGCCTCCGAACACAACACTCCTTTAGATAAATACTATAGTGTGTCCATTTTAGCATTCCTCCCACCCTCAAACCCTCCACTGAAACTCAAATAATAGAGCGGGCGTTCATCTGGTTCCGGGGTTTTTGGAAATGACGGGGTATTAATATTAGACATCAATTACCCTGATCTTCACGTATTTTCATCCCCCTTCCACCCGAAACACCTTTCATATTAACCCCACATTTCTAAAAATCCCCCTCCTAACCTTTCCCCTCGCAAACTTTGCCTCACATTCCCTTTCCATCCAGCGTTTTGCATCACCTTCTTTTCTTCAGTTCTCCTTCCTTCCTTCTCTTCCTTGAGAAGGTGGCATGGACCACCGAAAATTCGAAAACTAATGAGTTTCTTTTCTTTTTTGTGTGTTCCTGTGTTTTTGTCTTTGTCCTCGTCCTCTAGTGCTAACTTCATATACATATATATATATATATATATATATATATATATATATATATATATATAACCATAAACGCAGTAATCAACCCGAAGGTCGGTTTAGTAGGTGATGTGAATATTCACACATCAGGGTAGGGGCGCCAGTTCCTTTCCCTGTGCCAGTTATGGTTTCCCAGGAAGACCCCGAAAAATCAACTAGCTTGGGTGGAGCTGCAGGTGCCCAGAGTGCCTCGCCCGGGAATCGAACCCGGGACCCTCCGGTCAGTAGTCCAACGCTCTACCCACTGGACCACCGCGACCCATATATATATATATATATATATAATGTGAATTCACTAAATAGTCATAGCAAACACAAAAACTAAAACATATAAAAGAGGGACTCACTAGTTCGAATTTTCGGTGGTGCAACCACCTTTTTCAAGAGGAATTAGGAACAGAACTCCTAATCCCACAGTTCTGTTCCTAATTTCTCTTGAGAAAGGTGGTTGCACCACCGAAAATTCGAACTAGTGAGTCCCTCTTTTATATGTTTTAGTTTCTGTGTTTGTTATGACTATTTAGTGAATTCACATTATTGTGCACGGTCGTGGGTTTTCCAAGAAAGTGACTATATATATATATATATATATATATATATATATATATATATATATATATATATATATATATATATATATATATATATTATTATTAGGTAATCTACCGGTTAAGGTAGGTTTTTGGATGGACACAACTATCAAATAAACATTTTGTGACTCCCCACCTAGCAAACTAATCTATATCAGGTCCCTCTTCATCTCGGTGTACTTCTTTCCTCCCTTCATCCCGTCCAACATCCCTATCCTGTTCCTACCCTTACCTCGCTTGCCCAACATTCTCCCCTCTATTACCCTCTTCAACATTCCACTACCGCTCAATACGCCTTTCATCCATTTTTCCTGCCTCCATAGGATTTCTCTCAACAAACCCCTCTCCTCACCCACCATTTCCAGTACTTCCTCATTTGTTTTCCTTTCGGTCCATTTCACCTTCTCCATTCTTCTCCACACCCACATTTCAAAAGCCTCCAATCTACGTCTATCCTCCTGCTTCAGCGACCACGTTTCCGCGCCGTACATAGCTACGCTCCATATCAGAGTTTTTACGAGTCTTGTCTTAACATCCCTACTCAACGTCCCCGTCATCAACTCCCTCCTCCTTGAGAAAGCCTCCTTGCCTAGCGCAATTCTTCTCCTTACGTCCCTACCACTTTGACCGTATTGGTCCAAAACACTTCCGAGATATGTAAACTGCTCTACCTGCTCTATTCTTTCCCCGCCTATTTTAATATTTAGCTTAGCCTTTTTCTTTCTGGAAAATCGCATAACCTTTGTTTTATTAATATTGATTCTCATCCCATATTTATCGCACTGAACCTCCAATTCACTCAACAATGCTTGCAACCCCTTGGCTGACTGAGCAACTAATGCTTGGTCATCAGCAAACCTAACCGATTTTACGAGTTCCCCTCCGACTTTCATTCCTACCTCCAGTTCTTCCCATACCTCTTTAATCATTTCCTCTACATATACGTTGAACAGTACCGGTGACAATGGGCAACCCTGCCTTACACCTCTTCCTAACACTGCCCATCCAGACTCTCCGTTCCCCACTCGCACCTGAGCAGTCTGAGACATGTACAGGTTGCGGATCAGTCTCCTGTCCCTCCAATCCATTCCTATTTTCTGCAATACACGCATTAATTTTTCCCAATTCACTCTATCAAACGCTTTTTCGAAATCTACAAAACAGGCAAAAACGTCCTGATTGTATTCTATATTCCTCTCGACTAGTGATCTCATTACTGCAATGGCATCACGCGTACCTCTTCCTTTCCTGAACCCAAACTGATCATCCCCTAAGTAATCATTTGCCTTACTCTCTATCCTTTTGTTGATGATCCTGAGAATAACTTTAGCTGCGTGGGATATCAAACTTATTGTTCTGTAATCCTCACATGACGAAGCCTTTGCCTTTTTTGGAATAGGAACTAACACCGATCTCACAAAATCTTCCGGCCAGATTCCTTCCTCATAGATACTACGAATCAGTCCATATATGGCCTTTTTCCCACCTTTCCCTAACCATTTCAACATTTCTACAGGAATATTGTCCACCCCCACAGCCTTATTTGCTTTCATCTCCTTTAATGCCCTTTCTATTTCATCGTCGAGTATGCCTGGACCTAAGCTATCTTCTTCTACGTCATGTTCCTTTTCTATGTCTAACCTTGTCGGCCTAAGTTCTTTACCATACAGTGTTTCTATATATTCCTTCCATCTCTCTTGGATTTTTCCTGGTTCAACTATTATCTTACCCCATTTATCTTTAACTGTTAGCACAGATCTTGCCTTCTTACTTCCCGATAATAACTTAACCTTGCTGTATAGAGCACCAATTTCACCCTTCTTCTGTAAACTTTCCATATCCTCGCATTGCGTTTTCCACCATTCTTCTTTTGCTTTATTTGTGGCCCTTCTCAATTTATTGTTTAACTCTTTGTACTTCATTTTGCCTAACTCTGTGTTTACATTTTTCCATCTTCTTCTCTCATCCATCTTCGCAATCATCTCATCCGTTACCCATGGTTTCCTTATCCTTTTCCCGTTAACGGTTCCTATAGTGTCTTTAGCGGCTTCCAATATCCCTTTCTTGATACATTCCCATTTTTCTTCGATAGCACTCAGTTCTTTACCGTCATCCATCATTTTCTCTACAGCCTCCTGATACTCCTTCCTCGTTAATTCATTTACTGCTTCTAAATTCCATTTTTTAACCCGCCGCCCTTGCCTTATCTTCTTGAAACGAACATTACATTTCATAACAACTAAATTGTGGTCAGAGTCCGCATCCGCTCCTGGGAAACTTTGCGAATTTATCACACTGTTCCTAAACCTGTGCCTAACCATAATATAATCTAACTGATACCTTTCTGAGTCACCTGGCATTTTCCAAGTATACCTACGCCTTTTATGGTGTCTAAACCATGTGTTAGTGATGACTAACCCCTGTCTCCTGCAGAATTCAATTGCTTTCTCCCCGCGTTCATTCCTCGTGCCTAACCCATAGTCCCCCACCTCACCACCATCTCTTCCTTCGCCTACCGTCGCATTCCAATCCCCCATCACTATCAAATGTTTCCCTGCAGGAACACTCGCGATGATATCCTCTAACTCATCATACATCCTATCGACTTCTTCCTCCTTGTGGTTGCTCGGTGGCATGTATACCTGAATAATGACCAAGTTCGTCGGCTCTGCTTTAATCTCTACGAGTAAAATTCTATCTGTCTCTTGCTCTATGTTGACTACGCTTCTTCCTACCCCTTTATTTAAAATTACGGCAACCCCTCGTTGGCTCTCATCCCCGCCGCTGTATATATATATATATATAAATTCACTGATAAGTCATAACAAACACAGAAACCAAAACACAAAAGAGGAAAAACTCACTGGTTCTCGAATTTTCGGTGGTCCAACCACCTTTCTCAAGATCAACCCGAAGGTCGGTTTAGTAGTTGATGGTAGAGCTCACCCATGTACCAAGCCCGACGGCGTGTGAATATTCACACATCAGGGTAGGGGGGCCAGTTCCTTTCCCTGTGCCGGTTATGGTTTCCCAGAAAGATCTGGTACCCGAAAAATGAACTAGCTTGGTTGGAGCTGCAGGTGCCCAAAGTGCCTTGCCCGGGAATCGAACCCGGGACCCTCCAGGTCAGCAGTCCAACGCTCTACCCGCTAGACCACCGCGACCCGCCATATATATAATATATATATATATATATATATATATATATATATATATATATATATATATATATATATATATATATATATATATATATATATATATATATATACACACGCACATTCAAATACTAAATCCCGCCATACGGCCCACAAATATTCATTCAACATAGAAATTGGTATAAGGAAAGGGGAGAGGAAAACACATAGAAGGCGAACACAGGACAAGCGGGGAAGGCGGATTTGAGCAGATCACAAATGTAAAAATATTTCCTTAACCGGAACTTTTTATATATATGACCTGATGTGGAGTAGGTTTTCTTAGGTGTCACAAAATATTTAGTTGATTGTTGTGTCCATCCGAAAACCTACCTTAACCGGTAGATTACCTAATAATGATACATATGTATATATATATATATATATATATATATATATATATATATATATATATATATATATATATATATATATATACATACATATATACATGGCCTAGAATTTGTTAAAAATTAGAAGATTCGGTAATATTCCCATTATTTGGAATCAATTAGGTACCAAAATATATTATTCATTATTCTTCAACTCCATTGCGAAGATATATATCTAGGTGGTGTTCCCTGTCTCCATATTCGCGATGGAATTATCAGAGAAAAACATCCTCGCTTTTGACACTGCTCACTCATGTTGTTAATACTATCTCTTCACGGATCCTTCGGTGCTATGTAAAGTATGCGCCCCGCCCAGAAAGAATGCTTGAACGTGAAGGTGGTTTGACCCTCAAAACGCCTTTATCTCCGGTCAAGAGAAACGTTTATTTCTTGCCCGCACTCCATCATCCCTTAACAGCATTGCTTTCTCTTGGACACCACAACCTTTCGCCTTCTCCGCGCTACCGTATCTCTGCGCCATCCCGCATTAAGCGGCACCTATTCCAAGCGAGGCTCCGTCAACCCACCCAAGCGTCGACCCCCTCGCCTTCTCCGTTCGGGAGTGGGGAAGAAACGATGAGGCGCGCATTGGTGCGTAATGCGTGCTACACGAATGATATAACTGGGCTTATATGGGGGGTAAAAGTTCCTTCCCTCCCTTCTTTCGGGAAAGGGAGATAAGCACCCCCGCTGTCCCTTTAGCCCCTAAAGGAGAATGCTTCTAAAGGGGAGAAAGGTAAGGGAGAGCGCACTTTTCATCTTCTTCTTCCATGTGAATCGGTTTACTCAACGAAAATGATTTCAATGTAATCAATTTTTTCAACTTCGTTATGCGCATAAAGTTTGAGAGGCACTTAAACGGAGCGGAATGCGTTTCCCAAATTTTGGTGCACGAGTTAAATTCTGTTGGTATTGGGAAGTATTATATGACAGTTTCGAGTTTTTATACAAATTAATGAGTTAACTCAATTTTTAGGGGCATGAATTATTTGAATATCAGTGATTACATCCTGAAGTTGGTGAATCAAATACGGTTTGAATAAATTAGATTAGCTCATTGAACTTCATAGAAGACACCAACGACAATATTTTCGGGCATCGTCAGTCAATTTTTTTCCATCCTACGCTTGGTATTTTCTATTCATTGTTCCTTTTTTGGACTCTCTCTCTCTCTCAGAGACTTCTGCAGTCATTTCTAACGCTATTATTTTTCGATAAAGAAGAATAGATTCCGTTAAATACTGCCTAATGTATAACCACACTGCGATAAACTCGCAGTGACGCTGTTGACCTGAAGGAGTCATCAGGCTGGATAAATTGTCGTTAACCAAAGGGAGTGCACTGCCGATTTTCACCCGATAACTGATCACCTTCTTATGTCAAAAAAAATTTAAAACCGAAAATCAAACTTAATGGGAATGCATATTAGGTGCGATTTTTGGTGACATGGCATGAATGCCGACCTAACGCTATTTTTATGCCTCCCTCATTTTGTTATGAGGTACGTAAAATTGGAAGTTCAAATTGTGCTGATTAAACAGTTAGCATAGACTCAAACAAACAAAAGACTGACCGGATAGCCTCAAAATCAGAAACCTGAAATCAACTATTAGTTAGCAGCAAAAAGGTTTAAACATATGAAGACTCTTTGAAAGTTTCCAGAGCTAAATGTTAGCACCTATTTAGAGGAAGAAATCTTCAGAGGGAAAAATTTAAAACAAGAAATAGCCTTAAGTTTTTATCCAGAGCTTAGAGAGTGACAGCGTAGTAACACAGAAGGAAGCAGTAAATGGCAAAGCATGGTATCCACATCAGAGTCCTGGGTTTAATATCCTGGAAATTGCTAAAAACCAAAAATTATGATTTTTCTATAAACCAGTTGTTATTGGATAGCCGCAGCATCACAAGGTTATATGTATGTAAAAATTATGTGTAATTCTCACGGATAAGTATAGTGATGCATATCAAGTTAGCAAAAGCGAACACATTTTTTTAACACATAAAAAAAGAAAAGAAACTCACACGTTTTCGAATTTTCGGTAGTCAAGCCACCTTTCTTATGGAAGACAAGGAATGGACTATACATGTATGAATATATACATACACATATATTCACTTAGAGATAGATATAAGGGAAAAGGATAGGAAGACTTAAAAAAGACCAACACAGGAGAGGTGGGGAAGGCGGAATCGAGCAGATCACAAGTGAAAAAATACTTTCTTGACCGCGACTTGAACCACGGATATTTCGACTCGCCAGGCCTTTGCAATTTATATTTATAAATACATGCACAATCACACACACACACACACACACACATATATATATATATGTTGGGCAAGCAAGGAAAGGACTTGAACAGGATAGGGATGTTTGATGGGATGAATGGAGGAAAGAAGTACACAGAGATGAAGAGGGACCTGATGTAGAGTAGGTTGCTGGATTGGGTTTTGTTTGGAGTTACAAAACGTTTATTGATAGTTGTGTCCATCCAAAAACCTACCTTAACCGGTAGATTACCTAATAATAATATATGTATGTATATGCATTTTTACATGTATATAAATACAATTAGTTTACAGCATTGATACACAGGAGCAGAGAGAAAGGACCTTCACACACCCAGACTTTTCGACGCCACGGCCGTCATCTTTAGAATCGGTATTCAGTAATGAAATGCTCTTCGGCGACGCAGAAACCCAAAAACACACAGGTATAGAATTTTTAAAACATAGAAACACAAAGAAAGGACACTCACATATGTAGTTGACGTTTTGACGGCACGACCGGCGTCGTTTAATGTTTAAAAAATGCTATATCTTTGTGTTTATGTATGTATATATATATATATATATATATATATATATATATATATATATATATATATATATATATATATATATATATAAACCATTAACCATTAACACAGTAATCAACCCGAAGGTCGGTTTAGTAGGTGATGGTAGAGCTCACCCATGTACCAAGCCCGACGGCGTGTGAATATTCACACATCAGGGTAGGGGGGCCAGTTCCTTTCCCTGATATATATATATATATATTACACACACACTTTAAACTTTCCGCCATAACCCAAATGTGTGGATTTCACTCGCCGAATGCCTCGGAAGGAAGTGAATCTTACTCCTCGCGGTATACGGGCTGATTATTACTGCGTTTAGGATGGAGACCAGGGTGGGGGAGGTGCACGGCGTGATGACAGTCGTCTAACCTCTCCCTGACATGGAAAAAGGGTTGCTGTAGAAATCGTTCGTGGCGAACCGAGCGTAGCCGCTGACAGGAAAGCGCGGGCGATTGGGTGAGCCAGAATGAGAGAGTTGAGTAGAGGACGTAAGGGAATATTGATAAGATAGCTTTGAGCGGGACAAATAAAGGAGGAGAACGCCGCGTTTGAACTCATGTAATCGCGACGGGGAGAGGGAGGAAGTCCCACGACTCGTCCTCCTGTGCACACACTCACGCTTACGTGACCCGATTGTTCAGCTCACGGAAACGTCTGCTATCACATTATTGGCGGTCGAGAGCCAATCGTGTGACAAAAGGGCAGGGGAATGGTATCTGCTGAGGCCGCAGTTATTTCTCGATATGAGCGCGCTTGAGGTAGGAAGTTGGTTTATGACAAAGAAGGCACCGACATCCAGTATAGTATTAATCGATTGACGCACATATTGAATCCTCTCAATTGCAACATTTCAACGTCAATGTGAAACTTATGGATCGCGTGAGGATCTAGATGTGGATCTACTACGAGTGTGGTGCGTGGACGTAATATAGACTAGGCGTATACAAGCAGATAAATAATAAAAAAAATGACTTAAATGAAATCAAAAGTCTCAGATGACATGCACTTTTGGTAATTAATTTTTCTTTGACTAATGTTTTGAAACTCGCATTTCATATTCATAATGCTGATTTGGTACTATGCGATTAAAGATATGGATGCTTGACATTCAATTGATATTTCTTCCCTAGAAAAGGAAATATGAAATAAAACCACGCGAAGCGAGTGATTATTGCAACTTTTCTCGAAAGAGTGAAAAATATCAACCATCATAAATATTTATCCTTATATAATAATACTTATAGTAGGTAAGCATGATATCTCTATTTGCAAATTCTATATTTTTTGCATTCAATCCATATTAATAATGTAGTAACATCCGTGACGACAGTCATTTTTCGTGTCATCGATGCACACAGGAATTAATAGGGTGATTGGAAAGCCATTTCATATAGTACCCTTCGGTGCTATTGGAAAAATAAGTTTTGTTTTTATTTAAAAAATTGAAAATATAATGTATAGTACTTACATACTTCCATCAGCTTTGCGAGACAAACTCATCGAGAAGACCTTAATTTACAATCTTGCTTGATCTTACCGACTCCTAGAGGCAGAAGTCCTATCGGATGCCGTAAACAGTTAAGGGTGTTGCAACTCATGCTATCAAATAGCTATCAAAATTCAAATCAAAAGGTTTTAAGTACTCCACTGCGAATTTTATGTCGCAAAAACACCGCGAGGAGGAAAAGTAAGACAGGAAAAACACACGTACGAGGCTCGTTTAGACGCATTTTAATTTATTTGATGCTCCTTCAGAACTTTTAACGGGCGCTTAATGATAGTAAGAGGCACTAGGAAGAAAGGATTGACCAACAACGTATAGGGTTTTTTCTACATATCCTTCGCAAGTACAATAAATCACAGTCTAATGGAAGCACAGTTTGTCTTTTCAAGTAAAAAGCACTATTCATACTCGATAAATTCTAAAATTGTATCTTAAAAATTAGGTAATGAGAACTACAAATTGTAATTGTTTCCATTTTACTACGCTTAGGTACTTATTCTTTTACATATATTTTTGTATATAGTATTAGTCGCATTTCTATATCTACGTGGATTCACATAGTGACGGATCATTTCTTTGCTACAGCGCTGCTTTGTCATTTTCAAGGCAAAGTACTCAGCTGCAGTCGTCGTATTATTGATTAATAGTTGTCCAAATTTTCGTTATGTCTTCGGGCATTCTAAAACAAACCCAGACTGCTGATTTCTGTGCGTCACAGATACCATGGAACATAAACTGAGAAAGACTACTGACCCTCTATGTCCAATGAGTTTTATTCCCCGTTCTATTTTTATGCTGGTTAAATGCACTCGTAGATACAACAACTATTTCTCCCAGGTCATAGAAATCATAAGTATATTACGGTAGTGAGCTTGAGCGGTTCCTGAAAAGAATTGTACATCATAATTAACTTTTTAAGCACTTCCACATGGCCTGAACGACTTTTATCCTGCAATATTATTTTGTCCTCCCTCGGTGCTCTTATAGATGCCAAGTTTTCCCCTTCCCGTGCTCACATTAAGCTCACTTTATCTCTTCTTTCCGATTTTGCATCCAAGATATTCAATATCCAATATTGTATTCTTCATGCTCGTTTTCGGCCTCCTTTGAACTTTCATCTTTTCCGACTTCATCTAAACACTTGTTTTTCTTCGTCTCTATTCAGCTGATTTCCTCTATCTTTTTTTAAAAACCCCATCTCAAAAGTTCTGCCTATCCCCATTTTATTTCCCCAGGGCCCTTTTCAC
The DNA here is from genome assembly GCA_037158775.1 of Hetaerina titia. Lineage (NCBI taxonomy): Eukaryota > Metazoa > Arthropoda > Insecta > Odonata > Calopterygidae > Hetaerina > Hetaerina titia. The sequence continues at coordinate 32,785,169 of CM073771.1, read as the reverse complement.
GAAAACAATTAGCCCAACGCTCTTAAAATTAATCTACAAACATTCTTTTCCGAACATTCTCATTTTCCATCTCATCAACTCCATTCCAATTGTAAACGCTTTCTTTGCTATCGCAATTATTCTCCTAAATTCCTTTAAATTCTATTCATTTTCCTCCAATGTGTCCCTATTCATTTAGTCATCAATGTTAAAAGGTCTGTTTTTTTATTTTGAATTCTCCCAGGTAACCCACCTCATCTCCGTTTTGAAATCATGCCATGCCATCAAATCATGCCATGATAATGAAATGTAAGGCATCAGGTATTCAGAAAAAAAGAGCCTCATTTGAAAAGATAAATAGAATTTTTTAAATGTTCATTTTTGTTGGGCACATTATTTTGCTTGCATATTGCTCTCAAGACAAGCAATGGAAACGACTCGTAACTTCCATCAACTTTTTCTTCCAGAGGTAGTTGATCAACTCTTTTTAATATCTTCATTGATGTATTCTTCAAGTAATTTTGCATGGCGTTCTGACGGTGTTATTTCCTGTGCTCCTCACGGAAGTAACTTTGTTGACACTTTTCAAAGAATGAATTTGTGTAAAAGTGATGATATTTCCTCCTACAGTCACATCTGTTTCTTTCTGAAGAGCAATGTCTTCTAGGGATAACGTGTCGAAAGCTAATGATAAGGATGAAGCCACTGTGAGGTAAATGGGCGTGGGCACATTCTGCTTGATACCGAGAAGTACTTCTCCTTCTTTCTTCTCCTTGTGTACTATTGCGCGTCATCTAGCGCGCTCGAAATCTTTTTTATTAGAAGCCAATAAATTCCTACAAAGAGGAATAACGGTCATGGAGGTAGTGTAAGCAATGAGGATTCAAACATGTGGCTAAGAAAACCGTTCAGTTATTTTTCGTAATTTTATATGTTTGACTGATTGTTGGGAGGAAATGAGTATAAAATCTGGGCGATAGCAAATTAGACCTGCATGGTAAAATTTCTTCTGGGATACAACTTGAGAGGACGGTTCACTTTCGATTGGAAAGTTTTCCAACGACTCTCTTACTTGTAGATTTACCTATTTTAAGGATAGCTGTCCTAATACCGACTACCTGATATCTTTTTACTATTTTGTACTATTATTAATAAGGTTTGCATACATGAGTGTGGGTTTATACCATGAGTGTGCATGTATATACATGTATCCATTTGCTGTACTTACAATGCACATATTATTATTATTAGGTAAAGTTGTGTTTCCCTACATTCTCTAATAATAGTAGATCTTGATTTACACAGGCACTACACATGACAATTTTGACGACAATATGCGCGTTTACCTGGAATTTTTGTAGCTTTAATGATTAAAATTTAATGATGCTCCAATGGGTGAATTCGTATTGTACCTCAATAAATAGCAGGGGAAGTAAGTCTATTTTATGGTCAAACTAAATTCATTTCAGAAAAAGTTTTCAAACTTTGGCCTTTCTTGTCGGTTGATGATCGAGTTAGTTTTCCTCCAGACTAAGCAGGAAGATTCGCATAATGTTACAAGTCAATACTCTTCGCAATAATACCTACGAGGCATGAGGCAGCAAGAAAAGATTTCACTACGCATTACTACAGCTTACACTAATAGTTAGACTTCACTTTTTCAGCATTTTTAGAAACATTAATTTTAACTTATCTAGTTAAACTTAAGAATTACAGAACTATTACCCTTAATATCATGGGCACATTTCTCGTTGCTTTCGTCGGGACACATGGTTTATCATCACTAACCTGGATCCCTTGCCCATTTCGTTTTACTGGGCTCTTCATTACCCGCCTTCAACACAAAATATTTCTGCGTCGCGGTTATGTAACTTCGTGAAGGACGATATCTACGATGCATGGGAACCATCGATTTGAACAAGGTAGCAGCACCGGTGAATGATATAGACACATTTCAACCATCTGCATCGTTTTCTCTTCGTGTTCTTGCGCTTTACCACCTCCCTCCACCAACAAATGCTTTCCATCCCGCTCCTTATCTTCCTTGAGTGTCACTACTCCCCTCTCAATTTTCCCATGCATCTCCTCCACAAGTCCCTTACCCCATGTCATCCTTGCATTCCTTATTCGAAAGGAAAGGATTTTTTGTTTGACTCCTTGCGGTTTCAAGAATGGGAACGTGACAGTTGAACAGTACAGACCCTTCATTCCTGTTTCTCGTCTTCTCAGCTCCCCACCACCTGCCCCCCTCTCGCCTCATCTTCCTGACTTCCCCGTCACTTTTTGCTACTTACCCTACCTCTATTTTTCTCTTTTATTTGTCTCCTCTTTTCTTTCTAACCTTTTATCTTCTCCCCTTTATTGTTTTCCTTTTCTCATCACTTCATCCTTTCTCTGGCTTTTGATGCATCGCATTGGCGCACTTACTTTCCCGTCTAAATGTCTAAATATTTGTTTTTTTTTCGCATTCCTAATACACCTATTCAAATTCTTTAGTCATTTTAGGTCTTTGGTACCAAAATTCCTTTGCTCTTTACTTGTCTTCCAAGTTTTCGTATCATAAGTCACCTTGTCCCCTAGAGCATAGAAAATTTTCCGACCTTCTATACTTCCTGGTTACATAGCACCATCTTATTTGTGTATCCCTTAATTAATCTCTTAATTAAGTAATGTTCTAATAATTTAATATTAATTTGATCAGGTTTAACCCTGAATAGATCACTCGATATTTAATAGATTGATGCCCATTTTTGCATATGTCCTTCCTCCCTTTATATCGCCCAACTTATTTCTTCCATTTATTTATTAAATATTCATTCTTATACGTCTATAGGTTATTTGAATCCAAAATCACTCATTCTCACGTCTTTCTTCACCAAATTCTGCTTAGCCTCCTCCATTTTGCTTCACATATTTCCTTCTTCCTTTCATCCGCATATTCGATATTCTTTTCGTTTTCTTTCTTAGGTTCGTTATGTTCATTGCATATTATTAATGCTCTCCGTCATCACTTGATCTCACTCTTTCGACGTTTCCCTTTCTTTTCGTTCCATTCTTCCCTGTGGTCCCGTCATCGCTCTCTTTTTCCATGTCGTTTGCTCTCCTGAAACATCGTTCAATATAAAGGCACCGGTGATGGGATTCTGTTTTTCCCGAGCTCAAACGTGGGAACTCCTTGCAATATCCACGAAGAAAGGAAGGATATCGAGGCGAGTCGGCGATCCGAGAATGGAAGGAATCTCCTCCGATGCCCCTCTACTTCGCTCACTCCGCTCTGTCCCACTGCATACGTACACCTTCTGGGGTTCTCGTCTCGTCCCCCGGGTCCGTCCCTCCTATTCCCCAGCCAGCTCCCCCATCCCCTCTCGACCCCCCTTCGCCCTGTCCTTCTCCCACGCACCTCACGAGTCCTCCGTTTCGAGTTCTTCGCGAGGGGAACCGTAAGATGAGGACATGAGCCAATTAGCGGAGAGGACAGGGCAGCTGATCGGAAACCCCACCGGAAGATATCGGGAGAAAAAATTGATTTGCATACCTACGCGCATCGCTACATTAATTCTCCTCCGTTTCCGCTAATTTTTTTTTTTGCTCGTTTCTCAGAGGATGCACTATCGTCGATTGCGTGAAATAAGAACAAATGCACAAAATTTTACGCCGAGTGCGCTTCTCTTGGCCATTAGAAAAAACTTTCCTGGCGCATAGGTATGTGGCGCAGCGTCATTACATACTTTCCTTTGCACCCTTCCCCGCAGCCCAATAAACGGACCAGTGGACAAGAAAGCGGAAACAGGATGAAATTAATTTATGTGCACCAATTAGGCGCCATCCATAAATTAAGTCAGGAGATCAGTGGAAATGGTGGGTTTGGAGTCCCGTGACAGCGAGGAGAAGGAGCTAAGCGCCCTCACGTTCACCACTGAAGTTCAATCGGTTGTGCTGGATGAGAGAAGTCTGAAATACTTTGTAGTTTTGCCTTATTTAGCAAAAAGCAATTGAATAATAGACAGAAAAATATATTCATTGTTGAAATACCTGAAGATCGAATAATAATACATATTATCTGCTTAGTGGTCACAGAATATAATTTTGAGGACAACAATTCGTGTAAGGACACCATTTCTCTCTTCATAAAATTTTAATCGGTGGTATGATATTAATAATTTTCTTTAAAAATTAAAAAATTAATGTTTTCCACTTCCTGGGAGTAAAAATTGAGTGCCAAGTACTTTAAAAGGACAGCTTAGTGAAAATTTACTCAGCCCTTTCATGCCCTTGTGATCGACGTAAGTTTGGAACTGAATTATTTGTTTATTAGACAACTAATTTTTTTATAATTTCTTTACATTATGATTGTTCTATCAGAATTTCGTGACTAATAAATATATTATAAATTGACTAATGACAGTGAAACTATCCTTAAATGAGTAATGTAGTTTTTTAAATAGTTTTCTACGCATTATTACGATATCAATATTACAATGTCAGAGAACAGGAATAATGAGGACTTTCATGGAATGGATTACAAAAATATTGTTATCCTTGGGAGTTCAATTCATTGGTGCAGTACGTCAATATAATACGTTGATGTAGAGGGGTGAAGTACCACCTACACTTTATTCCGTGCTGCTAAGTTTTCAAGTTATAAGTTCCTAGTGTTACCAAATTTTATTAAACCTGGATTACCGGACAAGGGTCATACATATTTATAATATACATATATTGTAAAACAAATATTGGGGATTTTAACGCCTATAACCTGTGACCTGTAATGAATATTTCGATGCCTGAGCTGGTAACTTCCATTTTCCCTATTTTACATGACCCTTACTGGCCATGTATTTTAAATCCCTGCGCTTGCACATCATAGTTGAATCAAACGGACATTTCTGTACTTTGCTACTGATGTGTGATATATCTGGACTATGTATCCTTAATTGAGAGTTTTTTTTCATTGCGTATGAATATACGGCAACGGAAAATGTTCTCTAATGACATGATTTCGGCCTCAATTAATTTATTATTTTTATTTTTGCATAATTCATGCAGTATCATCCTGATACTGTTATTATCAATTTTAGCATCTCTTTTTTGCTCTGAACAAAATAAGTTAATCAGTGAAGATATTAAAATTGACAATCAATTCAATGCCTCGCTTGCTCAACCTAAGGCAATATCGCTTGAAGTGTTCCAGTTGTCCAACGTCTCCAACTGTCTTGAAATCTCTGTTCATCCCTGGTGATATTCAAAAGCCTCCCTCATATACATAAGAGTGTCGTTGCCGTTATGATATTCATCAAAATACGCCCACTGTTGAAACATGAAAATTACTCATCGGGTTGGATGATGGCGATCCACACTTAGATATGCAGAGTATTTGACAATATTGACCACTTAATATTGTAATAAATTAATCTGAGATTTATTTCTATCCTATTGGTTAGTGATTGTCAGAAACAGTGCCGACCAATTATGCCATCAGAGAATATAACTTATTAGTCCTCCTCTTAATCTTTAGTCAATTAAGTAAAGTTGAGTGTCTGGTTGTTTTTTTTTCTAAAACCACATACTATGCATAAATATCATTTCATTTCAGCGAACATTCAACAGTAAATTTAAATATGTACATTCAGTGATTAAATTTCGATCTGGCGAAAGAGATTTAGAGCAGTTATTGCAGTGAAATAAAATTAAAATCAATAGATATGGGTAATACTACACACTTACATTGCAGCTGCAATCTAGGATCATACATTTAGATTACAGGATAGAAATATTTATGCAAAATTGTGGATCAAGATCAGTTCTTGAAAAGATAGGTTAGGGGATAGGCTCCTCATTCAATTGATACAATCGACTCGCTTATTCATGTCTACATATTTCTTCCATTTGGCGTCTGTCAATTTCTGTTTTAGGTATCTCATCCGAGGTCTTCCTCTTTAGTTCTCTCCATAAACTTTTTTTTAGACGACTGTCTTCATCAGGTCATCATATCTCAAAATGATTTCAATAATGTTTCCCCGTTTCCTTTTCAGAATTTAGATCAGACCTCTTTTTATTTTCCTACTATCCTTAGATGCTCTTCATCATTTATTCGCCCTTTTCATCTTATTCTCTCAACTGTCGTTTAACATCAGCTTTCTTATGTTTGCAATGTCCTCTTATCTGTTGTTTGATTATCTTGTTTCAAGTTACTCATTATAAATGCACAATTAATATTACAACATTTTACTTGAGAAGATTACATCTCATTTTTTCTTGGAGAAAATTTAAAACGAAAAGAGAAAACTGCTGCTTCCGAAGATAATAATATAGTGTTCCTTTGCAGTACGAGTATACAATGTTGCGTAACCACAGCTCCGGATAATTGGAGAGCATATTCGTTCTCGGCTTCAAGTCAGTAAATCACTAAAGATGATTTTTTGGAAGATATCGCCCAGAATTTGAACCCAGGATTCTTCGTTAGGCAATCAAATTTTCTACTCCCTAGGTTATCTGCACGAATTTTCATACAAAGGGGAATCCTTGCGCCATCTTCAACCTAAAGTCATATCAGTATGTACATAGGATTCTATCCGTGGGAGCAAAATTGTGGCATTTTTCTTGCAAAATTCCACTTAATGACGAGACTATAACCTGAATCAATCTAACTGAATGATGACAGATATGGTGTATTTTAATGAAAGAAAAGACTGAGTTCGCTTGTTTTCCAGAGAGTATCCCTCTCTGCAAGGACGAGTTCAGCGAGGGGCGTCTCTAGGGAAACACGGTGACAGTTTATCAACGTGTCTTCTGTGTCAGTGACATGTCTCCGTTGAGCGTTTTGATTATTGCGTTCAAGCTGGTAGCCCTGATTTCCAGCCCCTGATTCCACCCACGTCATTATTCCTACCATTCTATTCCCCAAACAACTAAGACGTGGGTCACCATGGTAACGAAAACATGAATCGCAGGGAGAATTGTCGCCGTATTTCGGTATGCCTCGAGTGAAACCTTATACATTTCTCTCCATGTCAGACGAAAGTATCCTCTTAAGTTACCAGGATTTGCCTTTCCATTTCATTTGCAGTTTTTACCGTCTGAGCTCTTTTGAGTATTTGTAGCTATCAGAGAGCTTACTTAGCAGTTCTCGAGTACTATATGGAAAAAACTTTAAATTTTTGACGTTGTTAAGGTAAGAGAAATCGTACAAGGTTTGGGTCCGTTAAAAGAGTAAAACATTCCTAGTATAGCCATTTTTTGCCCAATTAGTTACTCAGTGTTATTCTATTTCCTAAAAACCATCACATTTCATTATTAAGACCAATCTTCTCTTCTACTCGTAAGTGCACTTTAATCTCTGATGTAGGAAAATATATGCAAAATTTTCAATCTCGTGTGAATATATTCACTTCCTAAGCTTCAAACAAGTTTTTAACAATTTTATTAACATTTTCAAGCTCAAGTTTCAGTTAAATGGCCATAAATAATATTGTGCTATTAAAGGACTCCACGTAATCACTTTTTATTTTGTTATCGCCTTCCCTTCAACTGCTCAGAACACCAAATGGCGGTGTCCTAACATCTCCTGCAACACTATCGTATGCCAGTTCGCACATGTGCATATAGGATTGTTTCATATTTAATCGCATCAAAGCTCAAGAATTTCCGCACGCCGACGCCATGCTTACCAACCCTTGGAAAATATTGCGATGCATATTATAATATGTTTCTTCATTTTACAAAGAGATATTGCTTCGCAACGAAATGACGCCATCGTTCAACAAAACTTCAACGCGGACCAACCAAATAAACCATTATTTCTCCAATCTTTTCACTAATTTTTAAATCTCTTAAGTGTTTGAGGTATATTTTCTAAAGGTGAAAAGCAAATCTAAAGAACTGAAAAGTTTTGGAAAAGTTTTCAATGAATGAATTCATTTGTACCTTCCCTTTGTCTTATTTTATCATAGGGGAAAGTGTTATCTTCATGACAAAAATCGACGTCCGCATTGAAAAAAATGTTTTTAGTTCCAATGAAAACGATTTGACAATTTTCCGAATGGTTACTTTCTGTGTGTCTACTTCCAAGTGCCGTTGTATATGTGACATGGGTTTTGTGAGCGCTTTTACTGAATGACTGAGGACATAAGTCGCACGAAATTTTATGTTTAGAATATTTTTTATGATGAAAAAAAGTGATTAGGTTTTCGCCAAAACCCACTGTACGAAGTAACCGTTTCGAACTTTACTTTGATGCGCGTCAATGTCGCTGTTCCAAAATAAAGCAATTAAATGGAGCGGGAGTTTTGAGAAGTGTGTTTAGTAATACAAGCAGAAATTGCCCCGTAGTCTCATTTTATTTTCTCGTTAACATATAAATAGCGCAGTGATTGGCTTCATTATGTAAAAAAACAATTTCATACCCTTATACTGATACCATTTATCGTATTCCCAAAGATACATTTATAAAAAGCCGTCCGAATGCGAATATTTGGTATTCTTTGTTACTTATGAACGTGGTCACCAGAGAAATTCCCTTTTCGGCACCAGCCTTTTCTTCATGATAGACACTAATCCACATTCTTCCCGGGAAAACAAGATATTTCAATGAAGAAACTACACCTAAGAATAATGTGTCAGAGGATATAATTTCGAGACAATGCCTTCATTTCGTGGTATAGAGGCTTTTAATGCCCCTGATGTAGCACTTATCACCATCACTGTCCAACCAACTTTGGATGTAAAAGTAAAAACTAAGTATTCGTAAATACGAGTAATACTTATTTTTTTCTGAAAATTCAGGACATTCTAATTACTGGGGTTTTATTGATGAAGTATTTTAACAAATGCGTGAACAAAATTATTTTTTCAAATTAAAGGTTATATTTACATTATAAATTATTACATAATTGTATTCATCACAAAACGTGGATTCTTGTACAATCACGTTAACTGCGAATACACGTATAACTAAGAAAATATTTTTGATGGGGGATGCACTTATTTGAGGAGAAAAACGGAGCGTCTCGACAGAGTGCTGTGTTTATTTGCTCACTAAAACTTTGATTAGATCATGAAAATTTGCCTTTTCGGCTGGGCGTGTAAATCGTAAGCTTTGTTTCGCATATAATCAGCTATTCCAGCCCCGTGCGCTCATCTCTTCGTTTCCGTAAGTTATTTCATTTACGACGAACGCAAACTGCACGGAATTGTGTGCAGTGTAATTATTTGTTCTCAATTGATATTCAACTTCCTATTCCATGGCTCTTCTCCTCTTTGCACTTGCTCATTCCGCACTTCATTCGAAATTACCTCTGACGTCGGAAGGTCTCTCCGAAACCCAATTACTGTTGCTACTCTCTAAAGAATTTCGCAGGTCCTGTGGAAATGGAGCCAAAAACTAATCACCTCGCTTAAAAGCACAGAGGACTCGGGGATTTGATCATCGTCCTATTCCAAGAGAACGAACTTTTTTTTTGCGCGTCGGTGGTGCAGAGGTTATCTCTCCCTCCCCGTCCACAGTTCATTCATCCCCTCCCCAGTCACCCTTCCGCGGATTAATTCAATCGCCACCACCCACCCACCGGGCAGACACACAATGACGCAGTACAACACCGCTCCTCCCCTTATCTCTTTCCCCCCCTTCACTTTTCTCCCTCCATCTCTTCTATTTCCACCGCCTAACCTCTGGCGATCCCCTTTTCCCACAGGCATCCCATCCGCTCCCTTTTTAGTATTCCCGTTTTTCTGCGCGCGGCGCTAATAAACCTCGCGTTCCCGTCCGATCTTTATCCTCTCCTCCATTCCAATTTCTTTTTTCATCTCTCCCTCCACCGTTACTGTTACATTTACTCCTCCCACCATCCTCACCGCAAGGCTTACAGCACCAACCCCTCAACTCCTCCCCCACCCCCGTTCGCCATCCGTCTCTCTCTCACCATCAACGCGCCACCTCCCACCCCTTCCAACTCGACCTCACCCTCCTTGAGAGACGCGTCGCTCTCAGAATAGTGCAATAGGGCGTCCCGCGGTCGCGAGGCTGTGCTCTTCTTGGCCGTAAAGAAGTGGGCAGAGTGGGAGGGGTGGTGGACTAGAGCCTCCCTCCACCTTCCCCCTTCTCTCTCATCCACTCCCGTTGGAATGGGGGTCGGTGAAGGAAAAGGGGGAGTCGAGGTTGGGGGGAGGGGGTGGAGAATACGGCTGGGAAGGGGGCGTGGGTGGACGTAAGTGGAATTCTCTCCCGATCCCTCCTCTTCCCCTTCTCATCGCACTCGACTCGACCCGTAAGGGAGGGAGGGAGACTGAGGGCGGGAGAGAGAGAGAGAGAGGGAGACTCCTGGCCACGATCCCATGGCGACCGCGATAGTTGTCCGGCCAAATCATTGTCCTGCCCTCCCGTCTTCTCTCGGTTTCATACATGTTGCACGTAGTTAATGAACAAAAGGTGCAGTTTTATTCTCTTGCTTTAATTTTTAATTCGTCATCTTTTCTTATTAATGGATTCAATTCATCAATAGAAATTTTAAGGTTACAATTAATGACAATATGGTAAATGGTACCATTAGACCCAAAAAATAAAGAAATCATGTCGTATGTTTTGGCAGTTATTTAATTTCATTCATTAAGGTCAGCTATTTTAAAAATTTGAAGCTGTATTATGACGCATTGAACGTGAGGTATAGATGAATAAGATACAACGGTAAGATATTTAAAGGATACAAAAAATAAAATAAGGACTTAATTGCTCCATAATATTTTGAAAATCTTGATTGGTTACTTCACGCGATGTCTTTTATGCCAAGGGTGCTTAGATGTCAATCGTCTGCTCGTTTTAGATAATCTCTGGAGTTTATTTTCCCCAGCTGTTCGAAAGAATCTTTGGCAGACCACACCTCCCCAATCTCATCTTTCACTACCACTCGCTCGAAATAAATTAGAGTTATGTACGCATAGCTAGAAAAATAGGGAGTTCAATTTTTTTTAGATTCCAGCACCCAAGACTTTTACGTGGATACTTTTATAATGTACAAGAAATGTAGCAAGGTTTATGCTTGAGGTTGACATTATGTATGTATTCTAATTTAGATGAATCTAATCAAAAGAATTATCACATGTGTGTTCAAAGGTAGATTTTCCTACTGAGGTGTCAAGATTCTGTTGTTATTTCGCAGCTCCATCCCGCGGAACATTTCAAATCAGTTCCTTTGGAAAAATTTGCATTCAGTTCATTTAAAATTCGCGTGTAAATGGAATTTAAATGAGTCCAACCAGCGCTTTAATTTCTTCATGATACATAAAGGTTCATTATAAATAGCGCGGTGGACTGCGGAAAATATTCTTTCACAGCTTTCATATTTCTATGCCACAAAACTTAAGCCTCATGTCTGTTTTAAAATGTGGAGCTATTGCTTATCCAAAGGACTAAATTTTTAAGATAAGAGTGACATTTATTTAAAATCACTTATTATACTAGGAAGAAGTCAGATAGATATTCATTTATCTTTCTTACAATGGTTCTGAAGATATATTCATTGCCAAAAGTAAACCGCAGAGTACAAGAGAAGATTTTAATCCGGAATTTCGAACGGGAGTAGGAATGGTCTCAGGAGCTGTAAGCACGAGATAACAACACGAAGGAAGTTTTGATATGCGAGGGTAGAACTCACTTAGTGCTAAGCCCAACGACTTGTGAAATTTGAACATCAGGGAAGAGGGTCCAGTTCCTTTCCCCTTCCCTGTCTCCTTTGATTTTCCAGAAAAACTTGGTACCCAAATCTCTAGCTGAGGGGGCCCAGAGGCTTCACCCGGAATCGAACATGACCCCTCTGGACAGTAGTCCAGCGCCCAATAGACTACTACGTCCCCACAGGAGTTTTAAGATAATTTTATTATATGTACCAAAATATGGAGAAACACACAATTGACATATGTATTCCAAATTTTTGGTGGCCAAACCACCTTCTGGGAGAGAGCGAACCTTTCCCTCAGAGAATCATTCCTTCTTAGTGGAAAGAAATACTTTGTTCTTCAACAAAAGTGTGTGGAAGAACAAAGTATTGCCTTTTCCAGGACGAATCGCTTCCACAAAGTGACGCCTCCATCCATCCGATTCATCTAGTTCCCTGTTTCCCCAGAGGAAGGTGGTCTTGCCACCAAAAATTTGGAATAGATGTGAGTGTCATTTGTACGTGTTTTTCCGTGTTTTTTTGGCCTGGCGATATCTCGCTACTACTCTATATATTTATTCTGCTCCATTGAAGGTTACTGCATATTCTACTTTCAAACAAGTCATACTAATGAGAGAAAATGCTTTGACAAGTAACATCTTACTTGAGTGTACACTCACTTTCAAAAAGTATAGTTTAATGAATTTGGCTAGGAACAGTATGATTAATGATTCCTCAACACAGAAACTTGTCGTTTCACGTACCTTATTTTAGGTGGTGAGAGAATTGCATGCGAAAATTCCTTTCCCTCGGAGAACGCACAAGTATTCGCTCTACGTCTTCACCTTCTTGACCTCTTTGCGTTATCTCACGAAAATCCACCTAACCGGCTCTGGTCCAAGAAATGAGTATGCTATATTATCTACACAGTCATTGTTTGCCGCCGACGTATTTGTATCCGCCACTCCACCATTACCGTGTACTTTCACCTAGATTCCGAAAGAAGCCCTTGAATTATGCGCTCCAAGAATAAAATGTTTTTTTTTAATTTCTTGGTTCATTTTCTGGCCTTTTGATATACATTTGAGAACACAATTAAAGCCTTTATTTTGAAGGAAGTTGGAACATTTTGATGTTAACAACAATTTCTTATTCATATTAGTGATAAGTTATGAACTTGTAAAATTTGACTTCGAAGTTTATGTATTTAGAATAAAAGCTTTCAATCTATGTTTCCTTATTTCTAGAAGATAGTTACGGGAGTCGACATCTCATTACGTTATTATAAGGACCGTTAGCAAAATATATTTGCCCTAACCCAAGATTTATTCGTATAAATCTTCCTTGTATAAAAAGTATATTAAAATAAGCACTTTTTCCAGAAAATCGGAATATATATATATATATATATATATATATAGAAAAAACATATTTATGCATATATTCCGCTTACAGAGTACATATATATTCGTGACAAAATGAAATTCGTTGTCACATTTCTATATTCTTAAGGGTGTTAAACACTACCCGTTTCAATTCCCGATTTAAATATTCTGGATTAATATTTAATGTATTAATTAGTAGAGGGAGATAGTTCGGAGACAGGAGTTCAACATAATCATTAACTCCACCGAATTTGGCGAACAATTTATTCGATCCGTTTATCGTACTGCGAAATGGCCTAGCGGAAAGAAAATTACGAAAATAATATTGGTACGTACAATGTAGAAAACGTCTTTTACAATTTCCTATGAAGTACGTAGGGACTGGTGAATAATTCAACGCATGGTTCGATTACCAGGGCAAAATCAGAGTGAAGAATCCCAATGCCTAGGAGTTAGTGGGTACGAGTAAACATCAGAATATTTATGACCAGTTATTACTTTCTCACCTTTTACTCAGCTTCCGAACATCCAGAAAATAAAGTTTTCAATAAAGTATCCGACGTTCAATGTTCATTATTTCACCATTCTTGATGGTCAGGCCATTGGGAATGGCAACGTTAATTTTGTTAAGTCCTAATTGCGTCTTTTATTCCTTTAGTCCATGTGCTTCCAACAAGTCTTGGTAACCAGCCAGCAGTTACGTCTCACGTGAATACCTAATCATAGGACTTAATTGTGTCTTCAACTTGTGCCTTTCACATATTCGATTAGTTGCTAAAATATTTAAGAAAATTTATTTTCATTCATTTAACACCGCCTGTCGTTGAACTAATTTTGAACCCGTATGGCAGTGGTGAAATTCTGTTAACCAGGAATTGGATACGTATTTTGAATCGCGTTAAAAAATCTCTAAAAGTATCTTACGGTTGTTGCAGAGACAAGGTTTTAACTCATCGCCGAAAATATTGCACAGCCACCTTGATTTTCTAGTAACCTATTTCATTATATTACTCTCCCTTGAAATTTAATGTATATCGATCCATCAATGAGATAACATTCTACTTCCATCATGTGATTTAGTTTTACCCCATTTGCTCTTAAGGACGAAGAGCTTAAATTATTTAATATAATTTCTTCTGCTAAAATTATACATTGGTTTTAGTTGTTAATCGAATTTAAATTTTGGAGCTACCATTATACTGACCCTTGACCCGGGTTTCAACAATTCGAGTCATTTTCACCAGGAATGTTGAAAACCGGGTCGATAAAAAGCAAAGCAGAGAGAGGGTTGTAATATCTTTATCGGGGTCGAAAGCATAATCGGGAATGAAATCTATGTAAACGAGGGTAAAATACCTAAAAGTGAGAACTGCACACCTCTAAAAATGTGAACTTTGATTTAAATCTTACTTCGTTGTGAGTTCTTAACTACTTAAACAACGAGTTTGACAGTTTAAAATAATTTCAGTACACCGAGCCCTTGGCTCGGCTTATGAATTCAATGAAAAAATTATAGGTAGCCGATAATTACGGGTGTTTTCAACCATTCCAAATATTGGTCAAACGCTATATCACGTGCCAATCAAGTTCCCAGAGTTTCCTTGACATTATCAGTTATCGCCCCGCTGAAGGTGTATTCTCGTGCTCATTAAGTCCCCGGTCAAATGATTACCATTTTTTTATTGAAATTCAAAATATGCTGACTCTTATTAGTTTGTTGTTAATATATTTAAGTTTATATTTTAAAGTTCTTCTTCCCCATTTTATCCCTATAATTTAAGCTCTAGTCTATTAGTCGTAGTAAATAATTCAAAGCTTCTTCCGTTTTATGTCTCTGTAAGATTACTCGCAATACTCACTCGTATTTCATCGTCGGTTTCTTGAATTATGCTGATTTTCCCACACCGTTTGCTAGGGTAGTTTGTCAACCAATAATTTCCTCCACCTTTCTGTCTGTTTAATGCGTTCCACTGATACGACACGTATTTCATTGGTATATTTCCATAACATCTCCACCCAATAAAGGATTGGCATAATAGAATGAGATTTTCAATACTCTATTCGATCGCTGAGCACGTGTATGTTCCTGATAATAAATACTACACATGAAGTGTACATTATGATTATTCGGATTTTCATAAAGTTTCATCCATTAGGAATGGGTACTTATCAAATTAATTCATGTGGAGAATAAGAAAGCCAAGTGAAAAGTATGTCTGTCCTCAATTTTCAGTACCTTCCTAACTTTTGCAGCCATAGAATATTTGTTCAAAGTAAAAAAGTCTTTGTTGAGGTTGAGTCTTTCCCTTGAATGGTGACCAAGTATTAGTGAAGGAGCGAGGAGATGCGTTTATAGGAGAGTTGAATTG
Source organism: Hetaerina titia (assembly GCA_037158775.1). Classification (NCBI taxonomy): domain Eukaryota; kingdom Metazoa; phylum Arthropoda; class Insecta; order Odonata; family Calopterygidae; genus Hetaerina; species Hetaerina titia. The sequence goes on along the minus strand of CM073771.1, from coordinate 32,769,791 downwards.
AATCATGGTTATATGAGGCGCATTTAAGATGGAGTGAAAAAAATAAGGGAAATTGAGATTGGGATCGAGGTGTTGTAATGGTGAGTATAAAGTAGAAAAACGGTGGATTAGGAAGTTATAAACCTACCATATAACCAAGAAAGTGCGATTCGAGGAAATGGAAAAAAGTTATAACTACGCGGAATATTTCAGCGGCGAAATTGCCATGATTTCAAGACAGCATTTGATATTTTTTCCTATTTCTGAGTGACATTATACCTCCTGGTACCCACTGAAGTAGACTGGTGAAGGGGAAAATAGGTATATTATCGTACGCAAAAAAGGGACTCCTAATCGATTTTTTCCTGGCTATGTCCATTCAATTTCATTAATGAATCCTAAATAAAATTCACGACGTTCTCTTCAATAGATGATTATGTCCAGAAAAACCAGGTTTAAAGTTTCGGGAGAAAAAGCGCTTCCCTTCACTAATTCATTCTATACTGCCATTTCCTTGCATAATTTTTTGCCTCGGTAACATTCCTACATTGTCCTTAAATACTCTATTATTCCTGAGACACGTAATATTTCACGTTCTGAGAGTCTCTTAGACCACATTCATCCATGACTTTTTCGATCTGTCCCTTATTCACGAACCACATGCTCTCCTCTCATATTTATATTTGGTGATTCGACTGTCACGAGGATAATTACGAGCATAATAAAGAGTGAAGATCTGAGTCGCGTACTTCTACGCAAATAATGGATTATGTTTTGCATTTGCGGTTAGCTTAGTGAAAAGTAATCTTTACGATGAACGGCAAGAAAAACCAAAAACGAATTCTAACGTTTCGAAAGATCTCCTTTCCCACTGCGGCAAGATAAATTGGCTACGCCTATTTTATCATATTTGGCGTAATAATTTCCCGAAACTTTCGTATGTTTAGACTAAATGAACAGTTGTATCGTATTATTCATTGGAGTAGTTAAATTATGTGACTCATAATAATTCTTTAAAGTAAATTCTCAATGTGAGCTACTATTTGCTTCATCCGTGTTCACTAAAAATACGAGTTCCTCTCTATAGTACCTGAATATCGTTATAAATCATTGACAACACCATTTTTAATAAAAATGCAAAACAAAAACACATATTTACCTCATCTGTTACAGAAGAATAGCTATTCATATTTGTTTTAGATGTTTTATTTAATGTAATTGAACTATTTCACAAACTCTACAGAGGTAAGTTTTAAAAAAATTCATGTATCAAACAATTGAAAGAATCGGGGAATTATTGGATTCGCCTGAAAAATATATTAATTGGAGTCATATCCTAAAAACGTGTATTGCAACTCACTTTTTCACTTTTACTACACATAAATATTTTAGCTGATTAGCAAACATTGGCTAATTACTGAAGTAAATATTAGAAAACATAGAGTCATACTTACTGCAGGATATTCGCTTCAGAATATTGACCATTGACTGAACTGCAGTGACTACTTCGTTAGAATTCTAATGTGCCTATTAGTTGATCTTACGGAAGGTTTAATCAAATACATTGAAATATTGCCTGAAACAGTTTAGAGTGGGCACTAAAATCCTTATAATAAATATGTAATACCTGCACAGCTCCTGCAGGAACCTGAGACTATTTATTGTGATGAACGGTTGCCTTACAATAAAATATATTAAATTTGACTCATGTTAAAGTTAAAAATTTGAAGCAAGACAATATTAATTTTGAATACATTAGCTATAGAGCAAATTCTGAAGAATTTGCAAATCTCTTTGGCATCGAGTATTACCGTTTTATCCCATTAATCAATAGGCCATGGGTTCGTATCCTGCGTTGACATATTTTTTCCCCAAGATCATATTTGTATTTTTTTCTATGTTTTATTGACTTGAAGTTATGCGTGCACATTAAAATAAATCATTTCTGTTAAAATTTATTCTCTTAGACGATGGAAGAAAAACAATATTCCACTTCCAAAATTCTAGAAGACCACTCCATTTCTTTCAAAGTTTGAGTAAAAGGAAGGTTTCCAAGGGAGTACGTACGAGAAAAAGGGAGATGTTGATTATTAAATTAGCTCTTTAGTGGTAAAGGGTAGGATTAACCCTCTTCCTTTGTTCATAGTTTCTTGAGAAACTTTTCCATAGGTCCTAGTCTCATTAAGATATCGAATTATACTTTGTTCTGTTCATCGCGCTTTAATATATTTTTAATTTTTTCCTGGTTCTTCTTTTTTATTTTTAGGAAAACTTTAGTATTTTTTTTTCTTTTATGTTATCTATCGTAAAACCTCCAATAAAAAAAATGAGAGGGTTTTGGTAGATGAGAAGGGAGTTATGAAGGTTAAAAAGAGGCAATAAAAATAAATTTAACTAGTAGTTCCCTAAATATTTGCACCAAATATAAGTAGACGATATTTAAATAACACAATGTGAGTTGAAATCTTTACATGTGAGAAAAGTGTACTGTTTTTGTGGAAAAAAGCTCTCTATAGAATATGATAATTTGTTGCCTTCCCCCCAACTCCCATCTACATACGTCAGTCAATCAAAAGCATTGATCGAGAATCATCAATTTGCAATATAATTTTATTGCGTATTAAATGTCGGAGAGTTAAAATATTTTTGTCCTAAGTTATCGCCTTCATAAAGTTTTACGATTTAGACGGAATAGACGGAAGCCCAAATAGTACAACAGAGTAATCCCTCCGTAAGAGAGAATAATTCGATGGACGAAGATATAACACAATTTTAAATGTCAATGATTGAACCACGATATCATTCCGTGCTTAATATTTTTTTTCTTTTTACGAAGCATTTTTGCTGCTTAAATATGAATGGGAGCATTCAGTCACTCATGGCTCATTACAATCACTAAATCTTCAGAGTATTTTAATTATTTTCGTATCTCCTCCTGATTTGGTATTTTCGCAGGATAAAATTTTTCCAAAAACTATTGTTTTCAGCCGAGGTATTCAGGTTTTCTTTGCCGTTGGAGTTCATGGTGTTAAATCACGGTGACAGAGCCCATATCTTGTGAATAAGAAGTTCCTACTCCCATGCTGACTTGCAACCAAGAGCCATACGCACTTCTCACCTCCTCCCTTAGATTCAGTCTTCTTCCGCCCCCCTGCCTCCAGCTATATCTCTCCTCTCTTCGCCACTGCGCCCGCCACCCCCACACGCCCACCTCCTTCCCCCATTTCGCCTACCTTTCACCTCCGGCCGAGTTCTATAAATACTAACTAAGCGGACCCACGTCAGTGTGTGTGTGTGTGTGTGTGTGTTTGTTCATGTGACTGAGCATAAGGAGGGTAGGAGTGGCGGTGGTAGTTGGGGTGGGAAGGGATTTGGTTGTTTGAGGTTTCGCCGAGTGAGGTGTGTGGGGGCGGGAGAGTTCTCCGGTGAGGTTAGAAGAGGGATCGCTCGGCCGGCCCTTGGTGGGGGTCAAGAGGGCGCTCGCTGCTGTTTTTGAGTTGGGGAGAGGTGGGGAAGAAAGAGAGCGTGCGTGTGTGTGTGGATGAGAGGGGTGGGTTGCGCGGGCGGAGAAAGTGGCGCAACCCAGGGAGTGAGGCAAGATCGCGCGGGATGCTGGCTGGCAACGTGGACCAGTGTGGTGGAGAGGGAATGGTGCGTGGTGGGGGGCGTTCTCCTCCTTTTAGAGGGTTCGGTGAGCGCGAATGTCATGAGGCTGAGGCCATGAGGTGAGGAAACTGCAGCCCTCGATAGGCCCTGACGGTTAAGACACATTAAATGCCTATGGATTGCAAATGTTTTCCTCGTTGACATAATTCATCAAACAGTTGTAGTTTTCAAAACCGTTCCCGAGTTTTCCAATCATATTTTTGCTCACACGATCACGCACAACAGTTCATGAAGTGCAATCTGATCCCATTTCAAACTGTTTTCACTTGCTCAATATCGAAAATCTGAAGAGTAATATTTTAAAAACATTCTGTTGCCATTGAAACCTCATTATTCACCCCCTATAATTCGTATATCTCCGACAATTTCAGGTCAATATTTCTTGAGCATTTCTTTCATCTTTATATTACTTATATATGTCAGTACAAAATTATAAAAATGATTCGCATAATAATAATTTTATGATGGCCTGCAAACTAGGATTTAGTCTGTCTGTAACTAGTATATCCAAAATGTATTTATCGATCTATTGATTTTCTTTACAGCGTTCATGTAAATCCTAAATAGTTTCACCGTAAATGACTCAATGAGGAGTGACATACCCTGAATGAAGGTCTTAAATTTTGAATGGCGTCGAGGCTATAGCATTTTCATTATAAATTGGTAGTCCTAGCGATAAGAGAAAGGAATAATGAAAATTACGATCAGTAGTGTTACTACTCGTTCATTCGTATTTTCAAATTTATGATTTTCTTTGATATCTACCTGAATTCCATGGAGTTAAATGCTTCTATTATCTTTGAAATCACATTCGTCCTTTGGGATGGATCTAATTTACGGAGACCAGTCTATCATGCGTTGTTTTTTCCTCTTGATAACGATACATGAATATGCTCATGGAAGTTCTAACACGCTAAAAAAAAGGTTTATTAAATGTTAATCTTTCACATTCCTTATAGTTTAATATAATACCAGAGTGATAATGAAAATTTAAGCGGTGCGTAACATTTTCCCCAATCTTAGCTAGTTACGAGTTTACCGATTACTGAGGCAAATAATAAATGAGCAAAAATCGCTGAAGGAAATTATAATTGGTGTAAATAAAATGTCCACTATCCCTTGATAAGAACTGAAGTAAGCTTATTGTGTCTACAACAAAATCTACGCCAATGCAGATCACATGTAGTCACCCAAAGTAATAACTGTAAATTTTAATTATTTAGTTTTCGGCTCAACTTGATGGAACCTCATGATGTAAAGTGAATAACAACAAGTTTGTAAGTTCCACTGATTTTTATTTTTAAAAACTACCGATTTCTTCGAATAGTCGACATCATCAAGTACAATATACAGCACTTTTTCACATTTATATTTGCATGGGTGGGATGGGAGGTGTTTTGGGTGGATGGATGCGTGTATAAATGTCAAAAAGTCCTGTACATTGTATCTGGTGATGTCAGCCATTCGAGCAAATCGGTCGTTTTTACAATAAAAACAGTGGAACTTACAAAATTGTTACAAATTACTTTTCATCTGTAACTTTGTTACTCGTTAAAATCACAAGCTATTTAACTTTCCTTCTTTCCTATTCTTAAACTAAATCTCCCGTGCTCTCTCATCAATGAATGAGGTCTTTCATTTCCTTATGCTTTGATGCATTTTCTCTTCCATTCCCTCAGTATCCACCGTATACTAAGCTAATTCAAGCTTTTTAAATATTTGTTATAAATATAGAATTCTGTTCTCTGTTCAACATCTTTAGCGTGAGTGTATTCATGGAGGAAGCTTAAAAATATATGTCCAGACATTAGATAAGTACATGTATTATTTACATAATTAGTTGATATTTCTTGCATAATTTTTCGTTATGATTGATAGATTTTCTACACCAATTGAGCCCGATTTTGTGTGTTACGAAATACTTCTAGGATATACTAAAGTTAAAGTTATTTATTCTTTATACTTTTGAAGGCTCGCAGATACCACGATTACTCTTAGTTTTTTCTAAGTTCAATTGTTCACCTTACGATTAGAATAAAAATTGGAGCCATCAAAATAAAACGTGTCACCATTACAACGCTAGTTATCCAAAATTACATGGTTCGGAGCAATAGAAGTGACGATCGAAGCCAATCAATTTCATTTTCATGAGTTTTTTTATTTCGTTACAGAATCCAGTTTTAATGCTTATAGATGCATTTCCATCTTATTAGACGATAGTTATGAGGAATAATTTGGTCAGTGTAATTGTGCTAAATGTTGTGGTTGCCAATTGTTTTATAGGCGTGCGCTTTTATGTTTTCCTAGACAGCTATTTCTACCCAATTGCTTCGGGACCTATGTTTAACTTCTCGTTGGCTCCGGAAAGTGCAGGTTTATGGGCATTCATTTCCAGTCTTTAGACCAATTGGAGATGGAGATGGCTTGGACCATTGTTTTACGGTGATTCCATATGGAGATTGTGGTCTAAGAAAAACGTTTCACGTGAAACATCGTACCAATGCCGACCGCGTAATCCATCGATCGCGCATTTCCCACACGCGTGAAAACGATATTCGTTATCATTACTGTTCCTCCGCACCTCAAAATTTCCCGCAAATGGATTTCAGACTCGGCGATGATGCCCACGCTATTCGGTAGCACTTTTCCCGCGTATCCCTCGACTCCTTGAGTTTCACGCCCGAAACTGCCGCTTATCTGCCTCCTCCTTGCCTTCCCAGGGACCGACGTCGTCGTCGCTTCCCTCCTTTTAACAATGAGCGCCTTGGGACGCAGCTGACCGTGAAATGAACTCTTTCTTCTTTTTTCTGGAGCGTGAGAAATGGAAGTTTACCGAGGCGCGGTCTCCAACATCCCGCGACCGAGCAGCTGCCCTCCGTGAAATATTTCCCCGATTGTGCGGTAGCTGGTGGGGGCAGCGTGAGGGGAGGAGTGGGGGAGGAGAGAGAGGGGGCTGCGGGGAGGAGTTGGAGGGATAAATAATGGGAGAAATAAAAGCTCCTCGATAAATGACAACTGAGCGGAATGCCACCATGCAACGCATTTCCATTGTGCCGTTTTTTGTTTTCTGCTGAATCGCCTCGTTGCATCGTAATCGATTCATTAGTGAACTTCATTTAAAAAGTGTCTCCGCGCATGCGTGAGGTGCGCCCGCGTGTGTCTGCTCCGGTGGCGTGGCGTTTTTACATGGATTTATGCGATCAGATCCCGCACAGAATTACGGCGTGTAGAAGCGTTTGGGTAGATCGTTAGTCAATGTTAGTTGTTACTCTACCCATTACCCAAAAGTGATACCACATAAAATTGGTTTTATGCTTATGCATCAGTTTCTGAAGTCGTTCTACGTGGTAATCGTCCTTTCCCCAATGAATCTGTGCACTCAATTTTGAATTTCGTTTGCAGATTGAAGATTAATATCGGAAACTTACACGGATGAATTATTTCATGGTAAGTTGTAGCCTAATGTGCGATACTTTCCCACCATTACTCGGGTTTGTCTAGTTTAAAAATAAATATTTATGTGTAGGAATAATTACTTTGAAGTTATTCGACTTATTGGTTAGCTACGTTATCCGAAGAATGGAGAATATTGAATTTATCCCTGAGACTGTAGTAAAGTGAAATACGAGAAATACAATTCACAAAATGCATTTCTGAATAACCAATTTGGAATATCTTCAGATGCAAAATGACGGTATAAAATGTTATAGAGTAATTACGTCGTTAAATACATATTTGATTGCGTAAAGGGTATTCTTATTGATTTACTATACACTGTGCCTCAAAATAATTGTAGATTATAAGAATATTTTTTTAGCAACTAAGCTCATTAGCACAAAAACTTACCTAGACTTTAATAAACAGCACATGGATAGAATGTCGTTAGTGGCAAGAAGAAAATACTCTTAAACAAGAGTCAAAGTATTTGCGGGCTTAAGTTAAAATATCCGTTGAAGTACACGATTAGGGGTTGTAATATGTTGCCTCATATTCAGTGGATCTTCAATCTTCCTGCATATATTGTTGCGACTAAAACATTCTGGATCATTTGAACGACGTTGGATCTATATTTATTTGAATAGAGCAGAGTGGATCGAAAGTTTTTCTATCCTGTCGGCTGAATGACGAAATGGGAAAACCCTATCGTCACGACCAAAACCTTCCCCAGGGCAATGAGATGAAATCTGCTTACCATGCAGCATTCCAGTCGAAAAAATAAACATTCAACAAGTTCGACGGATGACTTTACTTCTCGCAAATCAACGGGGACACAACAGCGATGAGTTGTCATTCTAACAACTTACTTTGTTTTTCCTTTTTTTAATCAAGTTCTGTTTTATGCCTTGGAGCTTGGTTCCCCTAATAATATAATTTATTGCCGGCCAGAAGTCCCAAACAGTTGCAGTTTTAAGAGAATATATGTAAAGACAACTCGGAATATTTAAATGATTTTTAAACTCTAGAGACGTACATTCATATATTTCGTACGATTGAAAGGAAATGGCTCTTTCCATTCGCGACTTCATTTTGCGTCACGTAATTATCTTTTCCCTTAAGTAGGCCAAAGGTCAAGCACATAACTTTCATGCTAAACGGGGTGACTTTGTTGACCCCTGCCGTGTCTATATTGACTATCCGCCAACATCATGTCCTCGCTGGAGGAAGAAATGAGTGAATAATGCAGAACTTCCAGGAAGACGTGTCAATGTTGAATGAATCATTAGCAATAGAGGAATAAGGGAATAAAATAGTCAGATTGGTGAAACTTCCTCAATTAATAAACTTTGAAGATTATTAACAGTCAAAAAATTTTTATTTTAATGCCTATGAATTCTGTGGAATATTATTTATCATCTTAACTGTATGAATAAGTACCTTATATTACAATTGGGTTTTCACCCAAAAAGCCATTCTTTGATTATATCCCATCGGTATTCTTTGCTCTTTTCTCGAATATTTTAATCAACAGAGCGTTCAACGTGCAAATCTTTCCGCGATTAAGAGCTTTCATTGCTGCAGGATTTCTTGATTGATTACAGCTATCAGCTTTTATTCAAATTAAAAGATATTGTGAAAAAAGAATTTTTTCTTTCGAGTTTTCAAAAACCAAATTTCTCTAATGCGTCTACTCCATGCAATGAAAAATGTGTTCATTGTACATTGAATCTCCTCGTCCTCTAGATATTATGTATCGGGATTCGATGTTAAAAAAGAATCAAGTCTTGTCCATACCATGAACAAGATAAGCGTTTTGCGATACGATGTATCGCTTTGCTTAGAGACTCTACATTATTGTGACATTAACGTCGCTATTCTAGATGAACCTGACATCGAACATTACTTCTCTATAGTTCCCGTCAGCATTAATATTTTTTTCGAAACTTGGTGAATATTTTTTTAATTACAAACTCACTTTTTTAAATTGTCCTACTTCACATGGTCAGGTAGTCTAAAAAGAGAATTATTACTTACTAAATAAAAGGACTAAGGGAGATTTTTGCGGCTGGTGATGACGTTAGACTCTAACCTAGTGGATCACCTGAGATAACTGAAGTTTACAAATTGTATAAAATATAACAGAAGGTATTCATAATGTGCGGCACGATTTTATTATTATTTAATACTGACTTGTTATCACTCTTGAATGGTCAGTCATAAGTTAAAGATTCCACTCCTTGTTGATGAGCTAATATTCTCATTCCCATTCTTTTTATTGTTTTAATGCCATTTTTTCTCTCGTTGCTCATTTATTTCACATAGTTTTGATGTGCAATGACAGTCGCCTAACTTCACTTGGAAGCGGATATCGACGCTTTGTGGTTTTCTGTGAAAATCTGCAAGAGTCAGGAAGAGGACGAGGGAAAAATGATACCCAGCGTACTATGGGGGTTGATTAAATTTCAAAACTGGAGTTTATCTTTCTGGTCGAGACTTCTCCATTCAGACCACGTTCTTCTCTTTCTCACACTTTCTATTTATTCTCGACATGTTTCCCTTTTCCCTTTCGTTTAGATCATTCAATGTGGGAACTTAAGGGTACGGCGTTTCATTGTAGCTTAAAGTTGTAATTTAATGGTGATATGGAGAGAGAGTCATTTTCCAAGAAGTTTTAATTGAATCAATTACGCGGATGGCCCCATCACATGAAGTAATCAAAAGTACTGACTATCAATATAATTTGATTGGCTATGCGCAAGACCAGTTCCACACATGAGGAACTCTTGAACATATATGCGAGATCATTCCCTTCCTAAGACAGTCTCCACGCTAAGGATGTTGACACTAAAACACTTGAAAATCTTAAATGAAAAAAAGACGGAAGAATGAGCGCTGCTCTCATCAAAAGTTTGAATGCGTACTATTCGGGAAACATTTCCACGCTGAGATGTGGGTTTTTCGGATTGCTATTACAATGCGTGTATTTTATGGGCGAATTTGCTTAAATTGGAATAATGATTTATTTCGAATGGATATTTTTTACTGTGGAAAGTTTATTTGCCTTTATGCTACACGTTCCAGAATATTTTGAGTTAGTTCTTTTAAAATTTTGTTTTTATTTTTATCGTATTCTTTTTCCTTCACTGGACTAATGATGTAAACAACATAATAATTGCGTTTAGTAACAGTTTTTTTCGTATGATGTATCACCAACTCTTGAACAAATACAACTCTTTTAAAATGGAAGATATTGTCATTAATAATGGTCAAATAAAAACAAAACATTATTCTGCTTGGTAATGATTAATAATGTCCATTTCATCCGATCCACCCACTTCCCGTAATTCCATTCATTTTCACATCTACTATCTATCTCATTGATATGTTAATTGGAAAAATATACTTGTTTTCACAAGTTTTTTGGGGCTTTTATATCCGTCCCGTGAGCCGGTGACACAACCCAAGTCCTTAAATTAGGTTTGCGATACTTGGTATATCTCCAGCTAATGAATTCTGATTTTTTCCGAATCACCTTCGAAGCCAGTCATTGCCCATTTAGTCTCAATAAGAGAGTAAGAGTAATTTCACTGCACTCGTGGTATTTTTCCTAGTTTTTGGATTTCTATAAACCTCTTGAATGGTGCGAGGGAACGAACTGAAAAATTAGACCTTTAATGAGCAATTTATACACTCCATCAAAGAATTAAAGTATTTGGGAAATCGCCTCAAGGAGGCCATTAAAAATAAAAGTTATTCGAGGAGCCAACTCCACTCCTTCATCTCCTCTCCTCTCATTACCGCGCCGCCCCCACGCCTTCTCGTGGAGTACTCCCGTTCTTCCATTACTATTACGAAAATAAGGAATATTTTTTGTCTTGAGGAGTTCACGGCAAATGAAGGGAAGGCGTGTGTGTGGTGAGTGAAAAAGAAAGGTGGGATATGACGGTGGCCGGGATACGCGTGGGTGGCGGCGGCAATGACTGTTCGGAGCATGAACAGTTTGACGGGCAGGCGAGTTCCTTCGCGAGGAGATGGGAGAAATACGATGTGGGCTTGAGCAGAGGATTCCGGTGGCGGGTTATGTATTTTGGTGAGAGGATTTGATGGGGAAACGACAGCGAAATGCGCCTGTTTGAAGGCATATTGGTTAATATAAATAAATATATATTTTTTTGTATATATATACATATATTTTTATATATTCATTGCAAAGAGAAGAAAGGAAGGGGAGGAAGAAACAACGGGAGGGGAAGGGTGAGAGAGAGAGAGAGCGGTTGGGAAGTAGGGAGAACTGCGGGGAAGAAGGTTGAGAAGTATCCGCTAATAGGGTACGGTCGTGACGTGCGAAAGCTCCGGGGAAGAGATTGGAGGAGAGGGGGAAGGAATGGAGGGGTGAAAGACGTGGGCTGTGTTTCGTTACCAGGGTGACTAGTAAAGGCACCGGGGAAATGTGAAGGGGCGAGGGGGAGGGAAAGGATTGGGGGGAGGGGGGAAAAAGTGGTGGAGTGAAGGAAAATATCGTCATATGCGTGCGAGTGTGCGGGGTGAAAGGACAAAGGTCAGAAAGGTGGCGGGAACGGTGTGGGGGAGGTGGCATTGGATTGCGCCGTCCTCCGTGGGAGGTGGTGTGAGTGGTAGCTCGCTCCCACCGCCCCTCCCCCCTGCCCCCCTCCTGAATTCACCATCTCTCCATATGATGATGTGCGTATGTAAACGCCCGAGGCTGGCCGGTAGGGAAGGAAAAGGTCGTTGGAAAATATTTCTACCCTGCTGTCGCAATCATAATGCAGAGGTGCCCATATCGGCCTACCTTTCGTCAAAAATGCCCCTCAGGTTTTCATACTGAGGAAATGAGAAATTAATGCATGCGACGTTGGTTTCTCGGAAAAAATGGTTATGTAAATGATTGGGCATTTCTGAGCATACACGTATATGGGGTATCTCACGAGTTTCCAAGGACGATTGTAACCATCATAATCACTCAGCAAGTATTGTGTTGAAATCCTTGACTGTTCCACTTTGGCGATGCATTTAAGTATCTCCATTAATTAAAACTTTATGTACGGGTTGTCGCCATGAAATACTTCTCGTAAATGTTTTGTTATATCATCCACTACAGGTTCATGTTTTATAGGGACAATACGTCGTAGTGCGAATTGCAAATTAATTACTTTGAATTTTTGGGGATTGCCCGCTAAATGCCTTTAACTTGTTGCCAGCTACTAAATGTGTGAAAATAAGATTACTTGGAATCAACTATTTTATAAAATCGTTTGGAATATAATGAATAATAATTTTTGCCAAGTTTTTTGGCCATTATCTTCCCACGTGATACTTCAGTCCGCTCACTGGATCATTAAGACATTCCGATTGACGGTAATGGTGTCCTATCTGCGAAGTTTCATTGATGAATGTGAAATTTTTACTTTTTTTTTGGGAATAATTTCCAGCACAATTTTAAGTGAGGGGTGCCTTTAGTTAGTGATGAAGGAACTCTTAAGGAGAATAAAACAAAGTTGGAAGTTAAGCATATCTTTACGGAAGCTCTGAGAGAACATAGTTCTGCACATTCACTAAGCAAACATGGCATTTGAACGAATACCTAAGGATGACAGTTCAACAGACTGTTTTAGTAGGTTTATTGTGTATGAATCTTGGTACGTTGAGCACTCAGCATTCTTAGCACTCATTGAACCTAAAACGGTTTCTTCTAATGGCAATAGGCCTAGAGGTCAGAATGGTAGAGCGTTTCTCTCTAGGCCAGACATACACATAGGCTCCATGTCTCTCACCATTTGTTTTCTCACACTACCAGTCTAGGGCGGAAATATTGTACTCCGTATGTTATTCTTGAGTTAAGGAGTGTATGTATATTATGATGAGTTTTTCGGACCTTCTTATAACTTATATCAGAGCTTCTTACTTCAATCTTTCTTTAATCCGATTGCTTTATTAAATTAATTTCAATCTCATTACTTTACTTCAATATTAGAGCTTGTAACAGAGATTCAATTTTATGATGAGTGTGATGATTAAATTTCTCTCTAGTAAACTTTCGATGATAACATATAAATACTTGATTTTAAATGTGCTCAGAGGGCTTGGTCAAAATAACGTAAAATTCTCAACCGACTTTGGACGAGGGAATAACAGAAAAATTTATACATTCGCGGGTGGTTTTAATTGTAAAAAACACGAAATTGTCGCCACATAATTTTATCTTGCCGTAGACTTTATTTCATTATTATCACAGCAATATTTCATTCGTCGATGATAATTTTTTAATAGATAATCAAAACACATGGCTGCGATTTAGTCGAATAAATACATTCACACCTGATGCTACCACTGATTCTTATTTATACCTGATGATATCGCCTATTCTTTGAAACTAGTGATTTAACATGAAGTTTATTGTGAAAAAATACAAAGTTGAATCATTCAGTGATCATGAATTTTCGCAAAGTAGAGCTTAAAACAATTGAAATTAATTCGAGTGAATATCTATATTACTTTCAATTGGAAACCTTTTGGGATTTTGAAATTTTATTGTGGTGCAATAAGCGAATTCAAATTAGCGAAAAGATTTTTAGGTCCGAGCCAATGGCGTTTGTATAAGTTCCTTTCCCGAGAGTGGATTCGGAAAAAACATCCCTACGCATTACCCACCAGACTATCCTGATTGTCTTCTGCTTTAGTTGGGATAGGCTACATTATATTATTCCTGTAATTACAAATAGTTACGCAAAATATAATCAAATCTTCACGTAAATGTAATTCACATTCCACTTTTCGCGTAACTTTTGAATTATTATTTTTTGTGTGAAATACTTGAACAAAACGTGACCAAAGGGTACCTTAGGCACATTCCAGTGTTAGTACAAGGTCATTGCGGACATTACGTGCCCTTTCTCGGCAGTAAAAAACATTTATAAAATCTGATATACTGCAACGTATATTACCGAACAAAAAATTCCAGTAATTGTTATGTGTAAGAAGGTGGCAGGTCGAAAATACTTGGTAAAGGGGATTATATCTGGGCAAATAACTAGGTGATCTTGTGATGTTCACTTCACTGGACAAAGAAGTACCGAGGAACAGTGACCTTTTTCTGAAAATGTTCAAACAACTGGTTGTAATTAATGGCCTAATTGCAAAGGTTGACATTTTAATGAAAAAATTGGCAAGTCATTTCCTTCTTACTCCAATAAAATAAGTTTTTCACGATTTTTCTACAGTCCCGAAGACTTTAGTTATTGACATAAAAATCAGTATAAACAGATAATACGGAGTGGATTGGAAATTACTCAGAAAAAAAGTGACACTTAAACCTGCAATATGGAATTATCTTGCCTCTAGTATTAAATTGCTGTTGTACACAACATCACGTATGTTACCATTGCCTTCTACTCGTACGTAGTGGACTTCAGCTCAACGAGATGGATTTTTTTTTCTTTCATATTTTACTTAAGAGTTTCGCCATTTCATTCCCTCCCGGACTTACTGGCACATCCCATACGCTAATGAAGGTAAAATGAATCCCTAGTTTAAAATGATCTTATACTGGATCTTATCTAGAACTAAATCCTCAAGTGTTTCATCAAAGCTTAAACTACACTCCAAACTTTTTTTCTCGAAAAACAACCCGCACGTTTAATGCCCACTATGCCATTTACCAGCTATCGTGTTGCTTTTATTGCAGAGTTTAGAGGCCCCGCTATTATTAATGTGTTCATAAGTGCTTTCTGCCATTTGAATATGAGCTCTTTAACTAGAGTGTTTGCATGGTGCTGGGAGGAGATAAATGAACAATCCCTGGAAATGGCCCTCGACTACGAGCTGACAAGAGTTTACGAAGCTCTCGGGTGAGCGCTCGTAAGCAATTATGCCCGTTTACATTTCCATGGGGAATAGAAACTACAAAGATACTTACTAGCTATTGTTCACCTGCGATATAGCACGATATTTTTACAACATCATTCTCGTAAACTCATGAAAATATAATTTTCTTTGTGGCGTTATTTTTTCAAAAATACCAAAGAAATAAAATTGTGTACATTTTAACACAGTTGAGTAATAGTCATAATATTTACAGCTGCATGATATTATATAAAATAGCATGAAATATCAATACGTAAAACTGTTAATGATGAAGAACTAGTATAAGCTTTGCGTTAAGAGAAACTTTTACGCGCCGGGAAAGATTAAAATATTTTTTTAACGATTTTTGCAGTTGTAATTGTTTCATCCCGCGTGCTTCTTAGAGAGAGAAGGCTAATTATTTGCCTCATAAATGTTGAAGTAGTATCTTCTTTATATACCATATAAATTATTTGAGGGAGGTGTGGAATAAACTGAGAAACATATGGGTTGTTTAACGTATCATTTGAAATCTTAAATTCTTCCATCTTCGCTGGCGAAAGGGACTTGGCCCAATCCAATCTAATTAAAATTCCTCACAGGATGGAAGTCGGTTATAATCGCTCACAAAACTAAGATTCCACTCCATTATTCCTCCTTGTGTCTCTGCAAAGCAATAAAATGGTACGACATAAACATGGATGGAATATTAAAAAAAAGTAAAATGTTCGAAAAAACTAAAAAATAATACGGGACGAAAGCAAATGAGATGAGAAGATTATGCGGAAAATAAACTATTCCGTACCCCAATAAGATGTATTTTGTAAAGGGAATCAGGTTTTTCTTTTCTATGTTGGTGGAGTGGGGTCGGTCTTTGACGAGCCGGAGCAAAGCGCACGAAAATGAAGTGAAACCATTTTACCCTTTTACTCTGCTGATTCGGTTATTCCGTCCGCATGAAATATGGCTCTTTGAAAGGGCCGTTTGAAAGTTCAATCTTGGCCGAGGATATACCTTTGGGGCAAACCTCATGACCCCTCCGGGAAACGCGAGGGAAGGTGAGGGGGGTGAAATGTGTGTACAGGAGAGAGGGGACGTCGAGATATAGTATAGGTAGAGGACCGAGGGGAGGAAGAAAGGTAGGTAGAACAGTTGGAGGGCATAGGCCAGCAAGTTCGCGAGCAAAAAGATGAATAGAAAGAAAAACAAGACCCTTCCGAGAAAGTGTCTCCGCATAAATATTGGAGCTTAAAGGGGAATCTCATTGGTGCTCAGGTCGTAAAGGGGGCGTCGGGAGAAACTCAACTTCTTTAAGTTTAGTATTTCAAACACAAATCTTCAGATTCTCCCACACTTTTATCTTCTTTTCTCATTCTCGATAGGTTCACGACGCTCTTGTACACAGGCACGACGATGTTTTTTTTCTCCGTGAAATTGGATTTCGCGAATATTGCGACACCAGATATCATGTTTCGGAGTCAGCTCCAAATCATATCAGCAATATTTTCTGTGACAACTTTCGCGTATTTTCAAGAACATGGTTTCAGATCTCATTGGAAGTTGGAAACGTTAAGTCATCAAGAAATTTTTGTCATTTCAATTTGTAGAGAAAAATAAAAATTATTTCTTTGAATATATTAAAATATCGTGCGTTATTTTACTTTCATGATTGTAACTTTGTCGATACATAAAAAATAAAGGTTTTAGCAAATATATTTCAAATTATTTATGTCTCTTAGGGAATCTACGGCAACCGCTTGGAGTGTATCAAATAGGAATTAGCTAAAGTTGAAAGAAGAGCGAAGGAAGAAAACTAAAACTTAGAAAGTTAGATAAACTCAAATTGCAGCCCCTGATGTAACAAAGGGACGAATTTCTCTAGAAAAATTATTCGAGTGTACTAGAATTTATTAACGAAACCGAGTAAATTATTACATTTACGAAATTTTTGGTGGAATTCAATTGGAGATATATATGTAGCCTCCCGTGACTATAACATTGATCTTCTCTTTTCCCTTTTACAGTTCGCCATCACGTAATGACAAGGTTCAAACACGACAAGGACTGGAAGCAATTTTTCTCCTCAGTTCTTTAATGTGAGCACACCAAACAATTCGCACTATTCTACAGTCACCTAATTAAAGTCATCATACCACTTCCTATTAGTCTTGCGTCAAGTCAACGTGATGGATGGAAAAGCTTGATATAAATACACGGCGCGCTTATGTGATTACATTAAAATTTAGTGTTTTCAATCGGGTCAACTTATCCCATCTGTTTTTTCCTGGCAACAAGACTAAAAAAACTATTTACCATTCTGTTTCCTCCATCTTCCTAATGAACCTCAACATATTTGAAGGAATGAAATTCTTTCGATATTCGTATCAATGTTTTCAGGCGTAGCTTAGCATTCTTGTTACCCTAAGCCACTACCATAAATTCACAATTACAGCGGGATAGATCTTTATATTTGTTAATTCTTCCATCATGGTTTCTCTTCAAGGGTTAATAGTGTGAATTAAGTTATTAGCATTATCATTAGATTCAACGTACCTTGAAGTTTTAGGCATCGTACATTTTTCTGACATATCAACCCACCTACTCACACCAGATCGTTGCAACTTCTAATACTTCTCAACATACTCTCTGTAGGCATTCGCTTTTAAAAACGCCGACCGTATGATTCCTTGCCCACCGAGAACGGTTTTTAGGGTTCCCTTTTGGCTCCTGGAAATTTGCCGATGGTCCTTGGCCGAGGCCTCTTGGGTTTGTTGTCAAACGATGTTCGGCCTCCTATGAAATGTTGCACCCACGAACACAGATAACGCCATCATTGTGCATTCAATTGACAATGAATGTCAATGAATGTTAAACCAATAAAATGGAGAAAACGGGTGATCATACGCTGTTCTTGCTCATTACGTTGCCATTTCAAGTATCAAAAACTCGTCCTGCTCAAGCGGAAGCTATTCAAACTCACTGAATTCTACGATACAGTCATTTCAATCTTGTTTTCGTAAAGAGTACTCGCATATTTCAAGCGCAAGCAGACCTTTTTATCTCACTATTCCACTCCCGAGAATAAATTGGGACACTTTACAACTTGAAGATGCATGGTATTAATCAAATCTCTAATGTATGTTTCTCTCTGTGTTTATCTCGGGGGGTGGTAAAAAAAATCACTAAATTATGCACCGTACGTAGAACGTGAAAATATTACAGTGGCATAGACCGCGATTCAGGAGAAATATTCGAATTGAGTAAGTCAAAGTATTTAAGTTACATTTACTTTGATGTGGAAAACATCCGTCGCCAGACTCTAGTCGTAGGATTTTGTTACTGTCTGTTAATCACTCAAGATGAGAGTGAAATTATTCCTAAGAAATAAATTGGATGGGCTAAAAGTTATAATGGCTGTATAATGCGTCCATAAATATTTTCTTGAACGCTGATTCTAACTGCTTTTGGTACATCTACATTCAGTCTTTCCCATCCTGACAATAAAAAATTCCACTTCGCAAGCACCACATCCTCCTCTAAATAAAAAAACAATAAGTGCAGTAATTTTCCTTAAGGTAGTGGCTTTCTTCCGAATTATCTTGATTAGGACGCTATCAACCAAGCCCATTCTTAACTCTATGCCAAGTGGAAGTTATATTTCAGCCCCAAATAGTTCTGTGAAGTTTAGACAGCGTGTTTCTATTAATGCGTATCCGATATAGTTCTAACAGAAAATTCGCTGGGTTACAAATTACACGTATGCTATAGAGTTAAAATCGTTCATCATTTAATAAACAATATTATTATTAATGGTTTTGTTATACACACTCCAACATAATCCCACTAGCTTTCATCATGTATACGTACCTAATGGCAGTGTGTGAATAAATATGATAGAGTGTAAAAAAGAGAAAAATTAGTTATGAGAAGGTGGAAACCTATTTTACATGACCAGATACAAGCACTAAGTCAATTCTGAAAATCTCTCTTCAGGCAAGTCATAATTATTTGGATAAAAATTGGATTTTGGATCAAAGTAAAAATCATGTAAAATATATGCTTTCAGATTTACGTTAAGGTTTCCCATTCGTAATCACATTTGTATTCTATATATGGAGCTCGATTCGAAATCCAAATTGTTCAATATCAATATCCATGTAATTGTTTTTGTTGCGAATAATGCAAATTCCCTATTCTTTAATATAATAATTTAAATCATTCTTATGGGCAATCCTGATGGAAAATATTATTGTCAAGTTGAATTCTTTGTGAGCACATATCAGCCTGGGATATGCTTCACGCTCGATTCCGATGAAAAAATACATTCAGTGGCGAAGGAAAGAATTTTTTTTGGGAAATCTCACTGGCTGATGGATGGGAAGCTGGAGCGAGGTGCTTTCTGGTGGCAATCGGAGCCGAACGAGGCATCGGCAAAGGGGCAAGGGACGAAAGGGACAAGAGTAAGGGGTGGGATGGAAGTTGAACGATTCGGGTCTGGCGGGTTGAACGCTCCGCGGGGGAGGAGACGAAGGCGACGGAGCGGAAATGATGTGGGTCGAGGGTGCGAGAGGTGAAAGAGGGAAATGAAGGAGAGAGAGAGAGGGGAGAGAGGGGGGGGAGGTTTGGGGATGGAGGGGACGGGTAAGTGGGGGGAGACACCGGGATAGGAGGGGTGGGGGAGAGTGAGGGTGTGGGCATCTGCGGGGGTGTTTCGTCCCGGCGAGCGGACTGAGGGTAAATTTAGAGAGAAGCTGCGGGGGTGTGCGCTGCCGAGATAGGACCGTGTGTGATGGAGGATGGTGGGGGAAAGGGCAAATTGGGGCGGGGATGGGGAAAGGCAGTGGGAGGTGGATGGTGGGCCAGGAGTCGAGGGCTGGAAAGGAAGAACGAACGGTGGGCTCAAGAGGATTCGCTCCTCGTTTGGGAATGGAGAGGGAATGAAAATGAAGATTGAAAGAGAGTGGTAGAGGGAGTGACAGAGGAGTTTGGTGCATAAACCAGGGAAATGTCTGCTTGATGAGATCCAATTGTTCAGGGTGGTGAAAGAGGCGCACTTTTGATTGCTACGGATATCCTGGTTCCATATTTTGATTGCCGGGCGTACGAAAAGCATTATTTGGAACAGTTTATCCTGCACCCACCACTCCCTCTTGCTCCGATGTTATTTTTATCTTGCTCGCAGTAATGAGATTCCAACCAACAAACCAACATACCAACATGTAAATTTACACAAAAGTCATTTACACATAAATTCTCTGTAATGAAACGAATCAATGGGCTATAATTATGGCCTTATTTGTTTCTAAATTTGCATTGAAAGTCCTACTATTCTGAAAGGAATGAAGTAATTTCTCGTGCAATAATTACTTTAAGCCGTTTATATTAAAGCAAAATCTGACTGACGACATCATACTGTGCGCTGAGGTGGTGTCGTAACTTCTAAATTTATTCCTCCCGATTTAATTCAATTCCTTC
Source organism: Hetaerina titia (assembly GCA_037158775.1). NCBI lineage: Eukaryota > Metazoa > Arthropoda > Insecta > Odonata > Calopterygidae > Hetaerina > Hetaerina titia. The sequence goes on along the minus strand of CM073771.1, from coordinate 32,749,373 downwards.
AGACTTAAGTCTGCCTAGGAAGTGTAAGCAATAAATTATTGCTTCGTAACCACTACTCCAATTAATCCGATACAAAAACCTGATGTGATATTCTCTTCCTTATTTGCTCATTTAATTTGAAATTCTTTAAGTTAGGATGCGATAAAGATAAATCAAAATGTATGTCATTAGTGGGATTAGTTGTTTCCGGTTTTGTCAGAGATTTTTCAGTAAGATCTGGCTACCCAAAAATCACCACACCTTGTATTTAGGATGGAACTTATATAGGCACTACCTGTAGACCTGAACCTGTGCATCTTTGGGAAGTAGCCTGATTCTGTATTAACTAAGGCATTTATGGGGCCCAAGCTCTGTTCATAGAAAAAAATGTAAAAATCCTATCATCCATAATATGTAGGTATCACCGATATTTTATTTAATTAACATAAAAATTCTTCTGATACCATTGATTTTTACTTACGCTGACTCTGGGAGGCATATTATGACGAATCTTTTACATTTCATTTCAGCATGAGGGCGTAACTTAAAATGTTTATCTTGATACGTATCATGTTATAAACCGCTCATATTGTTCTATTTTTCCCTCTTCCTGCTCGCTAACTCATTCATTTTGAAGACACTTCTTCACACAACTCTGAATGGAAATAAGGGATGTTGAGCTTAGGTACAATTAAAAAAACATTTGCGAAAGTAAATCTTTATTTTTTGAAGACGTGTTAGTCATGGGGGTAGAGCAATGTGCTGCTGAACGGAGGACCCGGTTTCGATTCCCGGGGTCACCTATGTGTACTATTAGCTTCACCCAAGCAGTGTGATTTTTTGGGTACCTTTTTAGGAAACCATAGGCGTTATAGGGAAAGAAACTACCCCCCTTACTCCAATTTGCGAATTTCACACATTTTCACTCGTAATACTAATTGAGCTCTATCCTCAATTATCAAACCAATCTTCAGTTTGATAACTGTGGTTGGTGGTTATATATTAATTATAGTGTATTAGTGGTATGTCATGCAAGGTTCTGAAGTGTAGTATGTGTATTTTGCTTTGTTCCATTGAAACCCTACTCTTACCGGTGGACTGTTGCTAATACCAATAATATTTACACGAGTATTGACTTAATTTTTCTTATTATTAACAGCTGTTAAGTTACATTGCCAATTTGTCGAGTCAGTCAAATGCGTGTTGGTTCTGGGCGTCCACTAAATTTGGTAACCCTCGCGAAAATGAGATATTGACCTGTTCGCTTGGGAACGAAACTATTGGTGAAACGAGGAAGGAAAACACTTTTGGAGTGGGCAGAAGAGGAAAGATGGAATGGAAGGATTGTAATGAAGGGGACACGAAGAAAAAGGCAAACGACTCAAGTGGTGGAAAAGGCAGAGCAGATGGGGATCAGTAAATGCTGTTTGGGCGAAGAGGGACGGTTTGGCTGTGGTTCGGTGGTCTGGGAGTCGGCCTAGGTTGTCGGAATAGGGGGAGCAGTGTGCGGGAGGATTCGGAGGGAATATCGGGACGTGGGTGGGAATGGAAGGAAGAGGGACCCACGGCACCTTTGACGCCTGCATCGGCAAAGGCTTTGGCTATTGACCCCGCCTCTTGGCTCGTCTCCCTTTCTGGTTGAGATGGGAAGTTGGAAGGGAGAAGTTTTCTTTTCGCTCGACCTTTCGCGCCTCTATGCGGCAAGAAGTCTCACTTTGACAATCAATCGTCCGGTCGTAAAAAGAGAAACGAAACCAGGAGGTCATTCAACGCTCGCGTCAGCAGGCTTCCGGCAGTGAAATAGAGATCGCACGACACGTTTTATTCTTAAAATATGACCATCCAGATTGGTTTTAACGTGAATGGTCGTATAAGTCTGTCATGATGTGATTTTCAGTGTGTTTCTTCAGGAGTGGATAATCTGGAATGGATTTTTATTACGATATGATACTCTTTTTGCAAAGGTAATTGTAAATATTTATATAACTCTTTGAAACTTGATGCAAGCCATGTAACTAACTAGTTTTCACGCTGCAAAAGGTATAAATCTATTTAAATAGAAAATTTCTTTGGAACCTTATGGAAAACCTTATGGAAAACCTCATGGAAAACCTTTTCATGGACAGTTGAAAATAAGCGATGATAGTCGATTAAGCGTAATGAAAAAGTAAGTTGCCATTGTCGATGTAACATTTACTTACGGAATACTTTACAAATATATTGAAGATGGAAATCTTTGGATACATTTTAAATTATAAACTGAACTGCCGAGGAAATTGGAGACAGTACAAGTCGTATATTTCGAATAAAAATTCACAATTCTACGAGTTTATGATCAAATATCATTAATTTCCACAAGTATTCTCCTAAACCGGTTTCGAATTAGGAAGGCTGACCTCAGCGAGTCGTGACCGGTTGACTTTGCTCATGAAAAATTGCCCTGAGCTCCTTGCATTTTCGTAGATTTCCTTTTTTCATGTAATTGTGTCTCGCGGAATGAACCCTGTATTCATTCCTCCCACACACGAATGCCTGCATTGATTCCATGACCTTTTACCCCCACGCAGCGTTCATGCCCTCACCATTTTCTCCCGTTTCGTTCTGTTCGTGAGTGACCTTTTGAACCCATAAAATTTCCACGGTGACCCGGGACGTGTGGACTAGAAGCTTTTACCCCTTTTTTTATCAATGACAAAAGGTGTGTTCCTCTAAGGGATGGGATATCCCCTAAAAGACGATCGAGGGGCACCACCACAGCGCCCTTTAATTTCACTTGGGCCCCCGCTTCCCCCCTCAAATTAGAAGTCACCTGCCGCCAGTCTATACAAAAACCCCAATCGCCTTGGCTCGACGTTTTTCATTTCTCCGCTACGCCTCGAGGAACACGCCTCAAATCACGCTTCGTATCCATTGCCTGTAATCTTCTTTAAGCTTGGGAAGCCGAGGCAGGATAAAGTCGACTTTCATTCATGTTATGAAACTATTTTTAAGTGTGAATTCAAATTCATTATCATATTATTGTCCTCCTGAATGCAAGGAAATGTATTTCGTTGAAATGGCCTACGAAAGCAACCCCATGGTTAGTTTTATGTGACAGTTTGGCATCGCAAGTTATTTGAATGATTCACCATTAAAAGTTCCGTTAGCAGTCTATGAACAACTGTAGGTAGAATAGCCATAATAGATTTTGAGAATGTAACACATTTTGACTGATGTAATTTTAAGATCTTTTTTCCCTTTCACCACTTTAAATTGGTCACCGGAGTAGTGATAGTTTGTCATATTGAGAATTGAGTACTTAACGTGGTCACGTGCATACTTTTCCTCTTGTATATATTCGTCTGATTAATCGGATGCTATGGCCACAGCCACATTAGCATTCCAAATGTAATATCAATGACGGAACAGCAGAGGAGGTTAAGATCATTTCTGATAAACCATGATCATTGTTGCATCTGGAGCACAATTATGCAATAAGAAAGTTGATCACAATATATATATCCTATGAATATACCCTTCTTTTTCACTTAAAAGTTCAACAACTTAAATTAATCATCGTCCTTTCTAGGAAAACCACAGTCGTTATTTCGTTCACTCGTAGAGAGATAAATCGCTTAAATGCATATTTTATTTAAATTTAAAAACGTTAAGCTGAAAGATTAGACTTAACAGATTTAAAAATGTCTTCCCTAAAAGATTACTGAAGTCGACTTATTTGGTTGGTATTATTTATTCAACCCTAAGATTGGTTGGATTGGTTTTTCAATTCTTCTCTATTTAGTGCTAATCCCCCCCACCCCGTGATTGTTTATTGCTTGGTAAAAAATGACAAAAAAAACAGATTTTGCCCATGAAAATTCCTGATGAATCGAATGAACAGGTTTGTTAAATCTTTCTTTCCATTCTCTCTCCTTAAGAATTGCATTAATAAGTCATTTCACCGAAATTTTCAACTTAAACGTACATCTTGCGATGAAATATTGTGCCATTGGATAATATTTCTTTTGGAGTGTTTCACTTAAGATAGAATTTATGCTTCGTAGTTCATTCAGGTGTATCTTCGCCGTCGGCGTTGAATAATGAGTGTAATTTCCGTGCTCTTTGGCGATAGATATTATCACTGACGACCCCTAGGTATTTCTCAAAGAAGAGTTCTTCGGATCGGGAAAGGGGTCAGCCTTGTCTCCAGCTGAAGAAGCTTATAGATCATTGACTCTAGAAATCATTCAATGCCAACTCTATGAGATGCAGGTAGCAAAATGTATGTGGTTATATGACAGAGAGCATTGGTTTTGGTTTGCTGAGCAGCAGGAAATCCTCTCCCGTACTCATTCTTTTGGATGGAATGACCCGTTTCCCGTGGCTTCAGTGTAGGTCTCAATAAATATTGTTCAGTCACCTAGTGAATGTCATGCTGAACACCGATGCAGAGGATAATGTGTGACTCATGTACCTTTTTATTTTCATTCAGCTACTAGTGTTTTTTTTGCATTGTGATTTTTAGAGTATTTATTTTGAGGTGGTCAATTATGAAAATGTTCTATATGTACGCTGTAAGGTTTTTTTTTTCATGGTTTAAGGCATTAATTGCGGTATGAATTGCGCATCTCCATTTGATATCTTGAGATGAAACCGGTCTGTTTATGTTGATAAAACCGTGGTAAACTTTGGAGTACGAACGCTTTTTCACCACTGATTCCATGAATTACTGCAGGAAATATTTCTATTGTTACGCATTTGGAAGAATTGCAAGAAAATCTGCATTACTAAGATAATGATATCGCAACGTGCGCCAATTACCGTAGCGTAAATGAGTAGTTACTTCGTTGCGATCGTCATGCGTACGTTATTTAATCTGCAAAAATTCATTAATTTCATTTCAGCCATTCATGTTACATGATGAGACAATTATCCCGCATGCAGCATTCGCTAATTGAAACCTGGTTTTTGAGTAATTACCAGTTAGTATCACGTTTCTCTTTCGGACTATTTTATCTGGGCACGGCGTTCATTAAAGTAATTATATTGCACTCCAACTGCCGCGGATTGAAATCCAGTCATAGAGATATATTCTACGGGTGAATTAAGTGAAATGTCATTATGTGACTCTCAACTGCTATTACACTGAGTAAAAAAACGAGGAGGAACACATGGAATAAAGTAATGAAATCTTGAATTCCCTTGCTGTAAGTTACAATCGTTTCGTTTTTTTCTTATTTCGTTTATTTAAAATTCTCCTTGTTCTCCCACAATTTTTTTTTGTTTAAATTCCGAGGCTCTTTTATTTCCAAGATTTATTCTCTTGAATTTATTTATTCCATTCTTCTCGACTGAATTATTTTATCCCATCCTCTTAATAACCCCAACACAATTTGTTTTCTTTTTCAATTATATTACAAGAGTATTAGAGGCAGTACATCGTTAGAAAATCATTTTTTCGCGAGAGTAAATGCTAGAGGAAAGGAGTGGCGACCAAGTGAGCAGCAGGAGGGGTGAACATATAGAATTAAACGCAGAATAATTCATCTGTCTTTCTTGGTGCCTACATTTTTATCATCTTTTGTGCTTTTTGTAGATGTACTTAGTATTTCAACGGAAGCACCAACCGCTAAGAGTAAGCAATTTGAAGGGCTGCTTTGATAATTAAAGATAGAGCTCAAAATTTATTTAATAGTCACTACGGTGTGTGAAATTCAAATTAAGAGAGCGAAGGCGGAGCCTTTCCCTCTAAGCTATACCAACCAACCAATAACACAGCTAAGGTAAAGCTAGGGGTTGGCAGGAGGCGAGGGAAGTGTACAGAATCACCAGGAGTCAAACCCGGTTGCTTCGATAATCGAATGTTCCACCCACTTTAAACTACCATTCTCCTGAAAGCTATCGGCAGGCATAGAAAACATAGTCTCAAGATATTATTTCAGACACTAATACTCGAGTGATTCAACGGCATTTCAAGAAGTCAAATCCACCTTCTTGCCTTAAGGTCAATCTGAAATCTTAATTTGTCAGTTCACTGATGAAATTAATCAATTCCGACATCATTAAAGTACAATACTGTTTTGTGTAATAATAAATATAAAATATAATGCTTTTAATATCTGGGCAATCTCAGCGTAACGTTAAATGGAAATGAAGACTGTCAGATCTTATGTACTCGTAGTACAGTATACGATTTCATCATATTAGCTGGCGACCTTAATGTAAATTTCACCAAAATTTCGTATGACACTAATTATCCTCAGCGAATCATATTCGGCGAATATTTATTTAAACCTTCCCTCTTAATTCCAAGCAACGCTACTAGAACATCCTCAGCATTGAGAGATTTTGCCCCGACCAATTAAGTTTATATAATTATTACTCATGGATAATTTTCACTTCATGTTATTTCCACCCACGATCTGTTAGTTCTGGTGTACTCACTTGGAATACCCGCATTCAAGCAAGTGACGAAATATAAAGTCCGTTCACAACGATAACTACTAAAGGAAGCAAGTATGTACCCTGCCCTAGCATCCTTCCATATAATTTACAGAAAATTTGGTGAGAAATTTAAAACTATTATTGCATGGATAATGAGGTGCTGAGATTTCGTTTAAATATTTTTTTGAAATGTTATCAAAGAGAAAAATGTGTCACCAATATCATTTCGCAACTGAAAAGTACAAAAATTCTGGTCGCTCAGTATAACTCGGGAAAATATACCCACTCAATCTTAGTTAAATAAATTCTGATTAGAGGATTAATTTATTCATTTCATTATTTTTGGAAAATTTTTTTATCGTGAGTCACATGTCATCTTATGCACCAGTTTGTGGATCTCAAGTTTTTTGCCTCCACATTCGATAGATACTTTCGCATGGACCTCGCCTTCAGTACTCCCATCCCTCCTCCCCCATGTCATTTCACTCCCTTAAACCTTCCCCACCACAGGGACAACACCGGGAGGAGAGATGATTGATGATCCGATACGCGTTTCGGACCGCATCACGCACCTCTTCGCTCCATCACCCACCTCCCAAGTCCTACCCCTTGCACCCACTCCACTGCATGACGACCTGTGACCCTTACGATCCCTGTTCGACGGCTGTGCCCTCTAGCCGACACACGCTGCGGTGACCAAACACTTTCGTATATCATTCCCTTTCTCTCTCCATCTCTCCTTTCCTTCTCCCCCTCTCATATACGCTGTATCCCCTCTTTCTGGGTACTCACCTGGACACGTCTTCGCCAATATTTGAATTGCATGAATGCCGGCGTTTGTGATAAAGCGTTATTCTAGCGGTCTCGAAACCTAGTTTGTGTTGTTGGTCACTTCAACAAAACTTTCTTTACTTCTTCACTTTTTTATCATATGGGTAATAATTAACAAATTAAGAAGGTATCAGGCATGGAGGGAATATAAATTGAATAGAGTAGAATGGAGGGCCACAATAAACCAATCCCATGATTGAAATACTGATGATGATGTCATTAAAAAAATGACGGATCTTTATTAAGAATACTTAGTTTTAGAACTTTTACCCCGAACATTTAATTGATATAAAGAAATGTCAACAATTATTTAAGTAGTCTCAACGGGATTCATGAAGAGAGTGAGTTTATTCATCAATTGGGTAAACAGAATGTTTAAAATAGACGGTGCCGCCTAATATTTTTTTTTCAAGACGAATGTTCTTCAATATGCACTTCCTTATTATTCATCCTCAGTCTAAACGAAAGAAGTTCTAATTATTTATCAGTTTTTTCTCTTTCTCCGCGGAGAAACGGTTGAAAACACCGAAAATTTTGGTGACAAAGTGCATCTTGCTCGTTAATATACCTGTAAAGGATTAGTCAATTTGAATTATTGATACATTGAATAATAAATAACAATGTACTTTATAGATCTAGTTACATACAAACCTTTCATTTTAATGCTTATACTTTTATTGAATTGTTACCTCTTACTTGAATTGTTACCTTACTATTGAATTACTACCTCTTATTAGGAAAATACATTTGAAAAAAACAGTCTTAATCTACACTTTTATGCATCAAACTTCGCCTAAAATCAAACATAATTTGTAATATTTATTGTTAGTCCCCAATAAATCATATTATTTACGGCTGGAAAATCGTCAGCGTAATTTCATTTTAAATTTAATGTTATCGAAAGAAAAACGGTTCACATCAAAGAACATATTTGTTTTATTTGGTCAACATGATGTTTAAGAAGAATTTGATATCTATAAGTTGCTAATGATTGAAATCTTCATGAATAAATATATAGACGTTCTGGTAAAAAATTAAAAATCTCTCTCTGCTTCTGTTTACCTTAAGTCCTTTTTCTTTTCTCAGCAATGTCTTGCTCGTTAATCCATGTTGACGCCCATATACACTTCGGAGATTTATTCCTGTTGGGTACTAAATTAGCTGAGGTGAGCTCTGGGTTCGCCCATCGGAATACTTACAAAGCCTCACGAGCATGCTGTCTGAACTTCTTTTATTGGAAGGCAAGCCACTGTGATCGAGCCTCGCTCGTCGCACTATTTCCGCACTCCATTGAATCTTGTATCGTTTCCCTGAAGATTAATGTCTCTATCCATTCTTCTTCTCCTACCTTAACCTAGCACTCGATCATATCTCAGCACGCAGCATCGCACGCACTCTTGTCTTCTTTCGTCGGCGCTTTGTTGCTATCCAGCATTCAACTTCCCGATCGAAATGACTATATCCTTCCAATACGAGGGCAAATCTTTCGTCCCACATCCATGAGAATTACAATGCAAGATGCTTACGGCGTAAGACTGCTTCTCCTCCGAAAACAGAAAGTTTTTATTAATAATTCAGATTTACATTAGAATTGAGCTCTTTAGACATTATTATTGTTTGCTTTTTCATTTTTTTTATTTGCACAATAAATTAATATATTTCAAGGCTTATAACACGAATGCATTCCATTTTTTTGTGAATTTTACTAATTAAATGTACCCGTAAATAAAACATAAATTTAATAAATAAAAAACTTTATTTCCCCACAATGTGGATTCTAAATAAGTTTTGAATATTTAAATGTTAGTATGTCGACTGATGACAAAATGACTGCATTTATATGGTTCTCAAAAAGCTATTGGTAAACTTTGTTCACATAATTGCATTATCATTAGTATCATTTTGATTGAATTAATAGCTATGATGATAACACGACTTGCTATTACTAGAACAATATTTTTTTTAATGACTGGCAGCAAAATGTTCCCCTGATATAAATAACAGCATATTATTGCATTTTATTTTTTTTTAATTTATTCCCTTAAATGGCCGAAAATATACGAGATCATACTGACTTTTTTGGACTCCGACCTTTTTTAAATCCACAAGTTATAGGTGTTAATTGTCCCTTCTTTGAGATTCGCGGTTAATTGGGATTTGGAAGCCACAATTCCGTCATTTGGCAGAATGTTACCCCTCACAGAAATAAATCTGACAGACGGAAACCATTACTCCCGTAGAAAAAACCCCAACCTCGCAGTCATTATGATCCACCTTCCCCGCAAGACATCATTTTCTCAGGGTCCTCTGATTGCGTCTGCCATTGGCTCTCCGATAAGCGACGCGGTGCCGCACAATGTGAGTTATTTAAAGAAGAAAAGAGGCGGATGTCGGAGGGAAAGGAGGATGGAGCGGTGGTGGATGGGAGAGAGGGAGATGAGGAGAGAAGAAAGGATAAGGAAAGGTCGGGGTATAGGAAGTGTGGGGGAGAGAGTTAGCGAGAGAGAAGTCGGTATAAATGAGACGGAATGGCGAGGCGGTGGGGGGAGGGGGTGGTGTTTGGGGTGGGAGGAGGGTTGGGAGAGCGAGAGAGAAGGCCGTGTTGGAGAGGGCGTGGACTCAACAGTGCATATAGCCAGCGCGGCGGCGGTCACGAATATAGCGTGTGCTCTGTCATCTCACACGGGCGAGGGAGGGAGTCAGCTGTCTTCGCGGGAGGAAGGAGAAAGGGCACGCGGTATAACCCCTCCTCCCCCGTGTCTCCCCTCCCCACCCCCCCATAGATCTCCTTCCTCACTCAGTCTCTCTTCTAAAGACCATCCTCGAGAGCCAGCCACGCTGCTCGCTGTCCCTCGAAAACCTTCCACGCTCCTCGATATTCAATTTTTTTCCGTCTCTTACCTCGATCTCTCTTTCTCGAAGATCCTCTCCCGTCTCATCCACCCTCGCCCATTTTCGAGACTGGCGCCACTGTCTAGCACGCGCCTCGAAAGTCGCGGCTCCTTTGTTTATTAAGCCTCGTCGTAACTCCCCTGCTCCACCATACTCCTCCACCCTCTCCCAGTCCGTTCCGACCGCGTGTACGCGCTGTGTGTAATCGAAGCGACTCGCTTGGTGGCCCCCCGGTTGACTTAAAACCAGTGGTCGGCGAACGCCTTTGATCGTGGGACTATACTTGGCCTGCCCCCGGGATAAGGATGATGATATACCGACTGGTCTCTAAGCATTTTAATTTAATGCAATACAACTTCCAACAGTAACGATAATTAAAGATTCATAAACAGATTCAACGTAGTTCATCCCTCACTAAAGGAATAATGTGCCATAAATAGAAAACTGCTTGTTAATAGATTGTCTTAATCGTTACTCCGAAATTTCATTTCGCCTGAAAAAAAATACTTTCAATCTTCTTGCGTCAATTATGTAATGGTATGAATTACATCATCTAATTTTTTCAAGAACACCATATATTTAATGGAAGCAACTTACGAATTTAATAATGGTTGTTCATTTGATATTTTGTAATTGTTTTCTTATGTATTTATTAGATTATTGCAAGTTGGCAATTTCCCAGGTGGTAATATAGAATCAGTTTACATTTATGCATTTAATTCCACACATATGCAATTATTGTATAAATGTTTTAAACCTTTTAAGTTTATTTACATTGCTTAGCAAGGGATGAAATAGTTTTACAGGTAAACTGATTCACTCAATGATCGTTTTGTTGAGAATGAGTATGTATAAAATGTATCTACTAATTTCCTAATCTTCTAATCAGCTGGTTCAGGAAATTTTGAAATGCTAGACGATATGCGTCGCATACAGTTACTTGACGATTTCAATTCCCTTCACGCTACAAGAGATAAAAACGATGTCCTTTGAAAATAAAAATAAGTAAATTCTAAAAACTAGGGGCCGAAACCTCTATTCTTATGAATGTTATTCTTTTAATTTGTTTTTAAAGAAAAAATTCGGAATCCCACGTTGTTTAATTGTGGGTTAAATTACATATTTAAATAATTATAGATCGGAAATTAGATCAAGAAAAGAATAAGGGGGAGGGACAAAGCAAGAGAGGTAAATTGTTTTAGCATTCCTCTAGGCAATAGAAAAGCAGACATGGGTTTCAAAACTCAGCCTGCCGAAGTAGTTGTCTAACTAATAGAAACTGCGGATGAATTTCTCCTAACCTGTCGACAACGAAGGTACCGCTATTGCTATGAGAAATAGTATTTTTCAGTAACCGAACTTTTACATTAAAATAAAATAATTTAATTTCACTCTCAGTTTCCAAAAAAAAGACTATGAATGTCACAGAAAATGTCGAATTCTGACTTTTAAAATACTTCCATATTATTTGCAATCAAACTTTCTTCTTCATCATTGATAACTCATCCCTAAGCTCATGTGAAGGGTTCGAAATATTTCTTCCACAAATGTTACTGAATATCTAAAAAAGGAAACGACTTGTCACCTGCTTTGCACGTCACCGACCCGGTTCACCGACTTGTGGGCGAGAGGCTACATTCGTGGCACATTCCTGTTGCCCAGTTTATGATCAACCTCACGCTCCACTTTTTTTGGCGCAGGTCGACAAACTGGCCGAGGTTCACAGTCGTCTCGCCGGTTCGTCTTCTTCCACTACCGCCCCGGGCGAGGTGGCGACCCCGAAGATGGTGGGCGGGGGCAGCCCCTGGATCCCCGACCCGCCCTCGGACCAGTCCCCGCTGGGCAAGAGCCCTGAGGCCAAGAGGAGGAGGAGGTGCATCAACGCCGCCGTGGACGCCAGCCGAGAGTCGGGGGGTAGGGCCAACGGTGGGGGCCACGGGGCGGGAATGATGTTGGCCGAGGAGGCGGAGGAGGAGACCGGGGAGGAGAATGACCTGGTGGTTGACGAGGAAGATGGGGAAGTGGAGGAGGAGGAAGAGGCAGCGGCGACTCCTCCGGGAGTCGAAGCCGCGTCTCCCGGGAGCGGAAAAGCCTCGAGTCGGAAGACTGAAACAACGAGGCAAGTTGATTCCTTCGTTTAACCCGTTTCCATCATGCTCTTCAGAAATGTCGTGCCATTACTCAATCTACGCATGCGGCTGTAGCTAAATTCGACCGCTAAAGATAACTCTGTTCCAAATACATAAATGGGGTTGGGTTTATTTTCACAGTTTATAATTTCCTAGCGGGGCGACTAGTTTTGAAAATTTCGTCAAAATCATCTCCGCGTAGAAATACATGAATATCTCTGTGAATTAAATTAGTAGGGAATGTATTATGAATACTAAACCGACCTTCGGGTTGATTACTGTGCTCATAGTTTTTTTATGGTATTATGAATATGGTGAGGACATATTTTCGAACCAACTTTCTAAGGTGAGCTTTACCAAAGACTTCTATCCAATTTTTAATCCTTCTCCCTGAATCCCAGGTCAGTGTATTTCATGTACTGGCTAATGGGTGAGTAAAAAATATTCCGAAGCCGCATGTATTTAAATAGTTTCTTAATAAAACATTGTTCTTCATTATCTTAAACCATATTAAAGGATATTGGTCCATGGATTGACTCTTTTATGGTATCGCTTTCAAAAAACGTATATCGGAAAAAATTAAATAATTTAAAATGCACACACACATTGCATCGACGCTGCATTAATTTCACCATAGAATGCCTACATTGAAGATTATTTGCATTAGTAAATGACATTGGTGACGTTTTCCTTAAAATAATTTCAAAATATTTTAGCAAAATTAATCAATTTTCTAAAATTCTAGCTTCCATAAACTTGTTTACAATGATAAGTTTTCACACAAGATGCGGACCAATTGATAGGGCTATGAGGATGAAAATCCTTTCTTCACTAATAATGATCCCGATTGAACCCTGGTTACGGTGTAATCGCTAAATTCTGAACCGTCTCGAGAGTTAAATAAGGATATTAAATATGAAAAATGTTGGAAACATAAAATAGCGCCACGGACATATTCACTAATGATGCAGCACCACACTTGACCACCCCCATATTTCGAGGACATTTTTGTAGCCAGGCACTTTTACTAAACGTTTGGAACTCAAATAATTATTGCTTTCTTCAATATTCTCACATGTTGGCTTGTTAATAATCAACATGGTATTTTATTTCGTGAACAGTGTCGGCGACTCAGACCGGAGGAAAGAAAACAGATTGACGGTGATAATTGACCAATTGCTGAGCAATCGGACGAAAGGAAGGGACGCCGGGACACCTGGAACAGGTCTTCCATCAGGTAAGGAAAAACCATCCTCCATTTTTAAAATAAAGAGGCAACCGCTAAAATTTCAGCTGTTATAATTATATAGGTCAAACTTTACGAGAAAGGAAGATCGCACGAGATTAATCTCTTGAGAGTTAAAGAAAAACGTTTCTGAATGAAAGCACCAGATATAAGTCCATCAACATTATGCGTGCATCGGGAAAAACTAGACTTCCATGAGATATTGACTTCCCTATATTTTCTATATTTAAGAGAACGTAGTTAGACAGATGCAAGTATTTAAAACAGTCATCCTTCTTATGAACGCATAAAAAAATATTGAGAGAAATATTAAATGGAGGTTAAAGCACAAAAATGGAAGAATCCCTAGTCGAATACTAGTTCACCTGTAGAGAAGACCGAATATGAACTATTCTGACACTGCGAGATTTCGCAAAAAATAGGATAAATCGAAAAAATAATGTTTTTCTACATCGATTTCGTAAACTGAAGGGTTTGAAAATTCTGGTTGCGTCAGAGTACTGAAAACTAACTATAAAGGCATTTGGTATTATTTTTTAAGTCCATAAAGGAAATAGGTGAACCATATAACGGCGGTAAATAATTGGTAGGGGATGAAGAATATTTTTCAGGGAATAAATGTTGTTACAGAACTGGAGACTTGAGATAAAATAAAGGAATGTGACGATGATGTACCTTTCCACAATTTGATTTCGAATTTGTGGCCCTTCGAATACTCGACGAGAGAGAAGCAAGCTACTGGCTCATCCCATTTCCAATTTCATATTTTAATCCTTAAACCATATATACACACTTTCTCTGATCCATTTGATATAGTTTCACTGCGCAATTTGAATATTTTCTCTTTTCTCAGTTGATTGTGGTCTCATTATCGGCGGTACGTTCTCATCGTACTACTTATTTCAGCGTACCCCGCGGCTTTGTGTCCGACTACTGCAAAGGAATCATTCTCAGATATCTATTTACGATTTAGTATGTCTCTCCAACATTCCTGGTTTAATAGTATCGCATGAGCACATTTACTATTATTTCCTCACGCACACACGACATATAGAGAATGGAAATTGAGATTAGTTGGCAAAACTTTTCCAGCATGACGGAAGGAGTATTTTACGCCGTAATTCAACGGTGAGCGGCTATGTTTGAGTGGGCGTCTCCAATTCAGCTGCCACGCGTGAACATTTCACGCTGACGAGAGAACCATATATGGCCTCCCGATTAGACTCAACGCGACGCTCTCATTCAGTCAAATCAATCTATTTCCTGGCACCTGAACAAAAAATAATTCATCAACTTTGACCGCGGGGGAAATATAGACAGAGATGGTAGTTCAAATGTATCCGCGTAAGGGAAATAAATATGAAAGCTGGAAAGGATCGATCATGCATTATAATAATTGCACTCATCAACTTTCAATCGACTGCTGACAGGCAGAGCGAAAGGCTAATTACTCAGTCGTTTAGAATTTTGTCAGGTTACGCCTCGTTTTTATTTTTAAAAAAATACGACTGGTCCAATAAAATAAAATAGTCCAATTTTTATTACTCAATTACCAGCATAAGTCAACTGCTCGCAGTCAGGACTTTTTCGTTATCCTCGGCTACCAAATTTAGATTTACCATAAGCACGTAGCTCTTTTATTTCACCATTTTACCGTTCAAAAATGTTCAGGTATTTGGAGTGATAATATCTTCCTCACTCAAAGTGATACAAATTCTTCCTCGAATTTATCTGATTAAGGACATTGGGAAATGAAAATGCATTTGTTTATGAACTTTTTCTTTTCCGTTTCTATCTGATTCATACCCTATTTTTATTAATTGTCACTCCTTCATATTGCACGGGGACTGAATGAATAGTAGTTTTAGACTTTTGAATTTTATTATTTTCGAACGAAATAATTTTATATTTTAAGGTTGGGGTTCTCGAGAATAATTTTCCTTAAATACGCTTTTATGAATTAGGCGATTTTAATAATACAAATAGATCTTAGTCGCCGTCACTTAGTGGAATCCCATCAATCACCCTAAGGAGCTCGTTGCGGATTGAATAGCCTTACGAACATTTGCCTCGGAATTGATTAACCATCATAGTTTTCTTATCATTATAGTCCAATTATTTGAAGTGCTACAGCTCTCAATCCCATACTGTTTTCGAATGGCTTATTCATTTCCGCATATCCTCTCCGTATCTTTACAGACGTTAGACATCCTATTAATTTTACAGTTTTAACTGAAACAGAAGCCTTGGATTAAAATTAATGAACTAGGTAGGTCAAATGTCGTAGATAGGTCAATAGTTCAATCCTTATCTGTTTCAATTCTCCCAGCATCTGCGATCCAGCCAACCGCTCAAGAATGTAACGTCTACGATATTTTCTGTGAGAAGGCATAATACTTTCTCGTTGGAGTTCTGACGAGTTATGCTTTTAATAGGGTTCAATTTAGCGACCGTTGTGTTTTGTTTTAACAAATGATCGAGTCGAAACAATGGAACTACTAGGTGGATACAAATGCACATTTAGACGTATACTGCATTAACGGTGTTTATTGCATTGATTAGCTTGATGCTAGGTAATTTTTATCCTTTTATCTTTACATTACAAGCTAAGGTCCAGAACAAAATTCGACAAGTTTGATCATCAACCGTTAGGTTGATTTTGAATTGTTGTTTGAGAAAAATTACAAGTAACTGACAAAATGTAAAATAGACAACTTAACATTCACAGAATAAGAGGTGCATTTTTGCCTTTTGTTTCTCATGTGTCTCTTTTCCTGTATTTGCGAGAGGAATATCGGACTCTCTCTTTCTTTTTCTATTCTAAATGTCACCTATTAGAGTACCTAGCTTTTTCTCACCATCGTTGGCCTTGTTTTTGTTTGCTCCAAACAACAGATAATGATTTTCACTTGAACCTTTGATTGACGTATCAAATATCAGTGGCACTTACAAGATGGAGGTGGAATAATGCGTGCTCGTCCAATTTGTTTCAGGCTTAATTTAATATTATTGCCCTTGCATCTGCCATTTATTACTTTATGGTCAACACTAGGATTGACATACAAAGAAGTGTTTTTAATAAATGATTTAAATTATGACAGAATATCGAGTTTAACTCGTAGTCATACCTATTAAGTAAATCATCAGGGTAGGAATGTATTTTAAGGGAGATTTGATTCAAACGGTTGATAGAAACGTTTGCTTTCAGAGACAGCGGGTCAGGAACTAGGTTGCTCTTTGGAGAACGGAATGGAAAAAAAAGCTTCAATCAGCGTTGCTAAAGTGAATGACGATGGGTGAATCCTGTGATTTTCCTTAATTTATCAGAAAAATGGAATCGGTTTTAGGAGTAGATAACCGATTTGAAAGGACAGTGAGTGAACGTACGGATTCGCAAGCGTCGATGTTATTGGAACCGGCTCATTTCTATCGTCCCTGAGAGGGATTGAGGGAGTGGGACTGAGAAAGAGAGTGAGGGCGACACGGAGAAGGGAAGGGGAGAGAGAGAGAGAGAGATGCCGGATGCGACGCCATCTGTGAGAGGAATGCGGCGAAAGGCTCGTCCGCGGGGTCAAGGCGTGAGTGTCGGAGCGGCTTCCAAATCGGACGGACGGGTCGTGATGTGGCGGGAGGGAGGCGGGGCGAAGAGGGATAAATGAGGGGGAGGAGGTCGTGTGTGTTCGTGAATGTGTGTGTGTGTGTCAGTGCGTGCACGCGCCGCGATTGCGAGATTGAGATTGGCAATCGCCCCGCGCGAAACAGCAACCCCCGTCTCCTATCCCTCCCTTCAAACTCTCCCGACATTCTCCCCCACCCCTCCCGCCGCGTCCACTCCCGTCCTTCCCCGCACTTAATCTCCTAAGGCGGCGGGCGTTTTTGGCCTGGGGCTGTCCGTGCGTTACGTCACACCTACCGAGGGGCGGGAGGAGTTCTGGCAGAGGGTGAATAAGTGTGACATGGGATTAGACGGAGCGGGTTATGGGAATGTACCCGAATTTTGAAAGATCCTAGTGACAGGCACGATTAGATCAAGCCGCACAAAGTACTCAAGAACACCGATGCACAAGCGGGCATTGGATGATATTTTTGCTCCTCACTCAGAGAAGCTTTCTCGCACTCAGATCCTTCGGTAAAATATTTTGTGGACGGCGAGGTGAGAAAGTAAAGGGGATGGCAGGTATATTCGGTTGTAATTAGCGACAATATGTAACATACACTAAAAAAGAGGTATAAAAAGAAACTGAAATATCCGAAATTATATATGGACAGCTACTGCGGATAGGGGAGTTCTGAATAGAGAGAGATGTCATTTATTCGGTGATGAACATGAAATAGCGTGTGCTAGTTGAGCAGAGGCCCAGAATTTGTGAAAAAATCTAAGAAATTCAAATATATATATTTGATGATTGATCGATTATCAAATCGATGTTGATAAATGCAACAGTCTGATAATCGTTTTGTCACACACACACACACACACACACACATATATATATATATATATATATATATATATATATATATATATATATATATATATATATATATATATATATATATATATACACACACACATTTATATGTATACGTGTACTATATATTAGGTTGGGGAAAAAGAAATACATTATTTTCTTGGTAGATGGTTGAAGTGATCGATATCTCGCAAAGTATCGATCAAACAATTTTAAGTTCATGGTCGCTGTCAAGGTGATATTTGACACCAAAAAATTCTTTTGCTGTTTTTTTGTTTATTCCATTCAGTTGTGAGTTACAGGGTGTTAACAATGGAAGTCAACAAAGAGATAATTCGGTACACTTTACAGTTTTTCTTTGATAAAGGCGAAAATACAAGCCAATACGCTGAAATTGTGAATGGTGTTTATGGTGCCGATACTCTGGCAGCTAATTACGCGTAAATTTTGGTTTCGTCGATTCCGTTCAGGAATTGTTGATGTTAAAGATGCTCCTCGCACAGGCAGGCCCGTCGTCGAAAATGTCGATAAAATCACAGAAATAATCGAAATTGACCGGCATGTTAGTAGTTGTAGCATCGCCCGGGAGCTAAAGATCGACCATAAAACAGTTTAAAACCATTTGCGAAAAGTTGGATTCGAAAAGAAGCTCGATGTTTGGGTGTCACCCCAAGAAGCATGATGAATCGAATTTCCATCTGCGAAGCCTTGGTCAAACGGAATGAACTCGACCCATTTCTTAAACTGATGGTGACTGGGGATGAGAAATGGGTCACATACGACAATATTGTCCGAAAACGATTGTGTTCAATGCGTGGCCAAACTAGAACTAACGGCCAGGAAGGTTCCACTTTTTCTCGCATTGCAAAACTTCCTTAGTGATAATAAATTGCGATCAAGAGAAGATTGTAAAAATAGATTACTAGATTTTTTCGTCAATAAGGACCAAGACTTCTATGAGAGAGGCATTATGAAGCTACCTTTAAAATGGCAACAAATTTTGCAACAAAACGGTCAATATTTGACCCAAATCGGACAATCCGAAATATCTTAAATTAAGTTTTGAATTTCATGCAATGATAATGGATTTTTTTCTCTAACCTAATATATATATATATATATTTCTATTTTTTATATATTTATATATGTATTACATATATCATATATATATACATATATATATATATATATATATATATATATACACCATGAACAATTTAGATTTACATGATTGGCCCACAAAATCTTGACAGCGTTCGCTTTCGGGGTAGGAACTATTTTTAAAGAAAAATATAATTTAAGGTTGTGGCATAATCTATAACATTCCCCTCTCTCATTAATTAATTCCACACTGCCTTTTGATTTTCTACTTTTTCCTCTTTTGAAAAATTCATCTAATGAGTCACACATGCTCTTCTGTTACGGAAACTCCTAGCATTCCTAGTCTGTGAAGTTTAAATCTTTCACATTCATTCATGACAGTCAAGATTTACTCCCGCGTTTCTAATCATTAGTTTTCTCTTATATATCTGCTTGTTAAACATTTGCATCTATCCTCTTAACATGAAGAGAGAACGAGTAGGAAGGACACTTCTCTGTAACTAAAATATTTGCAGGTGTCAATCCAAATCCTTCATGACCCACTCATCCTATTTTTAATACTTAATTTGCGTAGATTCAGGTGTGATTCTGTGGAAGGTGAATATGATTATTCGTCAAATAATTATAAAATTCTATTGTATAAAGATTTATTATGACAATGGTTTCGAGGTTACGTTGTCGTCTTCATGAGAATAATTGGCTAAACTTCTGGCTTGTATACTATTTACTTAAGCAAAGGAGAGTATTAGGTAATAATGCCTCAAAGAAAGGTCGAAACCTTGGTCATAATAAATCTTCATAAAGTAACATAGTATGATTATTTAATATGTTACTTCATGACTCGAAATCATTTAGCCGAAATAATGGAATACTTAAGTCACTTCCCCGGAAAACATGCAGGGTGGAGTAGACTTTCATTTTTGGTGGTTAAGATGAGCATTCATTCTTTATTTACCGCGCATTCTAAAAACAGCCATTATGACGGAAGGTCAAATGTTTCAATCCCATCATCAGTCCTACCATCTTTCACAAACATTCCGCCAAGAGACGTAAGCAAAACGATCAACTTGTTCAATTATTCCGCCGTTTGCACTCACCACACACTCATTCTTGCCATTCCCTTTATCAAACGACATTTTCATTTCGGATACATTTACTCTCAATTCCATTCCTGCTGTTACCTCACAACAGGCATCCAGGGCCCCCTGTAGATCTCGTGGGCTCTTAGCCAGAAATATCTCATCGTCGGCAAATAGAAGGACAGGTACATTTACAATTCCAATCATTACACCTACTCCATCCATGCATTCATCTCCCACACATTTATCCATAAAAATATTGAGTAGTCATGGTGGTACTACGCATCGTTGTTTTACACCATTCTTTATTTCAAACGAGTTACTCAAGGTCACATTCACCTTTGCACTCGCCTTACTATTTCCATGTACCCCTATTCATAACTTTTCAACGGCCATTCATTCATACCACGTTCTCTCGAAGGTTTCCAGAACTTCCGCTCTTCAAACTGTCGTATTTCTTCACCAAAATAACAAACACTAAGTGTATTTTTTCCGGAACCTCCCTACTTAAAAACAATATTAATTAATTTTTGATTCCACCGCTAAGATCAACAGATGATCCGTATATGCTCTAATTCACATCACATTTCAGATTTTGCCCATTTTTATTTTTCGCGCTATTCGAAAAAGTAATTTACAAAGAATTTTGGATGGCATACGTACTCGAAAAACCTATTGGTCTCTAATTTCTATATCGACGCCTCTTTCTTTTGTGTGTTGATAGAGTTATTGCATTTTTTTGTTTGATGCAGCAAATGTTTACAGACATAAAAAAGTCGAGTAGGTAAGTGTGTATTAGATAACGAGTCATCAGAATCTTGCAATGAATGCTTTTGAACTAAAGTTGATTCTAATACAAATGCTCAAAATTCCTTAAAATGCTCCCTCCTGATGACCAACTACCCATTCATCTCAAACAGTATCACCGTTCTTATTCTAGATTACAATTATTCCTTTGCACTCTCATTTTCCCTAGATTTTATGCTGCCTATCGAAAACTCCTCATTTTATCAAATATCATTATACATTTTCTCAGCTTCAGTTGTTCATGTTGCGCATCCCTTAAACGTCATATGCTATCTTCCTAGTTTCCTCACCTTTAGCTGAAATCATTCTATTACATATCTCATTCTTTGCAGTCTCAGAATATTAACCTTTTTCATTCCTCTAATTCCACATCGTCACATTCCCGATACCCCACATTTTTCACATGCATTCTCGTCTCATTCGACAGCCATTCCTTTCAACATGTCCCAAGGAGCACTCACTCTTCCGTTTTCGTTCAATTTTCCCCCTTGTACATCATTCAAGTCAAGCATATCTTAGAGCAGGCATTAATGCGTACCTTCATGTCTTGAAACGTTTTTACTCCATATTTTCTTTCCCTCTAATCTTTCATCTCCACTTTCTGTCCCGATCCTTATTTTGAAACTAAAAAAATAAAGCCAATATACATTTAGTTACACTTAAAAAAAAGCGCTATTCACGAAAATTGTACAAAACCAGATTCATATAATATCCAAGCACTGCTTACAAATATTTTATCCTTGTCCTTAGGTCGTGTTTTATTCGTCATTCTAAGATTGCCCGCGGTTTACTAGGTAGAAGTTTGATTTTAAGTGTTAGGATTTTGTCAATTCCTTTGATCCTGTGATATGTGTTGACGATAAGCCAAGTGGACGATATTAGATTAAAGTATAAATTATTTTGGCGGCCGTATAAATACCTAACATTATGGAACACTAACCAATTTTCAAAACTTTATATGGAGATTACTTTTCCCCGCGTCAATATGGGTGGCAAAAAAGAAGACAGGAGAAATATGTTACTGCCAACAAAATTGACATATTAGCAATAAGAATCGTGTTCTTCGAAGAATGAGGAAACATGTGGAGGACTCTTACAAAAATAAAAGGGAAACCAGTAGAAAGCATTCTATTTCATTATGATTTTACTCAAATGCACATTTGAAGGAAGCATAGCGACAGAGAAAGTCCGTGGGAGAAATACGAGAAGTTAATAGGAAATTTTGTTGCAAGAAACTATGAGGGGATTAAGAGAGAAGCAAGGAACTGGGCACTTTGAAGCTGATATAAACCTATCCTGAGATTAGTAGCTCAAAATAATAATCCTTCCATTAATAACTATTAATGTGTAATACCTCAGAAACTATTGATAAATATTTAGTGTCAACTATGCTAATGTGTAACAATGAAGTCTTATTGAAATTTGGGCATAAGCCAATTCCGGCATAGGTTGGTGTCAATTCAGGGGTAGCCATCTATCCATATGGGGATGACGTATTGCAAAACCCCAAATTTATGCTACAATCTAGATTTTTATGTGATGACATTAAATGAGAAAGCTGGCCGCTTTAGTCAGATGGGTAAGATGCTCGTCTGCTGACCCAAAGGTCACCGGATCGAGTCCTACCTTGGCAATTCTATCAACTGTAGGGGTTGGGCTCCTAAAGTAAATGGTGACAACTGGTAGGTTTATTGGAATCCCAAGGGACCCACAGACCACCAGGGACGTCCAGAGATAAAAACATATTTCACTACGATAATCTCCATATTCAAATTATTGATTATATTACATAAGTTTGTATTGAAAAGGGTAGGGACATTATTTTCCACTGGCTGCGCTATTTATCTAAATGAATGATTGATGATTTTCCTTTTACTTGGAATTTTTATGACAGAAAGGAGTGCAGAATCCTCTTCAATTGCTTGGTTCTTAAATTTGGTTACCATATTATGGTCAAATTGTGTCAGGGATTATTTTATTCGTATTTCTTTCTTGAGTAGTAAATGAATGTTACTCTGGGGATCGGTCATCCACGGTTCCTTCTAACCAACCATCCGCTGAACTCACGTCCGCCAAAATGCATCATAGCCGCCCACCCGGCGTAAGGCGTCCGATTTCGAGAGCGAGAGATAAACAAGAGAGCGCGTGTATTCGGTCGGACGGGCAGATAATACCCCGTATGCTGCACGCAACACACGTGCCGAGTAGAATCATCCCGCGTGCCATCAATTGGCGAACCCACCTGACCTATGGCCCTTAAAGGAGTCGGGCAGGGGTGAGCGGAGTTGCGTCATGAGCGGGAGTTATCACAGGAAACGGTCACTTGGCAATTTTGCACGGTTGGCTGCCGGCCGGCGAGCGAGCGAGCAAAGAGACCGTCGGTGGAGCCACCTGGGGCGAAAGATCCGAATCATAGGGAGGGAAGGGGAGGGGAGGGAATGGGGAAGAGGGAAAGGAAATGCTCGGTACGGGGTTCGAGAAATGCAGGAAATGGAGCAAATTTCCGGAAAGGATGAAAAGAAAGGGAGAGAACATTTTTGAGAGATTTTGAAAAGATTTTTGGAGATATTTTTCCCTTATCTGATAAATTTCGGAATTGCTCATTCAAGCGAAACTTCCTCTTTGAATGTAGAATGTAAATTTGAAACTGGTGCTTCATGATTTTGGGGCAGTTGTAACATTATGATTTGGGCTGAAAATTATTTTGCGACAATTACAGGTATTATCAAACCTGGTGAGATGATTCATATTCACTATGCTTTTTTATTTCTAATAAAGTCTTGAAGGTGCAAATATAATCTTCTTCGATATCTCCTACTGAACAGCAGGAGTGTCGTGTTCTTATTTTTTCATTTCGTTTTGCAATAAATTCAACCGAATTTCTTCCCCGTTGAATTAGCTAGGACTTGATATTTATGAATTAGTTACGCTTATCTCCAGGTTCACTTCCTGCCATTAGTAAATTAAGTCATTTTATTTCACATAAATGCTTTCTTGAACGTGGTTTGATTCGACAGCCATCCCTAAAAAATAATGACATCTTTTCCTCTTTTTCCGCATTGAACCATAAGCGTTAAATGACCTCCAGAACAAAAGCAGCTGGGGAATTCATGTAATCAGTCAGGTTTGCGGTTTGAGGATCAACCTTTATCAGTCAGCAAAGGGGTTTGCAAAATTTGCCGAATGATATGAAAACCAGTGTGATAGATAAGCCATAAATACAGTAATCAACCCGAAGGTAGGTTTGGTAGGTGTTGGTAGAGTTCACCCAGTACTAAGCCCGACGGCGTGTGAATATTCACACATCAGGGTAGGAGGGCCAGTTCCTTTCCCTGTGCCGATTATGATTTCCCAGGAAGATCTGGTACCCGAAAAATCACATAGCTTGGGTGGAGCTGCAGGTGCCCAGAGTGCCTTGCCCGGGAATCGAACCCGGGACCCTCCGGTCAGTCCAACGATTTATGCAGTTACATTTTTACGAGGGGGAGTCAAGTAGGGGAAGTCAAATATTTCTGATGTGATATAGATTGGTTTCCAAATGAAAATGGAATTGATAAATATATTAAAAAGTAAAATACTATAAATATTGTTTTAATAAATTGTTGTAGGAACATCATTTTATGTTCAAAAATGTCTGAAGCCACTAGGTTAATTTAAAGTCACTACTATCCGTTGGATTCGGATTTAGTTAAATTTACTTTTCAAGCAACGCATTCAATATCCGAATCGCCAAACCTTTGGCATACCGCCGTTAATAACACCGAATTTCAACGTGGCTACAAAAAGTAAAAAAAAAAACAATATCTTATGCCAAGCATAATTCTGTGCTCGAGAACTGATTCCTATTCTCATTGAAATTGTAAATTAAAGAACTTGGCTTTTCCACAAAGAAAATATTTTTATTTATTACCTAGGTTTCGTTATGGTACGTATATTCCTACTCGTAATATTGATTTGTTTTGGTAATAGAATTTGGGTATCCGGGTGGATTAAGTCGTTTCATGTATTAACTTCTATCTTTGGTAAATTCCTTCACGAAAAGATGACATAATTACCGTAATACATTCTTTCCACAATACTTATGACCACCAATTTGACTTCGTCGACGAAATAGGTGAATCAATCTCTGCACCCACTTAGGATTCTCAATCTTTACAGTCAGCACTTCGTGAAACCATTGTTCTTGCCACAGGAATTTTTCTTGGGCCTACTGAAGTAGGTTAATTAGATTTTTTTCTAATTCAATCCATTAAAGAAATACAAATCAATAGTACTGTATGGCAGGATAATCAGCATGGAAAGTAACCTGCGTTATAGTCCTAGGCGTTCAGGCCAAAGTCGTGAATCCCTGGTTGAAATACTATTATTTAATTTCTGAGTATCTTAGGAAAAGGTTGACTCAGGGTTCCCGATCCTGGGGCCACCCATTAGAAGGTCAGCTAAACGGTCGAAGCACACAATAACTGTGGTTCCTACGAGAGAGGCGAGTGGAAAGAATAGGGAAGAGATTGGAAGGGAGAGAGGAGGTTGGGACGACAGCCGGGCACCTTGGAATGCGAGGTCAACTCAAGGGACTGTTTTTTTGCAGCAGGCGGACGGAGGTGTACATTCAAATTGACCCGAGATTGGAATATTAATTATCCCTCGCCTTTCGCAGCTCTTTTTATTCACCGGGAGCAAGAGAGTTATTCACCACCGATTTTTATCCAGCTAGTGTCTTGTAAAATATGTGTCAAATTATTAGTACAATCTGTATTTTAATTAATGGTTAGGATTTGATAAATGGAGGCCATCGAGAGTTATACGCCCACTGGTTAACGATCATCGTGTAATGGTTATGACTATACGATTCTCTTTGTGATTACAGTGGTCCCGACTAAAAAGAGCGAATTATAGTTAGCAAAAAGTAGACCTGCTCTCGTACACCGGGAACCCAAGTTCGGGAATAACTTATTTACTGCAACAGCATTAATCGAAAATGCAGGAGTCGCTATATGTTTACTACCTCAGCAATTGAAAAATCCCTGTTGATAGAGTAAATGTCTTCAGTTAGAATACTCAAGTCAGAGGAAATAATCTTTCCCGGTGAAAAAGAAGAGTCAGTATCATCAGTAAAAATTTTCAATTCAAGTTAGAATTGAACTGATGGTTGACATTTGAAAAAATGGAAAAATGAAACCAATATTTTTTTCTGTTATTTCTCCTTGCATTTCAATGCTCTTTCTGTTAAATGTCTCTCATTTTTTCTTATGTTCTTCATTCGACACCCTATTATCTGACACTGAAAAGAGTTCAGATCATAACCCACCGTTGAATATTTTAAGCGTAAAAAGGAACCGCGGCACAAAAATGAAAAGCGGTCACTCCATCGTGCTCTGGACGGGTCTTAAAAAAAAAAGGCAGTCCTGGTTTGGAGTAAGAGTTACGGCCGTGCCCCACCTCTTTATGAGGACGCGGAGATCCTTCATCACGATCCTCACGGCCGACGCCCAGCTTATATGAGTCCGTCCGTCTCCGAAACGAAATTGTTCGCCAGCTCACGTCGTCCCCGGACGCGGCAAGAAAAACCTCCCTCCGATACAATGATTGATATGGTGACCTCATGCGCCAATGGGTCATAAGCCATTGGAATCCATATTCCGGTTCGCTCCTTCGAAGAAGCCAGAAGGTCGCTTTCGATGGCGAGGGCGTGCTTGGTAGGGGAGGGACAATTGGTGGAAGAAGGGGTTGGATGGAGAGGAGGAGAGAAAACTGGAAGAGTGGGTGGAAGATAAGGTATGGGTGAGGGAAAAGGGAGTAAACGTAAGAATAAAATGAGAGCTAAGGGGAGAGAAGGAGAACGAGTTGTTATGCTGGCGATGTTGAAACTTTTCCGTTGCCCATTTTTAAAGAGAACTTACCCCCCACAGACGGGGTGCCGGTGAGGCGTGGCCGCCATTCCATCGCGATCGGCAGCTCTTTGATTGTAATAGATCTCCGCAAACGTCTGGTCCATTGAAGCTTGTTACGTCTGCGCACTGCCAGGCACATTATCTAGTCAGTCATGGTGGTTACACGTATTTCATTTCGTGTTAGTAGGAGAGTTTCATGAGCGATCGGACGTATTATGTGAGCGTAAATGGGGTCTCCACTAGGAAAACCTTATGACTGACAGCTTCTACGCAAAATCCTCATAATTTAAAAATGAGATTGAGACACTCCAGACGTCCTCATCTCATTGCATTTGGCACGATGAAAGCTGTAATATGGTGATACTTGCTTTTTGGATACTTGAAATCTTTAATTTGATCTTAAAAATATGAGATACATTCGGAAAATTACAAGTCGAACTTTTTTCATCGCTAAGGGAAAATTCGTGCAGTTTCCGAGTAAATATGACTGATACTTTTCACGGTCATCTTCACATTTCATGCTTGTAAGGTCATGGGATGACAGACGTCAGACCTTAAGGGGCTCAAGTCAATATCTTTGAGGGTGTAGTAGGCACGTACCGTATTGTTATTTCTCCGCATTTCTGATGTTTTGGTGTATCTCTGGAAGGTTATTCAACATAAAATTGAAATTATCCAAGAAAATAAGATACTGTTTCCCGTCTAATGCGGGCGAGGTGAGCACTTTGATCCAATGATTTTTGTACATTCAAATTTTCCTTTTAAAATTATTCTCATCCTTAATAGTCTCACTCTCACTTATGTCTGTTTTTAGTTTTTTGATTAGTTAAGGGCAATACTTTAGTATCTCTTCTTTAAATTTCCAGTCGTTTCTAGCACATTTAGGTTATTATTACATTAGAAAAAATCAACAAATAAAAGGGAAAACAAGGGACTAAAAGGTAATAATTCTAAGCTTACTCGAATCATCCGTAATGAGCAGGTATTTCCATCAAAATACGAGTATATGCATAAGTAAGCACATCGAAAAGTGTTATTAGGAAAAGAATTTGGTTTAAGTCAATTGTTCTTCTTGAAACTTTTACAGACGTACCTGTTTGATCTAAGTCAACTTCATGTCTTATAAACGCAAGCTTAGGACCATTTCTTGAAATGTAATAATAAGGAAGAGATTGTTAAAGAGATGGAAATGTATGAAAGGAATGAGCTGGAGATCAAGGAAAGTGAAGGATGGAAGAGTTAATCCCTATAGGCAATGAGAGAAACGAAAGAGGGAATTTGTAATAGAGAGAGTGGCTTAAATAGGTAATAGGGTCTTAAAAGGAAGCAGAAGATTCAACTGAGCGATAACAGATGTGAGAGGTGGGGGAGAGTGACGGCCCGCACTAAGCACGCCGCTCTAAGATAGTGTCGGATGGGACATCTCAACTTCTATCTCTACACATCAAAAAAGCATTACCAAGTAATACGCCAGAACCTCATGCAAAATAGTAAAAAGAGGGAGAGTGAGTGTTCTGGTGAGCGAATGAAGACGCGAACCAGTCGAGAGGCTTCTTGCGTTCGCATGAGAGAAGGAAACCGAGAGATAAAGAGAGAACGAAGAATGTGGGAAAAGAGGAGAGAAAAGGAGCTTTCTTCCCCTTGGGCTATTCAGATATGCGCGTCAGGAATACGGCTACTTGTCGCCACCCGCGGAATGATACCGAGGGGCCTATACTAATGGATTGGAGAACGTATCTTGCCTCTCTTTCTCTCTTCCCCTCGCTACGTGAGCCCGCCGCCAAACTTTGTAGCACAGCTTCTCCACGCGGCCATGACTCGATGGATGGGACCTTCTGCGTAACGCAGGGGTCTTCTTTTCTGAAGGACGATTGATGTTACGGGGATGGAACGAACGCGGGGAGAAAAGGTAGAGGAGTGGTTGGGAATAAATGAGCTTGGACCCGGGGAGGGTGCGCTTGGGGCCGCTTCAGGCTAAACGGAGAACTTTCAGGACACGAATACTGATGAGAGTGTCAATCAGTGGGCCCCATAAAAAGAAGGGAAAAAAAACAGTTCCAACTTTCACCATTGCGTGCACGTAGTTTAGCCGAAATTCCTTTTGTCCACCACAATAGCTCAAGTGGGATGGAAAAAAAACATGCCAACATTTATCGTTTATTTGGAGATTTTAGGCTCGGAACAGTCCCTTTCCTCCCTCCAGAATTTTATTGTCGTTCTTTTATTGAAAGTGAAGATTAAGCAATGGGTGCGGACACTAGCCCAGTCGTTGATTCATTTATTCAGTTCTTCTATGCGACTAAGCGTACATGTTCCTACGGGGTACTTCTAAAAAATCTCCCTTTCTATAATATTTTCGATATTTCACTAGAGATGCCTCTGGTATTGGGTGATTTCACGAAAATATTTTTCGTTTTCTATATTCAGTTCATTTATATTTGTCTATTTTTCAATCTAGAGAAATTATTCTCAATATTGATGACATTTTCTCGGATCTTCTACCAGGTCAGGGTTTCCATTTTGGCCGACGTTTCGACGCTCGGACTCGAACTATCGGCCCTGAGTTTTGATTCTTGAGTCGAGCGTCGAAACGTCGCGTCGCCCAACATGGAACCTCTGACCCCGGTGGAAGATCCGAGAAATTGTCATCAAGCTAATACCCCGGGAAAGCACCAGATCATACTCCATTCCCAATATTTTCTCATGGAAACTAATATTTGAAAGATGAAGTAGGGATTTTCATTATAATCGTACGGTGCACCACATAATACTCGAGATGGGATACTTCATCATTTCATCTATTTCCCTATCATGAGGTTCTTTGTGCGGGTACTTATTCAAAAAAGCATTTTTAATTAAGTGGACCATTCTGATTTTACCGTTAAATTCACCTTAAACGTCTCTTCGCTCATATATTTTGCGGCAGCGATTAATTTATGTGAAATTAATCATCATGTAAGTCGACGACCGATCCCGTGGAGTATATATTGAATTAAATGGCATCAGCAGCTGATGAAATATGGCGCGAAAACCTTATTTCTCTTCAAAGTTATTTCGCATCTCTGCTGAGCTCTTTCATCCTCCGTCCCTCCGATGACGCCATCGATGGACCCCCGTCGCTGGATTAAAAGTGGCACATCCCCCGCTGCTTCACAAACGTTAGTTTGACAACATCATTTCCCATTAAAAAAATTAATTCCACTCCTGGTCGTCTATCATCTTTATCGCCAAATGCCCGGCACAGGCTTGTACCTTGCGGACTTTCATCGAGCGTTCCCTGGTGCCGACTGCTGCGATGAGGTTTTCCTGTCAGGAATTTTACACGTTAATACGCATTCTCTGAGTTAATGTCTTTGCTGGAATAGCTTCGAGTAAAAGAAGTAGTGTTGGTGCACTGGTTCATCTACTGTTATTTTTCGGATTGATTATTCTTATTTTAAGTCAATTAAAAAGGTTCTCTTAGAGTCGCGGGAGGGATGTCGATGAAAACATTTGACGTTACTATTATTTATCCATACTTTTACTATTATTTTGTCTTAGTTTTTTGTTCTCAGCCATTTTTATGAATTTCGCATTTTTTACCCTAAAAAAACATTTTTCGTTTAAGAAAGAGCCTTTTTTTTACCAATTATCGAGTTCTGACCCAACGATTTGTTTGTTTTCTGCTTCACATCATCTACCTGAATAATCGGAGCTCTGTTCCAAAAGCGATGGGGAATGACGCGTATAGTTATCATAAATGTTATTGTATTCATGAGTAATGCTGCTTAATCTGAAGTAATTGAACAGTTGAATAATTTAAGTTGGTTTTAATGTCCATAAGAAAGGAAGCAGATCTGTATCGCTTACTAGTATGGACTAACTTAGAAGTCCCACCGTGATTAATATTTTTGACGCAATTTAATCTTTTTCATGAAATCCATCAATTTTTTTCGAAAAAAAAAAGGTACTTCAATATTTTTTTTCAGTAATTTCTATTCTGTACCTTTAGCTTTAATATTGGGTGTAATAGCTGAGTACCTCATTTGCCAGATAAGTATGAAACTATAAACTAAATAACTATACAAAAAGGGTTGTTGGTAAAGATTGCCGATGTTTCTACTGCATATTTTCCATGAAATGGCCACATAGTTTTCGCAAATTTGCTACCACTAACTCATTATCGTGGATCATAGTTAAGCCATCAAGGCATGCGGTTCTCCGAGGGCTAATGAGGGGCAAGCACTCGTAGTACTCTTTCTCTTTCATTTAGTCAATGTGCTGGTAAAAATTCTTGTGGAGTAATAACCAGCTTTTAAGGCCAAAAAGATATATAGGGCTCTGCACCACTGACACTGTTGTTTGATACTGTGTTAGAAGTTACAGTCAGGAATATGAATTTAAAGGGCAATGTAAAGTGTAGAAGAATCCAAATAGTAGCATACTCTTACATATGTATGCCGTCGACATAAAAATTATAGACTGAATAAACTGAAAAAGTAGTCAAAGAAAATTTTTAAGAATTCGATAATATGATCTGTAAGATGACCCGTTATTGTAAATGATGGAAAAGAACCTCTAACAATCAATATTAATATAGAGAAGGACTAAAAATGAGCAATAGGGAGCATTAAAATGTGAGTTTATACCAACATGAACATTAAGGAAATCTCATATGGGTAAATATGGAGAATATCTCAAGTTAGCAGATGTCTCTATGTCCTCATGGAACTCACAAGATCCAATTTTCCACGCAAGCAACCCAAACCTAAAATCTACAATACAGTAATACGAACGCTTGTGATATAGGTTTTCGAGACTTGGACGTTAAGACAGATAAACGAATAAAGACTTGAGATTTTTTAATGAAAGGATTTCCGGGCCAACGCAGGAGGAAGAAAGTGAAAGGAGAATTAATATAATTGTAGAATTAAATGTGCTGATGTAGGAAGAACGCACAGTCTGATTCATTAACTCACAAAGAAGCTGATGGTTAGGCAATATATTAACACGTATGGCAGTGACAAGATCGACAAAGAATGTTTATTAATCGATACCAGATGGATATAGACCCTAAAAATTTACAAAGAATTTATATCGAGAGCTGGAAGAAGTTGAAAAAGATTGTTGAAAGACTGTTGAAGAGGTCAAGAACCATGGATGGTTGTGGGGCTCTAGGGAGAAGAAGAATTAGCTCCGGCGACACATTAAGATATCCGCCATTGCAGATCAGCTTGTTGTATGTATTTTGACATGCCTCCGGTATTGCCTCCAAACCAATAGAATACGCCCTCTTCCACGTGTCCCCGTTAGTGCCGGGATTTTTCTTTAATTCTTGTCCCAATGTCTCCCTTGCTGTTCTATCGCCCCCTACATAAAGCGCCGATTTATTAATCAGCTCCCCGGATCAAATCTGATTGGTCAACACCTATCCCACGGAATTCAACGTTTCTATGCCACGCCCTACCCACTCTCACATACCTATCTTGCGTGCATTTAGCCACGACTCGTGTCATGAATGCCGTTTCAATAGTGTATTGCAAAAAACGTATATCAACTAGAAATTTGATCGAAAAGGTTGGTGTAGATAATCTCATCCTCTTAAAACGACGGTTCTATCACGCATCCCTCGAAAAAGTTTTTTAATATCGTTCTGGATTATAAGAATCCTAATCCTAACGCATCCGTTCACTGCGACTCTTCCTGACGTCTGGTCACTCATCAGATTCTATTGATGCTAATTTTAATTTTATCGAAAAAAAATTAAGTTTAGCTAAATTAAGTCTACCGTAAAGCATATTAGGTTTGTTAAAGTTGAGGTTGTCCTAATGCTGTCTTAACATATCCTGAATCCAGAAAATAAGTAAGCTATCCTAATGACAGTGTTTGAATGCTTCGTGAAGCATTCAAACCCTGTTATTAGGACCGATCGACCTTTGAAATGATTTATTTTTATTTTCAATGTAGGACATATTGATTGATTAGTGCATACAAGTCATGATTTTGTATAATGATATGGCAGAGAAATATCATAATGATAGTGGTACATTAATGATTGAAAATCTATAATTCGAGTTAAGAAAGTTTTGAGAAATTTGATAAAATCTTAGATCTGAGTAATTGAAGATATACTTCTTGGAAGATTTATGTTTTCATAATTGCAGCTCAGAAATCGCTAAAATGGGAAATTAGCCACTACATAATACTTATAAATGAACACATTCATCATTATTGTTGCAAGAAAACAGTGAAATTTACGGCACCCAAATATTTCTTGTTTTTTTTCCTTTAAACGTAATGAAAGCAGCGACAAAACGTTCGTAGAGTTGTTTCTATGGCCCATAAAAATATTCTAATGTCATTTTTCCGTCATTAGATGAGTAGTTTTTTGAATTTTTATTGGTGTTATATGATAATTCGCAGCTGCCTATCACTTCAAAATCCGTGAATCCATCACAAAACCCATCAGTCAGATTTATTCCCGAAGTTTCATCTCCAAATCAACTCATCTCTTTTGGTGAGGTCGACGTAGCTACGAGTTACTAAAACACAATTTTATTCGTCAACCCATAGCTTAGGCCACCGTTACAGACGAACATTTTTACGATTTTGGCTACGCGTTTGTTTCAAATTTCCACATAAATATTTGTCTACTTCTTCCACAGCATGGTTTGTAAAAGACGGGCTAGAACTAGGCAATATCGTTACTCCAGCAGTAGAAAGGGACATTTAGACATGTTTTCTTTTGAAATTTCATCTAACTCACACCCTAATTCATTCGTATGCCTTACAAACAACTTTATTGATATAAAGATCAATTACGTCATCCTTGATCGCATGAATCCATCAATGAAAGTGGAAAGAACTAATATTTTTATCCTATTGCTACACTTTCTATAGCGCCGTCATCATCTAACACAATATATACCCAAGAAATCGTTTGCTTACTAAATATCGATTACAAAAATCGTACTTTTGTATTATCACTTTTGAAAAACTTAACTGGTCAGTGAATTGCTTTTAAATTTTAGGCCATATAAAAATTAAATCACAAAACGGCATTTAAAAGTTAAGGAAATAAAATGCAACGCAAGAAAAGAGCCACTTTTTCATACAATTGCAGGCTTCAGAGGCTAAATGAAATAGAATATTTACTTTGGAGTACTCAAATTCCATGTTCACCGCTGGCACAATATTTTGGTTCAGTTGTAAGTTATTTCCCAAAAAGCGAGTTTTCACGCATATAATGATGATTTTTGATGAATTTGATGAATTTGGATTTTTGATGAATTTTAATACATAAAAATCTAAAATCAATTTATGGATAAAATTGAATGAATCTGTGTTTATTGATGTATCATTAATTTTTTCAAACAATAACACATGGTGGAATAAAACATTTTATTTAAACATGTTAAATTCGAAAAAAACATTTAAAAGTGAATATTTTATTCGTATACAATTTCATATGGCAGTATTGCTTGGATGTCATTTAATCATTTTCAATCATTTAATCCATTCTGATAAATCAAACAAAATGTGTGCACTTTTTCAGTTTTATATTTTTTCTGTTAACAAAATTAAGGATTATTTTAAGGTCTTTTTAAAATTTTATGAATTGAATATTACAGTAATATTACGACACAGTGACGGGCGAACTTTCTGACATGGTAAGAATAAGCTAGCTATGCTATTTAAGGCATGCTTTCCTTTAAAAATCAACGACATGGATTTCCCCACCTAGTAGCATCAACAGCAGGGTATGCATCGAGTACCGCTCTTTACACACGTGTATGTATGTGTATATATATATATATATAAACATTTTTTTGGTAATCTATCGGTTAAGGTAGGTTTTTGGATGGACACGACTATCAAATAAACATTTTATAACTCCAAACAAAACCCAATCCAGCAACCTAATCTACATCAGGTCCCTCTTCATCTCTATGTACTTTCCTCCTCCCTTCATCCCGTCCAACATCCCTATCCTGTTCCTGCCCTTTCCTCGCTTGCCCAACATTCTCCCCTCTATTACCTTCTTCAACATTCCACTACCGCTCAATACGCCTTTCATCCATTTTCCCTGCCTCCATAGGATTTCTCTCAACAAACCCCTCTCCTCACCCACCATCTCCAGTACTTCCTCATTTGTTTTCCTTTTGATCCATTTCACCTTCTCCATTCTTCTCCACACCCACATTTCAAAAGAATATATAAATAAATAAATATATATATATATATATATGCGGGTCGCGGTGGTCTAGTGGGTAAAGCGTTGGACTACTGACCGGAGGGTCCCGGGTTCGATTCCCGGGTAAGGCACCTGCAGCTTCACCCAAGCTAGTTGATTTTTCGGGTACCAGATCTTCCTGGGAAACCATAACCGGCACAGGGAAAGGAACTGGCCCCCCTACCCTGATGTGTGAATGTTCACACGCCGTCGGGCTTGGTACACGGGTGAGCTCTACCATCACCTACTAAACCAACCTTCGGGTTGATTACTGTGTTTATGGTTTTTTTGGTTTATATATATATATATATATATTTATTTATTTATTTAATTAATTCCGCCTTCCCCACCTCTCCTGTGTTTGTCCTTTATGTGTTCCTATCTTCTTTTCCAAATATCTATTTATCTATTTCCATGTGAATGAATATACTCGTGTATATATATTATATTTTATGCATATATAACTCTTGACTCTATATGGGACAGTCATCCAATGGTACATTTTCGGTGCATCGCATGAGAGATTTCAGGATAACATATTTCCTGAGGAGGATAAATTGCAATGTTGCTATGTTGAATATAGGTGATGGGGACAAGGTTCCTTCATCATTCACAACGTCCCACGAATTGAGAGTCTCCAACTCGCAACCGGCGAAAAGAGACCATCAATAACTTCGACAAGAGTTGCCCTAATAACACAAGTCCGCACTCAAGGGAGTTGGCTGGCGACAGACTCGACTTTCGCCGTGCAAGTAGGAACGTTAGTTTGCGACGTGATGCAGGGACGGGGAGTGGAGAGACTGATGACAATTGAACAGTGATCGGTTGTCGCGTGCGGAGCGGGTATTGCGTGAAGTGTATGACATTTTTTGCCTCTGCATTCCATCCTATTATTTTACCTCCACAGTTCCTTCCTTTCACTCGACGCAGTGCCCCATATTTCTATTTTCTGAAAGAAATATTGATTCGACTCGCCGATAAAATCTCTCCGATCCTATTGAACGCCTGCCGCTATTTAATAAAGATTTATAATCTGTAATGAAATATCCCCACCTATTTTCCACTCTACTTATTAAATAATTCTGCATTTGAATATTTAATGTAAATTTTTTTGGCGGCTCTTGAATTTTCATTGCGAGTTGCTCCCAATTATTTCATCGATATCCCTCGGGTACTTTCGATGGAACAGATAATTCACGCAACAGACCCACTTATGTTGGGTTTATTGGTCGCTCATGCACGTGCTACTATTTTGTCGAACACATTAACTATGTAGAAATGGGCATGCACGAAGAGATAAAAAAATATGATTGTATACATGTTGAAAATATGTAATTCATTCAAAAGATCAAACCCAAAATTCTTCAACTTCCTAAAGACACATAAAACCTCCTACGCAGCGAAATGGAATTTTTTATAAAAAAATCATAAGGACGACAAGGGACGATTTTCTAAGAAGATGATAAATCATATAACCTGGTTTTTTACACCAAACTTTCCCAGCGTCATTCTGATAAAAAACTAAATTCAATACCTACAGCATCCATAGAAGCTAAGGGACCAGTATTTTATGTAATTAAAGTAAACAAAAGAGTAAATAAAAACCACGAGAATCATGAATTAACTTTTCATTCATTAATAATCAATGGAAAACTCTTTTTGGTAATGGAGTATCTTACAGCTACCGGATGATCTTACTTCTTCTGCAAACAGCCTATATTATTCTGTGGCCATAAAAGCAGAGTTTTCGAGAGTACTTTGCATGGATGCTTCCTAAGTCTCGTTGAGTTATTTTAAATTATTTTGGCTATTAAAGTTACGCACTGAGTCGTTATAGTTTTAGTCAATGAGTGATGTGCATTTTTAATAGTTGATAAAAATATAAATAATATTGAAATTGTACAGCTCTGCTGAGACAAAGACCAGAGAGTTCAATTTGATCTGTGATCAGTAATTGTGTCATCGTTAAAAAAGCCCAAGTACATCCAGAGAAGCTAATTGTTCATGAATTCTAGAAAAATGGGATATACGGACGCATATTTGCAAGAATTACTCCCAGGAGGATGTGAGAAGGGTTAGAAAAATTCTCAACGGTTACTTTTGGATCAGCAAAATTCTCCGAGTTCGACTTTAGGACAGGTACGAGCGAAAAAAAAATAAAATTTGAAAAATGGATGAGGCAATTCCAAATACCAATCAATTTTAATTGCCTTAATCGATTTGGATAAATTACTTGACTTGAATAATTGAAAGTGTAATATAGAATGTTCAATGGTCCCGGATGTTAAAGGCCGTGGAAGAGGAGTGAGTGTTTGGTAAGCGGGGCAGAGGTTTTTACAAAGAATGAAAACAATTATAATTTCCTAAAAAATAAAGAAGAAAACATTTTTGCGAAAGCGAAAGGAAGTTCTCGCATTACGTAGAAGATGGCGTTTGCTAAGAGCCCTTCCAAAAACCTAACTTTAATACGAAGAGTACCTTGAATGAAAGTCTGATTTTTCTAATTGAAATAGGTTGGAATAGAAAGAGACAAAAAATATATACTTTAGGCGGAGGAGTAGTTGGCAGTGATTAAATGAAAGCAGAGTTATTCTGAAGAAGCAAGAGTCAAATAGGAGACGATAAAAATGTACCAACTCCGTGGGCTTGTGGAAAATGAAGAAGAAGAAAGATTGAATGAACGTAACGAATCAGAAACAAAAAAGATCTACGAATAGTAGATTAAAAAAGAAGTTTGTTGATGACCACTGCAATAAGTAGATGACGGAAAATTGAGCATAATTTTGAGAATAGACGACTGCTTGAAAACAATAACTGAATGGAGGAATTGCATTTGCTGGAGAGAGTTATGAAAACTGGGTTCTTTTGCATCAAATCGAGGACTTCTACGTCCATAGCTCAGCTTAAGTTCGAAAAATGTCGATTAATGGTATATTTCTCCATATAATTTTTTAAAGTTTTATTTTATTAAATCTTATACAGACTGAAGAAACTTCTTATATGAAATAATGAACTTGAATCATACAAGAGAGCCACATTTCATTCTGGTAATTACTGAATTTATATTCTAAATGTACAGATGATAAAGGTAACTCATATCTCCATTGGAATAGCTTATATTGCGATTGATGGATAGGTATTCAGGTATTTTTCCTTGTTTATCAATTTTTTACGGTGAAACTAACAGTTTCAGGCTTCAGTTTCTTTGTGGAATTCCTTCATGGTGAGGGTAAAAAATAAGGAATAATTACTTTTATAAAAATTATTATTAAATAATACACTTTTAATGCAATACGACCATGGTTTCGATACTGCGCATCATGACCAGCTGATGATGATGCGCAGCATCGAAAAACCATGGTCGTATTGCATTAAAAGTGTATTGTATTCCTTATTTTTTACCCGCATCTTTTACAATAAATTTACCTAATTATTCAAATGACAATAACCCAGTCTGGCAAATTGAGCTAACGTTTTCCTTACCTAGATTAATTGACATTTTTACAATTTTAGCGGGCGTATTGTTTGAGCATAAATTCTTCATTCGTTCTTTAAACGGTCGCATCACCTTATGGCACAGTAAAAGACCAGTAAATGGTTTGAGATCGAATTTTCTCCTATAGAGTATGAAACAAAAGCCCCCATTGCCATAGAGGCCTCCGATGAGAAAATTATAGCTAGCCTTATTCACATATGACATTCTAGTGTTCGAGTTTTAATAGGCTTCGAATGACTTTGCTTTTTTATCTGTTTAATAAGCAATAATAATAATGTCTTGAAGAATTTAATGGAGGTCCCTCAATATAAAGATGAGATTCCTGCCCCATTGACTTCTTTCCTGCGGCGATCCGGCTTTGTCAATTCCAAGTTTATTATCTTGCCATGCGGAAGAGTGATGATTTCTAATGACCGAAGACACCCCACCTGCGAGTTTGCAAACGTAGGGTAAGAAATACGATAGGTTTTGTTTTGTTTTGAGGATAGATTTGTGAGGATTAAAATACATTAATCCTCCCATATTGAATCAAAGCTTCTATGTCTTGGATTTGATCAAAGACTCCATTTCCTATTCACAACTTTTCTCATATTGGGCTACGAAGTTTTGATGGAATGAATTATCCTTTCCTAATTTGCAAATAGCGATTTTTATAAACTATCATAACGGGGAATAAGGATAGGAATTTTTAAGATCTTACGTCCAATAAATGAACATAGTAAGTTTTCGTGGATAAAGTGAAGAATCGCCATTATTCTGAATTGTTGCAATCAGCAAATCTTATGCACCATACTGGGTCTTTATTATTTATGGAATACCCATACTGATATAAATTGAGTTATTCGTCCGCGGACATTTTACATTTTTAACATTCATACCGAAATCGATGAAAGAGGTAGAATTTGGTAGGTCCCTGTTTCCGCATAGATTTTTCACATATGTAAGATCCCACGTCGTCTGGTCACTGAAGCCTATTATGCAGAGTTTATGTCTTAAATCATGTGTTTCATCGACAGATTCAATATTTTTATGCCTTAGCAGTTTATGTATTCTCCAATACTTTCCAAAGTATAACTATACATAACAAATTCCCTGATTATTGAGGCGATTCTGTAGTGTTTAGAATTCAAAAAGAAGAAAATAAAGTTTTGCCATGTAATTAATCTTACATTTTACGCAAAATTCTAGAAGTGGCAGACAAAGTGCTGGTGGAAGACGTTCCTCGCTCGTATTAAATTTTTAATTAGACGGAAAGATCACGTAAATGTCGTTTTATGCTCTGTATGAAGTAGTTCTCACTTCTATTAAAGGAATTTGTTTTTCGTGGTATTCAAATTGTTGTTACTAAATTTACAAACCCATTTGATGCAAATTTCACGTAATTGAATGTTGATAAAACACAAAGGATAGTTTGGAATTCCGTTTTTTCACCGCTTACTAATTTTTTTAGAGGCGACAATTTGACTAGCCATACTGCTTGCTTCCGATTGTAATGAGTCATAAATAACACTTATATAAATAAGTAACGTTTACAACTAGGCTTAAGGAGACTAACTGATGAAATTGCACTCACATTTACCATTTTACATATATATTTTTATATAAAGCATGAAATTGGCATTTTTGTACACAATGCTCCAGAAGTATCTTGAGGTCAACTCAACATCTACGAGTACAAGAGCTCTCAGTGCAAGAGCTATTGGAGTACTTCAGTAGTTTTGAAAATAGTCAGTCATTCATGCGATGTATATTCTCATCCTACTTGTTTGCATAGCACTGAGTTACATTTTGCTTACTGAGTTACTTTACACTCTGCCTCATTGACCGGTAGATTAGTCAGACACCCCCGGGTTGAGAGGCTAGTGCCAGAAAAACAAAAGGGTATGCGGTCAGTCCTCACGATGTTAACCTGAAAGCACCTTGAACCTGGAATCTAGGCCTCCAAAAAGAGAAATGTAATTTTCACGATTAATTGGGCACTTGAATTCATTTCGTATTATTTAATGCCATTTCGATCGTAACTAATCAGGTTAATTTGGTCAGCTCCTGTGATGTGGGTCCGAGAGAACTCTCTCGCAAGAGGCGTGGGCTTTTGATGTTCGATGAGAAATGATCACACGAACGGAACCTCTGCATTGAATATTCTTGGAATGACAAATTATACCTCTCCCGACGTGGTGCCAGCTACCGGAACTTCCCCCATAGTAATTTATGTGAAATAATGTACCTAGATATAAGAGGGACGGACGCATGCAATATAGCAGGAATTGTTTTATTTAAGATGATTAAATGTTCCAATTTCTCCCGACCCTGAAGCTTGTCCTCAATGTTCCCCCATACTTATTCATCAATTTCTTTGACTTCCCCTTCAAGCTAAGGAGGCATAAGGCGCCCTTAAGGCCGGAGGATCTTAATATGCTCTGAGTGTACCAAGAGAGAAAGCGTTTCTGATCATCAGCAGTCGAATAATTTCCTCAATTGGAATGAAGGAAAGCATTTTCCCTGAGAAATGTTAGTTCACTGTTTGAAAAACATTCATTCTTTTAAAATAAAATTATTCATTTCGCAACATGAGCTTCATTTAATTCCACATTATGATATTTACAGTTCATTCCACGAATACTATTTTATAGATTTGTACGTATTTGAGTGGATATCAGAAATGTATTTTGAGAACGATACTTTGTGCGAAAAAGTTAAATAGCTCAGAAAGAGTGTATCAATATTTTTATAGTAAAGGATGAATATTTAACTTAAAAATTGAATTGGATATAAGATTTACTAAGTGATAAAAAATATTTCGAAACCAGTCTCAAACCTGAGCAGCTGATTGATAAGTTTTTCGGACGTCCAGCAAGCGTGGTTAATTATGAGTCATGGTAGTCTCGGAAGCATTTGGAGGTACATATCCCGGAGTGACGTTGAGGAATTGAAACAGGAGATATATTTCTGGAGACAAAAAAAAAATAATAACCGCATTGGAAGCAATTTATTGAACATATGTTCTCTTCCAGGTTCTCGCACCCCAAGTAATTAAGTCAAAGGTATGAATTTTTCTTTGGTAGTTAACAATTCTATTAAAATTTGAGTTGCTTTGTATTTACGCTTTAATCATGCGCGCAACAAAATAAAAATATAACATTAATGGATCTACAAAATGGCGTTTTCCCAGCTGTATTAGCAAAAGTGTACTAGCATAAAAAATGTTCTCTGATCATTTTTTGATCGATTTTGAAAATAATCAGTTGCATTATGTAAGCAATGTATCTGACCATACTACAATTTAGTGTCCTTAATTTGAAAGTTCATTAATTAAATTATCTATTTCGATATAGGTAAGGTAGTTATGCTCCTTGCTGCTAATTAAATCGTTCTAAATTTAATCTATACATCCGTAAGATAGTGAATCCAAAAAGTAAAACTTGTCGAACTACTTGTCATTATAATTGTACAAGATAAGTTATAAAAAGAGAAATTATATGCCATTATAATCATTTGAATTTTATTAATTTATTTTTCCACCATGAAAAGTATTATTGGCCACTCATCAACTTTGGGTAAAATGCTTACTTTGATCTGAAATTAATTTTTTCTTGGAATCCGTCTTCATAAAGATGCATAGCGACTGTGGATAAGGGAAATTTCAAGAAACTGCGGGAGATGCCGCAACAATAACTTTTAACGGAGTCATCCGCTACGTGTAGCATTGTGAATATGGGATTTATTTTGGCGTTTAAGGTTCAGAACAACATTTTAAACACTTGAAGTAAAATCGGAACTAATCTTTATATGCCTGTTTCACTCATCCATTAATTTAATGTTGTCGAAAGCGATTCTTAAGCATGAATGCGGTCAAAAAATTTACTCTTTTAAAATAATGTTGCGTGTAACAGATTGGTGCAAGGTTTAAAGAGACGAAAATGATCAGGCAGCTGGAATTCTAACAGGCCTCCAGTAAACGGCAAATCTTCTCTATTCGCTGGGGGCTTTGCTCTGGATACAGAGCATCATTTTTCTCTATATAACTGCAACTCCAATTCCGGCCTAACTTTTGAATTGTTTTTGTACCAATCTGTCTTTTTAATCTTTCTTTTCTATTATCTTTAAAAAAAATATGTCCTGGTGAAATCTTATGGGGAAAAAAATAAAAAGTTGATCATTGAGTGTTCAGAGAATAACAAGTTTATAGATTCAGTTCCTGTCGTCTTAAATTAAGCTTCTCTCCTTTTTATAAATAACCATTCGATAAATATTCATGGAATCGTTAATGAAAACATATTTTCGTGAAGTATACGTAGCGAAAAAATATTATATTAACAAGGCTTAAATTATTAACCAAAGTCAATTCACTTGAATTTAATAACCTTGCATAGCGTTAGTACTGTATTTATTACTAGCTGTAAAAAGGGCGCAAATCGACTTGTCTATACATTCAGAGCATAAGCAACGAATTAATTATGGTGGGAAATAATATTTGTGTCACTCTTGTTGTGAATTTTTAGTCATGTCAATACTATGTTACCAGCTCCTAACATGCCATGACCAGCTTGTCTTCCGTCCAGGGCTTCAATCGAACAATTCTAATTGAAACTATTACATGACATTTGACATGCATTGATATTTTCACCATTAAATTATGCCATATTTGGAAGATGACGGGTGACGCCTTTGGATGTCTCAATCTAATTTAGACGCCGTATGAT
This sequence comes from Hetaerina titia, assembly GCA_037158775.1. NCBI lineage: Eukaryota > Metazoa > Arthropoda > Insecta > Odonata > Calopterygidae > Hetaerina > Hetaerina titia. Next base: position 32,706,112 of record CM073771.1, on the reverse strand, counting down.
TTTCTGGTTGCTTGAGCTCAGTGGAAATCCGAACGGTGGCATGAGCATACAAATTGCTGCCCACCCCCATGAAAATTCATAATACCTAAGAAATAATCCTTACCTTCATGAATTTTTTTTATTTTGCGTGATAATTAAAGTTTTTCCTCTTCCTTCCCTTATCGGGGATTCCACTAACACATTTGAGTAAACGAATTGATGAATTTCAGCATATGTTATTGTGAATAATTGAGTAAAAATGAAATTTATCACTATAAATTGGTATATCAATTCTTTATTATATATATTTAGGAGACGTTGGAGTATTTTTTATCTTTCTTATTAGCAGCCTCTCGATTGAATCGGGTACGCTGAACAATGTATAACGAAGTCGGCCATGTATGGAGACAGGTTCTAAAAGTTCCCGTGAAGAATAATTATTAACCGTGTGCTTGGTGGATTTGCTTTTAATAGTAGGAAGAAAATAGAAGGGGAAGATTTACCTTGAGACCTTTTTTATTCTTACTTATACTTGCTCATGCAAATACGAATGTACGCATATGCACGCTTATACATATTTAACTTAAAATTATGACCACAATGTTAATTTGACCAAATATTCTTTACACTCCTTCAAATGCAATGTTTATCGAATATTTTAAATGAAAAAATGATGATTTTTTGGTAGATAAGGTGAAATGATATAAAAATTCGAAGGATTATTTCCTCTTAAACTTTGTCAAATCGTAATCCTTCACGTTTCTCTTTTAAAATCTAACAAGGCAAACGGAAGCGGTTCATGCGCCCCAAGATGGGTGATAAATCACTTTTTTTCAATTTCACAAACGATTTCCTCGATTTTCATGACCCTCGAAAATTCAAGAGGAACCAGTCGTCCCTTCTCGCTTCTTTTTTTTTATATCCCTCCACATTTTGCCACTCTCTCGCCCCCAATTTCGATCTCCAAAAAATTCCCCTTTATCACCAGAATCGTCGTCGTTAAAGGAGACGCTCAAGAAATATCCTCTGCTGAACATTTCCGCTGTCTTGGTAATGACGGCCTTTATTCTTTCTGGCTTTGTTCCAGAACTCTGGGGCATTTCTGGAAATACGTTTAACCCTTCTCTTTTCTTGTGTGTAGTCGTTCTTTTTTAGTACACAAGAGTAATTGCCGTTAACAATACCCTGTCCAGAGTACATCATCCTACTTTTCGTACGGCTAACGCTTAGAGTGAACATGGTGGTTTTTCTAAACTTATCCGACCAACAATACCCTAGTAACAACCAATTTATATATATATATATAATTTTATTTATATATTATATATATATATATATAATTATATAATATATATTTATTTATTTATTTATATTTAATGAATTACATAGCATTATTTATTAATGAATATACATGCACACGTTTTTTCTTCTTATTCAAATTATCTAATCATTATTATCTTTTCTGCTCCAAGCGTATAGAATATTTTGAATAATATATTATCGGTGTTTTCCGCTGGTTACTATTCCTTTTCTTATTAGAACACTGTCTAAAGAGTAACACGAAAAGAGGATTCTCTTAAAGAATGTGTTAAAATCAGCTGAAGAAAGCGTATTAAATTAATTAATTTTTGACTGATGTTTTTGATCGTTTTTTGTTCTCGCATAAGTTGGCTCAAAATTTACTATTTCCTTAAAACGTGTTGAATGGCTTATTTTCCTGAGAAAGTCGTGATCCTCTTGCATTTTTCAGGTGAAGTACGTAATCACACAATTCATTGTTATAATAAGTCATACGGAGAAATAATTTTTACCCATATTTTAAGTACATTTTCAGACGCACATGAAGAAATGAAGTCATTAAAATGTCTGATTCGCTTTTAATTGATTAATTATGAATGCATTATTTCATCTTAGAAAGTTATTTCATATATGGAACGGAAGCCACAGCACCTTGCACTTATTTCCAGGAATTATGTTATCAATGTTGAATTATTTTTCTAAATAGCATAGTTATGAAACATAGCGTCCTTATACACCCATTTCCATAGCTGTTCGTTCTCAAAAAAAGAATTTAAACGTAAAATAGATGCCCTATCACCGTCAAAGAACTAATCAAAAATCACCGTCGAAAATCCACAAATGGATTACATTGCAAGACGGCAACTAAAAATATACTGGTGGTTAAAATTAGCTTTATTAAATACCATTGAAAGAGGTGAATATTTAGGATATGGTATTCCATCTGCTGTCTCTGGCCGTCCATTGTGATTACGCGCGTCATAGGCTAACAACTCAAAGTGAAATCTGTTCTGAAAATATTGACGCGTGGGTTCAGGCAACTTTTTTATCCTCTTCCTACTAATGCATAGAGGGTGGAAATGCATTATGGGAAAGGGTTAATGTTCGGGGAGGGGGTGAGATATTTCGAATTCAGTCCGATGCATCTATTTTCGCGCAGCAGTTCGTATTTTAAGTGGGTGTCCGGAGGAATGAGAATTTTTAAATCTTCAGAAGGGAATTTCGTTGTTCCAACCGTCCGACCCTTCCCACTTGAACCATTCGGTAATTGCATTTCTTCCTTCGACCCTTTCACTCCCTCCGGCCCTGCTTCCCTTCACCCATCCCCACCACTCCAACGACCACCCACCCCCCCCCCCCCGCCCGCCTCTAACTCACTCAAGGCGTCTCACCCTCTTCCTTTTCAATTTTTTACCCGCGTATCCTCAGGAGACGGCGCCGCCGAAGGAAAAATGAAACAAAGGACTGACGACCCGAGAGTTAACGGTGGCTCCCCGTTGTATAGAGGGAGAGAGAGAGACCCTATTACTTCCTTCGTTCGCTACCATACTTTTAAGTTTGTTTTCCACCATCCTCACCCCACTTGTGCCATCCATCCCTTTCCATCTCCTCTCTCCCCGTCTCCGGCTTTTGTTTTTATGCCCAAATTTTTTTTCGCGGCAAACTCTCGCGAACACACCACCGCCAGATTCAAAAACAATTCAGAATCGACCGCGGAGCCGAGCTGAAAAACTGCCAAACGCCATGTCCATCTCAATTTCCTCCCATCCTCCCCACAACCTCGTCCTCGACCGACACCTCCCTCCACTCTGTCCAACTCTCCTCTCCTTCCTGCCTCCTCCCTCTCTTTCAGCGCACACAACCCCCTTAATCTCTTCCGCTATTAAGACGGAGAGCCCGCCTTCGTAGCGGCGGCGTTCTCCCCCGGCGCAGTGGCCGCGGCCGCCGCGGAGTTTCCTTTTTTCTTTTCCACCCACCGCCTCTCCCCCTCTCCCGCTTCCCGGTCGGTCATTCTTCCTCCCGGGGGTCAGTCTCCCAGAGGTAGGAGTCGGGACAAGTGGAAGCAATTGGAGTAGGAAATGGTCTGAGGCCCTAGGTGTGTAGGGTGGGGGGATGGGAGGTGTGGGGAGAGGGTGATGGAGGCGGGGGAAAGGCGGTTGCCTTGTGGGGGAGAAGAATAAAGGACGGGTGGGGAGGTCGGCTTCGCCGTGGGTGCCCTTAATGACGGGGAATGGGAGTTTCGCGGATTCCAGCACTGTGATGTTGTCCGATTACTCACGCTGGACCATGGAGATATCTCATCCGTCCTCCCTACATTTCTCCCACTCCGTCTCACGCTCTCTTTTCCGTCTCTCTCGATGTTCTCCTCCTCAATTTTTTAATATTTTTTTTGCTCCAAGGTTTCCTCAATCACGGAGATTCTTTCGCCTCTCCTCCAGTGTGAGCTGATGCTCCGGAAATCCGTAAATTAAAAAAATATATAAATAAGTAAAAAGAGGTTAGTTCAAATGAAATATACAACAGTCAATTCTATTAAGAATTTCGGAGCGGGGATATTATTTTATGGTTGGGTGAAAAACATCTTCTTTCCATAAATGATTGTAATTGTCATGTCGTTAACTGCTAAAAATGTATCCTGCCATATTTTCATATTTATTCTCCATTTTATACTTATTTTGTGTCTTTTCCTTAAGTAAATCTTCCTCAAAGTTTCTTGAGCAGTAAACATTGATGTACATTGTATTAAAGTATTTCTCGCCTTTTTGATTGTGCAAGTATCCTGTGTTTAACAGTGAAACAAAAGCAGTGACAATAATGCAGCTAGTTATACGGGAGCGAAAATGTTCCTTGGGTACTAAATGAAAGAATGTTTGGGAAATTAGTTAATATGAGGTATATTTATTTTTATTGTTGGTAATCCAGGATGGTTGGAGGCATCACTTTTTGGAAGCGATTCATACTGCAAAAGAAAATATTATGTTCTTCCACATATCATTTTATTACGCCGGACCTAAGTTTCAACTCACAAAGTGATCACGAGGCCGCCATCATTGTGACATGATGATGACTTTGTAAGTCGAAACTTAGTTCGTGCTTGGTAAAAACGTGTGTAAGAACGAAGTATTTTCTTTTTCAGTATTGGTAGTCTTCCGGATAGCGTAGATTTTGGATGAACAAAGGATACGTAAGAGTGCAATGATGATTCCCTTATCTCTAACTAACACTAACAAACCACAACCTGATATCCAATGCAGCTATAAGCCCCGCCTTAATTCCGCATGCACACTTCCGCCATTCCGTCAAACATGCCTATCCTATTCTAATGCCACCACCATACCAAAAACCGAAGCTTTTATTTGTCCGCTGACGATAAGGGGGACGGTTTTTACCTGGTGCGTAGAAAATTTATTTATTTATAAATACCCTGCAAGCCACCACTAGAGTACCTGGCAGGGGGTGAATACACACCAGACTAATTTTACCCAAACATGACCCTACCGCGGTCGAACAATGTTATTATCATCTCCTATCGTTCGTAGAAAAATTACATCTTAAATCCATCTCTTCTACACTTGATCTCTCCAATTTTATTGACATGATATCTCCTACCGTAGTCGGATGGGTGTAAAAATACATTTACACATCTCTGCTAAAGAGACATCCTTTCAATTTATGCAAGAGGTTCAAATCTGTATTTTAACCTTTGCTCCGTGAGTGATTCACAGCCTAACTGCTCTAATATTTTGGAGACGCTACTAAGTTTATTACAACAAAGGTTTACAAATCTAGCTCCTCTACGCTGCATGCGATTCAATTCGGTAATTAATCCATTTTTGTAAGGATCCCATATACTTGCCGAATATTCTAAATAAGGCCTAACCAGCGAAAGATTTCTCTTTGACCGTTTCACCACATTTACCTAGTACTCTTCTAATAAATCCTAATTTTTTGTTAGCTTGCTCACATATTCCAAGTATGTGTTTCATCCAGTGGAGATCGTGAGTGAGGGTAACGCCTATGAATTCATTTGAGTCTACAAATTCCATTTCGGTGTTCCCAATGCAGTAGGCGTTAGGGAGATAATTTCTCTTTTTCCAAATTTTTATGACTAAGAACTTGTTAAAGTTTAATTCTAATTGCCAGGTGTCGCACCAGCTTTGTTTTGCATTAAGATCATCTGACAAAGCTCACTGCATCATCAGCAAATAAATCTTTTTAGTAACTACGGAGTCAAATATCGTTAACGTTAAGTAGGAATAAAAGAGGTCCAATAACACTTCCCTGGGGAACACCTGAAGTAGCTCTACCTCATTCGAGCTTCGAGCATTCGAGCATTCGAGTCAAATATCGAGCATTCGAGCATTCGAGTCAAATATCGTTAACGTTAAGTAGGAATAAAAGAGGTCCAATAACACTTCCCTGGGGAACACCTGAAGTAGCTCTACCTCATTCGAGCTAACTCCGTCTATAACCACTCTTTGAACCCGACCATTCAAAAAGTCTTTAATCCAACCCCGGATGTTTTTATCTATGCCATATGATTCTAGCTTTGCGAGTAGTTTACTATGAGGGACTTTGTCGAAGGCTTTCTTAAAATCTAGAAACATTGCTCACTTCCAAAATAAGAATATCATGAACAAAAAGCTCAAGGTGTGTCTCACAGTATCTTAATTTTCGGAAATCATGCCTATTTTCATTAATAACTTCTGATTATTGAGGTGCCTTATGATCGAACTAGCAACTATATGGTACAGAATTGCAGAATTTGGATGAAGGTGGCTGTATCCAAAGGGGTAACCTAATTTTGAATGTATGACTCTTATCCATGGCCGAATACTTTCCTCAAGATGTTTAGGACTCCACTCAATAAATTGCAAGTTGCGTAAGTAAGTTAAAATGGAGACTCAAAGAATATCGTCATCAAGAAACTCTAACTAATTAGTCCTTACGGTTTCGATTCATCTTTTTTCTGTTGGTTTCACAGGAAGCCCGAATTAACCGGAGAACGGGGATTGACCATTTAAGTTTAAAGTTTTCACACTGAATTAGAGTTTCAAGATACAATGTTCGACAGAATTTTCCCTTGGAAAGCGAATTGTATATTACTTTTATATTTTCATTGTTGCAAATTAAATGTTATTTCACTACTTTAGTAAATTATTATAGAATTATCATTAGTGTTTTATAATTTGCCGATACTGGAGTTTTATTAATTTATGAAATGCTTGATTCGAAATTCCTATGCATCAGCGTATTCTGATGACTAGAATTCCAAAACTTCAGCCATACAACCTGATTACCGACTTATTGTACGTTACTTGGTCATTATAAGGACTTCGCTTTGCCTGAAAGGTTTTCTATCGTAATAACAATACTTAAAGTGAAAGAAGTGATGGAAGAGAGAAAGTAAGCTTACCATATCGAATGGTTGGATTAGATTATATTAAGGGCTGCTTGATGAACAGTATTAGCAATACTATACTCTAAATAAAAAAAGGGTAATTTTTTCTCTTGAAATAAAATTGAATTTGTGTCCTGAGAGGTTCACTGAATCAAAAGTATTAAAAACCTACTCATAGACATTTTACTGAGCTATTTGTGATGCTTGAAAATTTTCTTCCCTTTCTAAGGTACATTTTGGTTCCAATGAGTGTTTGCTATCAATTGGCGAACTATTATTCATTTTTAGTAAGTACACCTACTTCCCTTAGTTATTTTAAATTTGAGATCTGAAGTATCCTCGGGAAGCCTTAGTCTCTTCGATCATTGGAATCATCATGTAGTTCTCAATCATACAGTTTTAAATTTTCTCATGCTATTCTACTTACTCTATAATCCCATTATCGTTATATCAATACAGGTATATTTGTGTTGCGTAGAGCTTCTTCGTTCAGTTGCCATTTAAAAAATCTTTCATTACACTTCTTTCTAATACGTCCAATTAATGCGCTTCCAAATGTGATAATGACTATTGCAATGGCATGATAATGACGCAATGTATAATTTTATTAACTGATTCCAATTTTTTATACGATTTTTGCTGATGCTGTTACTAGAATTGAGCTCTTACGGCTAGCAGTATTGAATGAATGAATTAGCTCCAATAGCCGTAAACAGTTTACCTTTCAGAACAAAGGACAAATAAGGTTAGTTGGCAACTGCCAACAAGTCAATGGATGGAAGGGTAACAATGGATAAGGATAAGAAAGGTGAATACGAATACGCGTATTTCGGCCACAAAGTAGCCCTCCTCAGCGTACTGAAGGTGAATCGCCACGACAACACAAGTTGAAGTGAGCATTAGTCCTCACTTCAACTTGTGTTGTCGTGGCGATTCACCTTCAGTACGCTGAGGAGGGCTACTTTGTGGCCGAAATACGCGTATTCGTATTCACCTTTCTTATCCTTATCCATTGTTACCCTTCCATCCTTTGACTTGTTGGCAGTTGCCAACTAACCTTATTTGTCCTTTGTTTTGAAAGGTAAACTGTTTACGGCTATTGGAGCTAATTCATTCATTCAATTTGCTGATGCTCTTTTGGAATATTATGCGAAAATTTTAAAATGTTTTTTACGGAGTCTTAGAATTTAGGATTGTATTTATTGATCAATCGGCTGTAAAGCACATTGATCTATAATCATTTTTTTAATGAGAATTAATATAAAAAGTTCTCAAAACCTCTCTCTACTGTATGTCTTAAATTTGCCTAAGTATAACGTAACATTTCACTGGCTGAAGTACCGTTTTATTTAAAAAAACATGAAGTAACTGTGACAGTGAATCGAATAGGCAATAATTATAAATCTACACTAATATCCTGATATATACTTAGTTTTTATTTGAAAAATGCATTTATTGGGAAATCATTTAATAGCTACTTTTATGATATGCTTGCATGTTAAAGACTGCACATGGCTTTGACCTCTGAAAACCTGCTTGTATATGATTCGTCCGCGTGATTCATGGCAATCTGTAAACTCATTTCCTCTCAAATATTCTTGCTTGATGTAAGAAAGTAATTTACATCTACATCTCACATCTACACAATACCTCACAAACCTCCGCAAGGGCGTGTGGCGGGGTATGTTAGGTCAATAGCCATGTATGCACAGTTCCAATATTATTACCTCTACAAAAATATTAGTATGATCATGCACTTGAAAAATATTAATCACACATAGGAAATGACTTGAATGCAACAATATCAAAACCAAGTTACACATGTGCAAATTATGCAACTTTCATGTTCTGTCGCGTTTAACAAAATAGTATCGAGTGATTTAATAGATTATAAAACTTGGGAAAATCTGATATGGTTATGGGGTTATTAGGGCCTCGTGTGGAGGCTTAGCTTAGTATATACAGCCACTACAAGGAAATGGACACACTGGTAACATTATTTAAGAGAGGTACATAGTCGAGCGTATTGACTTAAATTGGGAAAAACCAAATTTTTATCTATGTTGCTGTTTTTGAAGACAAGAGTGTGTAAATAAACTCTTGTATCCTGAAAAAACAATGTAATAAAAAGAGTATTTTTTTACCTCAAAGCTAAGGTCACTATATCGAGTAAAAGAATGATGAATATACAGAACAGTGCTGTTTCAAAATGTCAAGAATTACTTTATTTTTTAGTAATCTGATGCATAAAATATATATGTAATCAAATCAATTCGCCAATGGACAAATATCATATATATTTACCAATACTATATATCACAAATCAGATCCACATATGTATGTATGTAGGTATATGTATGTATAGAATGAATATATATATATATATATATATAGAATTACTTTATTTTTTTAGCAATCTGATGTATAAAATATATGTAATCAAATCAATTCGCCAATGGACAAATATCATATATATTTACCAATATATCACAAATCAGATCCACATATGTATGTATAGAATGAATATATATATATATATATATATATATATATATATATATATATATATATATTATTATTATTAGGTAATCTACCGGTTAAGGTAGGTTTATGGATGGACACAACTATCAAATAAATATTTTGTAACTCCAAACAAAACCCAATCCAGCAACCTAAACTACACCAGGTCCCTCTTCATCTCTGTATACTTCTTTCCTCCCTTCATCCCATCCAACATCCCAATCCTATTCCTACCCTTTCCTCGCTTGCCCAACATTCTCCCCTCTACTACCTTCTTCAACATTCCACTACCGCTCAATACGCCTTTCATCCATTTTTCCTGCCTCCATAGGATTTCTCTCAACAAACCCCTCTCCTCACTCACCATCTCCAGTACTTCCTCATTTGTTTTCCTTTTGGTCCATTTTACCTTCTCCATTCTTCTCTACACCCACATTTCAAAAGCCTCCAATCTCCGTCTATCCTCCTGTTTCAGTGACCACATTTCCGCACCGTACATAGCTACGCCCCATATCAGAGTTTTTACGAGTCTTGTGTTAACATCTCTACTCAACGTCCCCGTCATCAACTCCCTCCTCCTTGAGAAAGCCTCCTAGCCTAGCGCAATTCTTCTCCTTATGTCCCTACCACTTTGACCGTATTGGTCCAAAACACTTCCGAGATATGTAAACTGTTCTACCTGCTCTATTTTTTCCCCGCCTATTTTAATATTTAGCTTAGCCTTTTTCTTTCTGGAAAATCGCATAACCTTAGTTTTATTAATATTGATTCTCATCCCATATTTATCGCACTGAACCTCCAATTTACTCAGCAATGCTTGCAACCCCTTGGCTGACTGAGCAACTAATGCTTGGTCATCAGCAAACCTAACCGATTTTACGGATTCCTCTCCGACTTTCATTCCTACCTCCATTTCTTCCCATGCCTCTTTAATCATTTCCTCCACATATACGTTGAACAGCACCGGTGACAATGAGCAACCCTGCCTTACCCCTCTTCCTAACACAGCCCATCCGGACTCTCCGTTCCCCACTCGCACCTGAGCAGTCTGAGACATGTACAGGTTGCGGATCATTCTCCTGTCCCTCCAATCCATTCCTATTTTCTGCAATACACGCATTAATTACTACCTTGATCAAAAAGTTCCCGGAATAACCACCGTGTGGCGCTCCCATCGTTCCGATTTGAGTTCTGTTTTTTTTTGTTAAATTGGTACATCTGTTGTTGATATTCCCTTTAAATCTTAGTGTCATAACTTGACATTTGCAAAAGTTACGTAGCCAAGAGTACATCTATCTCTGTGTTTTGGCGATTTTTTACAATTGCAGAAATGGATTTAAATTTGCAACAACGAACTTGTATTAAATTTTGCGTAAAAAACGGATTTAGTGGCGCACGGACGTTGGAAATGTTGGAAAAGTGTTTCGGCAACGATTCTCTAAAAAAAACGGTCGTTTACCAGTAGCACGAGCGGTTCAGAAGTGGTCGTGAGTCAATCGAAGATGATGAACGCAGTGGCAGACCATCGACATCGAAAGTCGGTGAAAAATTGATAAAGTAGAAGAAATGTTGGTCAATAACCGCAAATTAACCATCAGAGAAATAGCCGAGGACTTGAACATTGCCTATGGATCCGCCCAAGACATTGTGGTCAATGATTTGGGTTTCCGTCGTGTAGCAGCAAAGTTGGTGCCAAAAGACCTCAATTTCATGCAAAAAAGAGACCGTGTTGACGTCGCAAAAGACATGATTTTCGAGGCTGAATCCGATCCCACATTCATCAAAAGGATCATTACTGGAGACGAGACGTGGGTTTATGAGTACGACACACAATCCAGACATCAGGCAAGTGAATGGCGTTCACCAAATGAGCCGAGACCAAAAAAACCACGTCGTTTTCAGTCAAAAAAGAAGGCAATGCTGACGGTTTTCATGGATTACAACGGTGTAGTGCATCATGAATTTTTTCCAGAAGGCCAGACAGTAAACAAAGAGTATTATTTGGGCGTTATGAGACGTTTGCGTGAAGCAATTCGCCGAAAGAGACCAGAAATCGTCGCACAGTGCGTCGAGACCGTCGCACTGTGCTATCATTATTCGTAATTTTTTGACGAAAAATGCAACAAATACCATCCAACAGCCACCGAATTCACCTGATTTGGCTCCCTGTGACTTTTTTCTGTTCAATTGAGTTAAAAAACCATTACGGGGAACCCGCGTTTTAGCAGCCGAGAGGAAGTAATGGAAAAATCGCAGGAAGCACTGATGGACATACCGAAAACCGAATATAAAAAATGTTTCGAGGATTGGATCAAGCGCTGGCATAAGTGTGTTACAGTCGATGGGGATTACTTTGAAGGGGACAATATAGATTTAGATGAATAAACTTGTATTTTTAATTTTCTGAATAAATTCCGGGAACTTTTTGATCAAGGTAGTATTCCCAATTCACTCTATCAAACGCTTTTTCGAAATCTACAAAAAAGGCAAAAACGTCCTGATTGTACGTATTCTATATTCCTCTCGATTAGTGATCTCATTACTGCAATGGCATCACGCGTACCTCTTCCTTTCCTAAACCCAAACTGATCATCCCCTAAGTAATCATTTGCCCTACTCTCTATCCTTTTGTTCATGATCCTGAGAATAACTTTAGCTGCGAGGGATATCAAACTTATTGTTCTGTAATCCTCACATGACGTAGCCTTAGCCTTTTTTGGAATTGGAACTAACACCGATTTCACAAAATCTTCCGGTCAGATTCCTTCCTCATAGATACTACGAATCAGTCCATATATGGCCTTCTTCCCACCTTTCCCTAACCATTTCAACATTTATACAGGAATGTTTTCCACCCCCACAGCCTTATTTGCTTTCATCTCCTTTAATGCCCTTTCTATTTCATCGTCGAGTATTCCTGGACCTAAGCTATCTTCTTCTACGTCATGTTCCTTTTTTATGTCTAACCTTGTCGGCCTAAGTTCTTTACCATACAGTGTTTCTATATATTCCTTCCATCTCTCTAGGATTTTTCCTGGTTCATTTTATTATCTTACCCCACTTATCTTTAACTGTTAGCACAGATCTTGCCTTCTTACTTTCCGATAATAACTTAACCTTGCTGTATAGAGCACCAATTTCACCCTTCTTCTGTAAACTTTCCATATCCTCGCATTGCGTTTTCCACCATTCTTCTTTTGCTTTATTTGTGGCCCTTCTCAATTTATTGTTTAACTCTTTGTACTTCATTTTGCCTAACTCTGTGTTTACATTTTTCCATCTTCTTCTCTCATCCATCTTTGCAATCATCTCATCCGTTACTCATGGTTTCCTTATCCTTTTCCCGTTAACGGTTCCTATAGTGTCTTTAGAGGCTTCCAATATCCCTTTCTTGATACATTCCCATTTTTCCTCGATAGTACTCAGTTCTTTACCGTCATCCTTAATTTCCTCTACAGCCTGCTGATACTCCTTCCTCATTAATCCATTTACTGCTTCTAAATTCCATTTCCTAACCCGCCGCCCTTGCCTTATCTTCTTGAAACGAACGTTACATTTCATAACACCTAAATTGTGGTCAGAGTCCGCATCCGCCCCTGGGAAACTGCGAATTTATCACACTGTTCCTAAACCTGTGCCTAACCATAATATAATCTAACTGATACCTTTCTGAGTCACCTGGCATTTTCCATGTATACCTACGCCTTTTGTGGTGTCTAAACTATGTGTTGGTGATGACTAACCCCTGTCTCCTGCAGAATTCAATTGCTTTCTCCCCGCGTTCATTCCTCGTGCCTAACCCATAGTCCCCCACCTCACCACCATCTCTTCCTTCGCCTACCGTCGCATGCCAATCCCCCATCACTATCAAATGTTTCCTGCAGGAACACTCGCGATGATATCGTCTAACTCATCGTACATCCTATCGACTTCTTCCTCCTTGTGGTTGCTCGGTGGCATGTATACCTGAACAATGACCAAGTTCGTCGGCTCTGCGTTAATCTCTACGAGTAAAATTCTATCAGTTGCTTGCTCTATGTTGACAACGCTTCTTCCTACCCCTTTATTTAAAATTACGGCAACCCCTCGTTGGCTCTCGTCCCCGCCGCTGTATATCACTCTATAATTGTCACTCCAGTAATCCCCGCTATCCTTCCATCTCACCTCGCAGAAACCTAAAACATCTATATTACCTCTTTCCATCTCTCGCTTAATATTTTCTAATTTGCCTCTCCTCAACATTGTCCTGACTTTCCAGGTTCCTATTCTAACTACTTTCGTCTTCTTCTGAGTCTTCTGTCCTGCTGCTATTTCTTCCCTGCATGGGTTTCGTAGGATGACGACCGCGGAAGCCTTGCCTCTCCCGCTGCCGGGCACGACACACGGCCTCTTGGGCCGAGTCCCGTAGTTGCCAGGACTCATATTATCTATAGTGCCCATCATTATATTCTTGGGAATCATAATTGAGGTGGTTTCCCGTTGCCTTCCTCAATAGTGTTTTTAACGTGACACCATCACTTAATGGCCGCCCCACTGGGGTCAGACGCCATTGCAGCCGCCTCACTGAGGAACAGACGCTGCGTGGACTACCTTTCGTCTGGCTCCTAACCTTCGACCTATCTGGCATGGGTGACCCTTCCAGGAGTAATTATTATTACTCCCGCCAGCACAGCTCTAGGGGTCATTGGAACACACAAGCCCTTCCACCCCGACAAGGTTGTAGTTTATGGGAGGGATATATATATATATATATATATATATATATATATATATATATATATTTATTTATTTATTTATATTTATTTATAGATAAACCATAAACATAGTAATCAACCCGAAGGACGGTTTAGTTGGTGATGGTAGAGCTCACCCATGTACTAAGCCCGACGGCGTATGAATCACATCAGGGTAGGGTGGCCAGTTCCTTTCCCTATGACGGTTATGATCTCACAGGAAGATCTGGTACCCTAAAAATCAACTAGCTTGGTTGGAGCTGCAGGTGCCCAGAGTGCCTTGATCGGGAATCGAACCCGGGACCCTCCGATCAGTAGTACCTCCAACACTCTACCCCATGAACTACCGCGACCCATGTAATATATATATATATATATATATATATATATATATATATATATATCGATGATGCGGAAGTACTTACGAGAGCAATATAACTTTTGGACGGCACAATAGAACACAGAATAAAACAGATAACACGTAAAAGGACACTCACACTGTAGATGATTTAAGCTTTCGGCCTACTCCGAGGCCTTCTTCAGGTCAGACTGAGAGGTTTTGAGGGAAGAGAGCCTGGGGAGGGGAGGGGGGGCGGAAGGTTTAGGGACTGTTGGGAAAGAAATTAAAGATGGCGGTTAAGGGTGGGAATTTTAAAGGATCGGAAATATAGGATGTATGCGGATTCGCGAGTTCTCACCTCTATGTTGGTGGCTGAATCGGGTAGGGATTCTAGAACTGTTAAGGAAAAGCTATATCCACATACATATACGTACAACATACATATGTGGTTCTGTGTAAATTTATATGCTATTTGTCCATTGGCGAATTTATTTGATCAAACTCTTTATTGACTTTCATGAATATCCATTGAATTCATCGAAAAAGCTACGTGGAGTAAAAAAAATAAAACGAGATATACGAGACACGTACTGTCAGCATATTCATACATTTTAGCATCGTTGTAATCTAATATATGTATTTATTATTGAATTTGGTGAAAAGCGCTGTAAAGAAATCAATGCCGCTGTATTTCAGTCACGTCTAATTTATTAATTTAGCCCTCAGAAGAATGAATTTTTTTTGACATCGCCCTCAAAGGGAGAAAAGTGGTTATTACACAGTAACCTAACATCCCTCTCCGGTTTTGAAAAGTACCACGGTAAATATTCGAGCATTCTTTCGCGATATTTCAATAATTTGTTACTCACGAGGAAGTGAAAGTCGTCGTGTGCGAACGCGCATCACCGATATCACTGGTACGTACTTTAAAATATGGCCCATCTCCGAAGCCTCACGCTTTAGCAGACCTCTGAAAATCTCTTTGAAGGTTTGCGTTGTAAATTAGAAAGTGTACCCTCAGCCCGTAGATGAGCCGCAAACTTAGGCCTAGGCCGTTAAAAAATTCCTTCCACGTCCTCCCTTCCCTTTCTCCCCGGGCACCTCCCCTCCTTTACCTGGAAAACTCTCACGTTTGCATACACTAATGGAACGGGAAATGCTCCAATGGACGCAAATAGACGAGTTTAGGGAACAAATACACCTTTCGAGGGGCTTAGAAAGGAGGAAGAAAAACCGAAGTAAGTGGGGAGGGGAGGGCCGCCGTTGATGGCGGAAGGTGAGCCTTCGGTTTGCTCGACGAGGCCAAAGGGCACCTCCATAAGGCTAGCGCACGGCCGTGCGTCGCCCCTTGTTTATTCGTCGCGAGGAGGATGGACGAAGGTTAGGAGTCCCACCTCTTCTCTCCCTGTTTTTACGTCACATCCGGCAGGACACCACCTACCTCTCTGCCTTCCCATACCTCCCAACCACCTCACTGACGCCCACCCCTCTCCCCGTGTATACCATTAACCCCTTCGGGAGCGGGAAGTGCTTTCACGTCTATAGTGGACTGGCGTACACGCACAAACATGCACGAGCACACACACACACTTACCAGCATTCCACGGCAACACCAATGAAAAAAAAATTTGTACATTTTTTTCCCCAACTCAGATTTTGACGGAGACGGATGGGGACCGTAATGTCCACCTGTTTGCATGGCATTTGTTCTCGTTTGCTTTGCTCCTTTTCCAAATTGTTTTTCTCGAATGAGAAGGGTCAAAAGGTAGCGACCCCCAAAATAGGCATTTTTATCTCCCGCTGGCCTGCTGTCGTGCTCTGGAAAATATAAATGCCGGGAAAATAATTTTCTTCTGAAGCGTTGATGAGTCACAAATACGAAAACATCGATTTTGACCCCGGGCGAACATAACTGTATTTAATCAATAAGAAAATTGTCAACAATTTGAAGTTGTGTTTTAACCAGAAATTTCCAATGATCCTAATAAAAGTTTGAAAGTTCAAAATAAACGCTAAATAATTACGATGTGTTGTGTGAATGTATAAGTTCTTAATGGGATCAATTCGACTTTACAGCTATGGAACGATTTCATTTTTAACGTAAGGTTAACGTTTTTCATGAAACAGTGTATTTATCATTCTGATATTTAGGGTAATACCTAAGTGGTCTAAAAATATGTTGACCTAACAAAGATACAAGACATTTTTTCTGAAAATTTCTGTAATATTTGAGGTCGGCAACTTTTCAGACCACCCTTGTATTATTCTCAGAGGAGCAACTGACTTTTTTCGGAATTTATTCCGTATCGAATAGGAACAATAGCAAATTTGTTGCAATATTTTGAATAAATTTTGAATTGCAACTTAAAATATTTGGAATTAATTTGCAACGAAGTCATAATAAATTTGCCTCTAATTCAAATAAGTTTACCAAAATAAAAGTTATTTTTCCTTTTCTATTGACCAATTTATTCTCAGATTTTGAATTAATTGTTTATAAATAGGACTACCTATATTCTATTTGATTTATTATATTTTTTACCAGTTAAATATTTTTTGTTATAAGCACCAGCATGTTTAATTTAAACTAAAATATACTTCAGAGATATTTCATGTCATCTTCACCGACTGATGCATGCGAAAGAAAGAAGTGTTTTATTGCGTCGTATAATACTCCCTAAAAAGTAAGTTTGTTATGAACTATAAAACACAGGCGACAGGTAATCCGTTTTCTCTTTTAAAGCATAAAATGTTTCGAATTTTTTTCCAAGTGGAAAGACCTGAAGCAGGAGCGAGTTAAGATGGGCATCCATCTTAGTTCTTCATACTGATTCCAGGAAAAAAATTATGTAGGGAGGTAGTATCCCCCTTGTAAGTTCACTAAATTGTCCTCCTGGCACCACACTCACTTCTGAGATTGAAAAGGTATCAAAATTTTATGAAATATGCATTTTTCCTCTGCACAAATATCGTTTCTTTGATTCACGTCGAAAAAAAAGCAAACTATGAGCCTTGTAAGAATATATTATCCTTGAACATTATCAGTTTAATGATCGTCAGGAAAAACTAAAGGAGCACACCCGTTTTTCGTGGCTCCGAGTGGATCAGCATTATGAGAATAATTCAGTTATTGATCCAATCAATGCATTAACGGAAAATACATTGATCTCGGATAATAAATCTCATTTGTTTCGCATGAATGTAGCGACGGAGTATATTTATGTCAAATTTTTGCATTTACCATTGAAAAATAATTGTAATTGTAAATTATTCATTCAACATAAGCATAGAATTATGCATGGCTTTGTCAATACATGTTTTACACTTCATTTCAGTAAAAAAAACATTATGCAAAATCAAAACAATATGCAAAGTACAAATACATACAATTTACAATTTTTTGGGATTAACACATTTCAGTTATACATTTGAAATGGTATGCATTAGAAAATCATCTACACTATAAAATAATTTACATGAAAGTAGTTTTTTCACGGCACACTTGAATTTAAAGGAACTTTTGATAGTTTTAATATAAGCAGGCAATTAATTGTACATAAGTATTCCCTGATGAGCTATCCCTTTAATCGTTTTATTTACTCTGTGCTGACTTACATGGAATGCATTTCGGCTTCTCGTATAATAAGCCCACTTTAGGCCACCTTTTTATCGGAATAAAATGTTGCTCATACCAATGGCAATATCCGTTATTGAGGTAATACACTTATTATGTTAAATCGCAATATTATGTCTATGCCTGATGATGATTCTGCGTGTTGAAGTCATATGATTCATTCAAGCATTCTCAACCTGAGTCCGTTTTTGCAGTTTGTGACGTTGTAAATGGAAACTTCCCTTGAAATACATTTCAAAGTAGTATTTGAGATAGTTAATCATCTCTTCAGACAGGAAAATATGTCCAACGAAAACCTCGCAACCTTTTTAACCTCGCGATTATTTTCAGTACACCGTTGAGTAGTAACAGTTTTCAAATATATTACAAATCTTTTCATTTTAAACATGTTAGCATAATAACAGGCATCTTTTATTCTGCATATGGTGTCTCTTAGCATGTTAAATTTAAAATGAATCTTTGATTTTCCTTATCCTCACGTTGTGGTGAGCACATATGGCTTCAAACTCTGAATGCTTACTTGATGCTCGTCCTCAAATATTAGGTTTGCGTAAACTTTTGCATGAATAAATCCGTATAGTAACTTCACGAATTCTCTTTCACGCGGCTTTCCTAAAAACATCTTCACGGTCTCATTCTCTCGCTCATTGGTAGTAAAAATTTCCATTTCCACGAAGTTATTATTACAAGACCACCATTATTTCTCAGAGATGAGTTGGCACTCGGCCTAAAGTATTTCCCAAATTATGGGTTCATTTACTTTTAATTTTAAGTTTTCATTTGAGATCAAAGAATCAATTTTTAAGTATAATTATTTGGGCTTCATCACCATGACGGCCAATGGCTTTTCGTACGCAGAGTATCAACAACACTTCATAAAAATACAGGTAACCACATCAAGAATACAGATTTTTCCGACGATCGCACTTGACGGACTAGGGATGAGGAAATGTATTTCTTAAGTGTACAAAAAAATTCAGCTATACTTAATATGAAAAAAATAATGATTTTTAATAATTTTACACAATTACGTCAAATGAGTGTTTAAAATATTTAATGTGATGATTCTGTTTTATTTAGTGATGTGATTATATTCACTAGCTCTATATAGTATTGCTTTTTTGAATTTTTATAACGATTGTTTGAAAAAAGTTAACATTTTCTACTGTAGTGCAAGAATTTTGTTGTCACACACATCCTTTCTGTTTTATTCACCATAGAAAAAGTCAACAGTCGGTAGTGGACAAATGACGTAGGCTGAATTTAGGATATTGACTTAAAATTTATGGGTGTAAGGAATAAAAGTCATCGTACAAGGGTAGCAACATGTCATTCTGTATAGCTAAAGATGTTTCCAAATTAGTCACAAATACATCAGCAATTGAAAATATTATATCATGAATATACTCTGGATAGGAACAACAATAAAAAGGAGTCCTTCATTCCATCATTTTTACTAAGAGGAGTTGACGTTTCATGTGAACCGGATCAAGTATTACAGTTTCAACCTCTCCATCTGTGGAGGAATTTTATATTATTGGAATCAACTCCAGTGCTGCGATGGGGAATATAAATTGAAATATCCTCATTAGTTCTCGTAAATACAGCCATTAATTTAATTATGATGCATTCCGCCAGGTAATATATTCCGGAAGTTAAATGGTTGCCAATTCAAATGTCTTTGCTGTCTGAGTGTATCTTTCATGGTGGATCATTTTATCATTACCGAGACAAGTGACGTGAGATCTTTAGACTGACAATCCAACGTCGGACTGCGAATCAGCAAAATGAAATTTTCTCCTAAAATGACTTATTTACACTCATGCTTGGAGGCTTTTGAAATGTGGGTGTGGAGAAGAATGGAGAAGGTGAAATGGACCGAAAAGAAAACAAATGAGGAAGTACTGGAGATGGTGGGTGAGGAGAGGGGTTTGTTGAGAGAAATCCAATGGAGGCAGGAAAAATGGATGAAAGGCGTATTGAGCGGTAGTGGAATGTTGAAGAGGGTAATAGGGGGGAGAATGTTGGGCAAGCAAGGAAAGGGCAGGAACAGGATAGGGATGTTGGACGGGATGAAGGGAGGAAAGAAGTACACAGAGATGAAGAGGGACCTGATATATATTAGGTTGCTAAGTGGGGAGTCACAAAATGTTTATTTGATAGTTGTGTCCATCCAAAAAAAACCTACCTTAACCGGTAGATTACCTAATAATACTCATACTTGCATACGCATTCATTTATCATAATTTTAAGTCCGAATACTGGTTTAATTACTCTAAAATTTTTTTCCATATCCATTTTATTTCTTCTTGACAGGTACTTCCTTCTTTAAATCTTCTTTGTATTTTTCCTTTGGTCTCTTTAGAGACCTCACTTTCTAAAAGTGGACAGGGAAAGACGTCCTTAGGAAACATTCCATTGAATCAGGAGTTGCTGAAAAATAATGGTGAAAACAGCGTAATAAAATAACGACGGTAGATGAAACAATGAAATAAATTAACTACAGGGTTCGAATGACCGAACTGCATCGTAAAAGGAGTGCTTATGGACAAATAGTAGCAAAAATCAATGTGATGTCGTGCAGTTATACAGAATATTTCATGAAGGGGTTTTGTTCTCGATGGTAATCGTAATATGTTAGTCGTAAAGTCATTCTTCGAGCATCATCCACGTGAAATATAAGCACGGATGGTGCGAGAAGATAGACCCTTACGCCAAATTGACTCAGACCATTTGAAATTATATTTGTTTCGGTCATTGTCCTTCTCATGACTTTATGAAATACTTTAAGACACTACCTATCCTGGTCAAAATTCAAGAAATAATCTTCTCATCAAAATCTTCAAAATCTCATGCATCACATGCTCCTTGTGTAAAACTGTTTCTCTTCAGAAGGTAGCAGCGTTGTCTATTGGGCTTGATTTAAATCAGCCGAACACCCGAGAATGCACTAATCCTATGATCCATGAAAGCAGCCCGTAAAGTTTTCCTAATTGACTTTAAAATCCCATGGGCATAAAATTGGTTTCCCTTTCGAATGAGTCTCCACTAGCTATAATAATATCGCTGCATGAAATGATAAATTAATCAAACCTTATTATCGGGTCCTGTTTTATCCATCGGTTAAAATGGGAATATCACAAGTATATAATATCTAAAACCCCACCAAGTCACCCAAACACCTCCGAGAATATCTCACTCAGAAGACGCAATGGGTGTAGGTAATTTTCCCATCTGATAATTTGGCAGCAAAGACTATACCCAAGTGATCAGAGCGAGAACAAAACTTTTTTTCGATACGTCCGAAGTCGCCGCATTTATTAAATATCATAGGACCGTTCTCAGGTTTCCCTGCATCATTTCTAATTTTTAAATACAGTAAATTCCGCGTTTGAAAGTTGTTTTCTGACTAAACCGTGGATTCATGAATACTACGCCTTTTGTTTTAATAGTAAAGAAAGTGTGGGACGATAAATACAAAGAGAATACTGTACAAATGATACCATACGTTGAAAATATTAGCAAAAATAATCAGCCAATTGACAAAAGAAATATTGAAGGCGATACAGGTTTCCCGTCAAAAGAGCTGGAATTGTTGAACTGCATGAAAAGAAATGTCGCAAAACTATGGAGAAATTAGTGTACATATACATCTACATAAATATTCACAATATCACGCAAGCAGCCGCAAGGGCGTGTGGCGAGGGGTGTAAGGACAACCACCCATAAAATAAATTAAAACCATAGGCAAAACTAACGAGTATGCCAATTCACACAGACACACACACACACACACACACACACACACACACACACACACATATATATATATATATATATATTCATTCAAACAGAAAGTATTTATGCAAAACCCAGTTTAACTAACGCAAATGCAAATACTAGCAACTAACGTACACAAGGGGATCGGGATGTTGTGGGTTCTGGCTCACGTACTGGCTTCCCACTCAGAGGGTCCGGGTTCGCATCCCGGGAGATATTTTTCAGTGATATCTCCACCCATACTTGAGGTGCTTTGTGGAGGGCCATTTCGAGTTTGTACACCGTCCATCGGATGGGACGTTAAACTACGAACCCCTTGCCACCTTTCGTTAGGAGTTGGCTGACACCGGGTTTCTCTCCACCCTTCATCCTTTCCTGTCCATCCCTAATGGCACAAATGAGCCCAGCTGTCGGTCGCCTCTCCTAAATACTACTATTTATTTATTATCGACTTAATTGGGCGAGGTTGAGACTAAATAGTCCCTTCTTCCACCTAACCCTTACATTACATACATTACATTGAAGACAATTACATACAGCTAAGCCCTGGATGGAGAAAAATCCACCCAGACGGGAATCGAACCCGTGACCTCTCAGTTGGTAGACGAGGACGTTACCCCGCCGCCACCGGGGCCGGCAAACTGCGTACTACTGCGTACACATGCACATTTCTGCACCTACGAATGTACCAGATGTCCACACTGTGTATAATTCTGTCCTCGCTTGCAATCGAACGTCTTTACCATTAGTATTGTAGCTTTGAATTCTTACAATTATGATTCCTGATTTTCATAGGAAACAGCGAATATTTTGTGCATCCATATCTTTGAGTTAACACATAGCATCGATGTTCTAGTAGAAAACCAAAATGTCTTAAGAGGTATTATTGAGTGTAATGGGCCAAGTATTTCATGGATAAATCGTGAAAACCTAATAAAAGTGCATGGATAATTTTTTAAATATCTCTCCTAACTATACAACTATACTCTGCTACCTACCTACCTCGAGTCCTGAATAGCCAAGCTTAGAAGATACTTATGATGAATATTAACTATGATCCTTAAGGAGAAGATGCTTAAAAACAAGAAAGCAAGGAGTAATTTTGAGAGTGAGTGTGACGACTGTTTGATTTGATCTGTCAGTGGTTTTTGAGCTTTGCAAAACATGCCTGAGACGAATGGAAACACTTGGAAACCTGGCGCTGGAGATCATGAGGGCAAATAAATGGAAAAACAAAGTGCGAAGGAGTATAGAAGAGGAAACGGCTGTATTCGAATGTATTCACATTTTTCATCGCCATCCAAACTCAGGAGTAAGGAGGATGACCATAGGGTCGCTTCGCACCCATCGGTTTCCATGTTTCTCTGCTTTGGAGGCAATGAGAGATGTAGCATAGACCACCACCGCCGGTTCGGAACGCTTTGATCATCGTCATAGTGAGAATACAGTAGCCCAAGCAGCAGTGAGTAGGTATTGCTCCGTCTGCATATTTTTCCTTGGTCGGGACAAAAAATAAAACATATTTTTAAGTTTTCCTCTCCTCTTATCCTCTCTCTCTCTCTCCCCGTGGATATACCACTTTCGTTTGGTTAGGGGTCAAGTGCGAGACACACGTGGACAAACAAAAGAAAAAAGTTTAGAAGAAGTTGGGGGTGGGGGGGATTTAGAGAAAAAATAACGCCTTCCTTCTTTTTACGTCCTCTTTTTCTTCGCTGCGTGATGTTCTCCTGTTTTCCTAAATGCTCTTTCTGTCGCTCTCCCCCCTCCCCATCCCCCTTTCCTAACTCACTCCCTCCTCGGCGTTTTCCCCCCATTCCTCCCCCCCCCAATCTTTCGTCGCCACGTCGCGTCGTGGAGGGGAAGGAAAAAAAAGATATCCAACTCGGCGTTGAGGTCATGCGGTGGAAATAATGGCCACTTTCGGGTTCGTCTTTTATTCCTGCATGTCAACGAGCAGCGGATTCCTGAGCGAGGGAGCTTTCGAAAAACTTTTGAGACAGGAAAGAAGTTGGTGAAGGGTTAAAGGAAGTGAGGGGTTTTCAAAAAAGGATGTGGTATGTGTGTGTGTGTATATATATATAAAAATGTGTGTATAGGAGAAAGAAGAATCCTGACAGGGGGGAGGGGTAAGGAGAGAAGAGTTTTGGGGTGATTTTTATGAGTTTTTCGAGATGGATGGGAAGTTTTAGGAAGGACTGCGCGTGTGTGTGCGTGAAGCAGGAGTTAGAGATGACACTTATTGTTTTGCGTGAAAGGGTTTTTGCCTGAGACTCGTTTATCTAGATCTTAGGGTTCTAGTCTTTTTCTGTTGAGGTTTACACATCCTAAATGTCTTATTTCAATACATATATTCTCTTTTATAATTTAGGAATTCAAATTAAGTGAATTCAGTTCTGTGATGTCAAATGAATCTACCAAGATTTAGTAGAGATCATAAAAAAGAGTGGTCTTCACTCAGAAGGCAAAATGTATTTTCTTTTCTTCATTCTTTTGGAATAGTTTGATGTTGAAATCGGGACAAAATATCTCACTTCGGATCTCTTGGTGCATTTGGACAGAGAGAATGACGCTTTTCCAAGAAGCGAAACTCTTTGTGATACCCT
This sequence comes from Hetaerina titia, assembly GCA_037158775.1. Taxonomy (NCBI): domain Eukaryota; kingdom Metazoa; phylum Arthropoda; class Insecta; order Odonata; family Calopterygidae; genus Hetaerina; species Hetaerina titia. The sequence continues at coordinate 32,681,823 of CM073771.1, read as the reverse complement.
AATTGCATGGTTTTGATAGTTTAAATCGCCACAACGATGAGATCACTAAGTGAATGATGTTAATGTATGTTTCTGTAAAATTTTTGGAGATTATCAAGAGCAAATTATATTTTTGAAAAGTTGTATAATTATTTACATACTACTTTACTCCAATCACTTTTAAGTCTTTTTTGAGCAGTATCCTTACAGTTAAAATGTTTAGATAGTTAAGTAAAGGTACTTAATTATATTTTATCATCAAATGTTTTTTTTTTCTTTCAGGTCAGTGCTAAATCCGGAGCTTTGGTGAGACCAAGTTTTCATGCGGTGAGAGTTTTGGTGAGCACTATATATTGTCTTTACAAATATAATACTCTCTAAGTGTTTCTAAGTAGATGAAATAATACTCTTGATAGAGCAATCTAAATAATGCGAATTTTCCAGTATGGTGATAATATAAATCTACGAAATAAACGAATAAATGCGTGCATTTAAAGGGAGGAGTTTAAATTTCGTAAAAACCATGAAATTCAGAAATTGAGCTGTTTCAAATTTCCCAAATAATCAGATATATTCAGTGAAAATTGTTATTAAATAAAACTGGCAATTTTCCACAAAAATTTTTATGGAAAATTGCCAATTTTATTTAATCATGTTATTCCACCATATCACGCCTGAAACGTCTCTTTTTATTCGAAAATTGTTATGTTTTATATTTACTGGCGGGCAGTTAGGAGCAAACCAAAATTAAGGTAAATACAATGCATTTCATTTTTCGTTTTCGTCAATGTTAAATTAGAGTCGATTTGTATGTTCAGTTTTGCCATAGCTTCATATTGCGGTTACATTAAGTAATCAATTACGTAATGAATTTGGAATCAAACAATTTCTTTTCTCCTAGGTGAAATCATCCGTGAAATAGCTATAGTATTTCCGAAAAAAGTAGAATTTTGATTTATGATTATTGCTGGTTAATTCCGTCGGATTCATGGAAAGACACACTTTATTTAAGCATTTTAATATTAATGAAAATATCACATAAAAGAGTTAATTTGACAAAGCCATAGAGTTTGGCTTCTCAGACATAAGGCTTCCAGATACTAGAGAACTGAAAAATGAGCTCCTCTCGTTCTGTGGGCTTTTATAGTAAACCATTACGCCTGCCCAGAGCCAATTTATCAAGAGATTTTTCCGCAGAGGAAATACATTAAGAATTGTAGTATAGAAAGACAGAATTTCTTACTACTACTGCCCCTTGACCTTTGTCGTTAAAGAATTTACAGTAGACCCTGTGGTAAATCATGTAGTACTCTCAATAAATCGCTTGCTAGGGTCATAAAGATGTCAAAAATACATATTTATAAATAAGCTAGCCATTAAAGTAGTTGTCGACCTTTTCAGAAAGTTTCCAAAACGGAACAGTTCAATAATAGCTTAAGTGCTATATGAACTTATCCTGGTCCTTGATCAAAATAGCGTTAACAAGGGCAATATCCTATAGTTTCTTCCAGAACGTCGAGAACAAAATATTAGTGCTCAAGGCGAAGCCCTCCACACACATGAAAAGCTCATGTACATTTTATTGTTCCAGAAAGGAATAGGAAAACAACTCCGGAATATAAAAACGAGAAAAGCCCTAGGTCCGGCAGGATTCTCACCAGAATACTAAAGGTATTTCCTGATGTTATCTCATCTTATTTAAAAAACAGTTTTTTTACAAGTCGATAGAGGAAGATTCAGTGGCTAGCGATTGGAAGCTAGCTTACATAACCTCTCTCTACAAACGTGAAAATAGGTAGGACCCCAGTGCCGATTTATTTAACATCGATATATTTATAAAATCTTAGACCATATCATTGATAGCAATGTTTTTTCCTTTCTTGAGAGTCAAAACCTACTTTATCGTAACTAGCACGAGTTTAAAAAAATCAGATCGTGCAGACGATATCGTAATTTTATTCATGGTATCCTGAAATTGAGGGAAGGGGTTACTAAAGTAGATGCTGTCATTTTAGATTTCAAGAAAGCCTTCGACAAGGTTCCACACCAGAAGTCAATGCATGAACTATAAAATTCGCGGTGTTAACGATTTTTGACTAAATGGATTAGGGACTTGTTATCTAACAGAAAACTAAAAGTAGTCCTGGATGGGAGCTAATTAGAGGCTGATGTAACACCAGGAGTGCCACAGTGGACGATATTCTCTAGTGATTTAGATGGGATATCGGTGTGGTGAAAGGAACTGGGTTGAGAATTATATATCAGAAAATAAGTGTATCACCGAAGTGTCGGATTAAAAAAAAAAACAGATTTATTCAAAAACAATTATAAAATAGATGGGAACGAAATCTCAAAAGAGATCAAACTATTCCCTCTAACTCTTTGCTCAAAGCTTTCATTTATTAAATGTTTCTAATAAAATTATAGTGACAGCAATGCTATCATGAAGAAAAGGTGAGAGAGATGTTTCTTTGCTTCACATTGGTCACATTTAGAATACGTGGAAAGTAACTAGGATCCATGTGAGAAGACGTCGATCAAATTTTTAGATAGAAATCAGAAAATCTGCGACGTTCATTGATTACGCTCTCCTATGATGCTGTCGAGAGATCAAAATGATTAGGAGAGGCGATAAGGGTCACTAGTATATTGGCGGATTTAGACTAGGAGCCTCTTGATTCTAGAGAGCAGACTAGACTTCGAATTTTAGAAAAGTACAGGTCATTTGAGTTCACTTGCGACACAGATCTTATCATCTTGCTTCTACCACCAAGCCTCCGCGCCATACCAAAGTTTTCAGCAGACTACTCTTAACGCCCTTACTCAGCGTCCCTGTCATCAGTTCACTCCTTATAATGAAAGCCTCTTTGCATAAGGAAATTTGAAATATATTCCATGCATTCAATCTGATATTAAATAAATAATAAAAATTTCATTCAATCACATTTTTTTTTAATAATTGAGGTGGAATCCGTCCCTTAAGCACCATTCAGGACCTCCACAATGAAAAACCTGCTTCATGAATTCAAAACGTTTCGTTGCACTCTGGAATGCGAGAATGCGTCGCCTTCTGGCGGCTAATAGGGGAACCAGATGAGAGAAGGGGCTCTGGGTTTGGGCGATCAATCAGGAGTGGCGGCGTCTGAACAGAGGTTGTGTCGGGCTGCTGCGACTACATTTCTTCTGCCCTTGTTTCTCTCGCTCGTTATGCGCGTGGGTGTCCGAGCCGGAGAGACCACGGGAGGAGGGGAAGTCCGTTGCATCTTCCCAATGGCAAGTATAGCCGTTGATTGGTGCGAGCGGGATCCATCAAAGGGAACGGTAATGGTGAAGCCAAGAGCCGAACCGAAAGCATTTTTCAAATCGACGGGTTCACCAAAGGCGAGACCGTTGGGTGCCAGGGAGTCATTTCACCGCTGATGGACGCGTGAAAGGGTATGCGTGTGCCTTCGCGTGTGTAGCATAGTTAACAATAGAGTCGTGTCTTTCAGTCGAAACAAGAGATTTAATGCGTTGTTTTTATCTGGTCCACCTGTATCAATCCTTCAAACGGCCGATGGCTCTCCTCTGCGAATGTAGATAACGTGAATCCTCCTCGTTCTTCTTCTTCCGACATTTTCTATTCTAGAACAGACTCCCAAATGAGGAAGGGCCTTAAAGGAGTTATTTATCTCGTAATTAATTTGGTTTTGGTTCCTCGATCAATCACATCCCTTCTCTTTCACGCTCGCTCAATCTTTAGCATGGGTTTCCCATGGGCCACGCGTGGGATGTGTTTATCGTTTCCCTTTTGTTTTAACAAACTCCACGGGATTTTGTTTATCGTCCGATATATATGCCACTGGTAGGTAGATTAGTTCCATTAATCTTGGTCTTGACTTAAAAGGGGCAATGTCACTAAATGATTGCCGGGTGTTTGTGACTGCTTTTACCGCTTAGGCTGAAAAGTTTGGACGGCCCTAACAATCAGAGTGTTTCGAGAAGGTATGAAGTTTTACTGTCTGATCGAATATAGATATCGAAATAATTTTGAATACCATATAAGTGAACCAAATTATACGGCATTATCTTTTTTACGGAGTGAGCAACGTGAGTGTTGCTAATAAGCAATTATAACACATCCATACGACTTAGGCATTGCACCGATAATTTTTTCTTAATATCAGATTCTCCACTTGAATATTGCATAAAAATATACTTCCATTTGAAAAGTCTGCATTTTCAGAAATTAATCGTTTCACGTAAAATGCATTATGGAAATACATGCTGCATCATCAAAAGAGTCCATTGATGTCAATTTAAATTACAATGCCTGCCGAGTGTGCTCGTTAGTAAAAATTGATTTGTGTGAACCTATGGATGATTTTAATAACAGTTTGCAGAACGATATTAGTTACGGTAATGACCGAAGCGCCGAAAATTTTGGTTACTGCAAAAAGGTCTCCATCGCCATAACTCCGCGCCGTGTTAGCCGTAAAATTCATATCCTTCGATAGATCTTAGAACTACTTAATGAATGTAAACTTTATGAGCCCTATCATATCGGCAATATGATGTGAAATACCTTATTTAAATAAAAAAATAAAACAGTTTCTGGCGTAATTTGGTGGAAAATCTTCATACTGACTTTTAATAATCAAACCACTTTACTTTTCCACATAAACTTTTTAATTTTTACAACCCAGGTTTCGTTATAGCATAACATCATCAGGTGATCATGATATTATGCTATAACGAAACCTGGGTTGTAAAAATTAAAAAGTTTATGTGGAAAAGTAAAGTGGTTTGATTATTAAAAGTCAGTACCTTATTTAAAAGTAAAGGCCCTATCCTTTCCATTTAATTCGTAATGAAAAGTTAATTACAAACCAGTGACTACAAGTAATTGATTGGCCATTTAACAGGCCATTTACGTTTTCGCCGTGCTGTCATTTTCAGCCTTTATTCTTTGGTTTATCATCTGTTTTTCTCTGAAACATATAAGAACGTATCAGCCATTTCCGAAAGGTCCGAATTTGAGCAGACATTAATATTGAAATATGATCATCCTTACATTTTTCACGGCTCATTAATAGGAGAGAAAGACTTCTCGCTCTTTTCACTGAAAATTGTCTTGCTTCATAAAAAAGTTGAAATCTTGCATTTGAAAAAATTAGAGTCTTTGCTATTTAAGAACACATTGAAATTGCATTAAATATTTCGCCACTAAGAATTTGGTTTTTGGCAAATCAGCATTCATCACATGCAGCATTAGAAGACCGACAAAGAAAAATTGGAACATAAATAATGACTCTTAGACAATTTGATTTTTTTTTGGATTTGGAGGAGTAAATAACTGCGTCCACCTAATTTTAATTTCGACATCTGAGGCTCACGAAAGGGCATTACGGATAACATAAACCTCTACTAAGAGAAATGATCTCATTTCGCATTCCCTCGGCGCACACCCACGTCCCGGGATGCTTAATCCTCTTTCATCCCGAGCGAGGAAAGCGATTTATCTCCCACCACTTGCTCAGGTTTCGGTCGTACACCTGCAGGATGAATTGAAAATGCCCCGTGACTTCCCGGCCCTTCCTCAGTCTCTCGCCGCCGCAACCGGGGCACCCCGCGACTCGTCCCTTCGTGCTCGACTTCCGCGAGTGCCCTCCTACACCCGCCAAGTATCCCACGTCCCCCGGTGTCCGTGCGTTCCCAATTGGGGGCCGTGTCCGCGCGTCCCACCTGCCCGTCTGCCTGCCCGCCTTCCCGTCCTCGCTCCAAGACACGGACCACCGCCACATTCTTCGCCGCGAGCCCATCTAGGCCGCGTCACGCTCCCTAGGGATTCGTGGATGCTCCCAGCCTCATCCTCCCCCCTACCCGGGATATCTTCTCCACCCCCATTACCCGACCAGGGATCGGTTAGGCTGACCGTTTCGGCAGGACCTTTGGGGCGATCTTGGTGGGCGGTACTCCACCATCCATCCAATTCCGCGGCACCGGTGGTGTGGGCACGTGCCCAGGTCGCCGTCCACTCGCCGTTTGATCCTCCTCTCCCCCTTCCTCCACTTTCCTCGCTGAATTTTCGCCTCGGACGAGTCCGTATCGAAGCGGGCGCTCGTGTCTCCGGAGGTGTTCGCATGATCAGATTCGTCTGCGCCCTGTACTTCTCCCAATTGGCGCGATAACACATCTAGATGAACCAGGAGAGAATGGGGGAGAAGTTCTGGCCTGAAGCATTTTTACAGCTAAAAATTTTATTCGCACTGCATCAACCTGGGAGTTGAAACGCATAGGTTGGTTAAGCCAAGGGAGCCATCTCTCCTTTCCATTTTCTTAAACATTTACGCGGAATTTAATCAAAAATGTCAAAGTGGAACAAAATAGGAATCCTAGGAATTGCAACAAAATTCATCCCATTCTTCCCCTTAGACCGAACCTTACAGCGCGCTTTCTTCGTAGTTATGCTGTTGTGATTAAAATTTAATTCACGAGCCTTCATCGAATTCCTCTTAAATAAATACATGAAATTTCGAGTAAGTTAATTCTGGTGAGGACTTTATGTCATGTGTATTACAATTTTTATAATTACCCCTATGAACTCCGTTTAAATTAAACATGAATGCAGTATTTATAATTTTTATCTTAGTATTTATAATTTATCTTAGTAATAATTACCTGATTTGATTTCTATGTGATAGTTGCCTATATCCTAATGCGCTCCTTCAGTATAAAGGAAGTGGTAATTGGAGAAGATGAACAGAAGTGAAATAATCGAAACAAACTCGAAGGGTGTTCATAAAATGCTCACTTTTTAAGTTTTCTTTTGCTAAAACCATCGATTCTTATACTGAGGTAAAAAATAAATCTACCAATTAGTTGCTTGGATATTTTGCGAGTTAACTGACTTATATTATCAAATTAAGCATTAGAAATATCTAATTGATTGATAAAACTTCACTGGAAAATTATTTATGGAATTATTTCATTATTACCTATCAACCAATATAGCTTTAGAAAATACCAATAGTAATTTTAAAATCTCCTATCTTAAACTAAAGCTTAAAAAAAATAGATTTGAATTATTTTATTTTAATGGAATCATTTCAGAAAACGGCATGCATAGTAATTGAGCTATATTGAATATCCACGCAGTGTTATTCAATTAATAATTATTTTGGGCGGAAAACGTTCAAAATGCTTAGTTATAAACATCAGATAAAAAGGTTATTTTAAATAATTTTCTGATTTAAATTGAATATGTAATAAATTATGTATGTTGTTCCTATTAACATAGGGTATATTATCATGAAGGTATTGAAGGTTTTTATTTGCATTAGTTGCCTCGCGAAACTAATCTTTTGTGAATATCTTGCGTATGTTTGTCCCATTCCTGCTTTCAGACCTTACCCTAGCAAACGTTATTGCTATCATTTAACCACGAATAGGAGATTTTCAATTACACGTTTTGTTTTTCTAATTACGCAGCTATTTACATCTACATCTACATAAATACCCTGCGAGCCACCAAAAAAGGTGTGTGGCAGGGTGTGTATTTATTATGATCACATCACTATTCTTGTAACAGTGCCTCAACTTCGCAACAATCTTCAGGTTACTTAAAAGAGTGCTTTCCTTTCATTGGATCGAAAATACTTGATTTCAATGCTCACGATTATTTTGTCATTTGATAACTCCTTGCGTGTTAGAAATTACAAAATAGTCGAACGAAAACCCAACTATTCAATATACTTCCCTATGTACCTTAGTGAGCCAGTAATTTTAAGCAGATAGAATCAGTTTTTATTAGTTTTCATACAGTAATTAAAATATTTTTCTCCTGTTTTATTTTGCATTAATCAAAATGGGTAACTATGAACGTGGAAACTTAAACTTTCGGGCTCAATTTGGTGGAATCCTTCCATGTTGACAAAATAATCACAGTAGCACACTTAGGCAATTTTAGATGTGAAATAAGGGTAAAATTTATGTTCCTTGAAGGGTATTAAATCAAAGCGATTGAGTATTAAACTGTAACAGCGGACACTGCGTTTCATCCTGTCATCAGTTATAAAAGTGAAGCAATAGTAATTCGTCCTCGAAGCAGAGCGAGTTTGCGAAAGAGTTATGCGAAAGGTTATTAATCAAGGACGACTCTCACCAAAGATGCCAAGAGCAATACTTGTCGATTTCCAAACGCCAGCGGTGGACGTCCCCTTGGTGCAGGAGGCGCAGAAAAGTCCCGTCACCCTCTTTGGGGGAGTGCGTGTCGAAAAGAATCTCGAGGATCTTCTCCTTCGCTCCCCTCGACTCAGGCCCATTACGTCACGTCCGCGACCCGACGATACTCGGCCGATTGCGCCGGATCGTGGATTTAAAATCGTGACGGTTGCTCGCTTTCCCTTCGGCGACCTCCCCTGCGCGATTCCCGAGGCACGACCGAAATGTGGCGGGAGAGGAGCGCCGCATTTACGTATCATTCCGCTTATTAAATCGCGCCGCCCGCGCGCGGAACGCTAATCGAATCCTTAATGGGCGTGCAAGCGGAGCGTGCCACGGCGATTGGGAACGGAGGTGTGGGTGCGTGCGAGGCTTCGGCCGCTGGGTGCCGCTGATCGACCGACCCAACTCCGGCTGGTACAAAGGCTGTTTTATTTGCACTCTTGCCCGTGCTCGCGGTGAACCTAATACACCCTGGGAGATATAAATCTCACAGAATTTTAACATTTCCAGTAAAGTTATTATCGGGTATGATCCATAACTGAGATAGCTAGAACTAATTGCAGTTTAAATTTAAACCTAAAGAGTTATTTGGGAAGATTAAGTCGTACGTTAGAGAGCGATGGAAGGGCGGAAGGAACCCGCATATGAGCAATGGTCTGATCTCAGCTAAATGGACCGCAATGCAAAATTTAAAAAAACTTAAATGTTAGTTATTTTTAGGAAAGTTATAAGTAAGAATAGGACCGGGACACTCCAGAATAACGCGCAACCTTTGTAACGTGGACCGGGATCTTTGACGTGGGTATCTGGTACAAAACAGATCCCAAGAATCAGATTCGAAATTTTATTAACACGTATTTTTACCAAACTAGTATGAAAATAAGTTCGTTTCTCAAATTCTGTATGAGTTTGAATATATCTATTTCTATTTTACCTTTGAAATCATCTTATATTGCAATAAAAATCCATTAAACAAATCTAAATTTTCCACAAAATCAAGGCAAACTGCATTTCTGTGTGTGTTTCAATGTAAGTTCTTATATAATGTTCCTGTAGGGAATAGGTGTTTCCTGTAGGTTTGGTATTTGGGATCCTTGGGAGAAAATCTGGCAAAAGAATTAGATAAAGTCCAGAGAAAATCCACCAGATTTGTTAATAACATTTATAATAAGAACACAAGTGTAACAGGTCTCATGGGGGATTTAGGTTTGAGCCCCTTGAAATAAGAAGAGAAAAAGCGAGACTTGGACTTTTTGAAAGATTCAGAACCAGCGAGTTTAACGATGACACTAAAGGAATTATAATGGCTCCACACTACTTAGGTAGATCGGACCACAAAGATAAAATAAGAGAGATAGATTCCAGTACAGGTAGATTCAATTCTCATTCTTTCCCAGAAAAATCAGAACTTGTAATAGTAAGAAACCAAAGTCCCTCTAGAAATATTAAAAACATTTAAGTTGCAAGTTGGAACAAAATTAAAAATCGCAAAGTTATTAGGTTTAAATGTAGGTGCACGTGTATGTTTATTGGTAGTTTGTGTGCTTACATATGTGTGGGGTGAAAGGGTTTTTGCATGAATGTATACTATGTTTGGTTTGTGGACTATAAATTTGTGGCTTCTACATGCGGTTTTTTTTCTTTCTTAATTACGGGTGGTGCCGTAACACCCCCCGCCACACGCCCTTGCGGGGGCTTGCGGGGTATTAAGTAGATGCAGATGTAGGGTTTATGATTTCTTTGTGTCTCTTTCGTAGATGTTTTTTTTATGTTTAATTGAGATATACTTCCGCTATTTTAAAGATGTGTAGGTAATACTGACTTACAAATAGTCTGGCTTGGTTATGCATTCATTAGAGAAAAACAGAAAATTGTGACAGTCGACACCACGAGCAATTGTTTTACGTTGGCCCTTCTGTTCTTCTTTAAAATAAATGCTTAGAACCATCGACCGTTACTGCATACACAACGCCAAAATGTTAAGTTTTATCTCAGAACTGCTAAAAGAATATTAGTAGCTGATCATACCAAAATAAGAGTTTGCATAGCACTATTTTCTTTGTATGTTTCTAAAAATCGATCTTACAATTCATTAAGTTCTATTTTTAATTTAATTTTTACTACCAGGATAAATCACCAGATATCTACAAGTTGCATTAGTTTTTTCTTCAAATATAAGTTCAATATTTGAAAATGTTTCGGTTTTGTCGAAGTTTTGATACATTATTTTGTTAGCATATTCTTACACCTAAGCAGCATGATCACAATAATACTGGGGTGCCACGTTATTCACAAATATGAAAACTATTGCATTTTCTCTGAATTTTGGAAGAACACTCAGGAAGAGTAACGTGATTAAATAGATGAACGCAATCCTGCAGCCATGAAATTAAAAATGATTATAGTTTACACAATTGTGAATGTTTTATCGTAATTCACTGATTCCATAAAAGGTGGGCAAAAAATGTTTTTCACTATATCATTAGGTACATCATGACGTTTTGAGTTTTTTTAATGGTCTGAGAGATGTGTATTTGAACTTTATATTACTTCTTTTTTTAACATTGACAAATCATTCAGGCATTAAAGTCATCACATGTGTTCTAATGAATAGAATTATTTTTATTATTAAAGAGCCATTTATACACGTATGAAAATTCATTTTTAAATAGATTAAATATAGAAGCAACCTAAGGAATAAGCGGCATAGCCATTTGATCCAGACTTCGATGCTCTTCTAGTAAAAAAGTTTATCTTGGGAATGTTGCTATTCATTAATTTTGTATAATTTAGTTGTTAAATGATAAGATTTGACATATTTTTCGCCAGTGATAGAATGGAGGGTATTAAGCGAGTGAAAAGAGAAATTAGGAATTGTGAGTATATTGGCTTTTTGGATCGTAATAAGTCAGGTAGAAAGCATTAAGAAGGGACAGGAAAAAGGGAATAAAGTCAAACTAGGGCTAGTACGCACATGATCTAATACGTAAAGACATAGCAACCGTCTAAAAAAGAATTTCTTGGCTATTTTGTTGTCATGAAAAATAGGCATGGTATATGACTATTCACCACTGGGTTTAGCAGGAATTCTTCTGAAAAAAATACACTTAAATACTTAAAAACTATTGTTGATACTTTTTTACCAGCATACTTCACGCCTTTTAGCAGCATGATTAAATTTTCTTTAATGCCTCCGGCATTAATACTTTCTATCTTGTTTGCCGAAAATAATTTTTTAGTGTATAAATAATTCACACAATCATTTCATAAGTAATACCTATTGCAACGTATTGTGAGCACGAGAAGGTACCTAATCACAGTTGGTTGGTTGTTGGGGAGGCGATCGACAGCTAAAGTCATTTGCGCCATTAGGGATGGGTGGGAAAGGAAGGGTGGAGAGAAACTCGGCGTCGGCATTAGCCTACTTTTGTCGAAAGGCGCCAAGGGCTCCGCGGTTTAACGTCCCATCCGACGGACGTCGTACTCACTCAAAGGGCTCTCCACGAAGCACCTCAAGTAGGGATTGGGATACCACTGAAAAATATTTGTTGTCCCCAGGATTTGAACCAGGGCCTTCGCGGTGGGAAGCCTGTACGTTAGCCTCCGCACCATCCCGATCCCCCTTAATCATAGTTTAGCGACAATAAGCAAATAAGGAATTGCAAAAAAATGTTTAAGACGGAAATATTTTTGCATTGCTAATGCATGGCAATAAACAATGTCACACCTAATATTTTAAAAGCTGCTCTCGCTGCATAATATACCTTCCATAAACTAAATATATGTCCTGTACGAGAGAGAAATTTGTTCAGCATACACGTATGCTACCCAGCTTGAGAAATCACAGTGCCTCACTACTTGCACGCTTTAATTTGTTTTGTTATTATTTTCTATCTAATCTTCTTAATTTTTTCTGTTTTTATTAACTTCTTATGCTTTCAAAATACTCGTAATTAAGAAATATTATAGAAAAGTTAGATCGTATTCGACATCAGTTTCTCGTTTCCTTACACTCGCCGAAAGCTAACGTGTCGATAATTCAAAAATTTATCCGTGAACATTCTCTGCAAACATGGAAGAGTTTTCGCGTGCCTCGGTCTGCGTTCTATTGTAATTCTTTCTATTAGCCTCTTGGTCACCGAATACCAGATGATGGTTTGGTTAGGAGGCGGGTCGAAGGTCATTTAATGCGGTTCAAGAGGTGTGATGCCCCGCTAATTGGGTGGATAGGTTTTAGCGATTTGCGGATCGACGCTTTGCCACTAACGGGGAGGTGGTATATAACGCGGTCCAAGATATTTCTTCAGAGATAGAGACGGAGCCCTTTCGAAGCCTCCTCCCTAATAGGGCTTACACGTGTAAAGAGACGCCCATTCTTATTATAGGAGTCCTCCCTGGTGATTGGCCTACCAAGAAGAATGCCGATCACTCGATCGAGTCGAGTGAGGTTGTAAATAACGGCCAAGGACATTTCTTGGAAATTAGAGGGGACCTTAGGATGCGGACCTTACTTACGGAAAGCACGTCTTATCATTGTGGAGGAAACTATTACAATTTGGGTTTCGAAGAATCTGCCTGTTGTAACAAGGGGAATCATTTCCCCTGGTTCCTTTGATCGCAGCGTTTACGTTGCTGAAGAATTATAGTCACAAATATTGCAGAATCCTCGTTAAAAAAAGCAATTATTGACAGTAATAATTTGGCTTTCTTTAATTTCCCATGTAATTGCCAAGAAAACAATTTTTATTTGAGATGTTTTTGTTTCCGTAATAACCATTTGAGTCTTCAAATTATTTGCAATTGATGAAGATTGTTGAGTTGTTCCAAAATAAAATATACGATATGTATCAGTGCTTGAAGGAAGGCTCCCCTCATAATTATATTGTGCAGTATTCCCATTCTAAGTTTTGAAATATGTTATTGCCCTCAGAAGGGCATCGTGATCGCTCTCGTTGATATACGTGTACAAAGCAAGGAATATTTTTGTGCTTATTGAAGTATATTGTGTATGTACAAATGTGACGCAATGCTTTTCGTTACTCGATCCATTGAAGTATTACCTTCGTTTTCATTTTTGCAAGGTTGACATCATTGTAAGAGTATTCTTAAGAAAAATTACCCGATCATTAAAAGGATTTTCTAATTCTTTCTGAGGTGACTCTTATCGAGTCAGCGTTGGAAATACCGATCATTTTATTTGAAATCCATACCTCTTCAAAGTCTACTCAATAGAGCATATCGGTGTAAGCAATGTCCGAGAAAAATAGACTGTACGGATTCTACATTAAATACTTTATCAATTTACTGTATTATCATGGAGTCAATCAAAATTTAAATTTAATATGGTCAACCAAACGCTCTGTCGAGAACGTGGCAAAACGTAGCCATTAGCCGGGATCAGAAATCTTTATGAGTACGCACACAAAGGGCTAGGCGACTTTTGCCAGCGCCAACGGCGACTGGAGGCAAGAGCAGAGGAACGGAACGAAGGAAAACGAATGAATAATTCACGATCGGGACACGCTGTCTCGTGCGGATGGATTGGCATGATCTACGGCGCGATGGAATTCCTTGCATCCGTTTCCCTTCCCTCCCACTCCCTCCTCCCTCTCTCTCTCTCTTTTCTCTGCGACAGATGGGTGGGGAGGAAAATGGACACGGACAGGGAAAACGCCTCCCATTGGTCGAGCAAATCAATTAAAAAATCTTCCCCGTCCAATTCCAACACCACCGTGCTTCTTTTATTCCCCCCCCCTCTCTCACGCGGCCTCTCCCACTCCCCTCCCTGTCCCCCACGAGAAGAGGTTTGAAGAATGGCGCAGTCGCCGGTTCCGCGCCCAAGGCCTCCTGTGTGCGCGCGGTAGCCATAATTTTTTCCCCTCTCTCAATATCCCTGCGTGCGCGTACACACTTCGGCACGACTTGGCGTTGCCGCGAAATGATGTGTAGAGAGAGAGAGTGGGGGTAGAGACAGTGGATTGGCGGGGGAAATGAGATAAATTGGGAGATTGCGCCGGGGTGGAGGGGGAGTGGGGTGGGAGTGAGCTGTATGTGCGTGCGAAAGGGAATGGAAAGGCAGACGTGAGTAAAAATGTAGTGTGGGCATTGAGAATGGGGAGACCAGTATTTAAAAGGAGAAAATGGAGCAGTGTGATTTGCAAGTGAATCGAGATGGCAGAATAAATTCCCCATCAAACAGCTGTTAATCATGTGCTCTCCTGTGGTCATGCACGAAAATTACTGTGGTGATAGGGTGATTGTAATCGGGAGGAATACATAACTATTCCCTACCATGTGACGTTTGAATTAAATTGCTTGCGTGCTTTTTATTGCATCATGTAAGATAGCATGCTCACGGGTCTCTAATAATCTCTCGTTATCAGTACCATTTCTGAGGGTGGCATTAATATTAACCGCAGTTATATCTTCATATTGGTCGCTGATTGAGGTTATCCCGTACCATTTGCAATCCTAAATGAAATTTTCAATGGCTAGCAATAATTCTTCAGATGAAGAGTATTCATACATTCCAACGAATTTCCAGACATTCATAAATGTACAAGGGCATTCTTTTCGCTTTGCTACTATGTTAATCAGAAAATTTCTGCAGTCTTTTTTTATTGGTTGATGTGGACCCAAGCGACTTTGGTGTCTGAAATGATTCAACTATTACTCTGAGAACGGGTTGGAATTTGTCTTATTCCTCTTCAAAATCATGTTTTATTATTTATACACAATGAGATTAGATACTTTTCAATTCATTCTGCAAAATACGTGTCAGGTGGATAAACGTTCCTCAAAATGTCAGAAATAATGGAAAAAAAGTCGAGCAATAGCTGCATAACATCATGGAAAATAACATTCAGAAGGTGAAGAAGAAAGAAATTTGTAAAATACACGAACTAACATGTAGTGGAGAATAGAGAGGTACTGCCATGTTTCAATGCAAATTTGTGTATAGCTTTCTTTTCCTGAGCCAGATTTGGGCTTATAAATCGTCAAATGTTTTTGGTGAGGTCATTCTTAATAATTTTGGTTACATTAACCAATATATATATATATATATATATATATATATATATATTATCTACACACATTCAAACACGAAATCCCGCCACACGGCGAACAAATATTCATTCATATAGAAATAGATATAAGGGGGTAGGAACACACATAAAGGACGAACACAGGAGAGGTGGGGAAGGCGGATTTGAGCAGATCACAAATGTACAAATATTTCCTTAACATATATATATACATATATATATATATATATATATATTTATACCTGAATTTATTTGAATTTCCTTGGAGCACCCATTAAAAGTTTTCGTGGATTAACATTGCGAAAAAATGCTAGTGAACTGAAAGTAAGGGTATTTTCAATTGAACACTCTTCTTGTTTCAAAGTGAGAAACTGATAAGCTTACTTCCCTAACATTAATTTTTGTGTACATTTGAGTAACACTTGACATTTCTTATTTCAACTCTGCTCTCAGAGGTTTTGTCGGCACGTGGTTATCACTCTCTGGTTTCTTTTCTTCACCCCTTTATTTTCAAAACAATTTCCCCTGGCACTTTAAGTCTATTCGTCTCTCTTGTATTCCAGAGATCTTTTGGACTTAACGGCGATGTCGATGATAAAGCCAATCCTTTTGTATTTGTCATCCTGAAACAGTGTCCTGCCTTGTTAACTCGCGAGCACTAACAACCAACATTCTTTATGATATACACCGGTTTCTCCGCGACTATCCCAGACGAAAATGCAAAAGCGGTTGTACCAGAGAGAAATATTTTGTACTGCATAAATGAACACGGAAGGGACGAAGTAAACATAAGAAACTTCACATATGATCCCGGAACAAGAGTCAAGAAGTGCTAACTCTCAGTAGTCACCGGTGTAGGTGAATGTTGGTATGGGAGTCCTTAATTGATCACTGCAAGGTGGAGGTAGATAAAGAGTGCGCCTTTGAGGAGAGGGAATAACAGGGACGGCGGTGCATGTAGGTGTGGTGCCTTGGGGAAAAGGGAAGGAAGCCGGAGAGGCCGGGAACTGCGTGGGTGGGAGTTGGTGTGGTGATAAGGAGTCACTCGCGGACTCCTTATTTGGATGTCAGCGAAGTTGTAAAAGGGCGCACGCTGTGGTCACGCCGCCGCTTAAATTGCTGTCATCGCCCACTCATACTGCTCGGGAGTTGTTTCGTGCCTTAGGCGAACAAGTAGTTCCAAAATTCCTCCGTGGGCGAAATTTACGGGACAAATACGGAACCGAAGAAACATTAGTGTGACAACTTCGGAGGTGACACAAAAACAATTTCTAACCCGAATATTGAATTATGATCGTTGCTCAATGAATTCTGACAGATAACTGAACATTTTAGTGATCCTTTACATGTATTTCTTCCCAAAATACTGCTGTAGAACCTATATATAATCTTCAATGTATATTTGCAGAAAAATGATGAATTTACTTATACAGTTAAAACTATAAAGGAAGCGTAAACACCCATTTTTCTTGCATCATTAAGCGTAATGTATTTCATGGCTAGAGGGAGTGATTTTAAGAAAAGTCGTATTGATGCAGTACATCATTATATTAGTAAGCAAAGGCTTTGATTAGCTGTCCGGTAATTACTAACTCATATGGTTAAATCGCGATAAGGAATAGTAAGCTACTTTATCTAGAATTGGATCATTTCTTCTTTTCGAAAAAATATCATCAGCGGTATTCAAGGATTCGTACTAATTAAAATGTGTATGAATTAATATATCATGTGCCTTCGTTCGCCAAATTGTCTGCTCCAGTTCTCTAGATGAACTAACCTACATAAAAGAGCCGGAGTGCTGTCATAAAACAATTAAGGCATGGATTAAATCATTTGAGGAACTCAGATAAATCTGCCACGATTGAAAATGGCAATATTATCAATTTACCTGCAATGTCCCAAGGCGCTGAAAGGGGGTCAGAAAAACATTATCCTAATGGTTCCCGCAAATGCGTTATCTCACATCGGACCCAAAATGTGCTTTTCCAAAAGACATCCTTGGAAAGCTTGTAACTTTTTTTTACAAATTAATGCACTTTAAGGTAATAAATAACCGCAAGTCGTTAAATAAATACATCCACGCATTGCGTAAAGGTAGTCTGGCAACAACACTCATCAAGTGTTCGTCGTCGTTAATGTATCTGTACCCAATGTGTTAACAGTTTTTGAAAGGCTTTTGAAATGTTTCTATGAAATTTATACAACTCCTTAATTTTTTGATGGAGATACAGAGAAGACTCAGATAAAGTGACAATTAAGTTTTCATCCTTATTTTGGAGGTAAAATTTGTATATCGTAGTGTGAACTGTACCAGTTTTTTCCAAAGGTATATTTTCGTTGAACAGGCCAAGTTTTGAAACCACTCAGATTCATTACCAAAATTCAGCTTTTAAATCCATTATAAAAATTTGTATTTTCCAAAATAAGTGTTATCTTCGAATACTTCTCTCCCTGTCCGATCCCCTGCTGTTTTCCTATGTATTTTCAATATAATCCACACCAGTCTGACTTGAGCATTTTCCACTTTCAACTTCTTCGGATTTCGAAGATTCTCCTTTCCGTCACTTCCTTCCCAGCACCATTTCATTATTTCAATATCTCCCATGTTTTACGTCTTCTCCATTGTATCTACTTATTCAGTTATTTTTTCAGAACTCAACAAAACTCAAATCACGGCAGAAAATGCCTTGAAAAAGAAAGGATTAACTTTTTACGCCGAACGAATCTGCTCCCACCCTATCGATGAGGAATTTCCTAATCTTTATTGACATGAATATTAACCTACTTCTCATTCGTATGTTTCTCTTAATCTGAAGAACTAGCATTCTCAGAATCGTGATAGCACACTTGGGGATTGCGGACTCTACTGGAAAAATGCTTCAGCAGCAATTTTGCGCGAGATCTTGCCCAAGAGTATTCAATCCGTACCAAAATGGATAGATTATTCTTTTTATTTCATTGATCAATTCATAAAACACTTAGTTATTATATGTCATTTAGTTGTTTAGTTAAAGGTATTAACATGCTCGTACGTGCTTTTATTACAATTCAGTGTGCCCAGTTATTCAATTTACGTTAAGACGGTTTGGCAAGTACTCCATTTGATGGCATATCCGTCCTGCAAATGGCATGCATTTGAATACTGGCTTTAATGGATTGAAATCATTATATATGGTGAATTTCCATTTGATATTTTTAAAATTAAACACTTTTTCAGCTATTTTTAGGTATTCCGATAAATTTTAGGTAGATAAGGATTTAAATAAATATTAAAACAACGTTTTATTGACGCGTACCATAAGAGAGAAGAAAGAAATGTACATTAATGGAATAGAGGCTGAAAACATAGCCAGATATTTACGAGCACTCAATGCCTATCTGGATCATAGGCCAAGGACTTCGAGCACTATTCCAATTATGGATGTTGAATTATAGAATCCATTCCTATTCTAAGTTCTATATTCTCATTCCTCTTCATTCCATCCTTACTCCCACCCAAATATTTCC
This sequence comes from Hetaerina titia, assembly GCA_037158775.1. Lineage (NCBI taxonomy): Eukaryota > Metazoa > Arthropoda > Insecta > Odonata > Calopterygidae > Hetaerina > Hetaerina titia. The sequence goes on along the minus strand of CM073771.1, from coordinate 32,663,086 downwards.
CCTTACGTCATCGTGCATACATAGAATACGATTATTCCTCATGTTTCATCAGCGATCCCATAGATGCGAGAGAAAAGTAACTTCTATGAACAGTTTTAAAATCGCGTTTTAAGATCATATCGGGCAGTAAAAGTCAAAATGCAAATGAAAAGTTGTAAAATAAATCTTGAAAACTAACCATTTTTGCGATATAATTGAAAGAGAATGGAATAAATAATGAAGGTCACTCCAGAAAAAAAACTGCGCTTCACACTCAATGAGTTTTAACGTTGAGTGCTAATGATCATTGCCAAGAGGTACTATATTTCTAGCCCGGTCAGAAAATTGAATTTCGAATTGCATGTGAATACTGCATCTAAACCCAAATAATGATTCATCCATATGCACGTATATCGTCAGCGTAAATATGGTGTCAATTTAAATGTCATATAAAATCATAACATTTATCGAGTCTGTCCAATTAACTAATTACTTAGAAGCCTACCGCTAAGCTTCTCATGTGTTTTCTTATCGTTCATAACACTATTTTTAGAACGACTGAATGCATTTCTTTGCATTTTTAAGTTGTTCATTGTAAATCAATAATTAACTTTTATTAGCATTAGTGCTTCTTTGAGAACTGAGTACATTTAATGATGTAGGCAATTGTAAATTGATCCGAAAATAGAAAGTCATTAATTCGCAGGAAAAAAAGGCACTCTGTAGAGATAACTCGTATTATTAGCATACTTTTTAGACGAGAACTGTACTGATACTCTGGGTTTTTGTGTAATTTATTTAGTTACGAGGTTAAGGAAAATTGCAGTCATTTATATTGAGTGCATAACGATTTTTTCCGTAAAACATGCAATATTTTTTTAGAAATTTTTTCGGAATTGTGGTTTCGAGTTTGTTATGTTAGAGTATGGTTCGAGGAGGAGGTGGAGTACTTGATTCTATCTGTGACAGTTTCTGTTTCTCCTATTTTATCTCGATGGCCGAATCTACCAATGGTGCCGTAATAATTCCCTCGGTGTCGCAAGAAAATTCAGGTGCCCTATGTATTTCTAAAAGTCTTAAGTTTTAATTTGCTCTTCAAAAATGAAAAGACACCCGGTCTAATTTCTCCTGCATATCTGTAACGCTTACTTGTTTCCAATGGCGATTTTTTTACCAACCTAGAGATACGTAAAAAAACTTTTGATTATTCCATTCCATTAATTATGGTAAATAATAGTTCCATTAATAATAATTAATAAAATGATTCCATTGATTAGTTTTATTTTTACCGATATAGATTTGTGATCGCTAATGATGGGTTGGCAGCACTTTTTTCATCAACATGATATTAAGGTTATATACTCTTATGTAGGGCATTTTTAGGGTGACTAAATCATCATGATTAATTTCTGTAATACATTTTCAGATTTATACTGAATACGAATATATTCTTGTAGATCTTTTACATATCGCTTATGTATGATCAACTCTCCGTATATGTAAGATCAACTAAAGCTGATATCTATATTCCTGATTGAAAAATAGAATTTGAGGCGAGTTACTTTCAAGCTTTTACACGTATTTCTTGCGCAGCAATTTAGTATCTATAACTTTTTGTTCCACATGGAATTTTAATTGTGTCAATCTCAGCTATTAACAATATCAATCTGCTATATTTACACTAAAATTTGGTATTAAGTTAGTGGTTCACTTTTTTCTGGCCGCCATATAAATCTTTTTGGAATTTTGCTTTAAGTAAAATCACCATCCTTCAGATATTTACTATCGAAAATATGCTTTCTTAGTATCACCCTGTAACACTGAAGAAACCTTCCTGCCGAATAAATGTCTTAGTCTCAGAGGTTGGGTGAGTCTCTTGGTTGGTGAATCATGGCTTTCCCATTTCGATATGTGTATCAAAACATTTACAGCTGTCCTCTTGATCATGTCACGTCACGCAACCACAGTTCGGTTTTCCTTCTAACGTTTCACTCAAACCTTTCAAACACGAAATGTGCATTCCCGGAAATCAAGGACATTGTTATATACTTTATATATCCTTGTGTGTTGTGATAACTTTTACTCTCTAAAAGTATTAAAGTAAAGCCACAGTAAATTTCATGCACGTATATTTGCAACGCCCTATGATATTGCCTTTGAATTTATACGTATATACATGGCAACGCTTTTAACGGAAATTGCCCATTGAGAGGTACCGGCTTAAGTCATCCTGGTGGGTGGATGCTCATCTATTAATGCCAGCATAAGCTTCGAGTATTCGGCCTAGACTGCTGGTTTTACTTGTTTCATAACAGAAAGCTTACTGCCGTGAAAAGACGAAATATCATCATTAATCTGTTTTTAAGTGAATTATTAGAAACGTCATGAAAGTTAAATGCCAATATAATCCACTTGAAGAATTACAAAAAAAAACAAATAAGACAGTTACGAAATAATTAGCTCCGATAGCAATAAATACTAAACCAAACACTGTATACTTCTTTTCCGTCTTCTTTTCTAGGTAGCAGGTACAGAAGACTATCCTCAGTTTTCAGCTTGTTATTTTTCGAAAAATGCTCTTTGGGAGGAGGATGTCAAAAAATTGCCGAATTCCATCTGTTTTTTTATCTTTAAGACTTTTTTTATCTTAAGAAGAGTCGGTTGCTCGGAAACATCTGTCTGTCCACTTGTCACCATTCGAGAGAGTCCTTCTCAAACTAGATACCATATAAGGAGTGGTTCAAGAAAGGGCTTGCATTAGACACAAGCCAAAAGAGAAGTAGAGGAGGATGGAAGGGTCAGGGGGAGGGGTTTTATGAAGTGTTTGGAATGAAGGAGAATGGTGGCGTAGAATCCAAGGGGGAGGAGAGTTGAGAGCTGTGAGAAGAAGAATATTTGGTCAGGAGACGGACGCTAAGATGAAACCTTTTATGAAGGGGTCGAAGTAAAAGGAAAATACGGTCGACAGAGTTGGACAATCTGAGAGAGGGCGAGCGAGTGTATGACCCAGACTGTTTACTTAATATATATATATATATCAGTAAGCGCTCTTTCAAAGCATGTAATAATGAATCGGTTTCCTAATGATACTGGATGACTATTATAGATGTTAGTACGTCGTTTCATTCATGTTTTGTAACTGACTATTTCGTATTATCCATAATTATTTAAAATTCTACGTCCATGCAACACCCCGCAAGTCACCAAAAGGGTGTGTGGCGGGGGATTTTAGGACATCATCAGTAAAACAGAATAAAATCACATGCAAAACTAACGAAATCTTGCCAACTCACAGCCATAGAGATATTCATGTAAAACCCATTGCAACTTAAACAAATGCAAATACATATTCTAGCTACTGGCATACACAAGCACATTCATCCACGGAGTTCTAAGGTCACCCATGACGGTGCCAGTCAATGAGGAACGCTAGTCCGAACATTTAATCAGCATTAATAACTAGTATTTCTCAATAAATTTCTTCAATTGTTTAAAATTATTCATCCAACGAAATAAAGACAGGAACTTTTAAATACACAAGCTTAGTACATAACATATTTCAGTGGAATAGTATCTGTAACTTCAATTCAGTTTATTATAGTCAGTTATCCCATCAAAACTTGTTTCTCGTAAGCACATAATTTTAGTGAAGATGTATTCAATTTGAATGTGCTTGCGAATTGAAAAAAATGGCTGAAGTTTAGTAATGGTTCACCGTAATTAGTTCCCTATGCAAAACATCTAAATCTACAGAATAGCCCACAATCCGTCGCAAGGACGTGTGGCAGGGGGTGGTACGTCACCACCCTATCAACATATAAACCCTCTACTTCCTCATGCACCCAACACCACGCGATCCACCATAAATCGTGTGGAGAGACGGCGATCGAACACCATTCATGCAACATGCTTACACATATTATGAGTATTGCATGGTTAGCAGCTGTTCCTGTGCCTACGCAAAGAGGACAAGAAAATACGTTAGCGTGCTAAGCGGGTTCCCACCAGGGAGCCTTCGAGTCATAGAAAAGACTCGCTCAAGGAATGTACTTAATGTTGGAAGGGACAATATCTAAGATAATACATGAGACAATATATGAAATCTTTTTTCCCCAAACTTTTCCCGATTCTTTTAATAAAAACATTGTACAGTTTAATGTTTGCATGTCCCTTTCATTTCCGTGTACCCAGAATATCACCACAATGTCCTGAACAAAGCGTATCAACAATATCATCCGTGCCTCATTAGTAATCCATCCTCCCTTCACAGCATCCGAATCTCCCGTGCAATCCTTTTTAACATTCACCTGGTCATGCTTAATTGTCGTCCACACCTCCAAATGTTGGGCGGAATGAAGGGAGGAAGTATTCAGAGATGAAGAGGGTCCTAATGTAGAGTAGGATGTTTGGTTGTATTTAGTTGAGAAAACAAGAGAATTATTTGGTAGTTTGAGTGTGAATGCTAAACCTACCTTAACCGGTAGATTACCGATATTATAATGGCCCCATACTACTTAGGTACATCAGGCCACCAAGATAAAATAAGGAAGATAGATTCCAATACGGATAGATTCGAATACCCATTCTTACCCAGAACAATCAGAAATCATAATAGTAAGAAACCAAAGTCACTTTAATACCGTTCCATTAGTTTAATAGTTCCTTTTATATTCATTCATTTTCGGAGCTTTCTATAAAACTTCTGCCTACAGACCAGATATAAATCACTCAAAATAAGTATGACTTAAAGTAATTCCAAATTCCAATTGAAATTCCTAACTTCTTTTGTTGTAAGTTGTATAGACCACTGTATGTTGTATGTCCATTTGGTAGTGGAATTTCGCCTCCTTACTTTTCATATTCTAGTTTGCACACTATTAGATAAATGTTCACTACTTTATACGGTTCATGTGTTAATTATTTGATAGTTTAAAAAAATTACATGTGTGTGTATGTTAAAAAGGTTTTTCCATGACACCGCTATGGATGTAGGTTAGAATAAATATGTTGATATTGCATATGGTTTTATTCTCTTTTACACCCCCGCCACACGCCCTTGCGGCGGCTTGCGAAGTATTGTGTGGATGTTGAAGTCTTCCAATCTAAATCCAAATAATTAATCCAAAACGAGAATCTTTTAGAAATGAAAACGATGATCCCGGGGAAAATGTGGAAGAACCGTCAAATTGGATTTTCTCTGCAAAGGAAGTCATTAACCGTTGGCAATATTTTTCAATAAAACTAATCTGGATGCATGCGCGTGGTGAATCAATGGCCTTTCGTGAAAGTTAATGATTTGCAGAGGCTAGTTATAGATTATCGGGAATGAGAATCATGAAAGTCTATGATCAGGCCATGGAAGTGAATATAGACAACGTTTGAGTGGAAAAGGGAGGAATGGACGTTGAAAAAGGGGGTGTAGTACGAGTGGATGACTGGAGCTCTGAGGAGACGGGCACACGAAGGGACGGTGGGGGTTAGCTAAGGAGGTTCAGGTCACAGGGCTGGGTGTATGTGGCTACAGGGTGGTCAGCCTGGAGGTCTGCCAAGAAAGATGAGTCCTTTGTGTGGACGTGTGTGTACACTCAGGCCAAACGCCGTGTGTATTTAGCGAGTTTCCTCTAATTGCTTCGACAAAGAAGTGGTTCTCCAGAAGAAGACGAGAGGAGGCGAGTGATGGAGACAAAGGAGCGGGAGGAGTGGGAGTGGGGGTGGTGGGGGGGGGCGGGCGAGGGAAGTGTGGGTGGAGGGGAGGCAGATGACACTTGGATTCTGAGGCGTGTAATTGTGTTAAAGACTGGAAGTGATGCTTATGGACAGTATTGAGGACTAAAAAACTTTCCTTGGGTGAGAAATGACTCTTGGACGTCGTTCCGTACATAAAACGAAGGATTTCTTCCTTAAGAGGAGATTCGAGGAGAGATATATGTCTTCGTAACTCGATATTTGAGAAGGCTTATGGCGCACTCTCGGTGAACAGTGGTCGTGAGCTAATGAATGGTCGAAAATTGCCGACATTCACGTCTCTGGCAGATTGATGTTTGCATAGTTGGTGTTTTATCATCCATTAAAGGAGATTATCAGGAAAATGTTATGAACTTTTAAGAAATCCGATGCGCAGTCTTTTTTTTATTCTCTTTCGTGAAATAGCAATTGGATAACTTCAATAAAATCTTAGAATGTGTGACGTTTGGTACTTCAGGCGTGCCTATGGCTGTTTAAAACGCTGATGAATACCATAATATCTTAGCAGGGATAAACAATTTTCTATTTATCATTATTTTGTTGCATTCATTTTATAACGTATAATACATAAGGAAAAAGGCTTCCGGTAGGCAATTTAATGGTGAAGCAATTTGAGGGAACGAAAATGGGAGTTCCAAGGCTATCATTAGGTTACACAAACCGACTTATCTACATATCACGAGAGCTCGTAATTAAGAGGCAATGGTGACTTCAAAAACCACACCCTTAATGGTTTTCAAATAGGGTGATTTTTCTTCGAGTGCTGTGGGAAGTGGAAAGCTAATAGGAGGGTGTGAGCTAACAGGAACACGTTAGTTCGCCTCTATACACCCGAGAGCATCCAAGGTAGATTATGTATCATTACTTTAGAGTAAAGTGTTCCATTTTCATTTAATTATTTTATTTTGATGTTAGGAATTCTTCGGGATTGAAAACTCCATACGATATGATAAATAGACGGAAAAATATAAAATTCAATAAGTGGGAAGAATTAGCAGATAAGCTTCCAGTCTCCTAAAAGGCAGCATCGTAAGTACCAGTATAGCATCTTAAGTGCCACGGCAGGAAAACCTGCGTTTTTCTGATGTGCGCCATCAACATTTCCTTTCAAATGAAAAACCTCTTAGGCTCTGATATGCAATTTGGCGGATATCTATCATTGACCCTTAGTGAACCTTACATTAACTATCAATTTGCATAGCCCATAAGACCGCTTTCAAGAGGATTCAATGCATGAGCATTTTCCTAGGAATCCAACAGCTGGATCAATCCCCATCAATGGCAAATTTTCGCACTTTCCTGAAGTTTATCCAAGTTTATTATTATCTTACTATTGAATTTTAGACAGCTACATTTTTTTGTTACTTGAAATGCACTCGAATTTGATTGACGTTAACTGGGAAAATAACTTAGTAGTTTCGCTTATTTTGCCCGTTATTAAATTGCATTGAAACGCGTAATGAAAGGTTGTCACGTTCCTTTCATAAACTTTCTTTTCGGTATTCTGTAATCGCTGTTGGGTCACATATTTACCGCCCATCTACGAGTGAATTCATATAACGCACACAAGGGTGAAGGGCATGTGGTGGGGGACCGTAGGGCACCAGCAATGTATGCACAACTATTAACTTATGCGTGAATATTAAATATAAATATTAGTTCATGTGCAAAAACACTCGTACACATACCGTTAACCATGCTCGAGTTGATGATAGAGGAAATAATACGCTTCCATTGACTGGCGCGAATAAATTCAGTCCCATCGAAACCCCCTTCTCTTTTCTTGCACCCTCACCGCTAAGCAACGCTCACATATCGAGTAGGGCAAGTCTTTGAGACAGCATATGAGTGGAGTTAGCGTAAATATGCAGAAAGTGGAAACAGGACGAAAATGGTGATGATATTACTTTAGAGGAACAGGGGAGGGGAGAGTGAGTCGAGAGGGTTCATGCTGATGTGGTGACGGGTCGAACTCATGTCAAAGTGGAATGCCTCATTACGCGGTGGACTTGAAACTGTTTATGCAGTCCCGTTTGTCCCTGTTGCCTTGTTACACAGAGACTGGTTTGTTAGTCCAAGGAGTCGAGGCCACCTGGGTATAAAGTGAGATCATTAACATTATTCTATCAATTTCTATGGAAGTGCAAATAATTCTCCATATAATGGTGTCTGTTGTCGCTTAGCGTGGCCTTGCATCGGAGCAGAGTTCATCCTCAATGAGGCTTTTTTCCTTATGCTAACTTGGAAATTGCGCCTCGGGTTGGAGAAGGAAAAGGAGGAAAATTACAAGGGTACTTAAAAAGTCATTCATCGAGGTAAATATTTTAAATAAAGGATAAATTGTCTGTAGTGTAAAATCGGTTTGACTTCCCTGTTCTTTGGTATATTTTAAGCTTACCAAGGAACTTACGAGAATAATACTGAATGAAATTTTCGATTTCGTTACCTCATACGAATCAAATACTCCTGTGGAACCTTTTCAGGTTACAGGAAATCAGGAACTGAGGTAAATTAACATGTTATTATGTGAGCCGATAAACATAATTGAACATTATAAGGCAAAGAGCTTACTGTTAAAATTTATAACTGGATATGTGATCGGCTGAAATCACACATCTTAGTCGGATTGTTACCTTTTTTTATTTCCTCGAATAAAGATTACTTAGTTCCTCATTCCCAGCGTCACATCAATGTTAATTTCTAACTCCTTTAACAGTAAATTTACGCGAACTGTTTTTCGAAGAGGAAACTGGCTATTACGCATTGAATAGTAGAGATCTTCCAATAGCGATATCTGTTTATGTGGTTTTTATTGCTCAGTAATTACATCCAGGAGATTCCGCTTTCGTTTCGGTTTTGCACGACTATTTTATTAATAAACAGTCCCCATAAATTCTGAGCCTTGTAGCGTCAAGTGAATCCTTATAGAAGAAACATTTTATGGATTGAAAATTCCTTTCGCAAGGGGAAGTGAAAACGGAAAAGGAAAAAAAGTGAAATAAACCCCAAGCGTTTCTTACGTACTTTCACCCGATCTTCTCGGTAGACACTTTGAGAAGCATTAATTCCTTCATCATCATCATCATCATCCTCGCTCATAAGGATATCCCTTCTTTAATACCGTCTCGAAGTACCTTTTGACGTCCCGTTCTTAACACTTTACCTTGAGCGCTCCATCTGCAATCCCCCATTTCCTCTTGGTCGCAATTTTGACTTTTTATCATTTTCGTCACTCCTCTCTCTTTCCCCCAATCCCCAATCGTTCGCGAATCTGTCCTCATCTCTGCTGTATCATCTTTTTCCTCTCCTCCAACCTATTTCATACCAATCTTCCATTAAATCGCGTCTCATTCGGCGATCAATCCTCCCGTTTCCCTCACCGCTCCTCTAACCAATTCGCTTTTTTTATCGCCAGATTGAAATTTGTGCCCTTTCTTCCATCTTGAACCTAAAGGATTCATGCAGCTAGCTCATCTTTAACTCGTACTCACGCTCGCCACGCGTAATTCTAAGCACGGTCTGTCTTTCAATCCGGCTATAATGACCTGCCATGCCTCTTTTTCCGATTTGAAGGCAATTTTATCCTGTGATTGTGTATCTCGCCTGATCTGAGTTTATGGGACATTTTTTTGGCGTCCCGGACACTAATGATGGCCCTTTTATTATTTTTTTTGTGCACGTACATTGTGAGAGAAAATAGCATCATGCTTGGAGCAAATATGTCATGTCTTCGATTCATTGTGATCGCAGTAATCAAATTTGGTTTGATTGTCTGAAACCCTCTTCTTACCCATGAGTAAAAGATTATTAAGATGTTATTTTTCCCACAAAATATGAGTGATCGGAATAGCTATATACGAACTGTTCCATGGGGCAAAAGTATTTTTCTTTTATCATTCTTAATATCCTAGTTTGTTTTCGCGATTTCATCAAACCCTTTTTTGATTGCCCTTCTCGTTACCAGCGGCTCGTCTTGCGTGTGAAGAGGATTATCTCACAGTCATGCGTGTATGTTCCACGTACCCCTAGTTAGTGCGAGATCTATTTAATAAAATTATTTTATAAAATTATTTATATCTAACTATTGAAAAAACGTAATTTTTATGGTATGGTATTCATTCACCCCCTGCCACACACCCTAGCGGTGGCTTGAAGGGTACTATGTAGATGTATAAGTATAACGACTGTTTTAAATTAGCCAGAAATAGGGGCAAGTGCAAATTGATCCCTGCTAGTTTTATTCGTTTGTGTTTCCAGGACTGATATAGGACAATTTTTGAAATATTGCAATCAGAATTGAACTGATGAATGAAAAACAAATGATGAAGTTATATTTCCTACGACAACTCATAGAGTGTTGATGCATTCTTCTATTACAATGACTGATCGGTAGTTGAATTTGGAGGGTAAGGTAACATTTTAAAAATTCGAGAGTGAGATCTAGGAAAGAGAGATTAGTAAAGGAATTTCATATATAGTATGTACCTAGCGTTGTAGCTTGTCCTCATAATTGCTATTCCTTGTTTCGTTGTATTTCCACTTCCCATTCCGGCTTCCTGTTCTAATATGATGTAGGTTTGCTATCTAAACCTCTTCTAACACCATATGCAAGCAATAAATTTATATTAGTTAACTCTTACGTTCTACGCTACACTAAAGAGGTGCTCTCGCTTGATTTAATGATTTTTCCCCTAAAATATTTTCGGAAACACTTGTCAAAAACACTCGACAGGAAGGTATTTATATCAGCATTAGTTGCAGTGCAAACATGAGTACCAAACTTTGGAGATTTTACTGCAGAATGAAGATTTTTTTTTAACATTTTCACCACGGATTAGTGGTCTTGCGGTTAAGAATTTGTTTCATTCTTCCCGTCTTCAAACGCTATTGTAGTTGAACAGTCAGTTTGATGCTCATTAGTCTTAATTCCCTTAGTTTTACTTCTCGCCCTTTCTCTTCTCTCCAAATATTTCAAACTCTGTGGTTACCTCACCATGAAAATCTACAGGTCGTATTAGCTTTTGAGACCCACTCAATCGCTCTCACCCCTATCTTACCCTGTTGTCTCCGTACGTTTTCACTTACAGCGAGCGACATCTCCGGAGGTCGTGGTAGCCACGCGTCTGGCTCCCCGGTGAGAGACGTCAGAAGACGAGGGAATGCGTTAGAATAGGACGGAGAATGAGTTGGAACTACAGGCTGAGAGAGGTTCAACTCATGAGCGGGCGAGTTACGGAGATTGCACATTAAGTTGTAAGGATCGAAGCCTAAAAATTACACCGCTAATCATCCGAAGGTTGTGGAATAAATCGCTTTTTTATACAAACTGTGTAAATGCATTGGATGTGAAAGAGAATATTGGCATAGAGAAAGGAATCGTAATGCTCACGGTTTGGGTTTGGCATATGGATAATTAGGAGAAATATCGACGTTTTTCTTATAACATAAAATCACTTTGCTTTTCCACATAAACTTTTTGTTTTCACGACCCAGGTTTCATTATAGCATAACATTTATGCTATAACGAAACCTGGGTCGTGAGAATAAAAAGTTTATGTGGAAAAGCAAAGTGGTTGTATTTTTATAAAAAAACGTCAACATGAAGATTTTCCACCAAGTTACCCCAGAAACTGTTTTATTTATCGGAGAAATATTGGCACATTGATGGTTAGACTGATGATTTCGTGTCCCATCAACGTTTATGGACCTTCTTTCCAGAACCAAAGAACATCATCAAAGATTGCTATACAGATAATTCCCAAATGAATTTCAAAAATAACTTGAAAAGAAAAAAATCGCATGCTATTGGCTTAAAATTTCCGTTTTTTATTTTTAAATCTAAAGTAACACGCAGCTTTAGCATTTACCATAAAGGTGAAACAAATATTTGTCTCACTAGCTTATAAAATAAGATGCATATAAAAATAATTGGCCATATTAGCCCGTTGCGGTTTGGAGATTAAATCCATAGAACTTGTTTAAAAAAACCTTGAAACATTACGTCACTTCCTACATGGAGCCTTTGGTTTATAGAATATTTACGGATTAAGTTATCTTTCATCTCTTTCGGATAATTCATTCGTTAATTATAAAAATGGAAAACTTAATGATTATTTATGAAGAATCTACAGAGTTAAAAAGATAAATGTTCCGTTAAATTTTTGTCACTCATCGGTTGGCATGTATCAACACATGAACCAATAACGATAGCCACCACAAGAGCGTGCGTGAGACGGGGAGGCATTTAGGAGACTAGCCATTCGTGCAATATTATTAGCTCACTTGGATATTTGTTAGCTCACATACATCAATTAGCAACATGAAATAGTTGTTGCGCTTGACTAGTTCATCAAATTCTAATTCTCAAAATAACTCATTTTTTTGGACTCTAGGGATCTAGTTTGTTATGATATCGTATCGTGGAAGGGAAGAACTAGGACTTGAATCTGACTGTGGCGGTGTATAACTCTCAAATTCATGTGCCTTTCCTTTCAACCTTCCAGTTATGTTACTTCCTCTCTTCGAGAATCAAGAGACTTTAAGCCTAAATCCTCCAATATACCCATGACACTTACTCGCCTATCGTAACAATTTTTAACTAACCTAGCGGATTTTCTTAAACTTATCTTCGCGTATATTCTTCATTCACGTTTTAAGCTCTAAGATACTTAACTGGGATCCATATATTTTATAATGTTCGACTGGTTCATCTTTTATGTCAATTTAAAACGTCAGTGCCTTGTGATATATAATTCTAACCCCCATTCTTTGCACCACTCCGATATCTTGTCGAAATCGTTATTGAGTAGCAGGCTTCTGCCGCTATAATGATTTCTTTGCACAACACTATGTCGTCTGCATATAAGCTGTGATTGCTGCTAACGTGAACATCTAGGTCGTTAATGTATAACGAGAAGAGCAGGGGTCCCACGACACTTCCCTGCGGCAATCAAGAAGTTACGTCTGCCTTTAATGAACTCACTCCGTCGATGACTAACTTTTTACGGTTAGATGAGAAGTCCCACATTCCATCAGTAACTTCGTCTTTAAAACCATTATATCTTAGATTGTCTATTAATTAAACCATAACATCTTAGTTTCCCTCCCTCGATTTCAGGATAGCATTAACAAAAAGAGCCAGTTGTGTTGTATGAACTGATTTTCCTAAACCCGTGCTGTTTACGGCAGAGTACGTTCCTACTGCTGATAAAGGACGGTAACATCGCTAACAATGATATATGCTAATGTTTTTGATCGGTGCCAAAGTAATCGATTTTTCGTTATTGGTGTCTCCCCTGTCGCCGCTTGACTTCAACCCACTTCAATGCCCCGATATAAATCTACAGCTACATCTGCAGAATACCCCGCAAACCGTCGCAAGGACGTGTGGCATGGGATGGTAGGTCACCAGCCATGCTAAGCAGCTTAAATATCTGAGCGTAAAAGTGGGACCTTGTCACCTTCACATTGTAATATTTTAGAAACTCGTGGGCAAATGGCTACATTTTGAACTGAGAATGATCAAGTAACTTATTGGGTCACGGTTATGGAAATATTGAAATGCAGAGAAAATTATGGAAAACTTAGCTAAACTAGGAAGCTAAGAGATAAGGAATATTCTTCCTTCTTGTTGAAATTGTTATCGATTTGTATTTTGCTATTTTGTGCTTCCCTTTGCTCAAACTATTTATCCATGTCTTGTTGTTGACGAACTTTTAACCCGGATGATTTTTTTTTAATTTCACCATAATCAATTTGTTAAATTTGATAATTAGATTTAATTATTTGCATAGTATCCTGCAAGCCACCGCTGGCGTGTGTTGCAAAGGGTGATTGCACGCCAGACTAATTTTGTCTCTAAATACTTTTTCCCCCTACCGAGGTCGCTTTGGAATCCAAATCTTATGCCTCTGAATGCAGTCAAATTCAAACGTGATGTACTGGGTGGGGAAGGCTTGTAAAATAAATTTCGATGGATGAAATTCATTTAAGGCAACACATGAGTGAAGCCGCTCAAAAACAATTTTTGCTCTTATGAAGAGCGCAGCAGAATAATATAGGATGAATATCTAATATTGTTATCATGGGGGAGGGGTATCAAATTTAAGCAGGTGAAATAGGGTGTAAGTAGAGAAAATAGCCATAGGTGTGGTAGTAATTTTCTTTTCGTGATTATATTTAGAATAATTGTTTATTTAGTCGCAATCTCATTACATGATACTATGTATAACATCATTCATCATCGTCCACAAACCAATCCTTGGCTTATCAATCCGAGAAATGGTTTTTGGTAGGTCTCCGAACTATCTGGTTCCTTGTCACTCTTTTCATTCTCTCATAGCTGATTGAAATTACATTTTCCATTATCTGCATCCCGTAGTTCTTCCTAGGCCTTCTTCTATAATTATTTCCCATCCCTCTTCTTTCCTTTAATTATGATTTTCAGTAAACTGACGTGCCTCAGAATATGTCCTATCAATTTCCCTATTCTTCCTGTGTCTTCCTTGGGGTTCTATCTATGAACTACTTCCATTTTCATTTTATTTATCCATTTATTTTCAGCATTCGTCTGTAGAAACACATTTCCATTAACTCCAATTTTCTTTTCTCTACTGCTGCTATCGCCTGTGTGTAAATAGTCAGAGTGGACTCTATATGATGCATGAATTTTAAAGAATCGCTTTCTTTTATCAGTGTACTCTTTTTTCGTATACATTACATATAAGCTTTCCATCACATTTCAGATAATGTGAAATAACATATATAAACATAAAGTGTAAGCATAACGTATATTTTTGACTTAAATATTGATCGTTTCAGTGCTCGTGCTAAGTTTTAAATATTTGCTTTTACACTAGAAAACTTAATTTTGAATACTTGAAAGTAAGTTCTTTCACTGAAACAATTCCAATAAAAATTTTATTTAGGCTTATGCTTTTTTAGTTTAGTCATGTTTATTTGCGTAATTATGCATTTTCTTATTTTATTTTACTTATTTATGCTAATGATTTGCATAAAAATTGCGGACGCACTTATTTCATGAGACTTATGTGCCTGTTATAATAATTAATTATCTATCGATTTGACCTGTTGGTTGCGATTGAAGATGCTAATGGAATCTTAATATTAATTAGGTAAAAACATCGAGAAACTCTTCACTCTCTTCTCATTACGTTAATGAAAATACTTTTTGCGAAAAACATATTAAATCACCGTGTGTATCTATGTACTTCAGTAGTGGGGTTGCATTTCCTTCTTGTCAGAAGGGTTTTCATTTGGTCTGGGAGTTACTGTGAGACCGTGAAGGGATCTTTGGAGTGGAGATAGCCCTGAAATTAACAGTCCTCCTCATTACGAGAGCATTCGAATGCATCTCCTTCCCTCACCCCCATGTAGTTTTTAACGACCCACCGATGAAGCACGCGCTGGCCGGACACGTCTCTGGTCTGCGGCGCGGTGCTCGCTCCATCTCGCCCGCTGAGTGACATGATTGTGGGGGCTGAGGGGTCTCCGCTGATTATTCCCGTCGCGCGGCGCAGTTCGTGGGCGCTCCGTGATTGGCAGTGAGGTCGGCTGCTCCGGTGAAAGGAAGATTAGTGACCGAGCTCAGTGGTCTATACGGTCGGAAGAGATCCTTCCTCCATAAGACGGCCGGCCAAGTACGCATGTGGGGGTGGGTTAGGGATTGTCCAGAGGGAGAGGATGGTGGAGGTGGTTTGATCGTGGCGATCTGCGGGGAAAGAAGGTGCCCCCACACAAAAGAGGGTAATGTGCACCACCACCGCTTCTCCTTTCCCCCTTCCTCCCGTCCCCCTGCAGTGAGTGGTTCGATCGGCCGACGTCGCAGAACGGCTCTGTCCCGCAGATACTGCGATGGGTGCTAGGACATTCTCATAGCACATTGCTCTCTCCTGTGTTTTATTAATTATCCCGTGTTGAATTAACTGTCGTGAGTTATGCCTCCAGGTTGCGCGAAACTATATAGGACATGAACTAAAGGCGAACACTCAAGATTTCATTCTATTGTTTTAGGCTTCACTTCGTGGAAGTATTTAATATCCATACCAAAAAAGAAAGATTTGTACTTTTCCACAGATTTTATTAAACACTCCCCACTCTGTCCTGAGGGTATATATTTTGCCACTGTCTGTTTAGCAAACTTGTACCTGATAATGCCGCAAGTCGGTGAAACGCGTTGCATCATTTAATAAAACCTGTAGAAAAGTACAAATCTTTCTTTTTTGGTATGGAAACTCAAGATTTCATTCGATCCCCACCAACAACTCTAACTATAATTCACATTTGTTCAGAGGAAATGATCAATGACCATATTGTTTGTATGTTATGTGACCGTTGCCACCAGGACAATTGCCTAATTGCAACGAATATCATCAAATAAATAAATAAAATTCACATTTTATTTCCAAGTATACAAGACTTGTACTATATGTTCGTAGGGAACGTGGTAAGCTAGTAAGTAGAGCGCTGGACTGTTGATCGAAGGGCCCGGGTTCATGTTGACGCTCCTATGCACCATCGGATTCACCCAAATTGTGTGATTTTGCAAATTTTGCGTGATGCTGGGCTTACTATGATGTGAGTTCTACCCTCACCTAATCGACTAACTTTTGGTTTGATTACTGTGGTTGGATATATTTTTATGGGCTGCACGCCTCTAACAGGAAAAGGAGAAAACATTTGTCCAAATTGAACGAGTATTTACGGCTTCCCATATTAGAATGTCATTTTTTTCGATTTACGTCTACTTTATCATAGGTAAAAATGGAGATTATTATGATTCCAGATACAAGATATATTCCCTTCATAAAGGTATTTTTCACCTTCAAGGTGATCAAAGTTCGGAGAGAAAGCTATCAGTTGTCTCACGATCGCTGAGTTGTTAAATAATTTTTTCATGAAATTTAAGCACGTGATTTTTTCAGGGAGGTAAAAAATTCAGCAAACATTCTGTGAGAACAAGTTCACTTCTCTTCTCGCCCTCTCTGCAGTTGCACGAAAAAATGACCAATTTCGAAAGAAACTAGAGTATCCCTCCATTGTTGCAAGGACATACAATATGCATGGATATTATAAGCAGCAATGAAACGACCATAAATCCTGTACATTCCCTCCATTGTTTGATAGTCGACATTACAATTATAATTCTCGTTATATTTTAAGAACAGCGGAAATGTAGCGAAACTATCGTGATGAGCAGATAATTATTGTGTATTGCTGTATATTAAGTGACCAGGAGATAAGCGCATTTATTTCTCTGATAATTATCTCTCTAACTAATTGCTCATGGTAACGGAACGAAATAACGGCGTCCATTGTTTATTTCCGGTCTCCGACGGGCATTGTATGAAGTCCGACCGGCTGGAAAATCAAAAATGACAGCGTGGAGCGGTGAGAGTGATTATGTTATCCGTGACCACGAGGAACATTAATACGCACATCAAGGAGGATGATTCCCTCACGCATTTATAGCAAGGCATCTTTAATAGACACGAAATAAATCAAATTGAAATTGCATCGCTCATTAAGTGGCTGGTAGTGGAAGAACTTAACGAATTCACGGTTTCTGTTACCGGTAACGATGACGTGAAGCATGAGTTAAATATGGGTTTTATATTACCGTCTCACTGATTATTCTAGTTTCAAAATTACGACAAAAAAGAGGAGACAATATCACCGGAAGCAAGTTATCTTATTGCACCGGTTATCTCAACTTTCTGAGTTAACTTATCGCAATTTCCGTCCACATTTTTGATTTGGGAACCGAGTCATATACAGGGTTCGTCCGAAAAATAAGTGTACTGATTTTTTCCCGCCGCTCCAGGCGCGCCCAGCACCACTCTGACGGGCTGCGATTGGAGGGGGGTATGTTGGCAAGCGACGCTGAAAAAGGCAGTCGGCTCTGAGCTGTGGTGTAGTGAGGAGCTCTGTTAACGCGAACCTCCACGCTCGACCCACGTCACGGAACGCGATGCCGAAGTTTTTGGAGCAGCGTTATTCCATCAAATTTGCGGTAAAGCTTGGGAAATCGTCTACCGAAACTGTCGGTATGATTAACCAGGCTTACGGGGAGTCAGCCATGTCCAGAAACATGATCTTTCGGTGGCACAAGATGTTCGTGGAGGGCAGAGAAGAGGTCGACGGCGAACCACGGCCTGGACGCCCATCAACGACACTCGCCGACAAATATGTGCAAAAGTTCGCGATGTACTGAACTCTGATCGTCGTCTTAGTGTTCGGATGATAGCAGAGCAGTGTAAAGTGCCAAAAACAATAGTGCACGAGATTATTAGGGACTAATTATAGATGCGAAAAATTTGTGAAAAGTTGGTGCCGAAAGTGCTCAGTGATGATCAAAGACTCAATCGTTTGGAAATCGCGACACAACTTGCGGATCACTGCAAAAATTATCCACATTTTTAAGAGAACGTTACTGTTCCCGAAGATAAAGAGGAGTTTGGAAGGAACGCGATACGGGACTTTGGACGCCGTCAAAAAGGCCGTGACGACGTGTCTTCGAGAGGTTCCCGATGATGCCTTCGCGGGAGCGTTCCAGGAATGAGAACGCCGCTGGAACAAATGTATCGACTCACAAGGGTCCTATTTTGATGAATATTAGCTTAAGATATATAAAAGTGTAATAATTTTTTTTCCTGAGCTCAGTACACTTATTTTCCGGACGAACCCTGTACGTAATGCCCATGTAGATACTCGTACGAGTATCTACTTGGTCATTTCTCGCATTCTTTGGCTTTTACCTAACCTTCCCATTTGAGAGGTCGTGGTTGGTCATTTTCGTGGAATTTCTTTTCCCACAAATCATCACAGCTAATATAGTTTTCTTTGACGAGTGGCGTCAACTTATTACGGCTATAGGAGTTTTCTTTCATTTGTTATCTTCCCTAACCTTGAAACCGCATACAGAGTGAATATCTTTTTAAAGAAACCCGACCTCTTCCGGCTTGTGTAGTTCCTCTTACAGTGGATTT
Source organism: Hetaerina titia (assembly GCA_037158775.1). Lineage (NCBI taxonomy): Eukaryota > Metazoa > Arthropoda > Insecta > Odonata > Calopterygidae > Hetaerina > Hetaerina titia. The sequence continues at coordinate 32,644,355 of CM073771.1, read as the reverse complement.
GATGATACATCATCAAAGGAATCAGAATACTCTACTCTTCAACTTGATATGCAGGTGAAGAATCGTTGAAGAAAAGTTCTAATGACCGAAGCAGGCACCTTGTCCTCTGAGGTAGAAGTGAGGGATCTTACATCCACTCTCGACAGATTCAAGTTCCTGACCCTTATAAGTATAACGTCTTTAATCCTCAAAAATGACTCTAAAGTAAATATTAAAACAGGTTGGCTAAATGAAAAGGTCCACATACGGTTTGTGTGCCTCATGTCCGTGCGTCCTCATGCCCGATCGTTAATAATTAAGAAAAAAAATATTATGCACACAACCTTACGTGTGTACCCACGACAAAAACACATTATGATGTTCACGGATGAAACTTTATATTTGTTAAAAATAAAACTCCAAAAATACTACGTAAGCATGTCAAACAACCACCTAGAGGTTTCGATTTCAATGTGTTAGAAATCAATTAAGAAGGGTTTTAAAGATTTACCAACAATTTCGTTCAAGATCTGTCTCTTATTGGTTTCGGTGAAGCCCATCGGTGCGCAAGAACTTTTCATCCAATCCCCATGGTCATTCCCCATTTCATCATCACTTGGCCCTAGTAAATACTCTTAACTAAGTCCTCACTACACCCAGAAGATCTCATATCCTCATTCTCGTGCACACGAGCGCCTTGACACGAGTTAATCACGCAGGCGGTGCTGGACGTGCTCAGCTCTTCCGCCTCTATGTGACTCCGGCGTGAATGCGTCAGACATTTCATCTCCCTGCAACCCCTTTCTCCGTCCCACACTTAAACCTTAAAAGTCTGAGGACCCCTTCTCCAGGCTTACTGAGGTAGCCACGAAGTGCTCGCCTCAAGGCAGTCACCTCCTCCACACCCTATCAACAACCCTCGGCAGACACTCGTATCTCCCCTCACTTTCAACCCTCTCTACTCCGTCCCTCACCCTCCTATTCCCATCCATCCTTCCCTCCCTGTTAAGGGGAGATCCCCATTCTCTTTTCTGCTTTGCTTCATTCATTCCGTCGCTCAAGCCAGCGACCCCGAATGGCGACTGCTTTCAATAAATCCATAATGTGGAAAGTCGTCTTTCTAGACCTCTCCCTCTTGCTATATTTGTTTTTTTTTTAACCGCTGTAAATATAATATACGCTTTAATGACCTCATGCTAGATTGCATATGCTAAATGCGTCAAATAAGTCCACATTTAAATGAACTTTCAAGAGATTTTTTAACCATTATCATTCCCTCTTTTTAATTTTATGAGAAAATACTTTCCCATTATTTCAGTGGTTTTGGGAAAGATCAATAATGAACTGTGACGAATGACAGATGGCTCCTGTACCATAAACACAGTAATCAACCCGAAGGTCGGTTTAGTTTTTTTTTAGTTTTTAGTCGGTTTAGAGCTCACCCGTGTACCAAGCCCGACGGCGTGTGAATACTCACACATCAGGGTAGGGGGGCCAGTTCCTTTCCCTGAGCCGGTTATGGTTTCCCAGGAAGATCTGGTACCCGAAAAATCAACTAGCTTGGGTGGAGCTGCAGGTGCCCAAAGTGCCTTGCCCAGGAATCGAACCCACTACCCTCCGGTCAGTAGTCCAATGCTCTACCCACTAGACCACCGCGACCCGCGGCTCCTGTACATACACGTAAATATTGTAAAGTAAAATATTGTAATCAAAGAACCGCAAAACGATCTAGGGTTTTCCATTTATACTTTTAAATATGGACGACTAACATGAATAATTTAGGTGTTCCGCATATGCCATTTTTTTATGCCACCATATGCCGCGGTTATTAATGTTTCGCTCTCGATAATTATGAAAATAAATTCATATTCCTCATTCACCGTCGTACACAGTCTTTGAATATCTGAGTAATCCAGCTTCTATAATCAACTTCTGGCGACCCCATTCCGTGCAAACGTCTCTTAGGAAAGAGATGGTGAGGACCGTGGGAAAGTAAATCAAGTGTGGGTGTCCTCTTGCTTTATACGGGAGCTAAGGTACCAAATGTGAGCAAGATGAATGTGGCAACACTGAGCTTTAAGTAAAAAAAGAGACTTTGAAGGACTTGGAGCGAAATATTTTAAAGACTTGTCGGCTGCTATGGAGGCATTGCAGTTCCCTCAAAATTGAGTATTCATCGACTTGAATTTACTGAAAATGAACTTAAAAGCGCTCGCGTTCAACCAAAGTAACATAATATTATGCTCATTTTTCAGTCCTCATTACGAGGGTAAAAGAGAAACTTTGTACTGCCACAAAGATGATCCTGAAATTGTTATGTTTTTCAATCCTCATTGTTCAGCTCAATTTCGTTTATGAACACAGCTCAAAATCCTAATGTTATGCAAATGTTCAGAGGAACATCTGGAATAATATTAGCCATAATTTTGTTGAGTTTAGAGAAAAAAAATTTTTTTATGTTATAAAAACTGCGATATCAGGATGAGACACAAATTAGGTCAAAGTTCTCTTCTGTATTTTCCATAGCATCTACATGAATTAATGCAGGACAAACGAGCCCAAGAAAACGCTGCTAAATAGGTGAGCGACCTGAAATATCATAAGAAATGGAATGGTAATGCAACTCCAAATATGAGTATAAAAGAATAATAATTAACCTGAATAGTAAGACTGTTGATATTTTTTATCCTGGAATAAGTCGTATTTTGAATACAAGCCAATTTTGTATGAGTCCGACCTTAACAGTTATATTAGCTTAAAATGATAACTTGTGAGGCTGAAGTTATCATGAGGACCTTGTGCTACAACAATATCTCCACTAGAGCTCTTTCCTTCGCTAAATTCTCGGTTACATCAAGACCAAAACACCGAGGCACTATTTTGATCAGAAAACCTTTATTCAAACGTTTCCTGTATTATTTTCATGAGCACTTTACGTATGCCAACAATTGTGTATACAATGGTGTATAAAACTCCCCAGGCTCATCATTCTCATGGTAGTTTTAATATTCCCCGTCTTTCGTCCACTTCCCCTGTATAGTATGTCTCTCCTCATTGATTGGATACATTTCTGCCGCTAGCGCCGTGAAACTTTTCAAATACGGCCCCGTTCCACCGGGTCTCTCCCACCGTCGCGGCGCGTCATCCCTCTTCCTCACTCTCCGTGGCACCTCGTACGCCTCACGACCATTCGATAATGTAGCAACAGGTTGAGCGAGCTAAGGAGAGAGCGTTCGATGGGGTCACGTCATCTGCACCGAGGCGGGGAGCTAAGGTCTTGCGCTTGTTTTTCAACGCCGTGCCATCTGCAACCCCTCTCGGTCGTTGCGCAAGATTTAATAAGTAATCAGGCTGCGAGTGTGTCTGTTTTCCGGAGTTGGGAGAAGAGGAGGAGATGGCGCTCTTTCATCGACGTGGGGGAATGGGAGTTGGAAAGGAACCTCGGAAGGAAGCGGCGAAGGAAGGAGCGCAAAGGCGATGAATCGCGCACCATTTTACGTTCGAACCATCTGAGGATTAATTTTTAACCACATTTCGACCTGAATTTGTTTTGCTTAAGCTTTTAACACAATTATATTAGATCGCACTGAATGTAGGACCATTGGATAAAGCTAGTGATTTTTTCTTATCACTTAAAAAACTTCTTAAAGTTAATTTTCAATAAAAATCTCCTGTTTTTCATTCCCTTCCGATTGAAAAACTGGAAATAATGTTGTCAACCCTTGTGTAATGAATGGTTTTCGCATTAGATGAGGGTTTTTTCCCTAATTTTTTTCCATTAGTGATAAGATTGAAGAAACCAAATGGTGTCCCTTCGCGAATTACTTCTTGAGTTTATCCCCTGTCCAGGCTTAAATTTGTACCTCCTTCAGGGTTTTTTAACCTTGTAACCCGACCACTGTAATATAATGAATGAATGTGGTACTTCTAAAATAGCACCGCCTCTAAGAACTCGGATCCCATTTTGCGTAAGTTAGCCATTAAATTAAATTTGACAGTGTCGAAGTCTAAAAATTAATATTTCTACCCGCAAGTCGCACTCAAATAGTACCGAAAACGTAAATTTGACCTAAAATAACCCTAATTTTATTGCTACTGCCGTTGGAAGTTTCATTGGGATCACTGATTATAATACCGAAATTCAGCAAATAAAATGGCTATTCCACAATCTATGTCCTCAATTTAACTGCTACGGTCTTCCTAATATACGAAGATAACAAGATCGTAGATAATAAGCCCACGACTGTCATCGTAACCTTTGGCAATATCTTTTCTTCATTTGATAACAAATTCACTCTCGCAAGAAATCATATCGCTCTTTTATATTATTTTCAACATTTTAAAAAATCCAATCTTTTGTTCATATATATATTATTATTGTTATTTAATGACGTGAAAAGTTACGTAAAAGCATCACCAAAATAATACGCTCACTCCTTAAAGCATTTTTATTATCGTTCATTACCTTTAATTTAGTTTTTAAATTATACTGCGTATATGTTTATATATACATGTATAAATTATTATTGTTTACATTATATTATAATTCATGAATGGAGCATTTATTTATATTTTTATACAAAATTAGTACGTGAAGCAATCGCTTTATTCTGAAGTCCACTTTAGTCGGGTTTGGGGAAATTTAAAGGCAAACGTACAAGGCGAGGTACATGTAGACAGCTGATATGGAAATCGTCCTGACCGTGGTATTCATAAACTGGCTTTAACTTCAATTTTTACCTTTATTATTAGTAATTGAGAAACAATATCGTGGTCAATCGTTTCCAAACGTTAATGTTAGTTGAGAGCAACGTTGGTTTGAATTTTCTATCATCATAATACATGTATTCAACCCCATCTTTGACCACAGCTTGATCCAATCCAATTCCTTCCCAATCTAAACTACAAGGTGTCTGAAATTCAATCATTCAGCGTACGGAGGCTTTTACCAATCTGTTTCCCAATGGGAAAATCAGGTATTCGGAAATTTTCATGGTTACAAAAATCGCACCACTTTGATTTTAGGAGGTGCTGTCTTTCATAATTTAGCAATAACAGTATTCGAATGCTTTACTCATCCCGTCATCAAACTGTACAAATTTTACTTAAAAATTAATAATGAAAACGTAACAAAATATGGCAAAATACGATTTTTCAATGCCTAAATTATTTTTTTATTCTAATAATCTAAATTTCCTCTGTATTTTCTGCTCTAATTCTGAGTAATCATCTACTTTAGATGAGTTAAATCTTTCAATTGGAGTGCTAGGGAACCTCACCATTGTTCGACGTAAATTTGGCGCTCTATCTGAACTGGTCGCCCTTCTAAAGATAGGAAAACTTAGGATGGCTGGAATTAACATCCTGGCAGCTTATTTAATTCAGGTGATATTGCCTAGGTATCGCAGGCGTCAGTCACCTAGCATTCCCGCCACGCTACTGGATTCAGGAAGTCGTCCTTCCAGGGCAGAGCTGTTTGAAAGGTGATGGAGCACCCGAGCGCGAGGGTGGCGGGCGGGTGGGTTTTGAGAGCGCGGATATCGAGCAGGTGGATGTTTATTGAGGGGCGAAGGAGGAAGGGGGAGGAGAGGAGGAAAGTGGCTGCGGTAGACGGAGCGGGGTAAGGCATTGGAATCTCTTCCCGCGGGAGGGAGGGAGGGAATCGGGGGATGCTCACTCTCGGGCACTTTCACACTCCTCATCCAAATGAGAGAGCAAGTGAGCTCTCCCCTCCACCGGGCGAGGGGGTGGGAGGGAGATGGATAAAAAAAAGTGGCAGGCATTAAAAAGAGAAGGTGGAAGCGGCACGAGAGGATCACGATCCGTGATGCGGGGATCACGAAGTGGATCACGGTGTACGTAAGTACGTCTTCCTCCTCACCGCCGCCTCCGCTCTCATCCATTCTTCCCCCGCTCGCTTTCACTCTCCGCGAGACCCCCCTCTTGCCCTCTCTCTCTCTCTCTCTCTCTCTCTCTACTTCTCTATCCATCGAGTTATTTTTCGGGCGCAGCCTCAGAGCAACCCCCGCGGAAAGGTCGATTAATTTCGCTCCGTTATTTTCCGTTCTGTTCACCTCCACCTGTTCGCTTTTGTTCGTTAATCCTCTCGACTTCAAACCTAAGTTGCACCAGCTAAAAAAAGGAGCAGGCGCCATTTGCTACCCATACGAAAAAGGCACTATGAAAATTACTAATTATCCGTATACCAAGATAATCTTCATCTTCAAGAGGGTAATCTTAATATTATGAGAACTATTGAGTTGAAGAGAGAGAGATAAAATATTACTTATATCTTTGCTGTTTGTATCTAGGTTTACAATTTCGATTCGTCTGTCAACGCAATTTCTTCTTACCCTCCTTGATATTGTAAACGTAATAATCTAACTGTCATAAACATTCTAAGGAAATAGCTTTCTTGATCAGTTTGGCCATGAAATATAATGTCTCGTATATCCAATGGTGGGAACCTAGTCAAGACGGATGAATCTTATCATTTAAATACATTTAATTTTTATTTCTTAACTTTATCAGGTAACTTGAACTTGAGAAATATAATTGGTGTCCCTTTATAGATACTTTATCGCGGTTCAGTCGTAATACGAATTCATATTTGTCCTTAAACGCAATTACATGATCGAATTGGTATTCCCCTACATTTATGGTAACCAGAAGGTATGTTTGTCATAGAATTTGTTTAAGATGGTGACAAATTTATAAAATAAATAGTCTTCGGAGACAGTAAGTTGCTTCTTTTGGAAATTTATCCGTCTAAATCTTGGCGAATGTGCTATGAAATGTAGTTGCATGGCCGTAATCCGTTTTTTTTTTAACCTTTCTCGATTTTACATCTAATATAGGATGGTGATTTTGCAAATAAGCGGAATGGGAAGCATATGGAACAAAAAGAGCCGCCCTTTGAAAGTGAATTTTCTTTTAGGAAATCTTATTCTCTCTTATTTCTATGCCACTCTTAATGGGTCTTTAGGCTCAGGAAGTGGAGCTGATCATAAACTGTCACAGGTGGTGTTTGCTTGAGCGCACGAGCGATGCTTTAACATGCATATCGTTCCTATATTGACAGCTAAATATCTAGTGAAAGTATATTTTTTATAAGTGATTATAATAAGGTGTTTTAACCTTTCCACTAGACTAGTTTTTATATAGAGGTTGTGAAAAATTAAATAAGTAATTAATGAGACCATTTTATCGTACACTCTGCAGTTATCACTATCACTCCATTTTAATTTATTCACTGGTACAATAACGTACACAAAATAAATATCCTAAAACGAAGTTAAGTCGAATGAAAGTGTGATATATACTTTAAACAATTTTTTTCAATAAATGTTTCACTTTGATGCCATTCGTTTCGACGACTGTGAGAATTGTGTGAACACACTAGTGATACATTTCAATAATAAAACATCCCCAATCTTCAGAACTCCTCCTTCTTAACCTATTTACTATTTATCAGCCTGAGTTTTACACCTAAAAGAGCTCCTCCAAGTATTGGTTCACTTGTCTAACTTAAGATCTGGAAACGGTATTATTTTGTCATTGTCGGAATTACTTATTAGAAAATCAGTGTGATAGGTATGGCACGAGAATCAATTTAAAGTAAACAAATTTTATGAGATTTTCTATGAAGAGGATGGCTAAATCATGCGTTAAATAGAAGAGCAAAACCATGAGGAACGGTTTTCCTATCCTGGCAGTGTTTTTGGTAAGGATGATCAAAGTAGATGCGACGTAAGAAGAAAAATTGTGTTGAGCAGAGAAATTTTAACCAAGGAGGGAATGTACATGGTTCGTCCGGAAGATAAGTGTACTGAGCTCAGGAAAAAAATGTATTACACTTTTACATATCTTAAGCTAATATTCCTCAAAATAGGACCCTTGTGAGTCGATACACTTGTTCCAGCGGCGTTCCCATTCCTGGAACGCTCCCGCGAAGGTATCATCGGGAACCTCTCGAAGACACGTCGTCACGGCCTCTTTGACGGCGTCCAAAGTCCCGTATCGCGTTCCTTTCAAACTCCTCTTTATCTTCGGGCACAGTAACGTTCTATAAAAAATGTGGATCATTTTTGCAGTGATCCGCAAGTTGTGTCGCGATTTCCAAACGATTGAGTCTTTGATCATCACTGAGCACTTTCGGCACCAACTTTTCACAAATTTTTCGCATCTGTAATTGGTCCCTAATAATCTCGTGCACTATTGTTTTTGGCACATTACACTGCTCTGCTATCATCCGAACACTAAGACGACGATCAGAGTTCAGTATATCGCGAACTTTTCGCACATATTCGTCGGTGAGTGTCGTTGATGGGCGTCCAGGCCGTGGTTCGTCGTCGACCTGCCCTCCGTGTCCGTGTCTGCCCTCCACGAACATCTTGTGCCACCGAAGGATCATGTTTCTGGACATGGCTGACTCCCCGTAAGCCTGGTTAATCATACCGACAGTTTCGGTAGACGATTTCCCAAGCTTTACCGCAAATTTGATGGAATAACGCTGCTCCATAAACTTCGGCATCGAGTTCCGTGACGTGGGTCGAGCGTGGAGGTTCGCATTAACAGAGCTCCTCACTACACCACAGCTCAGAGCCGACTGCCTTTTTCAGCGTCGCTTGCCAACATACCCCCCTCCAATTGCAGCCCGTCAGAGTGGTGCTGGGCGCGCCTGGAGCGGCGGGAAAAAAATCAGTACTCTTATTTTCCGGACGAACCCTGTACATGAATTATTTGAGGGGATTTTGAGAAAGGGTAAGTGAATACCTTGATATGGAGAGTAGTTTTGTGCGGCGCAGAAACTTGGTCGTTGTAGAAAGATGATAAGTGTAAATTGGAGGATTTTGAGATTGGGTGTGGAGAAGGGTAGAAAAGGTGGCGCTTGCAGAAGTTAAAACAAACGTCGAAGTGTTAGGTTTGGTCGGGGAGGAGAGTGGATCGTTGGGAGATATCCAAAGGAGGCAGAAGAGAAGGATTATAGCATTTTGATTGACGATGGGATCTTGAAGGCTGTGATACAGGAGAGAACATTGATCAAGCGAGAAGGAATAGGATAGGGATGTCGGACGGAATGTAGGGAGGTAAAATGTATGCATGTGGAATTTCATAGCAGGGTAATATAATATGAATTTATTCTGGAGTGTCGGGAATTATCTTGTAAGACGAGGCTAAGAAATGTAGGGGTGTTAAGCTTGGGTCCACCCAACACCATTAAATGCCTTAAACTGTGGATGGACAACCAAATAATGAAAGTCTTCAAAATTGTGATCTCGTACGAGCACCACTTTCCAATATCTTTGAGAGCGTAGTATTTGAAGATTTCATTTTAGTTGAGATTCAGTCATATTCCTCTTATGGAAACTTGAATGAAGGAAATACAGTGCGGGGTGTGTTCAGAAAATAACGGGAATTTTTAAATTACGCGGGTTTGAGGAGTCCGACGGTCAAATGTTTTTGTATTATGTTGGTACACGAGTATTATTATTAGGTAATCTACCGGTCAAGGTAGGTTTTTGGATGGACACAACTATCAAATAAATATTTTGTGACTCCCCACCTTGCAAACTAATCTATATCAGGTCCCTCTTCATCTCGGTGTACTTCTTTCCTCCCTTCATCCCGTCCAACATCCCTATCCTGTTCCTACCCTTACCTCGCTTGCCCAACATTCTCCCCTCTATTACCCTCTTCAACATTCCACTACCGCTCAATACGCCTTTCATCCATTTTTCCTGCCTCCATAGGATTTCTCTCAACAAACCCCTCTCCTCACCCACCATCTCTAGTATTTCCTCATTTGTTTTCCTTTCGGTCCATTTCACCTTCTCCATTCTTCTCCACACTCACATTTCAAAAGCCTCCAATCTACGTCTATCCTCCTGCTTCAGCGACCACGTTTCCGCGCCGTACATAGCTACGCTCCATATCAGAGTTTTTACGAGTCTTGTCTTAACATCCCTACTCAACGTCCCCGTCATCAACTCCCTCCTCCTTGAGAAAGCCTCCTTGCCTAGCGCAATTCTTCTCCTTACGTCCCTACCACTTTGACCGTATTGGTCCAAAACACTTCCGAGATATGTAAACTGCTCTACCTGCTCTATTCTTTCCCCGCCTATTTTAATATTTAGCTTAGCCTTTTTCTTTCTGGAAAATCGCATAACCTTTGTTTTATTAATATTGATTCTCATCCCATATTTTTCGCACTGAAACTCCAATTCACTCAACAATGCTTGCAACCCCTTGGCTGACTGAGCAACTAATGCTTGGTACACGAGTACATACCCCTAAATTATGATAACATTTTCAGCTTTTTTATTGTAAACTTTGTGACAGCCGCTAAGGTTAGACGTGTGTTTATGATCTCGGCGATTTTCGTTAGTTAAAAGATATGGATCAAAGAATTTGTATCAAATTTTGGGTAAAAAGTGAAATTCAGTTTAACAAATGTATTAAATTTTAACAAAGGTCTATGGTGAGTCTTCTATGAGTAAAACAATAGTTGACGAGTGATATACATGAGACGTTAAGGATGACGAATGCCCCAACACATCAGCAAGATGGAAAAAGTGTAAGAAATGGTTGTGAATGATCGCCTAAGCACAATGGGAGAAGTAGCTGATGGTATTGGTATGTTTATAGGCTCATGTCATGAAATATTTTTTTATTTTTTCACTTTTTACGCAAAATTTTATACAAATTCTTTGATCCATTTTTTTTACCAAACGAAAATCTCCGAGCTCCTAAAAACACGTCTAGCCTTAGCGGCTGCCACAGACAAAGTAATCAATGAATACAGCTGAAAATTTTATCCTATTTTAGCGGCATGTGTAACAAAATAATAACAAAAATTGACATTCGGACTCTCCAAACACGCGAAATCTAAAAATTCTCGTTATTTTCTGAACACACCTCACATGACTGATTTCGAATCAGGTTATTGTTTCATTGGATTGGATTTACACTTGAGTAAAGATGAAACAATTGCGCTGGAAACGTTTTTACTAAAAAAATACTAACATTTTCGCTACACTATGGCAAAAATGTTCCATAGAATTCCCACTCCTACTCAAATATCTAGGAGGAAACGTTCTTTACTATCTACTACTTACGTCAGCGAGTGTGTGGAAATATTGACCCAACGTGATGCGTCACTGCCAGAATTTCACCTTAACGGATGTTTCCTGCGGGCATTGAGTTTCAATTCTATCTAAATGACGCCTCTTATCCTACTACATCAAACCTAACCTCGTCGCTCGAAATTTTATGTCGAGTTTCCAAAAATGTAAATTCCACCGTGGGTTTCAAAGTAAATGATTGAATGCCGCGAATAAATAATAAATAAATGAAGGCTTTCGAACAAGCGTGCAGTACATTCAGAGAACGTCCACCATCACACGCATCGCTTGAGTCACAACCGTCCACCGTCCGGGAAATGTAGGCTGAGAATATTCCATCGTTTCCGCAACACACACTCACTCATTGCATATTTTTGCCGGAATGCGTACCTCTCGCAAATGGCAATACAGTGTGGAAAAAAGCAAAGTCCGTGCGGTGAGAAAAAAATCATAAGCTACTTCATTTTTCAAAAAAAATCTTGCTTTAGCAAGCAGCGAGGGAACTCGAGGAGGGATGAGTGGATGTAGAACGGGAGTGACTAGGACGTTGTGAGGAGGGAGAGAGAGAGAGGGAGAGAGACAGAGGAGAGGAAAAGATAGGAGTGCTTTTTTCCCCACCCTCTCTCACTCTTCAGAGTGGCCGTCGGCTGAGGATTAGGTAGTCCCCGGGGGCAAGAAGCGGTAAGAGGAGGGCAGAGGAGAGCAGGTGGTCGAGGGGTCGTGTCGAGGATGCGCACGGAGCAAGCAACATCCGTGGGTAGTGGGGAAGTAGGTGGGGATGGGTGAGTGGGTAAGTGGGGTGGACGGAGTGGTGGAGGAAAATGATGGAAACGGGAAGATTTTTTGGTCCAAAAATTGGTAGTGGAGATTCGCCGTGGAAAAATCATCCGGGCTGACCGGGATTGGAACGCTATCTCTCAGTTGCCCTACGGTTATCCTTCCAGTTAGACGCCTAATAATCCTTCCACCACAAGTTCTCCTTCAATGCGAACATCCTAGATGGTTCATCGACGAACGAAATGTCTCTGCGAGCATGAATATCATTCCCTATCAAACTGCGTGCTTCAAATGGTCGTGATGAACCTTATCCTAGGATATAAATCCAGCTGTTGTTACTTGATGAGTGGTGATTTTTAAGATACGAGAAATATCACAATTGTTAGTACATCTTCTATTTACTCAAGGACATGTACTAAGTACATTTAATCCTAAAACGCATAAATGAGTTCAGGTACCACCATAAAGCTAAATGAAGGTATTTATGATTAATCTCATTCGTCAGAACATCCAAATTTGCTACTTTGTACACGTAATTTGCCGGCAGATTTCACACAGGTAATATAATTTTTACGAATGAAAAAGAATGGTTTCAAAGTTTTGAAAAGCGCGAAGACATTCAATGAATTTATAGTTTGAAACTTTTAAGGGGCCTTAGTTAAAAAGTCACACGACACGGATTCCGATGCATAAGCATCATCATTCGGTTTAATGATGACGCTAATGCTCAGAAACAAAATGGAGATTCCTCCACTCCGTATTCTTAGTCCCTACCCCAATTCTTAATCCCTTATCCCAGTGTCTGTTTCTTATCACCCTGGTTGAGTATGCACATAAACCTTGGTTAGAAATTAGCTTATATGTTACCCATTTTTCTCATTGTTCTTTTATTGCTTTATCCGTGCATTTCTACTCGGCTCCATTCCACCATTTGGGTATTGGTCTTCTGAATAGGTTTCAATCCTTTCTCTCTCGGAATTATGCAATGATATTCTAAGTAAATAAGACAGATGGACACTATTTGGGGGTCGTGGTAGTCCAGGGGGTAGAGCGTTGGAGTACTGACCGGAGGGCCCGGGTTCGATTCTCGGGCAAGCTTCTACGGGCACCTTCATCTACATCCAAACTATGTGATTTTTCGGGAACCAGATCTTCCTGGGAAGCCATAAACGGCACAGGGAAAGGAACTGGCAGGGGTGCTGATTCACCCTGATGTGTGAATTTCACACGCTATTGGGCTTACTACTGGGTGAACTCTTCCATCACCTACCAAACCAATCTTCGGGTTGATTACTGTGTTTTTTTAGACACCATTTACCGAGAGGTTCGAATGGTCGTTCTTCCCACGCAGGATACGTAACCATAACCAAAATGAATCCAAGCGCCCGAATATATTTAATTGGAGACTGGTTTAATGGCTTATTCATACATATCAATTATTGCATAATCTATGCATGTATATGTATGAGTGGTTTTTTTTATATTACACACGGCGATTATGTGTTGCCGAAAATGCAGTGGATTACCGCGATATCCGTTATCCTGAGGACACAACAGCTTTATCTGATGGCCTTATTAGTTCACGTGCAACGCTGGTGCGACACTTGCCAATTAGAATTAAACTTAAAAAGTGCGTAGTCATACATTTTAGGAAAAAGAGCAATTTCCACCCGAACGCCTACTGTATTGGGAACACCGAAATGGAATGTGTGGACTCGATTAAATACCTAGGCGTTACCCTTACTCACGATCTCTCCTGGGTGAAACACATACGAGGAATATGTGGGTAAGCTATCAAAAAATTAGAATTTATTAGAAGAGTACTTGGCAAATGTGATGAAAAGGTCAAAGAGAAATGTTATCTTTCGCTGGTTAGGCCTCATTTAGAATATGGTGCTAGTATATGGGATCCTTACGAAGTTTGATTCATTGCCGAGTTGGATCGTGTGCAGCGTAGAGGAGCTAGATTTGTAAAACGTTGTTGTGATAAACTTAGTAGTGTATCCAAATATTGGTGCACCTAGGTTGGGAATAACTCACGGAGCGAAGGTTAAATTAAATAATAATAAATGTCTTCCATAAATTGGAAGGGCGTCTCTTTAGCAGTGATGTAGAAAATGTATTATTACCCCCATCGTAATACGGTAGGAGATATCATGTCAGTAAAATTAGAGAGAAGTGTGGAACAGATAGATATAAAATGTCGATTCTTACACGAACGATAGGGTGTCATAATAACATTGCCCGACCGCGTTAGGGTCATATCCGGTTCAAAGTTAGTCTGGTGTGTATTCACCCCCTGCCAGGTACTCTAGTAGTAGCTTGCAGGGATCTAAAACATCTAAACAACATATTTATTAGCTATTATAAATTAAAATTCAATGTGTGGCTAAAATTTCTGGCTGCATGGCCCTAAAACCCCCCGCACACCCCACCAGTGGTTTTCGGGTTGTAGAGTATACTCATATGGAGATGTAGATTCTTGATCTTCGGTTGTACCGTATATGTATCAGGAATGTTTAGCTTTATGCTATGTATATTAATGTATCCCGAAATTAAGTATTCATGTGCTGGTCATCCTGGAGGACTTGGCATGAAATTATTTCCTGTACGGCCCGTCATATGATATTCTTTTTCGACACCCATGGTTATCCACGTCTCCCGGATATATTTCTAGGTTCTATATTTATTTTAGTACCTCGGCCAAGATTCGAATCAGGCAAGATTGGCCCTCGTTAGAAAATACCCCAGCGACTGCCATAGCTAATTCATCAGCATTAATATTATTACGTCAAGTCCAGTGTTCGCTATAGAAAAGTAACCATTAACTCCTCGTGTTTACACATTGCCCTGTCTTTTTTCACTCCAAAACAATTCTTTTCTTCTCCATCTAAACAATATGCCCCAAGCACTTCATTTTACCGTAATTCTATTTCCATTTTTGCGCGTCTGATCGCATCTCTGCTTTAGTTGAACGAGTAGCGGCCCCTCGTGTATAGAATAGATGTTAGCCGAAATTATTAGCATGCGTAATAACATCGTATAAAAAGTTCATTATATATATATATATATAACTTTTGGACGACACAATAGAACACAGAATAAAACAGATAACACGTAAAAGGACACTCACACTGTAGATGATTTAAGTTTTCGGCCTACTCCGAGGCCTTCTTCAGGTCAGACCTGAAGAAGGCCTCGAACTAGGCCGAAAGCTTAAATCATCTACAGTGTGAGTGTCCTTTTACGTGTTATCTGTTTTATTCTGTGTTCTATTGTGCCGTCCAAAAGTTATATTCCTCTCGTGAGTATATATATATATATATATATATATATATATATATATATATATATATATATATATATATATATATATACACATACATACATATATATATATATATATATTTATATAAGTCCCGCCATTCGGCGCACAAATATTCATTCAAACATAGAAATAGGTAAGGAAAGGGGGTAGGAAAACACATAAAAGTTGAACATAGGACATGTGGGGAAGGCGGTTTTTTGAGCAGATCACGAATGTAAATATATATATATATATATATATATTATATATACATAATACATCATATATATATATATATTTACATAAATATATATGATGACAGAATATTACCAGGATCTAATGTGAGGAATATTGGATTAACTTCGTATTTCATCAAGTATCTAGCTCCAATTTCTTTTATCTCCATTTTACGAAAACTGTACAGTAAACTATTTATTTTGTCCAATGTTCTTCCTGGAGATGTGAGGCATGTCTCCGAGTCCAATGTGGTTTTACCTTAGTTTTCATTTGTGCCAATGGGAATGGCAGGAAACTAATTACATTTTACGGCCGTGGGTGATACTACTGCCAAACCAATTTTTCTCGAGACATCATAGTGGAATTGTTCTGCAGGATCTTTTTTTCGTATACATTCCCTATATTTGTAGAATATTACTCTTTTCTCGTGTCGTAAGTGTTGCCGTGGCGTTAAACTCTTGCATCGGCACACGCCCCTCGAAAGTGGTCCTGATGTTAACTTCCATTCTAACATATGCCGCAGGCAATAATAAAAATCACTGCCATTCATTCTACTTTACCTGTGTCTTTTTTTTATATTCCGCAAAGTCGCCCCGTGATTCGTATCTCCTTCCGCTTTGCAGTAATTGTTACTTTGTAACCAGCTTCGGAAAGAGCAATCGGATTGAATCAGCAATTTTAGTCGTGGCATGAAGGAGTAGTATGACGTAAAATTAATGAAAACATAGATTGCTCTGTCCACTAATTCATACTCTACAATTACAACGTGCGCTTTACAATGGCAGCATCATTGAGTGCACACCTGGAAGTGCATTGCCACTAACGTTGGAATTGTTAAAGAAAAATAAGTGAAAATTTAAAAAAAAGTGTTTCCTCTAATTTTAATGTGATCTGGATTTAGATTTTTGGATAACTTAGCCAGTGACAGATTCATTATCCGGGTTTTACTATCGGCCATTTAAAGTTTTAGACCTATTCACTTACTTCGTGGTGTTGTGGAAATACATTTAACGAAGAATTCTTTTACATCGTAAACATTTTTATAGGAACGATTGAGCATTGAGTTAGCAGAAGTTACAGAACAGTTTCACCATAGGGATGGAATTTCTCAAGACCCAGTGGGTGCGGAGTACTCTGTTTTTTCATTCACTAGAATGCCACGTAACCCTAACTACGCCTATCTCATATACCCCGGTACTTCTACCATCCGGGAAAGTTGAAGTCAATAGGAAGGTGACTCCTTCACCTCTGCGTCTTGATTTGATAGGAGTCAGTATCCTTTTTAATCTCCCTCCAATTGCAGACCCCGGACATTAGTCATTCAGTAGATAAGAGCAGAAATGTTTAAGACTAATTTATCACCAACATATTATGGACGCTGTCTACCATCTTTTGGTGTTTGTAGCCATTGAAATGAATTGATCTAATATATAAACCTTTACAGATATGTTTTATTAGCATTTTTTCCACAATTATTTGTCAAAAGCCTTTTTCCAAGTGCGAAAAATTAACATGCGAGGACTTCCTTATTAAGGTATTTTCTATCAGCATCCCTGGACAAAGTTTCGACACAGCTCCCCTTTTTTTCTTTAGCCCGAATTGGTTTTCTTTCTCGTTGCATTTATTTTTTTTCTTTCCCTCTGCGGATTATTGTTCGTGTTAATATTTTGAATGTATTTGGGCCACATGGCCCAAGACTCAGCGCTCTTCACATCGCTCGATGTTCATTTTTTTCATATGGAAATCATCACACCTTTTTATAAGTCCTCCGGCAAACCAATTTCTTAGCTGCTAGTGATTATTCTTATGGAATGCCTTAAGATATTCACCACCTTTTTAAATTCTCCCTTCGTTTTTTTAATATCCCGGCGCCTTGTTTTTCCTCAAGGTTTTGTTGAATTCACTTCTCGTTATATCGTGTTGAAATTTTACATAGCACACAAACATTCAGCCTCGGGCTTCGTAATACGAATTTCCAGGTGTCAGCAGGAATCTCTCAATATTGTAAGGTGAATGGCAAAAGATTTCATGGAAAACATATCGTTCATAAGGATTTTGTCCAAGATGATTGGACATACCAGTCATTCGCATAAAAAGACTTTTATTTATTTAACATTTATTTATTTAGGGTCTTGCGAGAGACCACTAAGATGTGTGGCAGGGGGTGATTACACACAAGAATACCTTTTATCCAAACCAGCTTTCCTTCCTACCGCGGTCAGACAAACGTTATTTCATTCTGATCCCTTATCGTTTGTGGAAAGATATTATATCTTAAATCTATCAGTTCTGCACTTAATCCCTCGAATTGTACTCACATGATCTCTCTTACCGTAAAACGAATGACCTAATAACACATGTTCAAGACCATTGCTAAAGAGACATCCTTAAAATTGATGCAAGGGTCTGTAATCTGTAATTTAGTCTTCGATCCCTGAGTGATTCCCAACCAAGATACTCGAATAATTTAAATGCGCCACTCAGTTTGTCTTAACAAAATTTATCAAATCTAGCTCCTCTACGCTGCACACTATCCAATTCGGCAATCAATCCAACGTGACTTAATCTTGAAGTAAAAGAAATATTTAATTCAAATTCCCTTTCATTATTATGAATAACAAATTAAAATAATTTCAAAATAAATTAATGCAATTTCTATAATTGTTGGGCACAGTGTAATTTAAGTAAGTGTTGGGTGTAATAGTACCGAGTGAAGTATTAAATGGGTTTACTTTTGCAAGCTGCGAGTAAGCATGCTCATAGATAATATGAATTTGTTCGAGTTTGAAATATCTAATATACCTATCTACGTGTATGTGTACCTATTATTATGCTATTTTGGAGTTTCCCCTAAGATTATCATATGAAATTTTAAATGTCTAATATATCTTAATAATTCAAGAATTGTGGCAATACTTTCTAGTAAGGTTGATGTTTTAGACGTCCATTCAACTTAGTTGGTTACTCTTTGAGAGGCTTTCGCTCAGTCACACCCGCACATAATAGATCAGAAGTCTTCATCGCAGAGTTAAGACAGGCCCTGATTGTCCATTCTGACTTGCCTGCTATGCAGAATGCAAATTCTGCCGCGTCCATGATGCGGGAGTTACGGCTGTGCCTTCACTGATAGGAAAGATGAAAACACGGCGCAAGAAGTATTTTTCCTCGAGGCCTTATGTGAGTGAGGATTCCACCCCAGCGCTCTCGCCATTCCTACGACCGGTGGTGAGAGGGTTGCGGACCCCACATGGGAGGGGGGGGGGGAGTGGGAGAGTGTTGGAGGAGAAGAAGATGGAATAGCAGGTGGGAGAAAGAGGGAGGAGGAGAAGTGGGATCGCGTTGGGGTCATGAGCGCCGGAGTAATCGGCGACCCGTGAACCACGAATAAGATGATTACTTGGCGTTGGCAAAGGAATGAGGCCGATGTCCTTGAGCGGAGTAGTGAGGGAGGGAATCGAAAAGGAGTGAAGGGTTTCGGCTTCATGTGCAGTTTCATTTGTTCAGGATATGCAAAAAAGAATCTGGAATAGCGGCTCGCAACTCTGACTTCTCCTGTAGTAGACCCTCATCGACTCTCTCCTTATGTCGTGAATAATTAAAATAAATCGTGTAGTATTTATTCATAAACAATCTGTGGTATAATATTTTACCTGTCCATGACCACTTTCGGTAATTTATGGTTACCTTTTACTAAAAATTGATAATGATCGTAATAGACTGTGACGGAAATTCCAAAATTGTATCATCATTGTCATTTGTCTCTTTGCAATAGCCTTTCACAGTAGCAAAAATTTAGGACGCTCTACGTAATTGGAGTTACTGTTCATGCACGGCTGGTAACCTAACATCCCCCGTCACACGACCTTGCGACGGCTGGTGGGATATTATATAGACATAGTTGTAATTTTTACTGTCTTAAATTTTATAATCGTTGTATAATAAGTTGTAGGTAAAGGTTGTTTTCACTGCTTTGTCACCATTAAGAGCAGGACCGTTATGCTGATCATAAGTGTTTCTTTGCGTTTCATATAAAATTCTCACATCAATCTCTTATGATTAAGATTAACCTCTATTGATTAAGATAAAGATTAACCGATAGGCATACTTCAATATAGCTTACATAAATAATTTTCAAATTTATTATCAGATTGTCAACATCACAAATTCATCCAAATTGTCTGATTATTATTATCGGTAGTCTACCGGTTATGGTAGGTAAGAATTTTGATGGACACAAGCTACCAAAGGGTACAGCGACAATTCCCTTGCCTCCCTTAACAAAACACAATCCGGCAGCCAACCTTACAATAGGCCCCTCTTCAATTCTGCATAATTCCTTCCTCCATGCCTTCCAAACATCCCTGTCCTATTCCCACCCTTCCTTCACGTGCCTAACATTCTTCCTTCTTTCTTGAGTCTCCAACATCCCAATCACAATCAAAATACTCAGCATTCATATTTTCTGCCTCCTTTGGATTTCTCCCAAAAATCCCCTCATCCCCTCCAAATCTTCCATATCTAGCACTTCCTCGTTTGTTTTACTTTCAGTATACTTCACCCTCTCCATCCTTTTCCTCACCCACAGTTCAAGAGTCTAAAATTGGCGCCCGTCAGACTGCTTCAATGGCCATGTTTCCGCGCTTTGCAAAACTACGCCCCACATCAAGGTTTTGACGAGCCTTATCTGAACAGCCTTATTCGAAGTCCTTGTCATCAACTCACTTCTTGTGAAACCTTCTTTGCTAAACGCAATTATTCTTCTTATGTCTCTATTACTTTGACCATTTTGATCCGAAAAACACCAAGATAGATCAACTGTTCCACTTTCTTTAGTTTTTACCCGCTGATTTTAGCATTTAGCTTAGCTTTTCTCTTCCTTTTTCCTAATCCCATGCTTGTGAATTTCAAAATCAGCTATTTTTTGGCTTTTCCCTATTCCGTGATTTATAACAACTGTTATTATACATATGTTGTATTCCACTCTACGTTTCTACGTTTAACTGTGTTTTCTTTTCGTTTTTTCACTCATTCAAGTAATAGTGGCACTGTGAAATTGTTTCACTAAATGAATTTAGAGTAACTTTTAACAATCTACTGCATAGAGGTACGAAAGAACAGTCATATAATACAGGTATTCAACAGAAATAACGTTCTTTTTTTTCAAAAAATGCTATTCTGTTTGAAGTGAAGCTATCATTATCGAGAATAAGTACGAACACAATTAATTGGCTGTGAATGAACCCTGTAACGAACCCCGAAGGAATAATTTAGAGCTATGTCTCTCAGAATGGTAAAACTTCGGGTTTCGCGTATTATGACCTCAAGGATTTTAAAACATATTGGCATACCATTCGGTAGATGAGCCTTAAAAGTAGTATTCAGTAATTTTTATTTCCTAGAAACTTAACATAATCCAAGTCAAAAAGCTTCTGGTGAATTTTCTTAGACGACGAGGCCAAAACAGTCCAACACAAGGTTCATTCCAGTTGAGAATGGGCTAGTCTCTTTCACTGTATGTTTCTTGACTCCGAAATCACTTTTCCACTTTTTAATCTTTATACTGATCCTTTTATTAATCCTCTGTATAATATAACCAGACTTCTTGGTTGCCTTCATTATTTCTGTCGTTCTCACTGCCGGGAAAACCATAGGCGACACAGGGAAAGGAACTGGCCTACTCCTATTCTGATGTGTGAATTTTACACGCCGTCGGGCTTAGTGAATTAGGTGAACTTAGGTAAACTCTATCATCACCTAACAAACTAATATGGGGCTTGACAACTGTTTTTATTAGAAAATAATGATATACTTTAAATCTAAAGCATTTAAGGTATTTATTTGAAACAAAAATCCCTTCCTTGTTCTTCGGTAGTTCTCCTTCGATTCTGAATGTTTCCATTGTATTCTTCAATGTGTTAAATTTCCTAGCATTGGTTTCAAATCAAGAGTATTATCATTCGGATCAGATCTTCCACTTGGACTCGACGAAACGTGGAAGAAATAGTCACGAAAGCAAATGCTCAGGAATATTGATTAGGGGAGATGAACTGCTTCCAGAAAAAGGTGCATTGTTTGGATTTTATAAAAGACGTCCGCCATCCATCATTCATATTTGACTCGAAAATATTCGCACGTTGAGTGAGTCGTTATCCTTAATGGTCCCTTGGATACATCAGATTTTTGCTCCACAAATATCTCTAGATATTAAAAAAAAAACAATTCAATGCAATTTAACGAACCCCGAAGGTAAAACACAAACTCGATTATACTGGGTACCTGTGATTTTCTCTGCGCTCGTGGGCATAATTCCAAAAGTCTGAACAGCCCTCGACGCCTTTAAGCTTGCAACTTGCTCTCGGCGAGGATTGCCTCAAGAATAACAAACTAGAATTCCGCAAAAAAAAAGACGCTCAAATATTTTCGCGTGCACAAGGAAGTGCGAAGTGCAGGTCAAAGCCATTGCTTGCAAAAGCTTTCACCACGAGTCAAGAGTCACTGTTCATTCTTTTTTTTCTTCATTTTATTTTAATGGATCCTTCAAGAATGTGAGAAATAAGAGAGAAGGGAATGATGGATTGCGGGTTGCCAACGAGAAGCAAACGGCGCGTTGTGAGTTCGCGAGCGATTTATGGGTCGCAAGTTCCATCCACTTTATGGAAATTTAAGATCTCATTTGCACAATAATATCATGACCTACGGCTTAGAGTAGGGAAAGGGGATGCAAACTCACTCTTTTCGATGAGCTTCTTATGCATTGTTCCGTGACAGACATGCACGGGATGGGTCATCAGCAAAATTTGACGGTGATATTTCCACACCAGAACCAATTTAAGACTTTTTAAGTTCAGTTCGGAAAGATATTATTATTAGGTAATCTTCCGGGTAAGGTAGGTTTTTGGATGGACACAACTATCAAATAAACATTTTGTAACTCCCCACCTAGCAAACTAATCTATATCAGGTCCCTCTTCATCTCGGTGTACTTCTTTCCTCCCTTCATCTCGTCCAACATCCCTATCCTGTTCCTGCCCTTACCTCGCTTGCCCAAACATTCTCCCCTCTATTACCTTCTTCAACATTCCACTACCGCTCAATACGCCTTTCATCTATTTTTCCTGCCTCCATAGGATTTCTTTCAACAAACCCCTCTCCTCACCCACCATCTCCAGTACTTCCTCATTTGTTTTCCTTTCGGTCCTTCGGAAAGATATCTGAAGGAAAATATATTCTATTCACTCAAAATTTTAATAATTTCTGCACTTTAGTAATATAAAAGAAAAACAAATTTAAATGTAATTCATCGTTTGTGGTCATTCTATCGTTTATTTTCGTACATGACCACATTTGGCAACGGTTAATGGCAAATTAAATCCGGATTTTTTTCGCTTTTGTCTAAATTACAGTCACTATATAACATCATTATGATTATAAAGCTCGATGTGAAATTTATGAAAATAAAACAGACCAAGGTTCTACGGAGCGAGACATTTACCACATTGTGTCTACCGATCAAGCCTTCGGGTTGATAACTGTTTTTTTAATCTGCAAATTGATGGCTTCGTAATACACGCTGATAGATAATGCATACAATTTTTATATTCCACTACTTTGAAACTGCATTTTAGCCGTTGGGGCACCAAATGTAACAGTGTGATATTCTATAATTGTTTCAATGAATATTTAGTCAAGCAAGAGAACAGTGCTTCAACATACAGTGGAGAAAGTTGAGTCTCTGTAATATTAAAATAGTAATATCAGATTGAGCTTCATTGATTATTTGCCAATTTACAATCTATCTACGACGCATATTCAAAAACAAATCATACCAACTATATTTTGAGTAATACTTTGGACACAGCATTCAATTTCAATTTAATCCTACTAAGATGTCATCAAAGCATCTTTATCAAGTAATTTTCTAATATAATACAGCACTGCAATCGGGGATTAGAGAAACAATCTCAGTGTTTTTATTGATGGTAGCTAATACTGTAGCATAGAGAAACAATGGCATTTAACATAATAATATGTATTTAAATAAAATTGTGCCCTGGGTCTCAATTGTCCGGTGTTTTGGAATTGATATTTTTCCAAGAAGCACGAAGTGTGCCCACCTGTCATTATCTTGTTTATCCCGAGTGTGTGTGTGTGTATATATATATATATATATATATATATATATATATATAATATAACACTTATGGGAAAGTCTCACGGACGTGAATAATAATGTATATGAAGTGGACAAAAACAAAAACACACAGAAACTCACAAAAAAGTAAAAACTCACTAGGTATATATGTACGTATGAATGTATATATACATACATGCGTACATATACACACTTTTTTATAAACGTTGTCGTCCTAATAAAATAAATTTTTTAACATCGTCAGTCCTAACTAATCTTCTGAGGAAGACGAAGCTCAATTCCGTCGAAATTATCAAGAAATAACGTGTGAGTATTCCTTTTATGTGTTCTCTTATTGTGTGTTGCTGTCAAAGTTTTTTATTTGGCACTTCCGTGTTACTTCGAAGAAATCATCTATGTATGTGTATATATATATATATATATATATATATATATATATATATATATATATATATATATATATATATATATATATATATATATATATATATGAAAACATCAAAGTATGTATGCATATAAACAGATAAATTACACCCAAATTTCCAGTTCAATTTCATACAAACTATTTTTCATCGCCATAAAATTTTACTATTACACATTTAGGTACCTGATTAAAATTTTATTAGATTATTTTCAATTACTTTGTTGACTAAATATTGAAATTGATATTCATTTTTATTTTACTAACCACTATCATTTAGAAACAACACTGGAACCTGGGTAATAAAGAACTGCTATTGCTTCTGGTATTAAGCTGCATCTGACATTGATAATAAACCTGCCAATGTGTATTTTACAAGAAAGCAGCTACTGTAAGTGATACACGCCCTTCGGTTACCCCGACGTACTTTTTAAGGAAAATATTCGTTGTCAAGGAATTATCTTGGGTTCCTATCATAGGAAAATGGGAGTAAAAATCAAGGGCGTCACCATACTTTACGTACGTCTTACTCTCCGTTTCCGATGGATTTAGATGTCGTAAGATCGTGTTTGACAAGGAACTTATTTTGGTACGAAAGAAGTCACTGGAAAATCGTGAGCGAAAGTAGACACCGAGTATCGAACGCGATTCCATCAGCCGGAACTACACGATTCAATCGTTTAAGTGTTTACCCCTGTCTTTAATGAGCACGTTTTCACACGACCGAACCACGACTGGAGATAAAACAGCCCCACCGCCAAAATAGTTCAAATGACAATGCTAAAATAATATTAATGCCCGCTCTTAGCGCTGTAGGTGCACAAATATCTCTGTCCATTTAATGGTTGCTAGACTCACAGACTCAATTATTTAATGACATTTTCATTGCCATTTCCAGCCATATTATTACCAGTGATTTCAATTGAGCTCTCTCGGGTTCATTACGGGGTCATTGCATTTTCCTACGTTTCGATGATCAGTGCGGAATTCATCCCTTAGGCGAGTTGATCACCGAAACGTTGCCAACAAAGGACGTAACCCGCCCCTGAACCCGAGAGATTTACATTGAAACCATACGCGGGGAAAGCATCAAATCCTTCTCCTGTTATTAATCCTGGTGTAATCGTTCTGTGTCCTCAGAAGAAGTAATGATGAACATGATGTTTAACAGATCGTAACGCAACGATGGTAATTGTTTTCGGCTCTGTGCCCGTGTGCGCGTATGAATGATGTGTTTTATATTTTCAACTATCGAGGGGCGTTTTATCATCCATCTATTTTGATCAGGATGCCATCCTCTTCTTGCTCCACAATCTTTATATCTCGCCTGTATTTCTTACGAGGCACCTACCTTCACACCTCAGTTCCCGTCCTTTGGAAAATAAGCACTCATCCATGAATTTTCCCCATTCTATTCGCCCTCTGAAAGATCCCTCGGGTCAAATCGGGAAACGGAGTGGAGTCAGGATTCCAAAATATGCACTCTCCAACCCCTACGTCTCTGCCTTCGCACCCCTTTCCACATTCTAACCCCGAGGATCGCCACCTCTCCCTCCACTTCTGTGCAACCCTCCGTCTTGCCTGACATTCCACATCCACAGGGCTCCCCTCTCTAACGGGAGGACTGTGCAATTAAGGTTACACAATGACCGGCGGAGGGAGGAAAGAAGACAAGGGGAAGGAGAAAGGGAAAGAAAAAAAAAACGGGAAGAAAAACGCCTAATGGTCAAACAGCGTCATCAATCTCTCGCTTCCTGACGTGATGACGCTTATACCCTCGCTTGCTCTCTCCGTGGGCGAACTTGAGGAGTTCATCTCCCAGGTCACAGCGGCTTGGAGGCAGCAGAGAGGGAAGGGAGGCAACTCACCCTCATTTCCCCTCTCTTCCTTCCCGTTCCGTCCAACTCCTCTCCGCGTGGTTTGTTTAACCGTTTGGAGTTGAAGGATTTGATCGAGTGCTTCCCTTCGGCCGTGGCGTTTGTTTTCCTTCAAGGGATGGAGGTGGGAAGAAAGTGGAGGGGAAGGGTGGGATTTGTGTGGCGAAATTTATTTGTCAGGAGAATTTTGAAAGAGAGGAGGGCGGGTCGCTGAAATCGCGGGGAATGATTTCCGCACGGGATTCGGTCCTGAGGCTCCTTATAGTTGAGGGAGCGAAAGAATGCAATTTTGCAGGGAGACCGTGAGACCGTTTAAGGCAGGATGTCCAAAGTATGTAAAGACAATTATGTCAAAATGTTTGTTTCTTCAGAATGTTTAAGGTGGCAACGCCTAGAGGCACGTCAGTGCTCACCTGGAGTGGTCGAGGAGTCAGAATTTTGACTTATGGCATCGATGGATGCTGAAATGGAATTTTTCTGTTTCCTCACTGAGGCCAGTTTGCTGAAAAAAAGAAATTCTTTGAATCCCTTTCGTTTTGTGGCAATTAGTGAAGAAATCCGATGGGTATTTGTCAAATTTTGAAAAATATTACAAAAAGTATTTTAATTTGCTCTATCATTAGTATCTGGTGACGTATTACCTCCTCGTACGAAATCTAATAATTTTTATTGTACATTGAATGCCTGATGCTACCTTTCCACCTCCTGTGCTTTTTTCCTTTCTGGGTCACTGTACCACTGCCTGATGCTAAATTTAGTAAACACTTAAGTTTTGCTTTTCCTGCGAATTAGAAGCTATCTGTAGGGAGGTGAAATAATTGGCCAAAATCCGTAGAGGGATGATGAACTTACTATTCAATAACTGAGGAAACATTGTCGATATTTAATCCTAGTAGTGAATTATTTGGCCAAGTAGGTGACACTTGGTTATCTCTATTCAGTTAATGAAAGAGGTAAGCATGAAAATAGGTTAATTACATCAAATTCAAGATCATATCCCTTCGAATTGTTTTTGTTGAACAAGAAACGCATTATAAAGCCCTCATTTACGAAATTTATCAAATTTATCAAAAAAACCATGACTTCCGAGCCAACTCGTAAATATTTTATATATAACTTAAGAAATTAATATTATCTTTGCTTTCTACAGAAATAAAACTTTATTTGTCGACTAGTTTCGTTTACACTGTAACATCCTCACGACTAGTCTACTAGTCCTGAGGATGTTACAGTGTAAACGAAACTAGTCGACAAATAAAGTTTTATCTCTGTAGAAAGCAAAGATAATATTAATTTCTTAAGTTAAACATGGATTTATAGAAAGTTAAGGCCTCAACCATTCAGTGCGTTTTATATATAGTCGTATATATACTCGTAGATATTTTATCATCTACGTTACTAAAGGCGAAGAATGGCAAAGCATGTGACCCGTCACAAACATAGTGTTACCTAATAGGTATCCAATTAGGATTTATGATATTTATTGTCCCTGGTTTTATTCCATCTTCTGTTTTCTTACCGGTTCCGCAGTTGATATTGAAATGTTCCCATTTCTATTTATCCATTGAACTTATCACCAAAGTTTAAATGCCATGCGACATAAAGTTCAAAAGTTATTTTGCTCTACGAGCATTCCAATGACTTTTCCAGCGTTGAAATTAAGCCATTTCCCACAATCGAATTAAATATTGGCTTGATTATATGTGTATGTGGTTTTATCGATATAGTGCTCGCGGCACTTTCTCTTTATATACTGATGTCAAACTATGCAGAGAAGATATTTTTATTCCCAAGGAAATGCAAAAAAAGGTTGTAGAATTTTGACACGACTGAGGAGAAAAGAAGCGTAGGAATGTTGGATATGCCAATGAAAAAGAGGAAATTGGAGAAGGGAAATCGAAGAAGGCATAAAAATTCCATAAATGTGAGTCACACAGGGAGATAATTGATGAGAATAAAAACCTTTCTCAAATAGGAATAGCATGAGAAAGGTGGAAAGTTAGTAGAGGAAAAGATGTGTGATATTTAGGTGCTGAAGCGGTTTGATATTCCACGTCATAGGACAATAATTTGCAGGAACTTCCCAAATACCGTCTTTAATATTATTATTAGCTGTTGAAAAATAATAGAAAAGTATCTTTCCTCATAATAAAATGAAATAATAATTTCATTTTTTTATGAGGAGTGCGTTTCTAAAATTACCGTAAGGCATTAAGCAGGAGAGCCTCCGTGGCGCAACCGGCTAGCGCGTTCGGCTGTTAACCGAAAGGTTGGTGGTTCAAGCCCACCCGGGAGCGATTGTTTTGATTTTCCAATTGTAAATAGTTGCACATGTTCTATTATTTGCACTTAAGTACGTCATCGCATGATTTTCTCCCAATATGGCCCTGCGCAAGGATGACACGCAAAATCGTGAAGCGTTCCACTATTATTTGCTGTGCTGGCGGGAGTAATAATAATTGCTCCTGGTAGGGTCACCCATGCCAGATAGGTCGAAGGTTAGGAACCAGACGAAAGGTAGTCCACGCAGCGTCTGTTCCTCAGTGAGGCGGCTGCAAAGGCGTCTGACCCCAGTGGGGCGGCCATTAAGTGATGGTGTCACGTTAAAAACACTATTGAGGAAGGCAACGGGAAACCACATCAATTATTATTCCCAAGAAAATAATGATGGGCAAACCTACCTTAACCGGTTGATTACCTAATAACATCTAAAAATAAAAATTTCATTTTTTTATGAGGAGTGCGTTTCTAAAATTACCGTAAGGGATCTGGCAGAAGAGCCTCCGTGGCGCAATCGGCTAGCGCGTTCGGCTGTTAACCGAAAGTTGGTGGTTCAAGCCCACCCGGGGGCGATTTTTTTGATTTTCCAATTGTAATAGTTGCACTTGTTCTATTATTTGTAATTAAGTATATCATCACGTGATTTTCTCCCAATATATTAGCCAGTCTGAGTGTGATTGTATTAGCCTTCCTAATTGTTTTTCGTTTTTACTAGCTTTGGGTTTTAAGAGACCACTTCAAAAAATCTATTTTTTATGTAATAATTGGTGTTAACAATTTACACTCAACATAAACAAATCAGAAACGGAGGGTGTTCTGAGAAGTTGGTGCAGGAAAATTCGCGTTTGGTTGAATAGTTAATTATCTGTCCGTCATTGACGATTATCATGTAAGAAATTTTTAATCAGGGCAGGGATGCTAGTAATGCAGGACTTAAGTTTAGAACAGGTAATTAGTTTGCTAAGAAGGACAAAATACGTATTACGAAACTCACCTGAATCGCAACGATTCGTTCAACAAAGAGCAACCCGTGTGAAGTGAGCTTCACTTGATTTCGTACCCCAAAGAGGCCCTTACTTGCTTTTCCTTCAAGCTCCAGCCACCCACACTCCTCACCTCCCTCCCCCCAAGACATTGTTTCTGCTCTCCTCCCTGTCCACTTTGCCGGCTCCCAACTACATCGCTCATCAACGCCAACCCTTATTTATTCTCTCCACCCAGCTGTACCCATTACCAACCCTCTTGGGATGTTTACGATTTCCTCACCGTTTATATCACTAAAAAGCCGAAGGCTAATGCCTCCTTGCCGCAGAAATTTTACTACCAAATGCATGAGAATTATTCACTGCACGTAGTGCTTACTCGAGAGGTGTTCAGGTTACACTGCTGATGGTTTATTGCTTCTCATTTTTTTTTGGTACTCTAAAGTGGGCTCGTGCAAGGGTACCGGTTCTTTGTTCCGCTTACAAACCTTAGAGAGGGCTAATGCGCTCCGGAGAAATTAATGTTGGGAGATATCGCCTATTAAGTACAGTATTTCAAAAATATTATTTTTTCAATAATAATCGAAATCATGATATTTCGAAGAACAATATTCTGGTGCCGTAATTTTTTTATTCATCCTGACGTAGTTGGGTTTTCACTTTACCGTAATATCGAATCGCCTTACTGTTGAAATTTGCACAGAAGCTTTGGTGACTGTATTCTCATGTTTGTAAACAGTATAGGGATCATCCAAAATTTTTCCTTCGAAGTTCCATCCAAAATAGGTTTAAAAATACAGTAGCCATCTGAAATGAAAAGGCAATAGACATATCACGTATATCTCGGGTTCAACTACGACTAGAAGTTTTAATAGAAAGTTAAAAAGCTATCTTCATACAAATTGTTAATTTTCAAAGCATATATCATTTTCTATTTGTGTATGTTTGAGTGTCAGCCCATGATTTCTTAGGGCCTCGCAAGATGTGTTCAAATGAATTTAAACTAAAACTTATAATATTTCTAAAATTTCCAATAATTTTATGCGAATATGAAATTTGCAGTTTTTAAACCTTTGATGCGCAGGGATCGTTTTTGACCATAGAACTATGGATTCATAGAAAATTCGAATTTCGAATAAACAAATTTGTTTAGTGCCTGATATTGTAATAATTTATCCAAAACATGCAATAAATTAAAAATGATGAGTTGAACATATAAGGAATAATTTAGATATTATTAAATAATGAGCAAGCAAGGTAATTTTAAAAACCACCACGAGTGTGAAAACCATTAAAAATGAAGTTTATGTTGGTTTTTACTGAGCCAAATTACTTAACTTCTTTTTTGATTCCCTCAATTATACTTCATTTTTATTTAATTTATCGGATTCAAGAACTTGTATTTTTTTCCGAGTAAAAAAAGGTTACAATTTTGGTGTGCTTTTTGGACTCCCTGTGATAAAAATTCCCATCCCTGAAATGGCTCAGTCATATAATTACTGTTGAATGTAAGCCTAGGGTGTAGTCTCCAGTCACCGAAAAATTCTGCGCTACAAAATTTAGTTCCATGCTTCTGCTTCTTGTATGTTATACTGCCATGGAGGTACCCAAAGTTTGTTCTACGAGTGACATGAGTAGGTTCTTTCAAAGGAACCACTGTACTGAATAACAAACACTTATATAATATGTATTTGTTCACGAAAGGGAAATAAGCATAACTTTTTTATCATCTCCGTAATTTTACTAAAATATTTAAATTAAAAATTCATTAATAACAATAAATTATTGCCATAACGTATTTTCCCCTGACAGTCTTTCTCAGGCCTGATTGAAAGATCTTCCGGGCCGAAACATGTACGTCGATCTTCGGTTGTACGTCACTAAATTACATTATTTCAGCTAAAGCTACAACGAACTGTGTCTGACAGTACCTACAAATTTCTCATAAATTGCTGTAATATCAAGCTTCGTCTGTATTTTATTCTAGCGTTACATCAAATGTCATTAATACAAGCTGGAAAATTACCGCCCACTTCATTTTACCCCAGAATTTCTTCGATCCCAATCCCGTAATCATATTCAGTTTTTATTTCTAAGGTATGCTCAAAATAGATATTCTTATGATAACGGGATCTCGTCTCACTTGTAAGGCGATTGAAAACTCGAGGACTTTTACGCAAGAGATCACTACTATCCTTGAATATACGGCCTGGTCTGGTTCATATTATTATGGTAGATGTCCCGCAATGATGATCAAGAGATGGCTACTTTAAAAACCGTCGCAAATATTTTGTACTCACGCCCTCTCTACTCCGGTGATGCGATCAAAACTGTGTCCAACGGGGATGCTCCAGGAAGCAGCTTTATTTTAATGCCACTATTATTTGGATCCGATCCAATCCAACTTCAAACCCTTTTCAACGCTCATTAATAAAAATCCCTTCATTTCCCGAACGCAGCTGACATTTATAGCATTATTACAGGCATAGAAAAGGGCGTGTCGCTTGAAATGATACTTTTTTTCAAGAGAAGTCTCAGGTGCAGTTGGAGGCGAAGTGGAGTCAGTCTTCCGTCGTGGCCTCCTCCTCCAGATTTTCCCCATCTCATCATATACTCTTACCCCTCCCCCGACCGATGGGGGCTTCCCTACACCACCACCCACCCCACCCCCCCACGACCGGTGCACCTTCCTCTGTTAAATTAAACGGAGAGCCGCCCGTCTTCCTCATCACGTATTCACGTTCGCGTGCACGGAGCCCGTATCCTCCCCCTAACCCGTTCCCCCCCCACGCCCACCCCTCATCCGCACACAGAGCAGCCTGCCACGGAACTTCCCCCCCTCGGGCAGCAAGGTTCTCTCTCTCGCCGAGGTGATCTCGCGGGGAGGGAAGAAGAAGGAGAGAGGTGGTTGTGGGAGTGGGAAAGAAGAGGGGGGGAAGACGGCACACCGGGGGGACACTTGACCCCTCGGAGATCCCTTCCTTCCTCCACGCGCCCTCGAGCGGACGTTGCTTCACTTTCACCCCACTCCTTCCCTCCAATCCCCGTCCTCCCCTCCACACACACACTTCGTCCGACTCTCTTTGAGTTTTCTTTTATCCCTTTCCTGCTCCCTCCCCCTTTCTGGGAGACCGTGCCTCGCCTTCCGTCCACCCCCATCCTATCTCTCCTTCCCTTCCTCCTGGGCCTCTTCCCCCTTCGCCTGTCCAACCCCATTTATTTATTGCCTCCCTCTCCCTCCACCCATTCGCTGGGGAGAAGTCCCAAGAGAATACTTCGCCCACAATCTGCGCGAGCGCTAATCGCCTCCGGCGTGGACTCAACCGGGCAGCGCTCCCTCTCTCTCTCATCTCTTCGCCTTCCCTCTACACAAACCCCTCCCTCGTTCCTTCCCCCTTCCGTTCACAGCCGTCGGCTTATCCTTACCTCCTCCTCTCCCCTGCGCCCCCCATCGCCGCCGTCTTCCCTCCGATCCCCCCCCCCTCCGGCCTTCTGCTTCTTCACATTCGTCTCTCATATGCGCGGGGTGATTTAAGGTGAGGGAGGGCGGGTGCAGGAGGGAGGGAGAGAATGGAGTGTCACCTGGCGCCTTCACCAGGGGCAACGAGATAAAACGGAATCCCACTTTTTTTGCCCGTGGTTGCGTGCGTGAATGCTCTCGGGAAATGCCGGGCAGCTGATAACACGAGTGTACGTTAGTATCGATGAGTAGAACGAGGGTAGTTTGAGGAAAGGAAAGCAATGAAGAAAGATTTGGAGTCCCTCATATACGCGCGTTACGATATTTTACTGGCAAGAGGTGATAGAGCACTCTTACGAATGTTTTTATTTGCTTAATTAGGTGCTTAGGAAGAAACTAAAACTCTTTACTCCGAGTCAGTGCCATCACATTGCTCAGGACTTTCTCGTGTGCTTGCGAAACTTGAAAAAAATACAATCACTACGGCCGCACAAATATGATCAACTAAAATATCTGTAAAATGTATAACAAAACAAAGATGGTAAATTCTGGATCCATCATCCTGCCTGATATCCGACTCTGCGGTAACTGACATACCTATTATAACTTGGCTAGTAATCAGCATATATATGAGAATGGGATTATTGTTATACTCATAGGTAATCTACCTGTTAAGGTTGGTTTTGGATGGACACAAATATCAAATAAATATTTCGTTCCTCCTAACAAAACACAATGCAACATCCTGATCTACAGCAAGCCCCTCTTCATCTCTGTGTACTTCTCTTATCCCTTCATCCCGTTCAACATTCCTATCCTATTCCTGCCCCTTCCTCCCTTACCTAACATTCTCCCCTCTATCACAGTCTTCAGCATCCTACTGCTGATCAATATGCTTTTCATCCAAATTTTTTCCAACCACCTTATGATTTCTCCCAACAGTCCCCTCTCCACCATACCTGGCCCTTCCTCTTTTCCCTGCTTTCTGTCAACTGTCTCTTCTCTTTTTTTCTCCACACCCACATTTCAAAAGCCTCCAATCAGCTTCTATCCTCCTGTTTTAGTGACCAAGTTTCCGAGACGTACATAGCTACGCTCCATATCAAAGTTTTAGCGAGCCTTTTTTTAACATCCTTACTCAACGTCCCATTTATCAATTTTCTCCTCCTTGTGAAAGCCTCTTTCCCAAGTGCAATTCTTCTCCTTACGTTCCTACTACTTTGACCATTTTGATCCAGAACACTTCTGAGATACGTAACATTTCCATTTGCTCTAGTTTTTGCCCTCATATTTTAATGTTGAGTTAAACCTTTCTCTTTCTTGCAAACTACATATCCTTCGTTTTATGTATATTGATTCTCATCCCATAGCTATCGCACTGAATTTCCAATTCACTCAGCAATGCTTTCAATCCCTTGGCTAACTGACAAACTAAAGCTTGATCATTAGCAACTCTAACTAATTTCATGAATTATCCACCGGGTATTATTCCTATCTTCAGTTTTCCCTCATAAACAAATTATAATTCAAGGGATTCTTCAGCTAACTCAGTACGTTTTGAGGATAAAATGAATAATGTTTATAATTTCGTGATAAAAATGCTTTATGTCATCAATATTCGCTTATTTCTGAATTCGGAAAAAATTGTAATTTTCCTTCTATTTGTAATATAATTTTGTATAAGATTTTTTGATACCCTATATTTTCCCTTAATATTTTGATTTCTATATTATTTAAAAAATCAGATATTTTTACTGGGCTTGGCGCAGCGTGGTAGCTGGGGACCGTGTTGCAGCGGTGGGGCTTGAGTTTGCCGTCCATCGTGAAAGAAACTCTTGAGTGCATGCAAAATCTATGTAATGACCTTTTGGTTTTTACCCCTTCGTCGCCATTCCTTCGCAAAATCTTTTAAATATGCAATACGTCTTCATTTGAGGCCTTGAAATATTTTCACCCTGATTTCAGATATTTATATGCATACGAAATAATATGCCACTGCGTTGCCAGGTAAAAACAAAAAAATAAAAGTGTAGTAATGTAAAAATCAGAATAAAATGTTTAATCGTAAAGTATATTCCACTAAATTACTTTTCTTATCTTTTTAGCCAAGTCGTTTATCTCATCATCCAATCAATTACCTATTCCAATTGCTATTCTATGTACAGTGTGGCAAAATTTGTCAAACACTTCGTGCTCACAGTAGATTTTAGATAATTTCGTAGTAATGTTTATTTAGGAAAAACTTATCTCACTGCTGGAAAAACTGACATTAATCATGAGATATATCAGCGTCAGTATCACAATATTTGGATCCGAGTTCCCAAATTCATTTTTTTAAATGAATTGCTAAAGTTCAAGTGAGTATTCCTTTCACACCTCTGTCCCGTTGCACGCTGCAGCAACACCAATAGGACTCTATGCTCTTTTCTCTCAACAAAAAATCCTTCCTTATCTGAGTCGTTTTGTTTATCATCTTGTAGTTACTAATATTTATCATTTAATAAATACGACAGGGTGAAGAGGGCATATTTTTCAGCAAGTTCTTGATGCTGTTGAAATCTGGCAGTTATTCCTTGGATCATTCTGTCTAGCGAAAAAAAAAACACTTCTCAACTCAACTCAGTTTCGTATGGTAATTCATCATCACAGAATCCTTCAGCAATGGGTTTTTCCAAGTCACCTCTAAAAGGTGACACCCAGGCCACCACGAATTCCGTCGGCATACGAGTATGTTATTGCATAGAGCACTAGAACTTCCATTTTCAAAGCTCTTGAGTTTCAGTTCACATCGCTGTATGAGTAGTCAAATGGTAATATGAAGGGAGGTGTAAGAATCCATCACAACTTCTTCATCATATGCCTGCCTTCCACAATTTAGTACATTCTACCTGTCTTTTTCAAAGTTATATTGGAAAAACTCTCAGGAATTTTAGTTTCAGTTTCAATGAAATATAACAACGGGTTCCACAACCTTCACATTGTATCCATCCATCTCTATTTAACTTGAAACTTGACTCATTTTATCATTAATGGAGGAATTAAGGTTGCTTCCGAATGTCATGGAAAAGTACTCGATGGCTTTACTTCTTACATTTACTCCCAAAATTTTTAAAAACTTGTTCTGAAGTTTTTAGTAGTTATTTATATAATTTAATCAATTATTTATGCTCTCAGAAGTTACAAGTCTAACACGTTATAAGCGTATAAAATAATGAGTTATTTAATTTTAAACTAATTTTAATTTCATATTTCAATTATTTAGGTAATAAGGAAGTATGTCACATAAGCTCCGTCGATTTCGTATTTTTCCCTTTCTTCTATCCACTAAATTGAGAACTTTAAGTCCGGCATATATCACGTAAAAACGTCTTAACAGGCAATAAACGAATCAAGACCAGGATAATTATTTTCACTTTTATAACGGCGTAGAAGACATGGTTGCATAATAGTGAGTGGGAAGCCATTTGTTTCATAGAATGTTGAACAAATGAATTGGACAACGAATAAATTACGGCCGATAAACCTAGCTCACTAGCCTCGAGAACATATTCATTAGTTACTGAAGGGAAGTGACATAACACTCCCTGCCACATACATCCTGGGCGGCTGGCGTAGTACGACGTAGATATACAGGTATTCAAGTACCAAAATCCCAGGGTGGACTGCACCCCTTTAACTTTACGGAATTTGAAATCCCACGATTCCGGTTAAATCCCAAATGCTGTAGGATCGGCTCGTCGGATTTCAAAATCGAAGGACGCTTGCTATTTCCACTAAGGCTTCATGGTTCACGTATATTCCAATGCAGATTTGGATCTTCGCGTTTTCCTATGGCTCTTTGGCGCAGAAGTATAGCCATTTGCTGATGATTGGTATTGAAATATGATAAATAACTTGAAGATTCCTGAAAATAAAATGATAATCAGATATAAGATGACTTCTTCCAATTCAATTTAATTTCTGTGTTTTTCCTTATTTTTATTTACGTATGCGTAGTTTTTAAATTCTATTTTAATCTCTTTTTGTCGGACAAGAGATGTTTTTAGAGGCGCAATTTCCAATGGGCTTCGGCATATTAGGGTAGATTTAAAATAATAATAATGATGTTGTTATTGTTTACCGTTTAAGGTAGGATTTGGACAGACACAGACTCTATAACGTTACTACGACACATATCTCTGCCCCTGCCAACAAAACACAACCTGACATCGGAAGCAACAAGAAACTCTTATTCGATTTCGCGATATTGCTGGCTCCCTTCATTATGTTCAACACATCGATCCTGTTCCTACCTCTTTCTTGCTTGCCTAACGATCTTCCCTCACAGTCTTAAAAATTCCATCGCCAATCAGAAACTTCTGCATCCATCTTTCCTGCCTCCTTTGGCTATCTCACATAATTACTACCGCTTTCTCATTTGTTTTCCTTTCTGTGCATTTCATCTCTGCCATCCGTCTCCACGTACACATTTCAAAACCCTCTAATAATTACATAAAGCTTAAATAAAACGCCAAGAAAGATTCCGCTGATGTCTTAATTTTTAAGATAAAACGGGTTTCCCAGATTGAAAAACCCTTTCGAACGATTTACCAAGCATTTGCTAATTATGCACTCCATTAATTTCGAGGATAGACTTAAGTAAAAATGTACAGCGTTACATTAGAGGAGTGAATATTAGAGGATCAGATCTACCTAATCCTAAGCATTTTAAATGACGTTCAAAATGATACGATTACAATACAGCCGTTCAACTTTGCGACTTCGTTTAGGTGTAATGAATCGGTAACCCACACGAACTCGACCTGGGACTACTCGTAAAGTAATGACTATTACATATTAATTTCGTTCAACTGTCTCCTCTGTCTAGAGTACATATTAGATAGAAATAATTAGATTCATTATAGGAGTACGAGAGACGAAATGCACGGTGCTCTAGCTCGTGAGCTACTACTAAATCCAATCACAAAACTTCAATTGTGTATTTGTTTCGTGCCAATTTCCTATTTTTCTCTTTTTGAACATTGCCTTTGTTTGCTCAATCCTGACTGCTTCTCTCGGAGCGCATGGATAAAAGTGAAAAGAAGGTAGCGAAACGACTCGGTGCTTGACGTAGAAGGACATTTGTGCCTCTAAAGAGCAATTATAAGGCACTTTCATAGTTTTAGGTGCCTAATTAGGGAGAATTTGTAGCATGAAAGTCCCGATCAGGCTCCGCACATGGC
The DNA here is from genome assembly GCA_037158775.1 of Hetaerina titia. NCBI lineage: Eukaryota > Metazoa > Arthropoda > Insecta > Odonata > Calopterygidae > Hetaerina > Hetaerina titia. Next base: position 32,606,537 of record CM073771.1, on the reverse strand, counting down.
CTAAAGACGTTACAGGCCATTAGTTCTTGCAGTGAAGTGCTTCTCGAATTTAATGGGGTAGACAGGTGGAACTATTTTTCCAAGAAATTGAAAACTGCGAGTCATTGTTACGTCATCCTGATAGGCTATAATATATATTTAAAAATACTATCGCTCGATGTTCCCGGAAGTACCTCCTAATTCAGCTTGTGATCTACCAATTACAGCTTTCAGTGGGGTTCTGGAACAATCAGGCCATGGTTCTTTCAAATATTAAATAAAAAACGGCGAGTGATGAAATTTGACACTGACTCGTAAAATGAAAAATGAATTGTCACTCGCATTACCCGAGTATATAGTCGCGTATTTTCATATTTTCATTATAATTTTACCCATAATCGCACGTTGTAAAGACAATAGGCTGATAGAAGTTCATTGTAGGTCCAACATTTTTTGATAAGGGATTCTTGTGAGAGCAAATGAGAGCCATTTGATAATATTCGTCCCGTCTTTGACACTTTAAGTTTTTACGACGAGTTAGTATCGCAGCGCTGTTAAATTGACACTCCGCCGGATGCAGAACTAAAAGTTTAAACCTTTCGTATCTGAATTCTCTGTTTCAATGCCAATAGTAGTCTTGAGCCACCAGTAGCTGCGGCTAGTTTTTCTTCGAGTTGTGAATGAGAGGGAATAGGATGTGGGAGGCAGTATAATTTTATACAAGGCTTTTGATAAAAAAGTGCGGTCTATGTGATTTGGAGGGAAATACGAAATATACTTCAAATCTAAAAGTTATGAAAAAAATTTCAAAACTAATATTTTCAAATTACTACACAGTTTTATATCAAATTTTTACAGTTGCACATGTTAATAAGATATGTGAGTGGTCCTCCTTAATCCGACAATAAAAGTATTAAAAAAAAATAATTTGAGATTTATTTCACCGAAATGGTCGCAATTTCATCAGTTGCGTCTACTGTTTTGCTAAATATATCTTTCTGGCAGAAAATTAGGGGTACATGTATGAGATAGCTAAAACTATCCCTATTTACCTGCCGCAACAAACAGTCGTTTTTTGCAAATTACTCATTTTCTCAAGTGTTGTACACTTCTCTGGGCACCTGTCGAATTCAGTTGACGGCACCACTCGGAAAGCAACCAGAGGCGAACTCACAAAAAAATACTCGTTCCCTCTAGTTGTTACCATATAACCATCACTGAAATGCCCATTAGGGAAATGAATTCGAAATGCCACTTTCACATTCGTCCCAATGCCCAAATGATGATAAAAAAAATGCTTTCATTCCGAATAACCGATCTTTATGCGCGCCGAACTATTACATTAAGCGAACAATGATCGAACACGAGTCTTTGAGAGTAACGGCAGTTAGATTTTACGGTAAAGTCACGCGTTAATGGTGTAGACTTTTTCTCGTCTGTGGAGAGTACACTTTAACGAGTGTGGCCCGCCGGCCGTAAATTGACGTAGCCTAATGGGAGGGGAGTTAAGGCTGAAGTGGGTTGAGTGGATTTTCCGCGATTGCAGCCCGATCTACCGTAATGAGAATTGGGCATCCTCGAAGGTTATTACCAAACGCAAACTCCCGCCAAAAGTTTTAACGGTGCCGTAAACGCGAAATTTTAATGAAAATATCTTTGGAGTCAATGATGTAGCTTGTGGTTTTCGTACCTATGCGTCAATGGATACTCCAGGGGTAGCACGATAGAAGTGTGTGTATACAGGTGCAGTTGAGCACGAAGGAAGCGAAATAAGCATACATTTTCCCGTCTTCCTCCTTGAAATTTAAAAATAAAGGACAATTTTAATTTCTCTCAAAGTCCTGGTGACTAATATCTCGGAGAAGAATTTAGACAGAGGACGAGACTGGGGACCTACGACTAATGCATTGATGTTGGTAATGTTAATGATAATGTTGTTGTTCATTCATGTTATGCATAAACGTTGCTCTTAGCTTTCTCTAAACGTTGGTTAAAAAAGACTACTGTTAATTAAATTTAGTATTAAGAGCTCTCTAAAGCATTGGAGTTATTAGAATCATTATGTTGAAACTGCATATGAACTTTTTGAATAATTACATTTTTTTTAACTTAAATTCACGTGAAGGTCAGTGCGAGTCGTAATGATGAAAATCACCAAAGTTCTACTTGAAGGTCGGTTGATAGATGAGGGTAGCGCTTACACAAAACTAACCCCAAGGCATGCGGAATTTACCCAGCAGGGTAATGATAAAGCTGAATTAAAATGCATAGTCATCATATTTTTGTTCTGATCACATCATTTTCACGGGCTATCACTCAAGGGATTGGTTTCAGCAGCTATTTAAGAAATGTCCTGCCACCTGCCAGATTTTTCATTCCTTCATAGTTCCCTGTGCTTAAATCTTCCACTGATTCTATTTCGTAGTCCATTCTTCACCTTCTTTTGTTATCCTTCTCTCTTTGTAGGTATATTTCAATCACGATCTATAGTAATTTATCATGTCTCAGGATCCATCCGATTAATTCCTTCTTCCGGGTGACCTCCATGAGCTTATGATCACTTCGGGCCCTTATCCACACATTATTTTTACTGCTCAACATAGTAATTAAATCCGTACAATAAAAGGCAATTTTTACATTTGTTAATGTTTGTACGGCTTGGTAGTTATACCTTATTCTATCTGCTTAACCACCACTGAGGTTATTTTTTTCATAATCCGATGGAAAGGAAAATATTGCAAAAGTTTTATAGAAAAATTCGCCATCTACTCTCAACTCAAAATGGGATTCAAGCCATATTCAGTTCCGTCTTCATATTTGAAATATTTTTCCATCCAACCCTAACCACAGTAACCCACCCATAGTTGGGTTTGGTAGTTGAGGTTTGGGCTCACCTCCTGCTAACGTGTGTGAAATTCAATTAGCTTGGGTTGCTCACTTTGGGGTTCAGTATCTTATCTTGAATCGCCTGAAGTTTCCCAAAACGATGTAGTAACTGAAATTTATACATATGGGTTTAAGTTGAGAATGTCCGAAGTCACGGGTGATTGAACTCAGGCCCTTCGGCCAGTAGTCGAATGCTCAATCCATATGGCTTTTACGCCAAAGAAGAAATAATAAACCATTAGGAAAATTGGGTTTTTTCACCTTAAGATTGGTCATTGATTCGGTCCGTGTCCTAATGTTTTTAATGTCGTACTTGGAAAACACTTTTGGATAGAAATATTTATCACAATCTCTGCTAAAATCTCGAAAAAATCACTCTAATTGATGAACCGCTGAAGTTAGATCCTCGATGATTTAATATACGCATAAAATTGTATTATCTTAACGAGGTTTACATAATTTGTGTTGAAATAATTAGTTACCACCGCAACTCTAGTTATAGTACAAACTCAGGGATCAGTCTTAACAAATGTGCTATAATAAGGATTGTCAAACACAAAGCCTTCTGTGGTTGAAATTTTCTAGAAAATTTTGAATAATTATTAAGTCCTGACATGGCTACTTTGAGAAATGAAATTCATTACTTAGAGTTTGAGTCCTCTTTTTACTTTTCATTCAATAAATAGCAATGATTTAATACATTAATTTCTTATCCGAAATGCTCGCCTGATGATTAGTTGTATCGGCGATAAAAGTTTATGAAATAATTTTATGCAATGGTCAATATTTATGGTTATTCTCTAATGACGATGAGCTTCATTTATTATCCAAATATTTCCGTACTGGGTTTAGGTGATCTTAACATCGTATACTATTAAATTGCTCTACCGCCAGCGTAGTTTTCTGCACGAAGGTAGGATTGATAGTTCTACATGGCATTCTTCATGCATAGCTGTGAAATTTTTCTGGCTAATGTGTTACTTTCAAAATCGCAGCCGCCTTTCCTTCAGTAATTGTTCATGCTTCAATGAATTTTTTCCCGAGAATGCATTCCGGTGGGCATTTTTTCTCCACTTTTGTGAGAGGAAGCCTAGGAAGAAGGAAAGGGGGGAGGGGGGAGAGGGAGGACGAAGGGAGACGGGGAGAGGGAAATGTGGTCGTGGTGGTCGAGATGCCGTGTTCACGGTCCATCAGCCGTCGTGGCAACCGGGTCGTCGGAAGAGCAGCCGCCCCGAAACAAACGACGTGCGGAAAACAAAAGCGCACCTACGCGAGAAGGGACTCGTGTTTCCCTCTTTATTGCGCGAAATAACTGTCCCGTTCCGCGGGCGTGGAGAATTCTTTATTTTCGCGGACGACACGGAGGGGAAGACACAGCGAGAGAGAGAGAGAGGGAGGGGGGAGGGTAAGGCTGGACACATGGCGCACACGCCCGGGTGGGCAGCGAGGAGTCCCGGCGGGATGACGAGAGAGATGGGGGAGTTAGGAGGGAGGAGGAAGAGCGTGGAAATCGGGTGTCCGGGGTGATCCGTGACTTGGCGGATTCCCTGGACTTATTTTTTCAGAGGGAAAGAATGGGGTTGTGTGTGTGTGCGTGGAGTGAGGAGCGATAGATGGGGTGGGTATGGGGGTTGGAAAGTTGACGAGTTTTCGTCGCCGCACGGTGGGAGAAAAGCCACCCTCATAAGAAGAAGGCTGGGCTAGAGTGTCACGCTCTGCTTAACTGTCCCTGGAGCATGGTGTGGTTCTTATTTCACTTAACAGGTACAGTCATATGTACAGCAGTGGTCACTGAGATACCGACAGCTGAGTTCATCGTCGTTGAATGTGTGGAGGATGGATTCAAGTTTAGCGTCGCTAACGTATACTTCGAACGATTGTGGTCAGAAATCCAGGGTGGGGTCCACATAGTTTTAATATCTCATCAGACGTATTTCCGTCTGAAAACTTCACTATGAGTAATCGAACCTGCAAATTGGGGTGGGAATGCTATTAAGAACATCTCGCTTTAGTTTGGTCTAAATCCGGCCCTTTCAGTGAGAAGTTTAGTCCTCCGTGTCGATTTTTGGAAAGTTAAATTTTAAGTCGGAAGTTTGAGATCGTAAGATATTTTTCTCTAGGAAAAACTTTCAGACGGATAACTTATTAATGTTGAGTTTTATTTTCAAACGGTTCGATGACCAGCACCTACTTTTACAATAAATCTCCAATCACGAAAATCACGAAATCGTGAAATTTCTAATATCTGAAACTTTTTCTTCAGTGCTTACTAATCAGTCTTGTCGTCCCGTTCCCCGATTTCTGATACCATATCTGAGGGTATCTTCGATCCTTTGCAGCTTACCCATAAAAGCTAATGAAATGGAACATGTTTTATAAACCTCATGAAAAATGTATTTGGGTATTCGATTGAAAAAACTCGATATTATATGAAGAGATGAATGGTGAATGAACTTTTTTATTTTTTCCTTCTGCACTGACTTCCATCAAGAGGCGACAAAGAGAAATTTTACTGCCATCCGTAAAATCACTTTTTTCCTACTACTTTCCGCTTTTACCTTGAAAACAGTCTTGTAGTGAAATAACTAGGACGGAGGCAGATTATTTTATTTATCAAGGTGTGAATTTGCCAATTAACTATAGATTAGCCGCATTAGCGTTTCTGCTAACTCTAAAAAACATTTAAAACCTTGAACGCGTGATAAATATACCATTCAATTTGATAATAAATAGTTACACTCGCCGGGGATACCATTAACGGAAAGTTACGTATATTCTGTAATTGAACCGATATTACTCTAGCACTCCTTATCTTACCAAGATGCTTCACATTTCAGTTTCCCAAATGGCGTCTAGGTAAATTTCAAGAAACTGTAAAAGTAACTTTAACGGAGTCACCCGCTATGTGTGCATTATAATGCAACCATTTCAAAGCCTTTAAAGCCCCCAAAATTTCAGAGTGTAAGAGGACGTCTCGGTAGCTTAATTGGTTACTCGGCCGGATATCGAGGGATCCGGGTTCGAATTCCGGTCAAGGCGAATGATTTTTACTCTCTGAAATGGCGTCTAGGTATTCTGTTGAAAAAAAATACTTGCCTTTAAGGCAAGTTTCAAAGACTTGTGAAAACAGAAATAAAATAGAAACTATAAGAATTTTACAGAATCAATTTGCATAATAATCAATGATTCGAGAGATTAATTCCGATATAAATTCGCTGTTATGAATGTAAAAAATCTTATTATGTATATGAAAGCGCCATTGAAAATTAAAATTTGTTGTTCTTTTTTTTACTGATCTTTCAGAAAATTTCCATGTCAGTATGGTTTACATTGATCGTTGGAAATAAAAACTTGCCAGTCTACCATTATTATTCTCATGCACGGAGAGCGTTTACCGAAATAAGGCTTTTGTTCTTTTTTTTTTATAAATGCAGGGATGGAATTTCGGGCGTCACGGAGGCCCATTCGATACAGACTTGGCATTTTTAAAGCTACCGTGTTATTACTGTCACTCTCCCGTTGATTTTGTGGAATTCTAAGACTTGGTGGAAAAAGATACCTACGTCGACATCCTGTATGGCGGGACTGGTTATTTCTTTTTTAATCCGGGGAGCGAAGACAAGCGATCCGGGCTCTATGACCGGAAAAAATATCACTTAACATGAGTCGGTTATTAACGGCGATTTTTCTGTTAAATGGGCAGTCACGAACCTTTTATAATAGCGCGAAACGCTGGAACCTAAAAATAGACATTTATTCCCAAATCTTGTTATCGGGCACAATCTCAATGCGAGGCTCAGAACATTTCACGCTCCATGTAATGATTGCATTAAAATGTTAAAACTCTTCGCATCCCAATTTGATAATGGAGTTGAATGAAGGTCTTAGCCGAGGTATGGCCATCGTCATAAACTACCCTCGCGCCACACGCCTTTGCGGCGACTTGCGGAGTATTGTGTAGATGGAGATAAAAGAAGTCCGATGATTTCGTCAGTCATAAAATATTTCCTTATAAATTATTTGAATATCCAATAAAATTAATAATTAATTACTCTTTTTGTTGCCTTAAAACTAAGAAATATATATTTACTACAGTTCCAGAAAACTGGTTTATTGTAATTCAAAATTTTAGCGTATTTATTATAATTTAATGATGTTTTTTTATGAATGTTTTTGTGCATATGCTCAATTGCTTTGAATTAGATAACATGTATTCAAGTGCTTAGATGAACTAATACTTCTCCATGCCCTAACATCCCTTCCCCCTACATGCGCTTTCGGCAGGTTGTGGGAAAATTTTTAGATGTAGGCGTGTAATTTAAAGCAGTGCTTGGAGGTTTATTCCTAAAAAAAACAACGAAATTGTGTATTTTGTTTGCTCTATAAAACCGTACCTCTGGATAGTTTACTACTAAGATCACGAATTCACCTCAAACAATCCCACATTGTCATGGTGTAAGACCTCGTTCGTTCCGTTGGCCCCTAGGGTGATACTATTGGGTTTCATGCATATTGTTCCCGTTAGAATATGTTTGGGTTTTATGCCGTTACCTTGAAATACGTCAATGACTACGAGACTGGAGCGATAGATGTGTGAGCAAGGGTGGTCTGAAAATTTTCCAACCTAACAAAGATACAAGACATTTTTTCTGAAATTTTCTGAGCTGGAAAATTTACAGATCACCCACGCATACTGTAAGGGAGGAGGGTCAAGGTGGCGTAGTCGTTATACAGAATAGAATAATGAGGAAACGCGTATTTGACAAAAAAAAGATAAATGAATATCGTTAAAAAAGTGGAAAAAATATTTTAAACTAAGAGAGCATTCCGGAAAGAAGTTAATAGAGGTAAGGAGAAGAAAGTATGTTGGATGAACTGAAGACAGTGATTGAGAATGTGCATTGAAGAAAAGGTCTGGTAGTAATAGAGAATTTGAACGCCAAGGATAATGAAGAGCTGGAAATTAAAGATATAGGTGTATAATCTAGGTACGAGAAAGGGGAAGAACGTATAGGAGAGAGACATTAGCATTATTACTAGGTTCAAGAAACTTATTAGACTTGGGGATACGTTAAAATTACCAGAGATGAAATGATCAATGATTTTAAAGGTGCAAATTAGATTTAATACAGAATGTAGACACACATTTAGAAAATGGGTCGTTGGCATGCGCAGCTGTTTGGAAAAAGATTCAAGCTCCAAGAATGGAATTTTTATTTTTTTTATTCGTAGGGGAAGGAGGGTGCTAACGTTGAAATGTTTATAGGAATAAAAATGAATGACAAAATCCACTTGGAGAAATTTTAAGTGAGGATAAGGGGTTGGGAATTTCAAAAGTAGAAAAAGTGTTCCAAAGGGAAGGCTATGAAAGGAAAGGATTTGAATGGAGAATCGAAAATAACTATAAATTCATAAATTTAAGGATAGATATTGAGAAGAAGATGAGACAAGGGAGATATTGAAAAAATAAAAGGATTTTAGGATTTGAAAGAATAAAAGGATTTTATTTAAAAAGGCATTGTACCTGATAATGGTTCTGTTAATCTAAACGCGTAGTACGTCACCAATAAACTTGTGGAAAAGTGCAACTTTGTTTTCTCTTAAAATGATTTAGTTGAGTGTAGTTATCTGCAGAAAATTAGTGAAAAAGGTCAATCAATGAAATACTGATCAAAGAAAAAGTAAAACTGATATGAGAAATGCAATAGCAAGTAAAAGATAAAGTAACACGTAAAGATGGCCGAACTTTTCACGATGCCAAATAATTTGTTTTGAAGTGATCAAAGATAACCATGACCAACTGTAAGAGAAAATAGGGTATCATAGTTTTTATCAGATGATCAGGGAAGAGATTAAATATGTCTTCTGATCCCAATTACTCGTTGTGCTCTCTAGAAAACTCCTCTGGTTGAAAAACTATATGTACCACATGAATGACGTTACCATATCAAACTCATTTCATTTCTCTTTTGCAGGTATGTTCAAGGAGTTCGGATTTTTTGGTGTTATGAAATACTTAGCAGGAACTGTAAATACTCTCCTGGTAAGTAGCTAGTAGTAACATGACCACATAAGAGCCAGTTTTTATTAGGCGCGGTCTATAGACTGGGATGACAGTTGTCACTGTCTTGCACTGTAATTTGCCTTTGTGATTGAAACGGTAAACGGTCGAGAAATATTACTTTCAATAACGAAAATACGCAAAAGAGCCTATGCACTCGGCGCACTCATATTTTTTTACTGAAAAATGCCCCCAGTGTAAAAAATATTCACCTTATCAGTTGAAACGACGTTATTAAGCATGTTGTAACGCTTAAAGGAATCACGAACCATTCTCACGATCATTTAAGGCAAGAAAGACAGACTGTTAAATATCTACCGTGAAGCAGTTCCTGCTGAGTTTAGGGAGCCAATGTACACTGTAAAAATAATACCTTCAGCCATTTTCTGGTGGTTTTTTCACTGGTACGCTTTTGGTGGCCGAGAATGCCTATTTTCTTTTTCGTTCTTCCGAATTCTCCTTTTTGTGCCTCCCAATGCGTATTTAAGCCTCTTCGAATACCTAATACAAATTTCTCTCTTCCCAAATTCAATGTGATGTTTCTTGTATGTGCATTCCTGGTTCAACTCACTGTACTCATTTTGCTTCTAGACTCAAAATCTCAAAATACTCTATTACACGCCAGTTCTCCGACCATAAAAACCACTCTCTAAGCTGTAGATTTTCTATTTTAATTCTATGATCAAACGAGCTTAGTTTAAAGTGTATATTATAGTTTAGTTCCTATCATTAATTTCCAGAGATACAAATATATTTTGTCAAAAATTCATTTTCCTTTACAACTTTCTGACTTTCTTATGCATATGCCATTGAAATTTCAGTTTTAAACTCCCAGAAAACACCTGTCTCATTTGTTCTATTTTTTTCCCTTGTATTCTATTATTTTTTACCTTCCCATACTGGTTCTGTATTGTCTCAGTGTTATGATTTAATTCATGCCAATGTATAATGATTGTAATGCCGATCCTTACGGCGTATCTTTCTGCTATGTTACTGTAATGCATTCACCATTCCCCATATTCCGAAGTTTCCCATTAAGGGCATACCACTATGAATACTCTAAAACTTAATTGGCCTGCAGGTGTATGCAAGTGCGTACGGAACCTCAAAGAGGGCCCGCTGACCTTCAAGATTAACTAAACCTATCAAAATGATATCATCGGAAAGCCTAGCCGACTTAATCACCTCACCTTCCATTTTCACTCCCATCTCCTGACTTTCCCATGCTTCTCCTAACCGTGCCTCAAGTAAAATATTAAAAGGCACGGACCCCATAGAATAGATTACCTCGTATCTTACATAATACTGAATAGTCTCCATCTGCCACCCATCTAATTCCGGGGCAGGTGGTGTTATAACATCGCATAATGGTTCTCTCAGTCCTATGCGTAATACCTCAAAGGTTTTGACCCACTGTAATCACCTCTATCTTTTGTCTTGTGGATTGCTTATCAGCATAGCGGTTCAAGCCAAGTATCGGGGTGTCACACTGACATCGGACACTGACTAGCTTGGGTGAAACGTTTTTGCGATATCTTCGGAACTACATTGAGCTACTTGGTTTCATCAAACGAATGATGAGTAAATATCAGAATTAATCAGAAAATATATTTATTTTCATTAGTTAGACCTCATATCAAATGCGCCACAAGTAATTAGTATATTACGATGAAGAATAAAAATTGTCATTTTAACAAAAATAGGAATTAAACCTGCTCGATTCCTATAAAATATTTATTATTCAACAAAGGAATGGTTTTATTCCTATTAGACCTAGCGCGGGAGCTACACGAGCCGTGAAGAATTAATGAAAGACCTCAAACTAAAAAAAATAAGTCTTGTTCCAGTTTAATTCTTGCACCAAAGAAATAAGTCCACCTACTTATTATATTGGTAGGTGATATCACAATATGAAGTTAAGAGATGTAGACTTCCCTACCGGCTGACTAATACAAAGATAATTGCAATTGCATTTGAAAACATTATTAAGCATTACGCATGGCCATTGAAACTTGCTGAGGGTGGACGGAAGTAATGGCATATTCATTTACCTAGCTTGATGAAATTCTTCTTCTGGTTTCTAGTGCAATTACACAACTCTATCCTCGCGCGCTAAACGACCAAATCAGTACATGAAAATTAATAATACCAGTCAAAATAATCTAAAACCAGCGTAAATTCTTCTCGGGTCCTCCACCGGGTTATATCGTCCATCTCGGCCGACGTTCTGATGTCCGACTCGGTCATCGTCTTCAGGGCTTCTGAAAATCGTCTTCATTTTACCCGGTGGAGGACCCGAGAAGAATTTACGCAGCTGATACGCCGGGAAAGCACCAAATCTATTAACAATCTAAAACTACTTTTATACCTGATTGTATATTTATTTTCCTGATAGATTACATGTTTTTTAATAGATTGTCATTTCAAACAGCATAGCTTATGGCGATGTGGTGGCTAGTAAAATATGAGATATAAATGTATAATGAGGTTCCGACACCGATGGACATCGCATACATGTATACGTACAGTATGTTTGAATCGATATTCCTGCTTAATCAGGTTATCGAAAAAAGTATGGAAAAATACAGGTATTTCAAAGACGTATTTCCTATCAAGCTCTGAATGTTATGGCCCTAGACTACTTGCAACGATGATTGAAACCAGGAAGTTCAAAAGAAGCGTCTTCCAAAGGGTTTCAGTGATTGCCATTCGTGAAAAAATAATTGCTATGATAGTGGTGACTTGGCGGATTTCATTTAGATGGGCCTACAATGGATTACAAATTACGCTCTATGCAAAAGTTCATCATGTCACGACCGAGGAAATCCACAGTGGGCGTGCTTGGGTAAATCACCTGAATCGTGATGAAGCATGTCGTGGACCCCCTGTGCATCATCTGCCTCGTATTTTGGTGCGTATCCCCTTTCGCGGCCTTCATTAGAGAGCTGGGTATGATTGACGCCGGGTTTCTTTCCATCCCTCTCCATCATCTATTTCTCTCTTGTCCTAATTGCCCAGCTCTTCTTTAACGGTGCAAATGACCTCGGCTGCTGAGTGGCTCCCACATTAGTTGCTGCTGCTGCCTCCGCGACGTGAGCACTCGGCCGGCCCCTCCAGGCGATTACTCGCCTCGAAAAGATTTCCCCTTGCCATCCGCGGCCGAAATTCCGGCCCAGATCTCTCTCCTCCCGCGAAGAGTTCTGTCTTCAACAACGGGAGAAGGGAACGGAAAGGAAATTCATCATGGCGTGCCTTCCCCATCAGAAGCTCTGGCCTCAGTTTTATACCCCCGTTATCCCCTTTTCCCCCGCTTATATATCTCGCCAGTTCCAACGTCTTCCTCCTCTTAAACTTCCGTCCACTCACCCAAAAAGGGAAGTGAATTCTCCCTTCTCCGGGATTCGAGCCTAGCGGGGCCGGTGGTGGCACTTTCCCTCCCCCTCCTCCTCCCCGTCACGCCCCATGCATCATAACCACCTCCCCGCGAGGTTTTGGGAGGAAGCGGGGGACCTAAGAAGTGAGGTAGACAGGGTGGTAGCGTGGAGATAATGCACCATCCACCCTCATCATGGATTTTCCGCGGACCAGCCCTCTGGTTCTGCTCCGACGGCCTCCCTTCCCCTTCTCCCTCTTCCACCTCCTCCATTGCCTCACAACCCCCATCCCTTCTCGGTTAACGTCTTCGGTTTTTCCATCCTCACCCTCCCTTCCCCTCAATCTACGCGTTCCCCCCCCCCCCAACCAACCCACGAAATCAAGCCTTCTAATAAGAAGCCCACTTCTCCCTTCCCTCTTCCCCACGAGCAATGCTCCGCGTTGGGTATTCGCGGCTGCGACCACCGGGAGATTTGGGAGCGGCCGCCGCTGCCGGATGGTTTAAATGCGAGCGCAAACTGGTGGACATAAATCTTTTTGGGGAAGAGGAAGGGATTAAATTCGCCCGAGATTGAGGCATGGACCAGTTCCCTCGTGATGAACTGCAGTAGACCCCCCGAGGAAGTTAGGATCACCTGGCAGAGATAAAGGAAATTAATTATGGGGAGAGGAATTTTAGTCTTAGATTTCTCCAAGAGCATACGTGATCAGAACTAGTAAGATCGCGGTATAAAGATTGACCAAATTTTTTAAAAAAATTAGTGGACTGACTGGATGTTATGAATTATTATTCTTCACCTCATTGCCATTACTCTCTAACATCTCCCTGCAGAATATTCGATTCTAAAAGCATGAGATCGAAGCAATTACAGTTGAGTTTCTCAATAAAACATCTAAAACAACTTCTTTTGAATGCTCTGAAAGAAGTCACGTGGCGTTTACGTGTTTTCTTTTTTTTCCGTAGGATATATTGCCAATTACATGGTGCAAAGACCTATTTACCTTATATTTTGTATTAATTTAGCTGATATCCTTAAATGCAAGAATTCAATTTTGATTATATTGTTTCCTGCTTCTCGGCAGTTCAATTTCTGTAATATTTCCAATTTAATTACGTCATCTGTGTTCAAAACTGGCTTTTGTAAATTATCCTTTACCTCACTCGTATGCTATTAAGGTTTTCTAGCACAAAACCACTATAGTTTCACCTGCATCCAAGACAGGAGGCTGAACACTTTGCTGTGCGTTTTCATGTATTCATATTAACCATTACCACAGTAATCAACCCGACGGCGTGTGACATCCACACATCAGGGTAGAACGGCCAGTTTCTTTCTCTGAGCCGGCTACGGTTTCCCAGGAAGATGTGATACCCGAAAAATCCACACATAGCCGGATGAAATTTGTTGACGAACTGTTGCGGTAAATAACAAAGAATGTTCAGATAGGGCTAGTCTGCGAGCTGATACGGAAATAGTGTTGCTCTAAAGACCATCTCACCACCAAGTACATGGCTCTGTAGGTGGTCAAACCAATATACGTAGTACCATAGAACTCATTTTCTCCACTTAAAAACATCGTCCAACAATAAAATCTTTGCGGTAATTAATTAAGATATGGTATTTAATTGATAGAATTGCATGCCGTTCATAAGTCCTGCTTTTTTCACGTCTCCGCTCTAATTTCTGCCGATTTCTGAAAAATCTTACAGCCATCGTCATTTATACCACCCTAATGTAGTCTCATTGACCTTAACCATTAAGAGTTTTTCAGTGTCGTTTGATGGAAACACGGATATTCTTCAGATGCTGCTCTTTAATGTCCGAAGGTTTGTCTACCAAAGCAATCTTAATGTTACTGTCTTTAATTGGACACATGTTGAGAGCATGCAAATGTGTAACTACATTTTAGATCTCTGCGTTGGATACTTAAATTTTAGCGTTTATAGAATTTCATTCAAATTTCGAGAAATTAACTCATATTATCACCTAAGTAGCGGTATTTGATATTGACTATTGTTTATAGAGATGAATGGACTCATCGTAGTGAAGCTGGTGTGGTTTTTTTAAATAAAAAACTCGTCTCCCTATCAGTTATTAAAGATGACTCAGTCGCGAATGATGATTATTTTGTATTTGATCTCAAATGATTTTTTCTGTGATGTTTTATTGTATAGTTTAAAAAGATAATATGTAGTTTAATTTTTTGCCTTTTAGCTTTTCGGTGTCCATTCTAAAAGAAAATAAATGTTTCAAAGGAAGCAAAATGAGCTACCTGGAATGAAATAAATCCAAATGTTTCGGAAAAAGTAATATTTGGCATGATCAGAAATTTTATGATCGTGCCCACACATGTAATTTTGTTTTATTCAATTAGTTTACCATCCCGCGATTCATAACTCTTAAGAGGTTCATCAAAGTGTACTTCACTGCGAGAATGATTTGTCAATGATTGTGGTGTAAAGCATTCTCTTCATGTGTAGGAAAAGGATATTAAAGAAAATGCTCTAAAAATTTTAATTGCGTATGGGCGATGGGAACCATTGTATGGAGTAATTATCATATATTTGTGGCTCATCAACCTTTGTTTTTTCTTATTTTAATAGCTTGAGTTTGCGAATCTGCGGTCTTGGACGCGAGTTCATTAGACTCCTCTCTAATCAAATCGTATCCACAATGCCACTCCTTTATGGAGATATCAGCAATTACCTCCGATTTTGTCCTTTTGCTATTAAGTAGGCCGTAAATCACTTTTTACGGCTTCCGCTATCCTCGGCTCTATTGCCAACCACTCGCTATAAATCATAATTTTACCTCCGCAAAGGCGTCTTTACGAGAACCCATGTTTTGACTCATTGCTTACAAATGAATCTTTAATTTCCCCCAGCTCTTTTATGATCAGGATGCGGCAGTAATGAATCCGCAAACCCTGTCATTGGATATCATAAGTAACGTGTACTAATGTTTAAACAAAATGCTTTCAAAGCAGCCGTTTTTACGTTGTATCCTTTCCTAAAATATCTTCAGCGGAGGAGTCCATGAATTGTTCGTTTAGGGTTTCATTTTAACGTCCTGAACATAAATTACTCTTCGCTAAAGATATATAGATTCAATACTCTCGGCCTGTTAATGCATGTTCGCCAGACTGTGCATACACGACGTGCTATCGAAGCCATTCGTATTCGTTTGTAGGTGGGAGAAAGGATTTATTAAGCGTTAAGTTTCTACTATGCATCTTTTAGATGAGCAGTTATTGTGACGTTGCTATTTGAACGACTCATTGGATCGATTTATGTATCCTTGAGAAAAATTATCAGCCATTGGTGTATTAATTATAGTATGTAGTATGCATCAATTCTTTATGATGCATGGAACATTGAATAATCGTCATTAGAACTCTTGTTAGCATATTCTTCGGTGCATTTCCGATGCCGTTAATGCCTGGGTCGTACTTATAAGCTTAGTCTTTGATTAGATATGATACTAAGGGATCGAAAAAACTCCCCTCACTAAAAACTGAGGTCATGTACCGCCTATCCACTCTTCGCCTTTGATTCAGAAGGGGGTGTCATAAAGATCGAAACTACCCATTTGTCCCGTGGACTGCAAAATTCCATTAGCGCATTTCTTCCGTTGCTGTAGCTCTCAAGTTCCGTTTTAACCTGAATCGTTACTCTATGCAGTAGTGTAATAGTCTCAAGAGATTGAAGAAAGGCGATTTATGCTTTTTTAATGAGACAATCAATGCATACCGTGCAGTTACTCCGTTGTCTTCAATTCATCGGTTGTTATGGGTTAAGTAACAAAATATTGTTTGAAAATCAATGTAAACGAGTGACCCACGCAAGTATATTGTATCATTGTACAGTCTTTTAGTCTGTGTCCAACCAATATCTATCTTACCCTTTGGAATACCACTAATAACAATTCCAAAATATTGCCATCTCTACTCACTTCGTGGTGAGAGTAGATCCTAATGACATTCTCAAAATCTTATTTTCTTCAACTTAATGGAGATTACATGTATTAGATTGATTTAATATTTTTTTAACAAATTAAAATGCGTTATTTTGATGTAATTATTATTATCTAATTTTATTTTGTCATGGTGATGACTGGAAGTAAAAAATGTGCCCAACGATCTATGAAGGAGCATAAGTTGTGGTATCCCTAAAAATTCTATAAACGTCTTCATTCTCACTTCACCGCCTCACTGGGACGCGTATCACTCAAGGGCCAGCAAAAATACATGCGTCTCTTGGCAAAGAATTATTTCGACGATTGCAATTTTAGAAATATCCATTTGGTGCGTTCATATTTTTTTAGTGTTTTTTAGGTTTTTACTGTGAAAATGATGCAAAAATAAGACAAAATACACCAAAAAATTCCCCCTTTCTATTAAGTACCCTAATGTTACAAAAACACATCGTTTTGGCCGAAGCTTGTCCTAAATGACACCACATAGAAGAGCAATCACCGTGACGAGCTGAAAAAATAAGTACGGGACAAAATTACTATATAACAAGCAGAAATTGCCACGAACAAATAATAACCCAAGGAGTGTGGGTAATTTTTATACCACTGAAATGGCTTCACCCCTCTTGTTCGGTCATCTTGTTCCGAAACTAGTCAATCTCAATGGATCCAATTAAGTCGAAGAAGTAAACTGAATTCGTGATTTTCTTTTCGCATGAAAAACAAAAACTAGAACTAATTGAAGTAGTTTTGTGACATAAAAACCCTCCAAAGGGAGCCTAAACGACTCCATATCATTCCTCACTCATGGTATATATTATGAAATAGTTAGTGACCATCTTTGTTGAATCAAACTCCTGTCAAATCATCAAATAAAAATCACTGTGGTGTTATTGTAACAAAGTCTTATTGATAGTTTTGATTTTTGTTTAATTGAGGTTCCCAGCTGAATCTGAAAGCTTGAGTATCAGTCTATCATCGGGTCTGATAAATTAGAAAAAAGGTCGAGATATTCATGATTTGCATGTGTGTGAGTGTGATACGACTGTGAAAACGGCAAAGTGATAAATGGGAAATAAATTAAGGGAAATGTTGTCCTGTTACATAAGTTACAGTTGTTCTTGAATATTCCATGTATAAACGGTACCCAGCGTGAATATAATTTTTAAAATTAAATTGCAAATGAATGGCCCATGATTCGTTAAAAATTCTTACAAATGAACAAAAAGGAATTCGCAATTATTAGAAAATGAAGATTGGGAGCCAAGATAGGCACGAATAAGCAAGGTAAAGCAAGCAGGTGAAAAAATATGCAAATCACTCGAGTTCAATTTTGATATCAAGGAAGTACTATAAATTAATAGACGAGATCTCAATAAGAAGTTGGAGGAGGCACTTATGCCGCAGTATCAGTAGATGTAAGAGCCTTTTTCTCATTCATAATTCGCACAAGTTTAAAATATTGGGCAAAAACATTCAAACTACCCGGAGGCAGGGCAAAAACATATGTTTATTTTAAGTTCTATGATCACATAACAAATTTACAATAACGCCTGGTGTCCTTGATGGTTTGCAGGTTAACGTACAATTAAATTTTTCCAGTGGAAATATTTTCAAATTTTCCCTAACCTAATTTTTTTCCAAATTTTTGTGGAGTGCTAATATCTCCAACCACAAGTTCCTGTGGTACCTTGAAGAGCCATATGCATCATAGATGTAGATCAGAGGTAGAAGTCTTATTGCTTGCAAGCCGGATACGGTCCACCAAGCACTTTGCATAAGGCACACTATATTATTAGTCTTATCCCGGCAAACTTTCAAGGCCTCCACAAACCATTCTCTCTCTCTCTCCCCCCCTGTCACTACTTCTTTGCCTCCATCGCATGAGAATCTGAGTAAGTACACACTTCCCGCATTACACCTGTCCAGCCTACAAATATTTATGCCCTCGCACGGCCCTAGTGACGGAAAGTTTCACCACTCTCGTTGAAGCCGATTTCCACGCTCTGATTTCCCTCTTCCGTATTCAACTTGTTATTGCTCTCGCTAAATTCATCGTGTATTTCCCTCCGCGGTGTAGAGTTCCGCCAATGGATACCATTCGTACTAGGTGCATAATGTTATTCCTTTCTCTATAGATGGATACTGTGTATCTTTGTCGCTCAGTTCTCAGAGCAGTCTGAAGACGTAATTTTTTTTGTGTCTTCAACTCGTAAGGTAAGACTCGAGGTTCGGAATATTTCCCTCGTCCGACGAGTAAACACTAGTTTTCAAACCTCATTACCCACTCTTACAAACTATTCCTTTTCATTTTGAAAATTCGCACTTGATTCGAGAAATTCATTTAAAATCCCGAGACGTAACACTCTCAGTCTTCCTTATCCTCCTCCTCCATCTCTAAATTAGAATGTCATAGTGGCGTTGCGCGTTGATGTGGTTTTTTTTATTTTATAACACACACACACATAGACGCTATCTTGTTATACGTCACACCGCCACTTCGGCCTCCCCATCTTTCTTATTCCACACACAGACACACGCACGCACAGGGCACACTATATAATTTGTCGTATCCGGGTGAACTCTCAAGGCCTCTGCAAACCATTCTTTTTTCTTTCTTTCTCTCTCTCTCTCTCCATCTTTACCACCACCACCAACACCACCAACGCAGCCAGAACCCCGGTTGCAATTAGTGGCGACTTCCGGTGACCGGAGCGATGCGGTGACCTCAGACGACCTTTGACTCTCTTCCCTGATCCCTGCTTTCCCACCGGCTCGGCTGCTTCCTATCAACCTTCCCGTCTCTCTTTCTTTCCACCTCCCCATCTTCCTCTCCCTACTCTTCCCACCTCCACCGCCCATCCGATCCACCCCTTCCCCCTCATAAGCCGACCCCTTTGCTGACCCCTTCAGACAAGCTTTCGATGCGATAGCCCGCGAGCACTGCGTAGCCTCCCGAGTCCGACAAATAGGCAGGTGCAGAACGTGAAACGTAGGTAGTGTAATAAAGTAAAAAAAAACTTGAAATCTTATAAATCCGTTTATGGCTCCGTCCTGATTACGATGTGTACGTCTCATTATGTGGGTCTGCTCAACTATTCACGTTTGAAACTCATTAAGGAAGAGGGAGATAAAAATCAAGTTTTTCGGGTGGCGTTGAGAGATATGTTTTTATTTTACAGTGTGAACTTGTGAAATGGGGGAAGGTCTTCTCGAATTAATCTATGAGGTTAAAAGATCATCTGCATTAGAAAGTAAATCCCAGCTCTTTCTCTTCTGGTACCGTTGCTGTGTTGCAACATATTTTCTGTAAATTGCTTCACCGAAACGGAAATCTCCATGGGGCAGTGTAATCGGGAATGTGTATTCTTTATTAGTCATTGAGTATAGCATTGGATGAGACTTTGGAGTTAAGAGTACGTGAGAATAATTGGAAGTTTTTAAACATGTCGATTTTTTTTACTTTTCATATGATCACTACATGTTAAACATTTCGCATTATTTTTTGTAACACATAAATATTAAAAAAAATTCTCTAATTCCAATCTGAGTTCCCATTTTATTAGTAGGCCGAGGATTATTTTTTACGTTAATTAGCGCGAAGATAGCCTGCAGGGCCAAACGGCTGAATAAAATTCTTTGAGTGCAATTAAATTGTATTCTTTCATTTTTATTGTACCAAATTTCCACTTAGTTTCGTTCACTGCGTTGGCTTTATGAAATCGGTGTCATTTGCCAAGCATTTAAAATTGGACTTAAATTTCGTATTTTGAATCAGAGGGAATCACTTAAGTGATCTCGTCCTGATCGAAAATGTTTCTCAATTATTATATGTTTATGGTGAGGTATCTATTTCATACGAATAATGTTTATGATCTAATTATGAACGAATTTCAATTTGGATATACCATCGAATAACAATATCCCTGCGTTGATTTTTTTAAAGAATACATTTAGTCTTTAAATAATATCTTTGCTTGTTTATGCTCTACAAAATGTAGTAATACATCTAAACACAGATGCTACAGGAGAAGTTCAGCTGGATAATCGGTCATTCATTTTCAATTTTGTCCGATGCTATTGCATCTTGGTAAGACCTTTAAAGAAGTCCGAGGGACATGCTATTTCACGCGCAGACAGTCATTCCACATGACAAAAGGTACGTTCTCAAATTGTTCTTAATACATCCCTCGATCTTCATAAGCTCAAACACCTCTCCCAAACTTCTCATTCTAGCTATCAAGATCTATAGATAGATTTCTATCTTACTTCCTCTATCACGCCTTTTCAAAGTACTCGTAGTGTGATAGTTAACTAAGTGACTAATCTTCCCGTAACCCTTTCATGACTTCCTCTAGCTGGCAATGCTTGCCCTTTCTCACTACTCCTCACTCATAATTTAGCCTACAGAGGTGGTTCGAATGAATGATGAAGCCTGAGATGTTTCCGAGCGTGCCTTTTCAGAGCTAGTACTTAGACATTTTGATAGAAATAAAACTATATTCTGATATAAAAAATACATTTTATTATTATTATATAAACCCTGTTGCAATTAGGTATTCTTCCTGGTGGCAACGGTCACGTCTGGTCAATGGTCACTCTTACAATGCAGATATATACATGCACACACAAGAAGAACAGATATGAGACAAAATGCTCTTATATACAATGAAACTTGTAGATTACCAACCGCCCCTTAACCATCACACAAGGGCTAGGGTCACACCATACCTACAACGCTCCGACCATCGCCGCACTCCGTTCATAATCACGCACTCTTCAATTTCATACAGGTATATCGTTCAAAATCACGCACTATTGACACATAATTCACTTTTGCAATAAAACCTCTCATGCCGTCCACATCACATGCATACAATATTTTAATATGTACAATAGTATAATAATCACTAATAAATGAAGTGTATCACCCAGTGACTGCTCTACACTTATTTTTAAAACTCCTAAACTTGGAAGGAAAGGGCTCAAACAAACCTCCAGGCAGCTGGTTCCATTCAACAACACTTCTGTTAAAAAAAAATATTTTTTCTTATTTCTCTCTTGCGTTCTTATTTTTATTTTAAAACTGTGGTCGTTTTTCCCCTTAAAGTTTGGTTTTTCTATCTCTTTCCATAAATCTTCCCACGCTTTGTCATTTTTAACAATTCTATGCATCGCGCCTAACCTACTCCTTTTTCTTCTGTTTTTCAAACTCTCCCATTTCCGTGACACTGTCTGTTCTTTTGCACCTTCTTAGTACATATCTGGCTGCCTTTCTTTGAACTTGTTCTATCTTTTTAATATATCCCACCTCATATGGATCCCATACTATGGACGAGTATTCTAGGATAGGGCTAACCAGTAACTTATACCTCGTATGCTGTTATTTTTGTGGTTACGCTACTTCCTTTTAAGTTTCTCATTACCCAATGAAGTACTTTAAATGCCTTCCATGTCATATTATCTACTTGGACTCCCCACTCATAGATCTCTAGTTAAGGAAATGCCTAAATATTTGCAATGACTGCTACATGGGATTCTTTCTCCAAGATTTGAGACAATATAGAGTTAAAAAAACTTGAGTAACCATTAACCACTGATATGATGTGCATATTTCAACCTACAATTCATCTATTGCCCAAGCCGCCACCCTAATTGACTCCCTGTTACGTAAGATATAAGTATATGCTGTTCATCTGATTAAGAGTTGGTGATGACGTTACTCATCGAAACCTGATACATGCGTAAGTACCAAAATAGGTACACAGTGTTTAAAAAGTCAATTACCTATCCTAAGGTCAAATTTTTGTGCTGCATACGTAGTGTACTTCTACTTGTTTTAAGAACGGGACTATAAAAACCTAAGACCTAAAATGCGTGCTACAGAGTAAATTTGCAAATTTTAAAATATTTTGCTATACGCACTGGAGGATATGTGGAAACACTTCCATTAGATCACGCGCTCAGCATTCAGCAAGTTCATTTCAGTAAATTTATAAAAGATAACACGGAACCTAGATGGCACACCAGAGATCTTAGAAAAGCATTGCGACGTCAATGGCGATGTCGCGCCAAGTTGACAAATATTAGGAAGGATATCTCTAGCGGCAAAAGGAATGGGATCAATTTTGATTACCAGATATATAGGGCGTATACCAAGAAGGAAATTAAGGAAAGCGTTAAGCGAATTCAAAAGGAAAATAGTAGCGAAAATTTTGAAAGAGAATTTTCGCCTTACGCCAGAGAGATTCAGGGAAATAAGTAAACAGTTGATTCACCCAACAAGCATATAGGCGAAAGAGTAACCAGCAGTTTGGAAAATGTTGACTTCTTAAATTCCTTCTTTCAAAGCGTTTTCACCAATAACTCACTGAATGCATATGATAGCTCACCAAATCGTGATGATCAACCGATGACAAAAATTAAAATCTCATATAATGGAATAGAACGTTTTCTGAAAAATAATAAGCCTAATAAAGAGCGAGTTTCAATTTTAATAATTGAGTTCCACTCAATAAAAAAAAATTCATAACTAGTTTATGTTCATTAATTGCCACCACGTATTTATCGGTATACTATGTGTTCGATAAAGTTGGCTCTTTACGATTCAAATCCTTTATTATCACTGTGGTTGTATTTAAGGAGAATATACGAGTCCAGCAATACAACGTCATTTAACCTAGCGTAAAATCCTTTGCTGTGCGTTATGATAAGTCTCAAGAGGCCTATTAAGCATCCAAAGACAAGTATTCAAAATCAAAGATTTGTTCAAAACGGTCATGGCTCCACCTTTGAGAATCATCACTCGTTCTCCCATTTAAATTTTCTGGCCAAACTTTGCACGAACTACTGCGAACACCTAAGTATGAACAATGGTGACGCAGAGGATTGAATGAATAAGGATCACATAATGTGTCGTCCAGTACGGAGATTGAAATCAGCTTTCAAACCCACATACGAGATGGATGACCTGGGGAGCATGTCTCCTATCCCAAAGGTCATCATTCCGAACTCCAACTAGGTCACGGATCTATTTAACCACGGCATTGACTACGCGGGAAAATATGGGAGGGCTAATCGTGGTCACGGGTGGGCTCAAAGGTCGTAATTAGTTTTCGATGGGTAAAACAATGAAATATTTTGAGGATACTATTGAGGTCATGCAGGTACAATGGGTTGATTATAAGGGATATAGGGCTAGTCTCGGGAAACCAACCTAGTACGCACAAGTCGGGAGCGAGAAGCCACCGTGCTGACCACCACGCATTCCCCACCCCAGAGGACTTCTCCCCTTCATTTTTCTCCCCTTCACGCTCTCCGGTAGCCCTCCATTCGCCTACCCCAGTCCCAGCTGCCCGCCCCCAAACACTTTCCTATTCCTTTCTTCCCTCAAACCCCGCGCCATGATCGCCCGTAATTAGCACCTACGCGCCTTAACTCCGCGCGGCACGCCCCCTTTTCCTTGCTGCTATCAACCGCAATTCTTTTCTGCGGCCTTCCCTCGCAAGGAGGCCGCGGCGAGGAGGACATGACACCGCAAGCTGGACGCATAATTGAACCCAAGCGAATTAAACGTTTCGAGGAAATATTATGATGCATTATGAGCAGGGTGGCCGAGAGTTTAAGGCCACATGCTTCGTTGGGATTTCCAAGAAGTGGACCGATGCGCCGGTATAATAAATCCACTGCCGGTAGAAATTGACCGTGGCTAAAAGTTTTTTTTTTGTTCATGACGGTTAACTCTTTTAATAGATCTAGCAGTCGCGGAGGCTTAATTGTACCATTTTGGTCGGGAAAAGGTTTTTACCTATGAGTTCAAAGGCATTTTTGTAAGGATGACTTAGTGGAAGTGATGAGGGAAAATTAAATAAATCAAGCAGGAAAAGGTACAATATCATGATTTTGAAGTATTTTGGCGCAACTGAGAATTTTCAACTTCAATTTATGGAGCGATTTGTCCCCTATGCGTGTAAAGGATGGAAAAATGGATGACAAGCGTATTGATCGGCAGTGGGATGTTGAAGAGTGTAATTGAGGGAAGAATGTTAGGCAAACGAGGAAAGGACAAGAACAGCTTAGGGATATTGAACGGGATGAAGGGAGGAAGGAAGTACAGAGAGATCAAAAGGGACCTTATGTTACAAGGTTGTTAGGACCTTATGTTTGTAGGATGTTATTTTAGTAGGTTGCTGGATTCTGTTTTGTTAGGAGTCACAAAATATTTAGTTTTGTCCATCCAAAAACCTACCTTAACCTTATAATAATAATATTTTCGGTGGATTCTCATGTTTGTAAGCAGAATAAATAACTTAACTTAAAGATGGAGAGTCAATGCTGATACATTCTTGCTTAAAATTACTCTCATTGTACACATTCTAAAACATCAATGACCAGAATGTCGGAATTATTTTGATATTTATCGAATATTATATATTTCGGAGGAGCATGAATTGTTTTAGAGAAATAATATAATACAAATCTGAATTATTCATTAAAACTCAATTTGTACATAGTTTACCGGTACGGTGTACTTGAAATGTAATCAGGTGTGTGATCAAATATCATAAAGTGAATAATATCAATGGCGAACGTCATTCGCATGAATAGCGGGCCTGTATAACTGTTTTCAACGTTGAAGCTGATATTTTAAAACAATAACGGTTAACATTATTTTTCCTTAAATATAGCCATCGCATATAGTATCAAAGGATTGTTTCGTAGGAAATACGATATATCAGTTAACCGAATACGTACATGTAACGCTATCGTTTCAGACCTAACTTTGCGAAAGAAATTGTAGAATTGGCCATAGAATTACTATAATATTCGATCTCGGGTTGCAAAACTGTTTGAGGTTTCCCTCACTATATGTTGTTGTTTGTCAGTCGAAGCCACAGTAGATAAGAGCCGAAAGTTAGGTAATGTTTTATTTCATCACAGTAATCGAGCTCATCCCATATTAACTTTATTGATTATGCGTATTATGGGATCCAGTTTGTTATACTTTGCCTCCTGTAGTTTCACGGGCATATATTACACTTAAAAATAATTTCAATAAGGTTTTCCTGAGTGCATCCAAGGGATCGGAATACATAGCCCTCCGACTGGCAGTCTATTGATGAACTATCGACTAAGCAGCAAATTGGATATTAATATAGCGTAGAAATACGAGGATTTTACTATTGTATTATTATTCAATTCCATTATAACATTATAGTATTATCCATCTTGCTGAGACATTTGAGATGTTTATAACTTCGTCGAACTCGGATGAATATTCAAGAGGGAAACTGTTTTTAACGATAATTATTTAAAATCTATTTTTATATAAACGTCATGATTGTTCTGGTTCATTTTCCTAAGGCCATTTGGTAGATAAACTTCAATTCTTAAGGAGCTGCACGGCGTAGCGTTCAATGAGTTGCGTAACTAATTGCGCCGTGCAATCCAGAAAATAAATTCTAAAGCAGCAATGGACCACGAAAATTGGAACATCTGGAAAATTGAAACAATTTTAAGGATTCCAGGCAATAAATTGTTTTTTGCAATACTATTTTATCACTCTGTCCCACAGAAACCTCTGATGAGGTCAATAATTAATAAAGAGTTCTCTTGGGGTAGATATTTAAATAACAGGTAATTAGAATCACGAAGTATAGCATTTTTGGATTGGTAAAGCAAAACCTAAAAAAATGTCTAATGTGAGGCAGTAATACTGAAAAGGCAGACGAGAAGACCACATTTTCCAGGAATAATTCAGCTTGAATGCCATACCAGTAATGTATAATAGACAAATATTGATTGAACAGGAGCACCACACCAAATATTTTTGAAAGCTAATAATGTCGAATACTTGCCGGTGTGTATATCGCTTACGTCCGGCTATCTTGGCATGAACTCCTTTCAAGAAACTTTCATATATTTTGTTGGCCATATATTTTTATTGGATTCATAATCCCACAAAATGAAAGTATTAAAATAATCCTCGATTGTTTTTAAATTATATTGCGAAAAAGCTCTGATTTAAAAACCTTATTATATTTCATTTGTATTGAATTCTAGTTTATGATCATGTGTTAACCATTTATGAATTAATTTATGCATTAATTTATGAATTATTTTTTGCAAAATACGCTCATTTAACTTGCATCATCATTTTACTCGAAGTTTAATCTGTTTTGTCTCTAGCCACCCCTACTATGAACATACGCTTGCTCCACTCAGAATTGAAATATGGACGAAGGCATTGAATGTTGGCATGAAACCATAGTGCTATAATTTTGGGAGAGGTAGTCTTTTCTGTATGTATTCAGCCGTGAGGAACCATGCCTTAGTACTGTAAGAAATTCAATAAAGTTGATGAACCGTAACGCCAAGGAAGACGGAAATTAATAAAAATTAATACGTAAATGCAATTATTGACCTTGCTACGTCAAACAGTTATATTTCATCGTCCCTAAAATAGTTAATGTTGTGCTTTTATAGCGTAGAAGATATTTAAGGAATTTTATCCAATTTTATAAGTAAATTTCACCATTATTGAAAAAAATACTTCTATAATTTTTATCAATATAATATTAAAATATAATGCGAGAAATGTTGTAACAGTAGCCTTAGCAGAGTCAACCTCTGGTGTGAGAGATTGAGCGAGAGAAAACGAGAGATTTTCACTGCGTAAAAATCATTCACCGCGACTGTGACTATTTATTTTTTTGATTTCCTACACTATATTATGCTTACTTTTGATGCATTTAATATTTGATTAATCAGAGATGTCCGATCGTATAAATTAAACGATTTTCCCACGTAAACAGCATGTAAAACCAATGAAATAAGTTTAAATATATTTATGTATACATTTATTGTCAGTAGTATACATTTTCTGCTCAGTAAGTACAGTGCTAGTCATATTATCGGTATTTAAAGAGCCTACTTAACGGGTTTTTATTAAATCTATTTCATTCTGTTTTTTTATAATGTAATCTTTTTTAACAAAGAACTGATTTTTATGATTAGAGAGATTAATAAATAAATTTTCATAATTGTTTTGAAGGATGACTGCAAGGCAAATGCAATTACGTTAACAGTCACCTTAATTATGATGTTTGAAGAAACATAGAATTGGCCAAGGGCCCCCTTCAACTATTTGTTTAATATATCTATGAGGTTCAATTATCTAAAGATAATGCTTGCCGCAGGTTGACTGGGGACGTTCTCTAAGAATAACTTGTGTAAAACGACATGCTTTAAATTTCAATCTTTCCTTAATGTTAATTTTTGGATACTAATCTTATTTAAATATACAAGGAACGTAGCTACGGTCGTGAATCAATGTAAACAAAAAATACCGGGACCGTAAACTTGAGTGATTGAGTGACTGCGTTTATACCGAAGTCCCTTATTTTCCGTTTAGTTATTTTCGTGTGATTGGCGGGTCCCTGGCCTAGGAAGAATCCTGGTAAACCCTGAACGTGTGAGTATATGTGAATCACAAAGGTCAATGTTTTCGAGCATACCTGAGTGATTGTTTATTCACGCAAGTTGTTTTGTTTCTTTGCATCCTTTAATAATTTTCATTTATTTGTGTGATTGACGGGTCACTGACATAGGAGGGATCCTTGCAAACCCTGAGTGTGTGCATGAATATGATTCGCAAGAGTGAAAGTTATTTCATAGCTCACCCTAGTGATCAAGTGGTTGTAAGTTTGTTTTATTATTTTTATTGATTTTATTATTATTATTTTATTTCTTTAATTATTTGTTTCAAATTTGTGTGTGTGTGTGTGGTGTTTTTTTAATTTAATTTTTTATTATAAATTTCATTATTATTATTTATTTATTTAAAAGTATTATTATTATTTATTATTATTCTATTTATTTATTTATATTTATTATTATTCTATTTATTTATTTATATTTATTATTATTCTATTTATTTATTTATATTTATTATTATTCTATTTATTTATTTATATTTATTATTATTATTCCATTTATTTATTTTTATTTATTATTTATTTTATTATTATTATTATTTGGTGCCATTCAAGTTTACGGTCCCGGTATTTTTTGTTTATAATAATCTTATATTTTCCATTTATGCATTTGGTGATATTATTTAACACGCGCTGCTGATCGTTTAATGTTGAATCAAAACGATGGGGAAATTGGAATTTAAACTCGAAATGAACCACTTGTCTTCCCGTACACTAAATTATTGGGCTCCTGAAAGGCTCCTCTTGCGTCTAGTATTCCAGTGCCCGTCAAAATTATGTATTTTCGTTGGCGCTTTCTTTTTAGCTACCGCGTGTCGACTGTACGGAAAATGGAGCATTCGAGGGAAGAGCTAATTATGTAGCCACCTTGTAGTCTCATCCCTATAATTATGAAATTGAAACAGTTCAGTCGACGGTACTCGATCACCGACGGTCGGAGATAAAGCACCTCCGGTCATTCAAGTTTTTTTTTGGTTAAGGGAGGTTGAAAAAGCAAAAATGGCCCGGATCATTTATTTGAACGGCCCTCGGAGCTCGGGAACCGAGAAATGGCCCGAAAAAATGACACACATGACTTTTTTTTCCATTCAACGGAAAATACTTCCTCTCCGACGAGGGCGGTGTTTTGCGTTCATTACGATTTGGACGATAAAGTTAAGGAGGGCAACCATCGCGACCTCTCGCATTATGGCAAAAAACCCGCAATTCCTCATTACGACTCATCCAATTGTAGCCAATTTTTTAAATGCATTGTTATTCCACTAATCGGCTTTTTCACGCTTCTAAAGCGATTCTTTCCGAAAAGTGCGATCCGAGCAAAGGTGACTCCGTAATGAGCATCTCTGACGCAAACGAATTTTAGGGTAGCTAACTCTCGAGTCGGAGCTTTTGTGCCGGGTGACCAGACGTCTCGGTTGTTAACGTGCTGTGGCTCATGCGCTACGAAACTTCTGATTTAAAACATTCGAACTTAATGCTCGACTCACTGTGTGCATTAATGAGTTTTATTTTTTTTCATGAGAGAATGCCGCCTTGATCGCCGCCCAGCACATATTTCTTTTTTTGTTCATGAGAAATGCATGCTTGGGTCGACGCGTTCGATAGGCTACCGGAAACATGCCTGGCAGATCCCGCCCACTATTCGTTCAACTGCGCCGGTGACTGGATGCCCAAAAACCTTTAAGTGAAATTCTTCTGTGACTTTGAGGTGCTAGAGGATAATTTCTCGCTCGATGAAGGCAGTTTTCGTTACTAACCGTCACTGACCTCAGGATAACTTAAACGCAAGGGACAATGGGTTGGAAAATTAATTCGGAAAACTTCAGGCGGGCACCTCCCCCGTTCATGAAACGATTGGACCAATTGAAGCCCTTTTAAAGCAGGTGCGAGCCTGATGCTCGATGATTTTTTACGCTTAGCTGCACCCCCTATTCTCCAGGTCGAGTTCCTAGGTGCCATGCCCAATTCGAGTCTACAATTAAGGGGCGAAATCATTACACGTTTTGATGTTTTATTCAACGCTCCTATCACTCCTGAAAGCCGGAGAATCACCAGAACGTTAAAAGATTACCTTTGTAATTAACGACTCAGCGCCACTTTTCTTTTGAAAGATGTTAGACATTACTTCCACGACGACCAATTCTTTGTTTTCATCCTCACCTGAGTTTTATGTATTCTTGAGTACCGGACGAAATTATTCCGCCAGGATCACAGCTCAAGTCATTCCATATGACCCTCAAAAAGCCTCCGCAAAACCTCGAATACCGCTGGAATCCTGTAATGAATAATGACTTTCTGTTAAAAGTAGATTTTTGCCTGTTACTAAATTCTTTGCATATCGGGTGGACTTCCCCAAGGGCTATAAATCTTATTGGTCATATTTTATTTTCCTCTTCAATTATGCATGTCTTTCAACGGCCTTCATGCCGTCCAAAATCCTATAACTTCCCCCACCTATCCAGCATTCTTCCCTCTATCAGCGAACCCTTATCTCTTTATCACATCCATCACCTCTCGTATTTTGTCTTTAATTAATTTCACCTAGTACCATCCTCTCTTTCCCCTCCATATCCGAAACTAAAGTAGTTTTTTCCGAGTTGTAGTAGTTCCGGAGGACACTTCCCGGTTTTCCTCTAAAATTTATGCTTTCCATTCTTCTCTCTATCCATATTCCAAAGGCCTTCTCTCACTTACTGTTTCAAAATAAAATTTCCTAGACATTCGTCACCCCACTGTTATTACGCTCAAATCTTTACCGATATTTTCTTTTTGTTCTTGCTTAGCACATGCTTCATCAGGTTCATCCACTTTAGAAATAATACTTTCACAAATATATATATATATATATATACTACCTTGATCAAAAAGTTCCCGGAATAACCACCGTGTGGCGCTCCCATCGTTCCGATTTGAGTTCTGTTTTTTTTGTTAAATTGGTACATCTGTTGTTGATATTCCCTTTAATTCTTAGTGTCATAACTTGACATTTGCAAAAGTTACGTAGCCAAGAGTACATCTATCTCTGTGTGTGTTGGCGATTTTTTACAATTGCAGAAATGGATTTAAATTTGCAACAACGAACTTGTATTAAATTTTGTGTAAAAAACGGATTTAGTGGCGCACGGACGTTGGAAATGTTGGAAAAGTGTTTCGGCAACGATTCTCTAAAAAAAACGGTCGTTTACCAGTGGCACGAGCGGTTCAGAAGTGGTCGTGAGTCAATCGAAGATGATGAACGCAGTGGCAGACCATCGACATCGAAAGTCGGTGAAAAAATTGATAAAGTAAAAGAAATGTTGGTCAATAACCGCAATTTTAACCATCAGAGAAATAGCGGAGGACTTGAACATTGCCTATGGATCCGCCCAAGACATTGTGGTTAATGATTTGGGTTTCCGTCGTGTAGCAGCAAAGTTGGTGCCAAAAGACCTCAATTTCATGCAAAAAAGAGACCGTGTTGACGTCGCAAAAGACATGATTTGCGAGGCTGAATCCGATCCCACATTCATCAAAAGGATCATTACTGGAGACGAGACGTGGGTTTATGAGTACAACACGCAATCCAGACATCAGGCAAGTGAATGGCGTTCACCAAATGAGCCGAGGCCAAAAAAACCACGTCGTTTTCAGTCAAAAAAGAAGGCAATGCTGACGGTTTTCATGGATTACAACGGTGTAGTGCATCATGAATTTTTGCCAGAAGGCCAGACAGTAAACAAAGAGTATTATTTGGGCGTTATGAGACGTTTGCGTGAAGCAATTCGCCGAAAGAGACCAGAAATCGTCGCACAGTGCGTCGAGACCGTCGCACAGTGCTATCATTATTCGTAATATTTTGACGAAAAATGCAACAAATACCATCCAACAGCCACCGAATTCACCTGATTTGGCTCCCTGTGACTTCTTTCTGTTCAATCGAGTTAAAAAACCATTACGGGGAACGCGTTTTAGCAGCCGAGAGGAAGTAATGGAAAAATCGCAGGAAGCACTGATGGACATACCGAAAACCGAATATAAAAAATGTTCCGAGGATTGGATCAAGCGCTGGCATAAGTGTGTTGCAGTCGATGGGGATTACTTTGAAGGGGAAAATATAGATTTAGATGAATAAACTTGTATTTTTAATTTTCTGAATAAATTCCGGGAACTTTTTGATTAAGGTAGTATATGTTTACAAAAGTAATATTTTCGAACACGAATTTATTTTGTTTATGTCTCTTATCATTGTACCCGATTTCCCCCAAACTACTTCCTGAAATGTTGAAGCTTTTTGACAGTACTCCATTGCATTTCCTTTTACATTATTGCTGTATTTTTTCCTACTTCTTGAGCATTTTATTAATTTTGCTCACTCCTTATTAATCTTCATTCCATGTTTTTCCCAATTATTTCGTAGTTCACTCAGCAGTAACCGCATGTTCTTTCGCTGTCTTATTAACTATGCGTAATTATCCACAGGCCTGTCTTAATTAGATCTCCGTCTAACTTCATTACCGATACAAAACATTCCCCATGCTACTCTTGAACATTTTCAACGCATAGTTCAAAATTCACTGGCAATTGCAGACTACCTTCTTGCTCTACTACTTATCTCTGTCCATTCTGTTTCTCTCTATACTATAAATAGGTATTACGTAAGTAGTCTGATATCCACATGGATTTCGAATATTTCCCTAAATACATCCTTCTAATGTTCATCCTCTACAGATTACTCTAAATTTTCTGAAGGCTGATCTCGTATTGACTCTCCAGTTGACTCCTATGTACTGCAGTGTGTTCAATATTTTATACGCTTAAAACTATCAAACGCCTTATTGAAATTCACGAAGTGCACAAAGATATTCCATTTATATGCTACGATTATTCCACTAACTTTCTTATTACTACAATCGCTTCTCATTCTCTCTTCTCTACCTATTCTGGAACTAATCTCCACAAAGATTTGACACATATTCAGTCGTCCATTGGTTACGAAACGCATAGTTTCAGGTGTGATACGTTGGATTTGAAAGCATAAAGGGGGAGATAGTAGGATTTTTCCCCAAGTGGAAAAGTGTTACCATTTGGTTATTAGAATCTACTGGTTTTTCAATATTTTCCGCATAATTAATTAAACTTATGCTTCTTCTGTTCACAAAAAATACCGCTTTGGTCTTTCCCGGGAGAGAAAGTTAACTTGAACAAGGATATTTTTCGCATTGAACGCGTCATGAAATATCCAATTTAATTCGATTTATTCCGTAAACATAAATAAGTTATCACATCTTAACTAAAATTTACAATGGGCACAGCCAATGCTATTTTTTGATCACCGTTTCTAAATTTTTTCAGATCATTTTGAATGGGATTCCGATTTTTAAGTACTACTTAAATACTCTAAGATAATTACGTAAGAATAAGGTATTATGCGTTGGTTCTTTGCATTCAGTTTACATTTTTTCTTCAAGAGAAATAAGGATTCGATAAATATGCCTTCATGCATTCCACTTCTGATGTCTTCGCCCTCTCTAAATGGCCGATAAATTTTTATATTTAGACATTTATTCCCGATAGAGATTCCTGTATCGCTGGAAACCGTTTCCTAAACCCTATCAAATATTTATACGTGGAATAAAGCGACGCCCTGAGATATCTTCCGAGCAAATTTTTCAAGCTAGGGTGAAATTCACAATGGCTAACTCTGTGTATCGCGGATGAATTAAAATTGTATGCCCTACGCGCAAATTGGACCATCGCACTAAAGGCAAGAAGTAGAAGTTCACACTCGGAGCCGTAGTCGTAAACAGGAGAACAACTTCACAGTTCGCGATTTAGCTTTTTGCCCCGCCGCCGTCCGTTGCAACCTAGCTATCAAAATTTGCTTCAATATTCATGTCGGTAAAAACCGCAGTTAAGCGGCGGGGAAAGGGAAATGGAATGAACTGTGTTGCTTTACACCCTTCCTCTCTCTCTCTCTCCTTCCCTCTTTAGCTTCGGCCTCCGTGATGGAAACTTAAAATCAGTCGGAGGTCGGCGAGGAGCGGACTTCGTCTCTCTTATTTTTTTCTCCTCATTCGTGAGCGCACAAGTGCCGAATGGATGTTGCGGCGCTCGCGTGAATTGTGGCGTGGTACCAGTTTCCGCGAAGAGTTGAATAATGCGTCGTAAAATTGTACTACGTTATCCATTTCTTTCCTTTCGGCCGACGATGAATAATTCACGGCCTCGCGGCCTGTCTGTATCGGCTGCCGTGGTGAGCACCGCGGCTGTTTAATAGAGTCAAGAGTGCCGCAGTCAACGCCGAACAAGTAAGTTTGCGTAAGGGTGGGAATTTGGAATCACGGAGATTACTTCGCGTCCACGCTTGAGGATGTTTGGGCGCGTAAAAATACTTGCCATAAACCCACATAATCAGCGGTCGTAAGATACACATACGATGTTCGTGGAGAGAGTTAATTTCTTTCATTTATTTACGTATATTTCGCAGGATTTCCTCTGACCCACGTAACTATCACAACTCATTAATTCATCGAGATATTTCATGCTGCCTGGAGAGTGGCGTCGAAGACGAATGACCAAGAATTGTTGAATTCGAGATTTTTTGTGCATCGGCTTTTGCTTCTGCGGAATGGTAAATTTTATATTAATGTTGGTGGATATTTTTAGATAGCAGTCGTACTTTATTTGAGTCTTTGCTCGCAAATGTAATTACTACCGCAAATATCTGACGTGGAACTTGCCAAATCGGCATTCACTCAATTAATTATATTTTGACTCTCATTTATACATCTGCTGTATTTAAGAGGAAAAGGAGATTATAGGATAAACTTTGGTCTCATTATACATTAGAGAAGTGTCAATTATTAACAGCGTTTCGACTCAATATTTTTTTGTTGAATATATCACTATCCATCTTCGTTTTAAATTAATATACTTTGTAACTTCCACACAATATTTTACTCGTACTACCGGTTTCAACGCTTCGGCGTCATCATCAGGTACCTTACCTGATGATGACGCCGAAGCGTTGAAACCGGTAGTACGAATAAAATATTGTGTGGATATTACAAAGTATATTCATTTAAAACGAACATGAACCCCCACAAAGTTGAGCCTGAGACCATAGAATTCACTATCCATCTTATCATTATGTGCTCATTTCAGTTACAGGTAGTCCATTCGTAGGAAAAAGACGAGTAGGTCACCTCTGGAGAAAATATGTGAGAATGGATCAAGCAGAATTAAGCAACTTTGAACATTAGCAACCATTAGAGATTTGTCCGATAAATATTACAATTCTTGCGAACACTTTCAATTGTTCTCACGATGAACTTCTAAGTTTAATTATGTTCACTAACCATTACGGTCGAAATTTTTATAAAAAAACATCAAATTTTATTATAACTGTAGAACACGAGAGGTCGCGAATAATTCAGGAAGGACATTGGGTCATTATTGTGTTCTCTGTAAAAACAAAGTTATCCACACATATCGGAATGAATTAGAAATATCAAAAAGACCTACAACGAGTAAGAAAAAAATTCAATTCCGTTTTAAAGCCTATTGTGTACATATATCAGCAAAAATAACACGCTTGTATTAGTTCAGAATCTTAGAATTATTTTCCAGTCAATTTATAACTTACGTCAGAACCTTGGCGTCATCGTTCAGAATGCATTCCCCGTATGAGCACACCTAAGGTCGTATAGTGCATTCTCCTACTTATTTTATCGCATGTATATGTAATTGTGACAATTTCTCTCGATGCACCAATTGGAACCTTCCTCGTCAGTATCGTTTCCATAGCAATTGCATTCCTTTGCGTCGGCATTTGTAATTATCAATGCCTCTAGTTTTTATGTGTAAAGTAAAGCTGGATAATTATAGCAGCGAGAGGGGGAGGATGGAATAGGAATGGGTAAAATGGAACTCAAATGAAGATTTGAACAATGGCCTCGATTGCCGAGAGGCGATTGGAATCTGAACTAATCCCTCGATACTCTTGTCGGCCCCGCGAGCCGAAGTCTTCTGTAGTTGCCGCCTGGAGATAAGTAAGGGCGCTCGTGCATTCCTCACGCAAGACACGAGTTCTCCATCTCTCTCTCTCTCCCCCCCTCTTCCACCCCTCTCATCCAACAGGAACGGCGTCTCAATCAAAGCCACTGAAGGAGAGCTTCTCTTCGACACGTATTTCCTAATCCGTGGTTTTCGTCTCCCACTTGCCAGATACCTTTGCCATCGAGATTTTTTCCACGTCCGAGGACCGAGGGGTTTGGGCAGTATGGAAGAAAGCATTCGAACAAGGCTGGGGCTGAGGCAACAATGAATCCAACTTTCAAATTGGAATTAATTATTTATCACCTACCTCTCTGATCTATTAAGTTTGATTACTTACTCTTTTGGTATCCGTAAGAGAATTGAATCGACCCGTCACGCGAAAGGGGGAGTACATTGTCCACATTCATGCCACGAAATATTAACCTACGATCTTCAACCTTGCGATTGGGATTGAAAATTCCTTTCTCTTTTTATGATACACAATTTAGCTAGGATTTTCCTGGAAATAAATTTAGTTTTAAATATCTGCCATACTCAAATTAAATTGAGTATTTCAATTTAAAATGCTATGCACTCTCGACCTTCCGGAAGATTTCTTTCACCCTTTTTCGAAATTCATCACATAATTTTTGACGCCATAAGAGTGCTTACTATTTTGAAGTTTTTATTTGGAAGAGGTCTGAATGGCCCATGAACAGCCCTGAGGATGGAAAATGACGTTTTTCGAAGCGTTGGCGTCATCGATGGAGGAACTGACCCGGTGGAAAAGCAAATAGTCTTTTTAAAGCTTTAATATTAATTTAGCAGGAATATGATTCAGTCTAAAGCTTACTTACTGGTGCCCGTTTTTTTTAAATATCATAAATGATTCGCTTTCAATGCGTCTAATCCGTCAAAAGAAATGGGAAATTGGAGTATTAATTTCAATGGAAATTTCTTGTAAGTGTCATTTATGTGCTAGTTCATCATGCACAAGTTATAAAACAGGTTGAAAATTTGATTTTATTGGAATAAATAAATAAATAAATATATATATATATTTATATATATATACATATA
Source organism: Hetaerina titia (assembly GCA_037158775.1). Taxonomy (NCBI): domain Eukaryota; kingdom Metazoa; phylum Arthropoda; class Insecta; order Odonata; family Calopterygidae; genus Hetaerina; species Hetaerina titia. Next base: position 32,569,671 of record CM073771.1, on the reverse strand, counting down.
TTTCTATATATATGTGAGAAACGTTTTTTGATTCAGCACTTACGTGTTACTTCGACGAAATCATCTATTTATTTATACATATAAAAGATGATTTCGTGTGAAGTGTTTTATATATATATATATATATATAACACTTGTGGAAATCCCACGGACGTGAACAATAATGTAAATGGAATGAACACTATGAGACACAAACACAGAAACACATAAAAGAGGAACTCACTGGGTCTCAAGTTTTCGGTGGTTCAACCACCTTTCTCAAGAGGAAGTAATATTTAAGGTGTATTATGTTCCCTTACGTTAAGGTAACATACCACATCAAGTATTGCTTTCGGGAACAGACCTACATGAAAAACATTAGAGAATCGCATTAATTCTTCGATTAAAATTCAATCTTCTGTCGTTTCAACTTTCTCACGGTCGTTCCCATGTGAGATTTCCGAATTAAATGTTGGTTCCCATTAAATGGTGAATGGCCGCAGACCTGAGTTCCCCTTTCCTTCTGCTAACAGGGCTGTCATTCCCGCATCTCCATCAATCCGTTCAATTTTCGGACTCGCAGTTTGTGGAGCGTGATCTGTGGTCTTGTAATTTGCAAAGGCTTTCATTTATAACGCTCTCATTCATCTCGCAAATCAAACGTAATTACACTGTGAAGTCGACATGATCAATTTTTCCCGCTCTTTGTTGAGTTTTGATGCCACTTTTGTTTGGTTAACCCACTTGTTGTCAATCTATTCGTTCAACTTGAAAAAAAAAGAAAGAAACGTTATGTACTTAAGTTTGCCGAATCCTGGGATATATATTTTGGAATTAGATCCAATCAGAGAATGAAATATCAGGTGTTTCCTGGTGAATGGTATGGATAAAGTTCTTTTGGTATTATAGCCTGATCAGGTAATCAGCGGCTGACTTTGCTATCTTCCTAGATGTTCTGATTGAATCCCTCCGCTACTTAGGTGGGGTAACTATTTTCAATGAAATATCGTCAAATTAAATACGGTATAGTTATCATGATTATTTGCCATCAATTTCATTTGTATTTACAATAGAATAAAATGGTGCATAATTATGATAATGATTTGATCCGTTTCTCCGCTTCATTTTCTCTCTATCAGTATTTTTCTTTGGCTCCCTGAGTATTTTTGCACCTAAGTACTGTTTTCTTGAGTAGGAAAATGTTGTAAAAAAATTGCCCCTTAAATGTATACCTTCTTACCTAATTTTTTATTTGTTGGTGAAAATTATGCAGTATTATATATTTAATATGCCATAAGTACTTCATTGGTCTATCTTTTAAACTGTTTATTCAAAAGTGATTTTTTATTTATTTATTTTAGAACATTATTCAAAAACAGCAGTAGCGCCAATTTACAGTGAAAAATGAAACAAACATTAAAGAGGACAAAAAGACAATAACAGCATAACAATAACAACGAGAACCGAGCATGATGGACCGGGGAAAAATTTAATTTGTTGAAAGGTGGGATAAAGCTTGGGTGGTGAAATTGTTACAAGATAAATAAAAAAGATTGACAGTGTGAGGGAATGAATTTAGAAGGGAGGAGAGGCGAAATAAAGGTGAGCGCTTAGTATTTACTCGAGGTGTACGTATGATATTCATTGCGTTGTCTTCTGTCCTCGGTAGCTTTCAAAGCTTATTTTCAAAAGCGACGCAATGACCCGAAATACATTCCTCATGACGTAGTCTGCTCTTCAATTTCTAGATTTTACGCTCATCTACGATGCTTAAATTTTTATTTTCAGTAGAATTTGTTCGTGTAAAGAGTTTGCTTTTTCCTATGTGTGGTTTCCTATCGCTGGCAATTCAGCTGAGTAATTTTCTTCCATCCACTCCTTATATCGATTTTCATGTGTTCTATATGTCTTCCTTTCAATCTTTCCTTAAATCTTTGACTTTGTTTACCTGGAAGTTACACTTTCATTTACTCTTTCTTTCGTCGAATTTCACCACATTCATGTTCTCCCTAAATCCTTTATTTCCTTGACAGTATGGCTATGCCGAAAGTGAAAACCAACATACTGATAGTCGCTATACTATTTCACTATTAATCGTGGAAGAGTAATCATTAGTTACTAATATATCATGTTCACCTTCCACAACATAATGCCTGAATCAACGAAATTGGTTCAGTATGTTCACCTTTTATCACCGAATTCGAGCTCACGCGATATTATTTTCCTAACAGACGAAGAAATAATCAAAGACTTGGCATTTCCACAGGAATGAATACTAGTAGTACAAGTATTCTTCCCTGTGGAAACGCAGAGTCCTTGATTCTTTCTTCGTAGTTTACAAATGGGTTTCCACGAAGTATCGGCCTCAACCATCTCTTAAAATATTTTCCTAAGTCATTCAGAGATGTTTATGGGTAGGAATGGATTACCAATGGCGAAAGTGTACACCTTCTCTGTACTGCTTAATTTTTCTTCTTCTCCTCAAAATTTAGATTTAATTAAGTCTGATCGTTCTAGATTCGGTGAATTGCTGCTCAATTATAATATACATTTCTAAAAAAGTTAGTACAGTATGTAATCAACCGAAATTATTGCCAATATTGATTTGGTAGAGGTTTTACTTATTCACTTGTTTTATTTTTCTAAACAGGCTCTTTGAATGTATGAAATACTTACTTCATTTGACCTAATCTTCAGAATGTTTGTTATGAACAAGATATAACGAACATGACCCCATCCGTGAAATAGAATAACGGACGAGTGCATAGATAACGAAAATTAATTACGATGGGAAAAAAATTGTTAGAGTACAACGTTGACGTAACATTTATAAAAGTGGGTGAAGCTGTGAAAGGAGAAGGATGAAATAGAATTACCATAGAAGGACTATGAAAACTTGTTCTAGCTGAAAATCCTTTTCAAATAGACATAGTAAACTGCACTTGGGTGAAAGTGTTTCGCCGAACGGATAATGTTTTCGTAATATCGATGAAATCTGAAACTAGTCTAGCTTAACTCTATAGTATTTCATCCATAAACGAGAAAATTATGTTTATAAGGCATACATGTTTTTAGTTCCACAAATTATGTGATGTAATTTACAGTACTTCTTTTCCCTTCACTATATCTAAAAAATAGATATTTAAAGTTTCGACTCCCAGCTCAACCAAATGCTACTTTATATCCGACAGTATCTCTTAAAAATATTACGCACACCTTTGGCTAGTTCAGATGAGAGTATTGCACATTTCAATATTATTTTTCATTCAAATAACCTCATTTCCACGTACGAGTGTCAGGTCCCCAATAGCAATGTTAGTGCACTCCTATGTCTAGGTTCATTTTTAATCCTCAGTCTAGTTTATTTCAAGTCGATAGTATGCTAATTTAGATAAATAAATAACGTATAACGGATTGTCCTGATTTTCTTTCATTGGAATTTCTGTCATACCTAATACATATAGTTAAATCAGATTCTCCAGCTTGACTCGAGGAACATTGCAGAGAAATAACTCAAAAATTCAAATTCAAAGAACTCCCTTAACTGCCACTCGTTTGAGATGAAAATAATTAAATTATAATAAAATCGTAAGTGTGAATGTGAACGAGTGTTGTTTTTCTTTGAAATTAACTGGCCTGGATAGAGCTGCCTTAAAAATTGGAAACCCTTACGTGAAACTTTAATTGAACTCCGTGTGTTGACCACTCTTCATTTGATCTGAGAGAGATATTTCTCGAAGTCGAAAATGAAATCATCGCACGCACTCTCAAGAATTTATTTTAGAAAACGACAGCGTGCCCCCAGCGGTCATCGACAGGGTGTTTCATTGGGCACTCATTGTCCAATCCCTACCATTTTAACCAATGGATGTCTGTTTCGCTCCCTCATTTTTTTTTAGAAGGCGTGAAAGTTGCGTGGACTGGTTTTTTACAGCGCGCGAAGGGAGCACGAGAGCCGAGAATCTTCCACGGGCGTCGTCGTGTCCGAGTTATTCACTCCTTAAATTATGCCATTTAGTCAGACTAGCGTTTTCCTATGCCTATTCATGACTCGGTGGAACACTTTCCCTCCTCTACAAATGGACGGGCGATCGTTCGTATTTTTTTTCCCCCCATCATTTCGCTCGGCCGCCTCCTCAGGTCGCGGCCAATTAATTACCTTCTCGCGACGAGTGGAGCCAATAAATAAAGGGGGCCCCTACTCTTCTTCTCCCTCGATTCGCCGCAACCCTCCTCTTTCTTCTCTTCTTTTTCCAATCTCCGATTTCATCACTCGCCCCGTCCACCCGCCAGCGGAGAGCGCGGTGTCCGAGGGCTCTTCATTTCCCTTGATGTCCAGTCGTAACGTAATACTGGTCATATCAACTGAAGCGGCAGTGATTTCTCAGGTGATTTTAGTTGCATCACATTCATAAAGCTTTTTATTTCTACGTTATATGGTAGTCCTTTAATTCTCAGTAGTAGTGATTAAAATCCCGACTGAGAAAATCTCAAAGAACAATAATGTCCACTACTTCCTACTTAATATCTGCCGGTCCAATATCTGACAGGTTTTTGTAGGCATACCGGATGAATCTTCATTTTAAGACTCAGATTGCTCCTAATTTAACATTGGCTTAGTTACGTTCACGTGAAATATGTCGCCCTTAGCCATCGACTTATCCAGCTCCCCATTGCCGGCCGCGGTGGCGGCGGGGTAACGTCCTCGTCTACCAACTGAGAGGTCACGGGTTCGATTCCCGTCTGGGTGGATTTTTCTCCATCCAGGGCTTGGCTGTATGTAATTGTCTTCAATGTAATGTATTTAATGTAAGGGTTAGGTGGAAGAAGGGACTATTTAGTCTCAACCTCGCCCAATTAAGTCGATAATAAATAAATAATTACTATTCTCATCCGAAATCTTCCCACTACGTAACGTTTCCTCTTCTATCACCTCGTTCAACAGCCTCCTCGTATTTACTCCGCCCACGCCTGTTATCTTCGTTGGGTTACACCTTCCGATAGAAATTCCCCTCCCGATCTAATTATTATAATTTTGTCTTCATCCCTATGAAGATTGATTCTCCGGTCTTGTGGCATCCAAATACTCAAATAGACATGTACAATGTGTTCTACACTATTTTTACTTTTGTTTCACTCGGAAGAAATAAATACACTTTTCGACAGCTAATCATATCATAGTAAAGTGCTGATCTAAACGATGCTAACCGAACGTGCACTTTTTTATGGAGAAATGTGAATTATTTTATTACTTTATTACAAATAGGTATGTCTCGAAATTTATTGTGTCGAATTTAAATTTAGCGTTTTGTGTTCAGCACATTTAAACGTTGAATATGTGATAAGTGGACATCAACGTTAAGTAGTTTATTTGTAATGCACGATAAGATCTAAACTCAGGAAAGGAATATGACCAATTTATGAGGAGAGAATCCATGTATAAGATGGAGATGACTGTTGTTCAGTCAAGGACTTTCCATGTTTAAGCAATTGTGTTTGTATCCAAATACAATTGAATTAAAAGTTATTGAACCATCATTAACTTCTGAATTCTAATATATCTACAACGACAAAACAAGTTTTTTTTACAATTAACCAGTTAATTTTAAGTAGGTTTGTAAATGGAGAAAGTTGATATGGAATTAAGCCTTACCATTCATTGCTGCAAAGGCTTCCGTGTTGATTTAAAAATGACTGGATAGCTTTCCGTTTCTTCCCGCGTAGGATCATCTTGGTAGTCGACAAGTTCTCTGGGGTTCCAGTGGTCATCTCCGGGTCTGATTCAGTAGAGCGCCGACGAAACTGTCTACCAAGTCGCGGAAATGTTCTGCAAGGCATTGAATCATTTTTAGCATTCGTTTTTCCTTTACAGGGATCTCTATCAATCAAAAATGACAAAGATACTTTAGTATCGGCATGGAAAGCCTTAAATTCCTTTGTTATTTAGTCATATCAAAATTTTAACATTTTTTTTAGTTTGAAAGCGTGGAGTTCCTCTAAGGACGTTTATTTAGTGCTTGAAATCTACGTTGCATTCAAAGTAACGATATCAAAAGTTTGAAACACTCTATTGATGGCACATTAATCTATGAATATCATTTGCGTTAAGTCGTTTACAAATAATTTTTTTTCAAAGTTGCCCATATAAATTGTGCAAAAGCCCTTTTCCAAACTACTGAAATTACCATTTAAGGAAGAGTAAGTGTTGGCGACAAAGGAGATATTCATTTCTCTGAACAAGAGCAAAATTCATAAGCTGCTTTAGATTTCATTGAATCTTGTTGTAAATAATATTCATTTCTTAGTGAAAGCCTGGTTTGACAAATATCCCAGTGGCTGTGTTATATTTCGAAAAGAGAGGCCATAATCAACTGTTCAACATTACGGCGGCGGTTAAGTCCAAGCAAAATCGATCCTGGAAGTGTGACTAAAAATTCATCAGACAATATTAAAATTCGCGATTCGTTCTCTCGAACGAGGCCATGTTCTTTTCGCCCTAACGCCATCATTTGTCTAAACTCGAACGAAATATGGCGTCCAGTGCCCTATCTCTCGGAGAATGTAGAGACGCACGAGAGCACCCCGAGCCCAGTACGGCCCAGCAGAGAATGCGTTGGTGCCCTCCCGAGCGGTGGCCATTTGGAACCCGCCGTCATTTCTGTAGTCATAGCGGCGAGAGCGAGGCGGCCGCGGACGTTTGTCCATTCATTATCTCCATCTGATTCATTGACCCTTCTCTCCGATGGTGCGTCGCGGGGGATTTGCATCGACGACGCACGCACGCAAGGCGCGCGTCACTGCGGAGTTGAATCCCCTCCGCAACCTTTCACTAATTCCCCTCCCTCGCTCGCACAACTCCGCTCCGCTTCCTTCCTCCCTTTTCGTTTCATCGGCAGCTCCAGAGGCTGGTCGAGAGGGAATTTTATCGTCGATCGGCTTCCCGTCGACCTGTAATGAAGGATCTTTTTTTTTCTGGATTCAGAAAAAAAACCCCGTCGACCTCCACGGAAGGCTCGATCATTAAACGTTGCCTTTTATACGCATCGTGAACGTTCGATTTACTCCATTCGGTTATGTTTCTTCAGTCAACTTCAGTTCACTTCAACTGAAAGGACGAATCCATTTCTTGCCCACGTCGTGTGCCATTTAAAACGAAATTTCATTGATACTCCCGATTTTATGATTGAAAAGTTGTCCCAAGTTCCCCCAGCACTATTTGGAGCTTCAAAATAGAAGAAACATGCACAGATTGAACATGAATGATTGTAATGAGAGATTGGAGGAAAGAAATCAAATACTTATTTCATGCAGGAGGTGAAAGGATCTGCAATATCTTAGACGGTGACCTAAACACTCTTGTGCTATCTAAGTGGAACTTTATCGGAGACATTAGCGAAAAATGTCCACAACGCCCGTATTTCAACCCGGTGTCAGAAACCGGTACATTATCCACAAAAATATCCCATAAGTCAACGATTGGATAATAGAATTATCATATAATTGCTTCTTTATACTTCTAAGTTTCTTTTCTCTGGATCACAGCTTGAATCCGTGTTATAATCATTCACATTCCATTCGCAACCATATGGTTACTTATAGAAGTCATTAGGGTGCCTTGAACTTAGAAACAAGTAAAATACACCCCATGTGCTTTGCATCTTTCTCCTGGATCTATTTTTCAGTAATTACCGTAAATATTTCATGCCACCTAGTGGCAGCAGCAGTGGTTTTGATTGGTACCCATTACAGTTCTAACAGTAGTTTTTGCTGAAAATTATCATGCTCATAACGCAGAAGATAAAATTTCACTCGTAACTTCGCCTATCTTCTAAAGGATCATTCTATTTTGTTGCATCACACGGCATCTGTAAACACCCTATCATAGAACACGTTTTTGTCATTGTGTTTCTGTCAGTCCTGACGGTTCTCTTCTGAAGAAAAACTAGATAAGAAGAAATTATTGTCAATTATTTCTTGTGTTCACGACTTCCCAAGCGACAGTTCTCTGCTGATAGCTACGAGTTTAGAGTGCAGGAATGTCATGACAATCTTGCTTCTCTTCGAGGTTATCGAGGATATGATTGGGGCGTGAAGAAACTAGCTTATTTGATCTTTGGCTATTTCAATAAGGTAGAAGATTATACTAATGAAATTCCAAGACATGATTGAGTGATTAAATGTCATGAAATAGTTAATGGAGAGAATAGTTCCAATGGGGTTCTCTCTTTACATACATGTGCATACATCTTCTTGGTTCATTTGTCCGATCAAATTATTATACTATTCCCTCAGTTATCTAATCAAAATATCCGAATATCCAATTTATCTAATGACTAATAGAGACCAACTTCTAAGAGCAACATCAGACTCAGTATTAATTAAATACACCAAATAAAATTAAAATTCCAATGAACTGACGTCATTAGTTGGTGAATATCCTAATACTGCACAAATAACATGCATTTTGCCTTTGGTGGTCCCCTCCAGCATAAAACAGAGATTACGGCCCATGCAATTTTTTTCTAGCAAGAAGACAGTGATCATTACGCTTCCTTCTATATGAATCGTTTATTACCCCAGGGTGAAACGCAGGAAATAAAATCAATGAACGCACATCCTTCATAATGTGATGTATAAATCAAGTTGTAGGCATTTTTGTTTTTGTTGACTGCCGCTAACGGAAAAATCCAACAACTCAGGAAGATTCCAAGAACCTGCGGGAGACGCCGCCACAGTAACTTTTAACGGAGTCATCCGTTAATATGCAGTTCAATGCAACAATTTCAGAATGTAGAAATCATTATATCATATCCCGGTCAAGGCGAATGATTTTTACTCTCTGAAATTGTTGTATTGAACTCAGGTAGATATTCGTGCATGTAATTTTAAATTATTTTGTAACGTGTTTTCATGCTTGCATTGCTGTGAAATAAAATTGGTCTCTAACTTAAACACTGGCTGCTTTTCAATGAATAGGAAACATATAGTTGTGCCATAACAAATGCTGATTAGTTTTAATTTCTGTTTTATACTTGTCATAAGGCTTAGTTCTTTCAGCACTAATATCACCACAAAAATAAGTAACCAGCAACATGTGAGGAATATACGACAATTTGTTTGATTTGGCACCCAGCTAAAGTAGCACGTTGGGTAACTAACAACAGAATAGGGAAGAGGGAAGATTGTTTAAAGGGGATAATCAGTTAGGTTTTCGTATTAAAAAACTATTGCTAGAATGATACATTCACTCAAAAGTCTTTAGGTAGCAACCTTGTGTGCCTACACACTGCTGTCAGCGGATTTTCCACCCCTCGTACGCCTTCTGGAAGGCGGCACCCGGAATGCTCCCTCGTCACGGCCTATTATAACGCTTCCACCCAGTCGTGGTAATGTCCTTTCAGCACGAATTTGAGCCGTTGGAAGAGGACGAAGCCTGGTGGAGCAACGTCAGGGCTGTAAGGTGACTGAGGCAGGGTTGCCCTGTTATGCCGGGCCAGGTACTGTGTTACTCACACCGTTATTCAGACAGCACTCGCGGCAACTACTTCGCTAACACGTTTCTCATGCTCGTGTTTTCCCTCACAAGCCGATGCAAATAGCTTTTAGGGATGCCAAGCTCATCAGAACCCATGCGAAAACTTAATTTGCGATCCCTGTTCAACAAAGACTTCACTTTTGCAATAATTTGGACACTTTGAGGTCGAAGGGCGTCCTGGACGTTCGGCGTCTTCAACATCTTCTCTATTCTCCCGAAACAACTGGTGCCACTCGTAAACACCCGAACTACCAATGGCGTTATCACCGTAAGCTTCTTTGAGCATGATAAGTCTCTTTCCCGGTTTTTCCCAGTTTCAGCGCTGTTCCAATAACAGGTTTATGACGGAGCAGAACGAGGTTGAATTATAGAGGTTTCGCAAACGAACTATCTGCATTCCGAAAATACTGGGAGCTAACTACTACCGGCCTTTTCTGAGACTCCTCTCCCTGGAACTCAGCCAGAGAAACTGCTACCCGTCCTTCCGTTTATCAAAGAAAAAGTAAGCCGTACTACGTTCTGACGTCGTAAGATCGACAGAGTACGAGTACATGGGGTGAAATCAATTCATGTGCCAAAGAAGATACGAGTAGTAGAAGCCTGGATTGGCGACTTAGTTGAAACCTGTATGTATGACTCATCGACTACAAAATTACGGGTAGTATATGGAGAATATAAATAGACAGGCCATCATTACCACCCATACTTTTCAGATAATACGCAAAGAACATGGTTGAAGAGTATTGGGAACAGCTGTAGGTAGATTGAAGGTGGGCATAAAATCAGATTTGCGGATGATAAAACTTAAGCCAGTATGCCGAAAGATTCCAATGACTGTTGAACGCATTGGGAAATCAATCAGTGTGATATGCACGAGATGAAAAGTCAACGTTTAAAAGGCTATGAGGTTATCGAGAAAAAGGAAGGTTTAATTAAAATGAAATTTGGGAAAGATAAACTAGAGCAGATGGCACAGTTTACCTAAAAAATATTGCATCAAGCAAAGACTTTTCAGAAAGAGGGAGCCATGCCAAGAGCCTTGAGTTGAGATTTAAAGAACAAGATAATTTGAAACTTTGATATTGAAGGATAGTTTTGCACGACAAGTAAATTTCGTTGTTGAGGTAATATGATGGTGAATTTTGAGGTGTGAATGTGAAGAAGAATGTAAAAAGTAAAATGGACGGAGAGGAAAACAATCCAAGGGGCACTAAGCATGACAATGAAGGAGAGAGGGTTGTTGGGAGAAATTCAAAAGAGGCAAGAAAAGTTGATACCGAGCTTTTTGATTGGCGATGGAATGTTGAAGGTTGTGATAGAGGAGAGAGAATGTTGGGTAAGCGAGATATAAGGAGAAAAAGAGTAGGCAGGTTGGTTGGAATGAATGGAGACGGAAAGTATGCGGAATTGAAGAAGGATTTATTGAAGTGGAAAGTGTCACGCAGTGTCTTGGTAGGTGGAGCTTTGAAATGAAACTGTGGTTAGTCTGGCGGTTGGCTTGGTGGTTCCATTCAAAGCCTACCTTAAACGGTAGTTTATCATAATAAGTAATAACGTACTTGCGTTTGTTCTCCTCGTAAAAACTTATCGGAAGACTATAGATCAAGGTATAGAGTAATATCTGATCACTTCATCAAATTTATGACGTTTTAGAATGGCTAATGTGCGTATTGCGTGTAGAATCGAAATTGTATCCCACAAGAAAATATGATATTATTGCATAAAGTTCGTCTATACTGTGTCATCACTGGAATGGTACATATGGAATCATGTCCATTTTGTCTCTTTGTTCTAGCATATATTATTAGGAGAAAGAATGACTCACGTGATTTAAATTGATAGAGCAATGAAAAGCTATTGGCCAACGTTTTATGACAAGAAAATGTGGTTTAATGTCATTTTGTGAATGTTGGTTGTTACCTTGAACCCATGAATGCATATGTTATATATTGTATATGAATACGGTTAGATATATTACTGAAACTCAATCATATTTTATTCATGTTTCTATTTGCAATGTGTTTTTATCATGTAAACACGAAAAGGCATTTAGGTACATTCGTGCTTCGTAGTGAGATGAAATGTATAATTAGTGAACGCAAAAGTTAGAAAGAAAATACATTCATTCATGAAACAATTCTTTTTGCATTACACTCTGGTTTATCGTAAAGAATGAAAGAAAACACGGCAATTCCACATTTACAATACTGTACTGGCAATTGCACGTTTGCTGTAAATGTGAATTGCCGTGTTTTCTTTCATTCTTTACGATGGAAAAATTCCACAAAGTAACGGCTAAAACAGTCACTCTGGTTTATTTAATTTCACGACATCAGGACACTGATCTCAATGTCCTGCAAATCGAACGCAGGATAAAACGTCTAAATTACCACCGCCCTCGAATCGCCTGGGAATGCACACCCTCGTCGTGTACGGTGGTTTGCGTTTGCTAAGACTCCGTTGTTTTTTTTTCATCCCGCGGCGGTTGCAGCACGCATATTTGCGTGGTCTTTCTAGGTGCGCTTGCGGACAGAATGAGTTATTTCGCTGTCTTGGACTATGGGAGTCGTATCCAATTACCCTCACTAGCGAAGTGCTCATTGTTGTTCATTAAGATATGCTGATTTTTTGGCCTTTAGGAGTTCGGTGCGGAGAGGGGAACGATTGTTCAAGTGAAAAGATTAAACGGAGTGGATGAGTATGCAAGCAGAGAGGGAGACGTGGGAAGAAGGGAACAGGTGGCTAGAGGTGTAAACGAGGGAGGAAGTACAGCACAGAGTAAGGAAAGCGAAAGAAAAATTTGTTAATTTTGTAGACTGATTTACTATATGTATAAAATGAATGGAGCTAAAAGCATGTCGACAAAGTAGAAAACCGCGCTGGAACCGGTCGCATTTTCGTTTTTAGCGTAAATCTTGCATAGATTTTGTATATTAATCTAATTGAACGATTAGCCGAAGGATACGTAGTTTGGGAAACATTCTTGATTGTATATTTTTGCAATTACCACCAGTACTTTTTGGCTCATCGTACGTCGACGAACGTAATTTTGCACCATCGATGGGAACGATTATTCTTACCTTAACACTGAAAGAGAACTGAATTCTTTTGGATGCCATACATTATGGAATAGCTAAGTTCAGCGAAGTGAGCTATTTTCGACAGTTCACGGAATTTACAATAAAATCCATTGTCTTAAAGATGCTCAAATAAAATGTAGATATCGTATTTTATCAGCCGATCTTAAGAGTTTAAGTAGTCTCCGAAGTGGCCTTCTCCATCTTTGATCTCAGTGCGTGGGGATTCGGGACTGAGGCGAATTTATGCAACATTTGATGTACAGCAGAAATCGAAAAGTCAACTGAAATCGATTTCAATCATTTTTAAAATGAAAGAAGAGGTTTCAAACAAATAAAAAAAAGAAGTAAAACAGCCTATGTGAACTGCTAATGAATTTATAAAATTGTTTTCATTTTACCATCCTAGAATGTGACAGCTTACAGGGTTCGTCCGGAAAATAAGTGTACTGAGCTCAGGAAAAAAAATGTATTACACTTTTACATATCTTAAGCTAATATTCCTCAAAATAGGACCCTTGTGAGTCGATACACTTGTTCCAGCGGCGTTCCCATTCCTGGAACGCTCCCGCGAAGGCATCATCGGGAACCTCTCGAAGACACGTCGTCACGGCCTCTTTGACGGCGTCCAAAGTCCCGTACCGCGTTCCTTTCAAACTCCTCTTTATCTTCGGGAACAGAAAGAAGTCCGGTGGTGCCAAGTCCGGGCTGTAGGGCGTGCTTGGCCAAGAAGCCCGACACGACAAGCGCGGTGTGAGACGGCGCATTGTCGCTTAGGTTGTCAGTCATACGGTTGATCGCTGGTCGGACGCGGGCGACTCGTTTTAGAAGTATATCGAGCACTTGGACGTAAAATGCAGCATTTACAGTTTGTCGTTCAGGTACAAATTCGTAGTGGACCTCTCCCATTTTGTCAAAAAAGACTTATTTGTCAAGACACTTATTTTCCGGACGAACCCTGTAGATCCGCTACTCATGAGTGACAAGAGTAAGTTTTACGGTATTCGTAAGAAAAACTTCCGTTAGTATGTTAAACTTAAACGGTATCTGGTCCTATCATGCCCACCTCTAGTCTATACTTGAAATAAGGTGCCGTAATACCTTTTAACTTTTGAAATTAGTTCATTTATGTATAGCGACTGAGGTCTACATATTTTTTTCGTGTCAAACTACATTGCCTGATTTTCAGGATAAGCCTGTTTATCAACTTAGTCTAGAATAGATTTCCTCCACCCGCTAGTAACTCCCAGTTACAGTCAACGTGAAGCGATCGGTTGCGTTCTTCGCCTTCTCAATTGATCCAATTTTTTTTCTCTCTCTCTCTCTCCCTCGCCCACTCGCCCCGTTGATGGCTTCCCAGTAACTGATACACGTTCACACACGCACATCTTTACCACACCTTTTTTTTAAATGGAACGGGTGGTTTCATCATCATATTTTTACACCCTCACCAAACCCCCCACCCCCATTAATTTCTGACGCGTTCGAAGAGGTTTCTCCGGTGACCGCTTTCCAACTGGTGCACTTTTTTTCGTCCAAGAACGCGCACATTATTCAGTCACAGCCAGGTGAGGAAGACAGGTCGGAATTAAGTAATACGCGGTGGATCGGAGGGGGGTCTAAAGTTTGAGGGAGAGAGGGAGAAAGACCGTGTGAGGAGGAGTAAGTGTAAGGAGGGGAATGTTGAGAGTGTGAAGTATTTAGGAAGGGAACATAAGATTTGTGACTACTGATCTCCTTTTCGGGATGCGTAGGTGGTCTTCCCTTCTCCGTCAAAGGGGAGCAGCGAGCACAGAACTCACATGCAAACGGAGCGTGGGAGAGTGGTGAGCGGGCGTGGGAGGATGGATTCGTGCTCCCCTATAAGAGGCCCCTTTTACCAGGGTGACTGCGTGGCTGTCTCCTCCGGGAAGGAGAAACCTGGAATATCCCGGAAGAGCCTGGGGTACATGTGGCCAGTCCGCATTCATTTGTCGTAATATTGGTTCATTTTCCCACGCTAAATTTCAAGTAATTGTAATTGTTTTTAGAACTTAGAACTTAAAAATCAAATCGAGCTCGGCATACTTGTTTTGTAAAGGATAGAGAAGCGAACGATTGTGATTGTAGTATCACAGTAGTAGTTATTTTTCGAGGATAATTAACAGTTCATCGGTCAAGGATATTTTAGTAATTTTTTTAGTTTTGGGAATGTGTCCCGTTATTAATTTTGAAATATAAATACTCTTTACTATGAATTTAAATAGAAGCCTCAGCCGGTCTAATTTAAATTGACCCTTGGATTTAAATACAATTCTATTAATCTGCACCGAAAAAATACTGGTCGAGCTAAGTTTTGTAAAAGTTAGGAAAATTCATTAAAATTTAAGAAAAAGTTAGCAAAAGGCATGAGTTGATATAGCTCCCACATTATAAATTAGTTGCAGTATCTCGTATTTCACACTTTTCATTTTATGCTTTTTTTATGTTGAGTCCGCATTGTGAATAGGTAGTTGATATTGTCACAGTTTTTGATGCTACTACGTTTCTTTTGGCTATTTCCACTATTTCGATAAAATATATCGTTATGCTATTCCATTTTACTATCCTAAACTGTGTTCAAATAATCTTAAGTGAGAAAAATTCATTGCCAAGAATTCTACTACACATCAGATTTCACCACAAGGCTGAAGCAGGAAAGGGAACATACAAGTAATCATGCATAGGTAATGACTCTCAAGATCGCCTAGCGGCCGGTAGGGATGTGCAAGTATTAGCCAATCAAAGCAGAGTGGAAAATCAAGTTTTACGCTTTATTAATTGGCAATACTTAAATTAACTGTTAAAAGTCAACAATTGTGATTAATAAAGTTAACTTAATTTTTTTCTCCCGTAACGGAAAATATCTTCCCTTTAAATGATTATGGTCAATTTTCCAAGGATGAATTTTGAGCTTGAGCTTTAAGTTCATTGTAATGTGCCTTTACTGTCCATTAACCGAACCCATATTAATACATGATATTCAAACCAATAAGGTGTGACTCTCTCTTTCTGTTTGAACAATATAGTGGAAATATGGTCTTTGATTAGATCCTCAGAATTTATTTTAAGCCGTGAGTTTTCCCCTTCGATGTTCCAAATGGAAAATAAATATAAACTTTTCATTAAGGCACCTAGTCAGTGTTATTCTTCCCTATTCATTTGAGGATGAACCAAGAGGGATATCGCGGAAGTACCTTCAAAGGCCGTCTCGGAATGGGACGCGAGAGGAGGAGAGACGGAGAGAAATGAAAGGGAAGCGGGAGAATCGCAATCATCATCATCTCCCTCTCTACATTCGGGTTATTATGACGCGGGCGTCGTGACTCGGATGATCTCAGCGCGCGGCGGCAGACCGGTGCCTCACTTTGGCGCGGGTGAAAAGGGAAAATGTTTGCGCTCTCCTCTCCAATTTTTTTATTAATCGTCCGTCGATTCCTTTACAAGGGGAGCCGAAGTATTGAGGCAGTGTGGGGGAGGATGAAGGAGAAAGGGGAAGGTATTTTTTCTGTGGTGGGGGAGAGGGCCCCTTTCGAGAGCTGCCTATCACTCCCCTTCCTCCTTCTCCTCCCCCTCCTCCCCCAATCTCATGGCGGAATGGTCTGGGTCCGAAGGGAAAAGGGGAATGTATAAAAGGGAGAGAGAGAGAGGGAGGGGGTGAGGTAAGTAATGAAGAAATATGCGGCAGCGAAGTTTCTGGTTCGGAGGCAGAGCGAACGGGACTCCTTCCGCGATCCCTTTTGCCGAGCGAGAGAGGTCTCTTCTGTTTTTCTTTTTGGAGTTCTCCTCATTGTGTGGAAGTTTTCGTCATCGCGGGTGGGTTGGGGGTCTTGCGATATAGAGCCGCCGGTCGTGACCGCGGTGGCGAGGTGGAGACGGTCGGCTAGCTCGCGTTCGGCGGAAAGTGAATTCTCTATCAAGATGGCACCGTCGGGGTGGGGGAAAATAGAGAATATTCGTCTGCCTCGTGCCTCGCAATGAAGAAGAGGTAATTTACGGAGGACCGAGTCGAGTTGAGGGTTAGGGTATTGTCGCGCTGGGTTCTAAATTTTAACCTGCGGTTCGGATGCCTGTAAACGAATTTTAACGTCAGGAAGCAAGCGATGATTTCTCACCACATGTTCTATCCGTTGTTCACCACATTTCATGCAAAACATTACTTTAAAACGAGAGCATTTTCTGTCCCCTCTGTGGAGCGAGGCATCTCCAGAGCGTAGTCTGAATTTGCCCAAGTTAAACATTTGAAAACAATTTTGACATAACTGTATGACCACGCCCAGTCTTCCTTTCACTCATTTAGCCATCCTTCAAATTCTTTTCTGGCTACTTTTCCTTTAATTGATGGTGTCTTTTAATTCAACAGTATGAAGACTAAACTTCTCGAATTTTTGCACGTAATCATAATCCCCTGCCGTCACTACGATTTTGTTCTTCACAATCACAAATTTTATCCATAACTTATATTTTGAGCATACGTAATGATTTGTCATTTATCCCTTTAGCGTCAAGAACAGAAAAAAAATTCAATTGGAAAGTGCCATACTATTCGGGCCCTATTATCTCTGGTTTCTTTAAGTGATATGTAACACAGGGTGCGGCAACTTAACTTCCTGTTTTTTTTCAAACGCAAAACGCTTTCAAAAAAGGAAGCTATGTTGCCGCACACTATAGATGTATGCCTCTAAGGGTCATTCTTCTAATATTTTATTTTATAAACATTGTCACAGAACTCTCTAATTACCGCTTGCTAGAGAGAAAGGAAGTTATTCGTCACTAGCAAAAATATGGTGCGGTAAGTGCGTACGTGTGTCCTTCTCACACCACCCCTCTTAAAAATATTTCCTTATTCCTAGTTGCTATTATAAATAGTTTTATTTTAACGTTCATCCTCACTAATTGAAGACCTTTTTGCCCTCTTTCCACCTAAATTCAACAAACAAGCTGTATACAATATTGAAACTGCCGTTTCCGGAAAAAAATTCTCAAAATTAATTAAACAACTCTCCGTTCACGGATTTAGCAAGTTGTGCCAAGCGAGCGTCATTGGTTCAGATTGATAGGCATTCCTTTCCGGTCAGTGAGTACATTCACCACCCAGTAAGCAATCGTCGATGATCAGCCTGATCGAGCGTAACTCAAACAATTAGGCTATGTATGCCTATTTTATCGCTTCCTGGCATTCCCCCTTTTACTTGCTGACTTGTTATTCATAGCAAAGAGAAGAAAAAAATAAGGGAAATTGAGATCAAATATAAAATAATATTTACAACCGGAAGTTTCGTATTATGTGCACGTTATAAAATTGATCTTTTTTCTTCTGTTGATGAAACAATTGAAAAAACAATGATAGATACACATAATTAATCATTATCTTTTACGGCGGCCCTTTCAGCATGTGAAAATCTATAGAGTATCTCGAAATCATTTCACTTTTAATGAGGAATAATTTATCTTGATTTTCTTTTAACCGGGAAAAGTGTATTCATAAAACTGATAATCCTGCCGAAAAATTTCTGGAACGAGTTAAGGATGAAAGCCATTTAGATTAAACTCTCGATACCTCCTCAGTTTTAATCCTTGCTTAAAATATATGTGATATACGTAAGTCCTTGGAACTTGTGACTATCATTCCAGATCTTCTCTTTAGAAACGCGAGATATCACTTATGGGTAGTCTCCCACTCATTCTCTCTCGACAAATCACAAGTCTTCCAAATTATAGTTGTCGCCTAAAGATGATGAGTTTTAAAAACCGAATTGTTGACATTTTTGATCATATTGGATGTCTTGGTGGTGAGCGATCTTTCGGCTATAGACTAGTGGATCCAGATTCGAATTCCGAGCGATATATTTGAGGAACCACGTCAAAATCCAACGGTATGATTATCCGAACAAGAAAAAAAAATTGGCTCTCACACTTTGAATTTACACTGGTAATTTTTACACCCTTTTGGCGTTACCTCGGGTTGAACCTGGCCCTTGACTGTCAAAACAAGCCATTTGGTCGATATTTAATTTTTTTCACTAGTTTTTCGTGTATACACATTGAAGCTTGCGAAGATACCCGTAGAACCGAATGCTAAAAATGAGACTGGTAGTTGGAATGAGAAAAATAATTATCGCCAACGCACAATTCTGCTTTGTAGAGTGTGGGAGAAGATTTTGGAAGAGGTCGCGAAGGGTTGGAGGTGGCTTATGGACGAAGGGAGAGATACAGGGAGAGGTGGAGATGGGGAACAAGACTTAAATCCGAGCTGAAGCAAACAACCGGGTTGCCTAATTGATTCGAAGGAGTCTATAAATTGCACAATAATTTATCCTACTCTTTCTCGCACTCAGTCCCTCTCAGTCGACCCTCCCCTCTTTTAACTCATGCACCGCTCGCGCCAATGAGAGAGTGCGAGCCAAGCGACTGACGGAGAGAGAGAGAGAGAGAGAGAGAGAGATCGGGGGAGGGGTGGTGACTCCCATTTAGCGGCAGCCCCGCATTAAAACCGCCACCCACGCTGGCACGCGGAAAACGCGGCAGAGGTTGCCGCCGCCACCGCTTTTAAATTCCTCCCGAGAGGTGTGCGGGGGATGGGGGTTGCATGGCCGAGGGGTGGATGAAGGCGATGGGAGGGCGAGTGGCTTGGCTAGAGTAGGGGAAGGGTGAGAGGTAATAGGAAAGTGAGGAGTAATCGGTGGTGGGGACGGGAGAGAAGCTGGATGGGGCACATGAGAAGGGAGGGGGGGGATGGAGGGAGCGAGAAAGGGCTACACAGGCTCAAGTGCGGCTCAGTTGCGGCCAGAATCCGCGCTCATGGAGTAGCTTGTAACAAACGTGCAAATTTTCCGGGTAAAATGTACATGTTAACGTGTTTTTTTTTTAAACCTCCGTAATTTTACGCCATTTCATAAATGATTTCAGTTAACATGCAGCTCCTATGCAATAACCCTTCAGAAACAAAAGTAAAGAATAAATACAGTTCCAATTCACCAAAATACATACTCTTACATGATGTCCTTCAGGCTTTGAATAGCGCGTACCAAATATCTTAACGACTGAAATTAAAATTAAAATTTTGAATTCCGATCTTTTCCATTGACGTCAGAAGTAATTATGTTTTGCTATGTACGTACCTTTCGTTATTTATTATCTTTTTTTATCACACAGACACAATGATGAAGTTTTTCAAGCATTCAATCAAATGAGAAAACTTAATGCGTAATTCCAATCCCTTTCATTTTCTGTTCAGTGATGTTTCTTTAGTTTTGGCTGAAAGAGTTTGGATGTTATTTTCTTTATAAAGGATCATGATCATATACAATGTTCTCCATAGCATCAAAATACCTACGCCGTAACACGACACAACAAATTAAATAGATAAAGAATACTATATTTGTTCTACATCTATGAGGGTGATGCCAATTTTTAATAATTAATATCCTTAAGCATGGAAGGGTGATCCTCCAAACATAAACCTCGAATGAACCTTGTAAAAAAAAACTCCTTATTTCACCCATAAAATTTCTAATATAATGGCTGTGAATCACATAGAACAAGATTACCGTATCCATTATTTTTAGTTCTTCAGCCCAGTGAAAATAAAAGTCTCCATTGGGATAGTATTTTTACTGTGTAGTGCTTGAAGAAGACATTTTTGTGACATGCTACTTTTCTATTTGATCAATTTACATATTGAGAGCATATTAAGAAAACTTTTACTCAGAAGACTCCATTTTGTTTTCAAACATAAGGATTAGAAACCTATTAAATCAAGCACGTGTGCTAGGCATGCATTACTAATGGTTTTAGAGCTTGAATGGAAAATGTTGCCACTAACAGGTTACTTCTATATTATAATAACAGTATGGTCTCTGCAAAATATCCCTGTCTAACATAAATTTCCGTAGTGTAAAGGAGGAATTATAATTGACACCATTCTTCAAGGAAATTAACGATTTAGTGAATTATCCAACAATTAGCTCACCCTTTATTTCGATTCACCTTTATTATCAAAGTAGTTTAGGTATTGTACTAGCAGATGGTTCATCAAATCTGATTGTTTGTTGCATATAAAACTTTTATTGATTTTATTGACAAAGGATGTGGTTATAAAAGTAGTTTTAAAAGCAGTTACTTCCTGATTTTTTTGCTCGTAAGTCGGAGCTAATATTTCGAGATTAGTCATGTATTATTTTAGGCAAGTCAAAAATCACTTATAAAGTGTCTTTCCAAAAATGGCCGCAATGGAATTTATCCACCTACCATTTTGTTACTAAACGGTTACTATATATGGAATTCATTCATCAGAACCCAACTCTCGGTGTGATGGAGTCAATTTTGAACCATGTAAGCTCCCACCTGGCTTAACCTCCGAACAAATCCATGGACCGCCACTGCTTTTATCTTCCCCATCCTCCCTCCTCCGGAGAAAAAATTACATGCGCCACTGCTTTGCGGGGAGTTGTGCTCGGGAAAGCTCCCCAGCATTATCTCTAATGGGAAGCATATGTTATAGTTAAGGTCGGGAGGATGTAGAGAGTTCCCGGTGGGCATTTACAGGTTACGGTTCTTTCTCATTCTTCTCGAGGGTCAACTTGCAGCCAATCCTTTAAACTAACGAATTTTCAATGGACGAATAATTTTTCTCTTTCTCGAAATCACATGATTTCGTAATGTGAATTTTAAAGGGCATGATTCTTTTGTTAAAATTACTTCCATACTGTGAGTTCTTCCGTGTGATAAGCTATTCGACCCGTTTAATTCAAAAGGAATTTCGGGTCCATTCAGGAATATTTTAACCCTAATATTTTTAATACAAATGCTTCGAATTGAATTTTTCGTTCGTTCAAATTCTTCACTAAGTTGCGGGGCTGGAATTACTTAATTTTTTTGGAACAATATGTAGAGGGATTTTAGAATTATTTCCTTATCGATCATTAACTGTTTATATCCGAATCATATTTGTATTCAACCTATGATTTTCATCATTAACGAGAGAAAATTTGATTCCGCATTTCATTTAGGCGTTCGTTGGCAGATAGCTTAGATTCAGACGGGTACGTGGCTGAAGTTCTCATTTTAACTTCGTAAGAATTCAAACTGAACAGCATCATTGTTCTGCAATTTATTTTTTTTTTCGGCTTAAACTTAAAAACATTTCGATTGAACGAACATTTGAGTCAAATTTTAAGAATATAGTTTTATATTTTAGAATGAAATATCAATCGAGAAATATGCGCAAAAATGGTTTTCAAATTTTAATAAAGATAAGATGAAATACAAATATTTTTTCGCGATGTAGCTACTTCTTCTTTCTCCGCCAAGGTAAAGTCAAGACTAACGTGAAGAGGTTATTCGTGAAGTCCATTGCTTGGATTAAAATAATTATTTGATTTTCCGATGGAAATAGCCTGGGACATTATGGAAAACTCGCAAATTTTCATTTTAAATAATTCATTAACGAAATTATATTTCATATTGACTCCTGCACCCATTACCTAACTTTAATCTTATTCGTTTTTTAGCTTAGTTCCGTAAGGTTTTTAGGGCTTCGTCTTTCAACTCTAAGATTGCTTGAGAGTAGTATTTCAGTAGTTCATTCTATCGTCTCAACAACTCTCCAACGCTCTTATAACTCCTCTGAATAATTAATCTTCTTTATTTGGATTTCATAAATAATCCTGACTGTTCTCCAGGGATCTTCCCTTGATAAGAAATCAGTCGCAAAAAAAACAATACTCTATTAAAAAATGGTGGGATACTGAATGAAATTTAAGTAAAAGTTACTACTTTGACCTTTATTTCTTTTTATAAAAATAGCTGTTACATCTTGAATTAACGCAATAGGGTAGACACGCAGAAGAAGTAAATCAACAACATCGTCGAGTTGGTTTCCAGCGGTTGCCAAATACACCTCTTGATTGATTCAGAGGACAGAACGGTTGCAATCAGAATGAAACGTAGTTTTTACAACATGCCTAATTTAGCTTCGTCATTATTTTCCTCCCTGTCGTCAATCTTAAAGGCCACTCTTTGATTCCTCCAGGGACACGGGAAAGGAAACGATCCCATGGCTCGGAGCGATGTCGTGTTCTCTTCGGTGGGGTGGGGTTACGCTTTATGGGCGATGGAAGGGAGGGTTATGCGGAGTGTGAGGGGTGAAGCGGGACTCGTGGGTGCACGATGGTCTAAGAATGGCGGCTATGTAAGTGTAAGCAGAGCATAAAGCTGCTAAGAACGCCGACTGATTAATGACCCAGTTCTTTGACCCAAGAAGAGCGACCGGGCTCGCCTCCTCCACCTACTCGACTCCTACGCACGCACACACGCATACGTGAACCCATTCCTGCAAACAGCTCTTCCGAACCGTCTTGAACTTTCAACTTCTCCTCGTACTCCTTGTGCTTTACTTAGAAATATATTTTAGCAGAGCCTTTTTAAGCCCATTATAGTTTCAGAATTTGATCATTCATTCTTATCGAGAGGGTGGAATTTTATTGCATCAGGCACCCAGGTAAGGCGTCTATCTTCCTGCCTTTAGTTTGTGGATCCTGGTTCTCCTTCAAGCAAGAAATTCGTGAATATTATGGCATTTCAGCATGTGAGAAACTGAATGGCAAGCGAATGATTTTTGGAACCACTGGGGTCTTGGCTCATACGGATCGTCTGCTAGTAAAACATTTGTTTCTTAAATTGTCTTATATGTTGTTTAATTAAAGTACTTGTACTTTAATCCATCCAATAGCAATATGGCAATATTAATTTGTTCGCTAAAGGTGCCTAATGTACTAAGTTTGAGTAGAGGCCACTCCTAATCGGGAATGTGAAGTTTTGACAAGTAGTGGAACATTCAGGAACTGCATATATTTGTATGAACTTGTTTCCTCTTTGCGTATATATATATATATATATATATATACATTGCATATATATACATACATTGCATATATATATACATATATTGCATATATATATATACATATCTATATATATATATGCAAAGAGGAAACAAGTACTATATATATATATATATATTCAAATTTTTAAATATATATATTTGCCCGGGAATCGAACCCGGGACCCTCCGGTCAGCAGTCCAACGCTCTACTCGCTAGATCACCGCGACCCGCATATATATATATATATATATATATATATATATATATATATACACACACATATATATACATATATATATATATGCAAAGAGGAAACAAGTACTATATATATATATGCAAATATATAAATATATATATATATATTATTTCACAAATAGAAATAGATATATAAGGAAAGGGAATAGGAAAACACATAAAAGACCAACAAAGGAAAGGTGGGGAAGGCGGATTTGAGCAAATGTATAAATATTTCCATATCCGAGATTTGAACCACAGGCCTTCCACTTGCCGGGTGGATGCCCTGAGAGAGCATCCGCCCGGCATGTACATATTACAACATATATACATGTATTTATATAAGTACATGTATATATATAAGTACATAATACATGTGTATGTATATATATATATAATTATATATATATATATATATATATCCCTCCCATGGACTACAACCTTGTCGTGGTGGAAGGGCTTGTGTGTTCCGATGACCCCTAGAGCTGTGCTGGCGGGAGTAATAATAATTACTCCTGGAAGGGTCACCCATGCCAGATAGGTCGAAGGTTAGGAGCCAGACGAAAGGTAGTCCACGCAGCGTCTGTTCCTCAGTGAGGCGGCTGCAATGGCGTCTGACCCCAGTGGGGCGGCCATTAAGTGATGGTGTCACGTTAAAAACACTATTGAGGAAGGCAACGGGAAACCACCTCAATTATCATTCCCAAGAAAATATGATGGACGCAAAACAGAAATTGAGTCCTGGCAACTGCGGGACTCGGCCCAAGGGGCCGTGTGTCGTGCCCGGCAGCGGGGGAGGCAAGGCTTCCGCGGTCGTCATCCCACGAAATCCTTGCGGGGGAGAAATAACAGCAGCAGGACAGAAGATGCAGAAGAAGACGAAAGTAGTTAGAATAGGAACCTGGAACGTCAGGACAATGTTGAGGAGAGGCAAATTAGAAAATATTAAGCGAGAGATGGAAAGAGGTAACATAGATGTTTTAGGCCTCTGCGAGGTGAGATGGAAGGATAGCGGGGATTACTGGAGTGACAATTATAGAGTAATATACAGCGGCGGGGACGAGAGCCAACGAGGGGTTGCCGTAATTTTAATTAAAGGGGTAGGAAGAAGCGTAGTCAACATAGAGCAAGCGACAGATAAAATTTTACTCGTAGAGATTAAAGCAGAGCCGACGAACTTGGTCATTATTCAGGTATACATGCCACCGAGCAACCACAAGGAGGAAGAAGTCGATAGGATGTATGATGAGTTAGAGGATATCATCGCGAGTGTTCCTGCAGGGAAACATTTGATAGTGATGGGGGATTGGAATGCGACGGTAGGCGAAGGAAGAGATGGTGGTGAGGTGGGGGACTATGGGTTAGGCACGAGGAATGAACGCGGGGAGAAAGCAATTGAATTCTGCAGGAGACAGGGGTTAGTCATCACGAACACATGGTTTAGACACCACAAAAGGCGTAGGTATACATGGAAAATGCCAGGTGACTCAGAAAGGTATCAGTTAGATTATATTATGGTTAGGCACAGGTTTAGGAACAGTGTTATAAATTCGCACAGTTTCCCAGGAGCGGATGCGGACTCTGACCACAATTTAGTTGTTATGAAATGTAATGTTCGTTTCAAGAAGATAAGGCAAGGGCGGCGGGCTAAAAAATGGAATCTAGAAGCAGTAAATGAATTAACGAGGAAGGAGTATCAGGAGGCTGTAGAGAAAATGATGGATGACGGTAAAGAACTGAGTACTATCGAAGAAAAATGGGAATGTATCAAGAAAGGGATATTGGAAGCCGCTAAAGACACTATAGGAACCGTTAACGGGAAAAGGATAAGGAAACCATGGGTAACGGATGAGATGATTGCAAAGATGGATGAGAGAAGAAGATGGAAAAATGTAAACACAGAGTTAGGCAAAATGAAGTACAAAGAGTTAAACAATAAATTGAGAAGGGCCACAAATAAAGCAAAAGAAGAATGGTGGAAAACGCAATGCGAGGATATGGAACGTTTACAGAAGAAGGGTGAAATTGGTGCTCTATACAGCAAGGTTAAGTTATTATCGGGAAGTAAGAAGGCAAGATGTGCGCTAACAGTTAAAGATAAATGGGGTAAGATAATAGTTGAACCAGGAAAAATCCAAGAGAGATGGAAGGAATATATAGAAACACTGTATGGTAAAGAACTTAGGCCGACAAGGTTAGACATAGAAAAGGAACATGACGTAGAAGAAGATAGCTTAGGTCCAGGCATACTCGACGATGAAATAGAAAGGGCATTAAAGGAGATGAAAGCAAATAAGGCTGTGGGGGTGGACAATATTCCTGTAGAAATGTTGAAATGGTTAGGGAAAGGTGGGAAGAAGGCCATATATGGACTGATTCGTAGTATCTACGAGGAAGGAATCTGGCCGGAAGATTTTGTGAGATCGGTGTTAGTTCCTATTCCAAAAAAGGCAAAGGCTTCGTCATGTGAGGATTACAGAACAATAAGTTTGATATCCCACGCAGCTAAAGTTATTCTCAGGATCATCAACAAAAGGATGGAGAGTAAGGCAAATGATTACTTAGGGGATGATCAGTTTGGGTTCAGGAAAGGAAGAGGTACGCGTGATGCCATTGCAGTAATGAGATCACTAGTCGAGAGGAATATAGAATACAATCAGGACGTTTTTGCCTGTTTTGTAGATTTCGAAAAAGCGTTTGATAGAGTGAATTGGGAAAAATTAATGCGTGTATTGCAGAAAATAGGAATGGATTGGAGGGACAGGAGACTGATCCGCAACCTGTACGTGTCTCAGACTGCTCAGGTGCGAGTGGGGAACGGAGAGTCCGGATGGGCAGTGTTAGGAAGAGGTGTAAGGCAGGGTTGCCCATTGTCACCGGTACTGTTCAACGTATATGTAGAGGAAATGATTAAAGAGGCATGGGAAGAACTGGAGGTAGGAATGAAAGTCGGAGGGGAATTCGTAAAATCGGTTAGGTTTGCTGATGACCAAGCATTAGTTGCTCAGTCAGCCAAGGGGTTGCAAGCATTGTTGAGTGAATTGGAGGTTCAGTGCGATAAATATGGGATGAGAATAAATATTAATAAAACAAAGGTTATGCGATTTTCCAGAAAGAAAAAGGCTAAGCTAAATATTAAAATAGGCGGGGAAAAAATAGAGCAGGTAGAACAGTTTACATATCTCGGAAGTGTTTTGGACCAACACGGTCAAAGTGGTAGGGACGTAAGGAGAAGAATTGCGCTAGGCAAGGAGGCTTTCTCAAGGAGGAGGGAGTTGATGACGGGGACGTTGAGTAGGGATGTTAAGACAAGACTCGTAAAAACTCTGATATGGAGCGTAGCTATGTACGGCGCGGAAACGTGGTCGCTGAAGCAGGAGGATAGACGTAGATTGGAGGCTTTTGAAATGTGGGTGTGGAGAAGAATGGAAAAGGTGAAATGGACCGAAAGGAAAACAAATGAGGAAGTACTAGAAATGGTGGGGGAGGAGAGGGGTTTGTTGAGAGAAATCCAATGGAGGCAGGAAAAATGGATGAAGGGCGTATTTAGCGGTAGTGGAATGTTGAAGAGGGTAATAGAGGGAAGAATGTTGGGCAAGCGAGGTAAGGGTAGGAACAGGATAGGGATGTTGGACGAGATGAAGGGAGGAAAGAAGTACACCGAGATGAAGAGGGACCTGATATAGATTAGTTTACTAGGTGGGGAGTCACAAAATGTTTGTTTGATAGTTGGGTCCATCCAAAAAACCTACCTTAACCGGTAGATTACCTAAAAAAAAAAAAAAATATATATATATATATATATATATATATATATATGTATGTATGTATCCATGTATTCATTCACATAGAAATAGATATAAGGAAAGGGGAAAGGAACACGCATCAAGGACGAATACAGGAGAATTGGGGAAGGCGGATTTGAGCAGATCACAAATGTAAAAATATCTTCCTCGACCGGGACTTGAACACCGGATCTTGAAGATCTAGTAACCGAAAAATCACACAGCTTGGATGGAGCTGAGGGTGCCCAGAGAGGTTTTCCCGGGATTCTAACCCTGGCCCTCCGGTCAGTAGTCCATCACATATGACTGATAGCAGGAGAAAATATTTGAGTAAAATTAAATTGATTGAATTGCTAAGCCAAGGCTGCTCTGAGCAGGAAAAAATCGAACGCCTGACAACGCAGAAGAAATCTTCTCGCCTTAGTAGGCTTGGAGGCTGGAAAGGCGCAGTGTAAGGGCTACGCAAGAGCCCTTGCATGGAGCAGTCAAAATGAATAGCTTGCGCCCCATTCGACGAACGATATAATTAGAGGAAATAGCTTCTGATTCTCATAAACTGATGCTTTATACAAACGATTAATAGTACCGAAGGTGTGATGTTAATTTTCCACCTAATACCACAAGTAATATGGTCTCAAATCGAAAAAAACGGAACGTTAAATGCCATTACGTGTTTCTTCCTTCATTAAAAGATTCAAAGTTTCAGTATTTTTACTAAAATACATAGATTTTGGCTAAAATGAAAATTGAGCATTGATCGTGGCTTAGCTTTAGCCAATCTTTTTACATTAAAATATACGTAGAATGTGTCATATGAGCTAATATTCTCATTACTTTGTCCAAGTTGTGAAGAACACTGGCTTGATCTTAATATATAAAGATCAGTCTTCTGCTTAAAAATAGCTTAAACAGGTAAGCTTCAGGTTCCCCTCTGACTTTCATTCCTACCTCCAGTTCTTCCCATGCCTCTTTAATCATTTCCTCTACATATACGTTGAACAGTACCGGTGACAATGGGCAACCCTGCCTTACGCCTCTTCCTAACACTGCCCATCCGGACTCTCCGTTCCCCACTCGCACCTGAGCAGTCTGAGACATGTACAGGTTGCGGATCAGTCTCCTGTCCCTCCAATCCATTCCTTTTTTCTGCAATACACGCATTAATTTTTCCCAATTCACTCTATCAAACGCTTTTTCGAAATCTACAAAACAGGCAAAAACGTCCTGGTTGTATTCTATATTCCTCTCAATTAGTGATCTCATTACTTCTATGTTTCTATATATTCCTTCCATCTCTCTTGGATTTTTCCTGGTTCAACTATTATCTTACCCCACTTATCTTTAACTGAAGGCAAGATCTGTGCTAACAGTTAAAGATAAGTGGGGTAAGATAATAGTTGAATCAGGAAAAATCCAAGAGAGATGGAAGGAATATATAGAAACATTGTATGGCAAAGAACTTAGGCCGACAAGGTTAGACATAGAAAAGGAACATGACGTAGAAGAAGATAGCTTAGGTCCAGGCATACTCGACGATGAAATAGAAAGGGCATTAAAGGAGATGAAACTAAATAAGGCCATGGGGGGTAGGCAACATTCTTGCAAAACTATTGAAATGTTTAGGAAAATTTGGGAAGAAGACTCTATATGGTATGACTCGTAGTATCTATGAAGAAGGAATCTGGCCGGAAGATTTTGTGAGAACAGTGTTAGTTCCTATTCCGAAAAAAAGTAAAGCTACGTAATGTGAGGACTACAGAACAATAAGTTTGGTATACCAGGCAGCTAAAGTTATTCTCAGGATCATAAACAAAAGGATAGAGAGTAAGGCAAATGATTACTTAGGGGATGATCAGTTTGGGTTTAGGAAGGGAAGAGGTATGCGTGATGCCATTGCAGTAATGAGATTACTAATTGAGAGGAATATAGAATACAACCAGGACGTTTTTGCCTGTTTTGTAGATTTCGAAAAAGCGTTTGATAGAGTGAATTGGGAAAAATTAATGCGTGTATTGCAGAAAATAGGAATGGATTGGAGGGACAGGAGACTGATCCGCAACCTGTACATGTCTCAGACTGCTCAGGTGCGAGTGGGGAACGGAGAGTCCGGATGGGCAGTGTTAGGAAGAGGGGTAAGGCAGGGTTGCCCACTGTCACCGGTGCTGTTCAACGTATATGTAGAGGAAATGATTAAGGAGGCATGGGAAGAACTGGAGGTAGGAATGAAAGTCGGAGGGGAACTCGTAAAATCGGTTAGGTTTGCTGATGACCAAGCATTAGTTGCTCAGTCAGCCAAGGGGTTGCAAGCATTGCTGAGTGAATTGGAGGTTCAGTACGATAAATATGGGATGAGAATCAATATTAATAAAAGAAAGGTTATGCGATTTTCCAGAAAGAAAAAGGCTAAGCTAAATATTAAAATAGGCGGGGAAAAAATAGAGCAGGTAGAACAGTTTACATATCTCGGAAATGTTTTGGACCAATACGGTCAAAGTGGTAGGGACGTAAGGAGAAGAATTGCCCTAGGTAAGGAGGCTTTCTCAAGGAGGAGGGAGTTGATGACGGGGACCTTGAGTAGGGAAGTTAAGACAAAACTCGTAAAAACTCTGATATGGAGCGTATTATGTACGGCGCGAAAACGTGGTCGCTGAAGCAGGAGGATAGACGTAGATTGGAGGCTTTTGAGATGTGGGTGTGGAGAAGAATGGAGAAGGTGAAATGGACCGAAAGGAAAACAAATGAGGAAATACTAGAGATGGTGGGTGAGGAGAGGGGTTTGTTGAGAGAAATCCTATGGAGGCAGGAAAAATGGATGAAAGGCGTATTGAGCGGTAGTGGAATGTTGAAGAAGGTAATAGAGGGGAGAATGTTGGGAAAGCGAGGAAAGGGCAGGAACAGGATAGGGATGTTGGACGGGATGAAGGGGGGAAAGAAGTACACCGAAATGAAGAGGGGCCTGATATAGATTAGTTTGATAGGTGGGGAGTCACAAAATGTTTATTTGATAGTTTTGTCCATCCAAAAACCCACCTTAAACTGTAGATTACCTAATAATAGGTAGGTTTGAGCTCACCTCGCATTAACCCTACCACCTTCGAAATACTCAGATTCATGGTAGCGGAACAATATGATTTCGAGTCACTTGAGGTATCTAAGACGCTTCTTACCTATTACCTCACTCAGCTTAAGTATAGTGCAGGGTGTTCGGAATCAACCAGATTTGAGAAGTAAACCTTTAATATTTTCTGCGGATAAACGCTCTACATTTATTTTACCAATCATGCAACATGTATTATGATAAAATTGAAATACTATATAATTTCCACAAATACAGTTTTCTAAAGGTATTACTCTCATTATACACTATATATTCACAATACATTACTCTTTGAGCAATTGCCAACGTGATGAAACCAAGTGAATTTTTATAATCAATTTTATAATTGATAAAGATATAATTTCATCAATATAATTATAGGCATAAGCCAATGCCTCTAGCTCAATTTCCGTAGCAATGCCATTACTGGCATTGCTACGGAAATTGAGCGGCTACGGAAGCATTAAGCGTTATTTTTCTC
The DNA here is from genome assembly GCA_037158775.1 of Hetaerina titia. Classification (NCBI taxonomy): domain Eukaryota; kingdom Metazoa; phylum Arthropoda; class Insecta; order Odonata; family Calopterygidae; genus Hetaerina; species Hetaerina titia. Next base: position 32,538,579 of record CM073771.1, on the reverse strand, counting down.
AATAGTGGGTGCGAAGTTTACTTCCGAAAGCCCATTCTTCGAATCCAGTCCATTTTTTCCTCTCCGTTGAAACATATCGCAGAACACTACTCTTCTCTATTTCCTTAACTCCTGTGGATTTTTAGAACAATCAACTCCGTCGAACGTCATCCCAGGGCCTTAACCCTTTTCCTTATCATTTGTGGAGTATTCAAATCTAGGGATTGACGCTCGGTTGCATATCGATCGGTTTTTTCACTATCTGGATTTTACGTGGCTGCAGTATTTTCCCTAAATTTTTACCTACTTATATATATTTATTTATATAAACTATTTATGTATGCTAAAAAGACGTTCCCGTGCCTATTAGCTGCCTTTAAATTATGTCTATTGCGATCGATGAAATTAATTCTAAAAATACATATATTTTTCAATACATGATTAAGAGACTTTCGGAAGTCCCGTAAGAAAACAGCTTCGGCAGTCTCATCAAGAAATCTTGTCATGGATAATTAGCCGCAGTCTTTTGTTGAGGCGCGTATTAACATAACTTCGTAGGAAAAGGGCCTTATTTTTTTGAGCAATGGTTGGACTTGGATGCTTTTACTTAAAGGAAAACTCAGGATTATGTTTAACTCATTACCACCTCACTTCGTTTTGCGTAATCCAATTCAATTTGCCCTATACTTGGGATTGGTGAAATGGGGCCATATCATTCATAAATAAATATATACATAAAACAGTTATGTGAAAGTCTCACGGATGGGAACAAGAATGTATTTGAAGTTGGCACTAGTAGACAAGGACAAAAACACAAACACGCAAAAAAGAAAAGAAACTCACTAGTCGGTGGTCCAAGCCACTTTATCAAGGAAGAGATAGAAAGAACATAATAAGAAAGTAAGAAGAGAAAAAGAAAGTATTCTTTCCTTCTCTTCCTTGAGAAAAGTGGCTTGGCCCACCGAAAATTCGAAAACTAGTGAGTTTTTTTTGTTTTGTTATGTTTTATCTTATGTCTGCTAGTGCTGACTTCATTTCCATTTTTAAATAAATAATATATATATATATATATATATATATATATATATATATATATATATATATATATATATATATTTATATAGATATATAAATTTCAATCTTTCAATCATCGATTCATATCAGCATTACATTTTGGAGGTAGGTTTTTTTAACCAAGTTCTGCCATTAATGTTTTAACTTTCCTTTCGCAAGATTATTTTTTTATTATGATTTCCAATTAAAAATTTAATCTATGATGGCAAATTTGTTTCACTTGGGTGGATATTTACCCCTTACCCCGTCCTCTCGTGCTGATTATTTTCTCCTTCCGGCTTCCAGATACTTTCTTGTCCCTCCAGACCCTTTAACCGCATTCTCCCTTGCGCCATACCGCCGCCAACAAATTTTTCACGCAGCATGGGTCTACAGTAATTGGCTGCTGAATCCGCACACAAGAGTTCGACGCTCCCTTCTCCTGTCAGCGCCGAGCATTTCATAAGGAGCCCACTTTCAACGATTCCAAAATTAACGGTGTAAAATCGTGATGTTTAATAGCCTAGTAGTCTTCGGAGCATTAATCTCTCATTAATGTACTCGTCTCCATATTCGAGTATAGAGCTATAAAGAGTATGGCTGTTTGGGTGTTCGAGTTGGCGCCTGCCTAGGTGATTCTCGCGGTGACTAGTAATAAAACTCCTACGTTTATTAATGAATGGTCATCGAGGAAGAATTTTTAAGAGATCATAAAAAATCATGAAAGATGAACTCGAAAGTTTATTTGGCTGATTCCTTGAAATAATGTTTGAGGAGGATAGCCGTCTCCCGTCATTGCATTAGAAGTTATTGTCCTTAAAGAGCCTTTTTTTAGCTACCAATTCGTAAACTATCATACTTGTCGACTTCTGGAACAGTTAACAACGAATCGAATACGATTTTCCCTATGTTTTAACCTTCTTCTGCACTTTCACATTCGAATTCCTTCACACGATGCTTTGAATGAGAAATGTGTTATATTTTTATGCTGAGGAGTGAGGCAAATCCGAGAAATTGGCGAAAGAGTCTAATTTTTAAAATGTCTGAGTGCTCTTCCACACACGTAGGTGTGAACTATCATTCTTTTTCCACTGGCATAAGGCATCTATGATTTTTACGGTTTTTTTTGCACAAGAGAGATGGCAAGGAGTTAATGTAGCAATTCTCGTTATAATCTTTTACCCTAAGTTAAAGTCTTACGTTATTTCTAGTCGAAAGTAAATTTTTATTCTCAAAATGTTATAACAATAGCGAAATTTTCCGCTCTCCATTAATGTATCCTACGTCTTGCGTACTCCTTCCAATGTCAGTATTACTTTTTATCGTAACATTATATTTGGAATTTATCACAAAATATGCCATCAAATATATAAAAATATATTTTATAATTCTTTGAATTTTGTCTACCATTGTTCCGAGTCTAGATAGAGTTTGTGTAATTATCAAGATAATTATGAAGATATGAATCATGAAAAGTAGTTTTTGAATTCATGAGTAAATTCTAACTGAACATACTTAGTATGCACTCCACGCACTCAGAGTTGCTCTCCTTCTACGTAGTCATTTCTGTATGTTTTCTCCGATATTACCGTTTATCTACCGAAATCATCTCACCATCGCTTGCGTGGTTGATCCACGCTTCCCTTTCCCCTAGGTTCCTCTTATCTCTTGCTATCTTTACTACCCGTGTTTCTTCAATTCCTGTTACACGTTCATTCCACTAATCTTTCCTTTTATATGTCCATTTATGGGTGCTATTTTACGTGAATCTCTTATGTTTTCATTTCCATCCCTGTCTCGTCTTGTCTTTAGTGCTATTTTTCTTAATACAACCCCCTTGCATTCTTTGCTTTGTTTGCTTCTCTGTGTTCCTGTTTCCGTTGAACACGTCACGGTTGGTCTGATGACTGAGTTATACATTCTTACCCTTATTTCAGGTCGAGAGTATCTATCTGTTTGTCCGAGCCGTCTGATAAACTATTTGTCTCTCTGATACTGCCGTTCCACTTTCATTATTTGTTCATGTTTTTCTTTGTTTTAGTTTGTTATGCTTGTCATGTTCCCCTAAGAATTTAATTTTCCTTATTTTTCCATAATATAGTTGTTTTACTGTAGTGTACTTCAGTTTATTTCCTTAGAAAATGTCTTTGTTTTTCTTTGTGATGTTTACCTACGAAAGTTTCTCTTACCTCTATAAATCTCACCAAGGCTCTCTGTCAATCATCCCCATTTTCTTCCACCTGCTACGCTTCTTCTACGAATACGTATTGTACTAAACAGGATATTTATGTTACGGCCTTCCATTTTTTTAACTTTGAAACTTCTAATATTTTTTATGTTTCGTCAAAAAATAGATTAAATAATAGTTGGCTCAGAGTCTCCTTATCTAATTCCATCCTCAATCGTAACTGCTTCAGAAAAGCGTCATTGAAATTTAATTGTCTTATCATTTATTATCTTATTTTTGCTGAATACTCCCTCAGCGACTTCTATTAATCACAGAAAAAAATTAACATTTGTGCCTTTGAAAATACGCCTTCTTTTCCTACATAATGCAAAAAAAAGAGTGTTATATTCTATCGATGTCTCTACTATATGGCTAATTACGAACAACGTCATTACAAGATTTGCCATTTCTGAAGCCTTGTTGTTTATCTTCGAAAGTAGTTACTGTATTCCGTTTTCCACAAATTATTCTCATGGTTAAAATGTGCTCATTGATCAATAACTCTCCTTTTTTGGGGCTATTCTATGACTTTTTACAGAAGATTTTATTAGCACAAAACACAGGAATGGGATTACTTCCAAGTCCGTACTCAGTGATTTCTGGAATAAGGATACTTTCTTTCCATCCCGATATTACTGATTTTGCAACAATTTTAATATTCCTCTAAAATGCTACTGTTCTCCATATTCAATCAGCTCGTTTGATTGCATATTTTCGGCTTATTTTACATATTTCAATTCATTGATTTCTCCTACAACTTCACTTCCTTGTCATATCATGGTATCTTCTGTTTCCATAAAAAATCAGTCGTCTCCTTTTTATTCTTTGATGATTTTTTGAGGCACTCTATCTATCTACTCTGCTCTATTTCCTTTGTTTTCTGAGAAGAGAGGAAAAGATTCAGAAATGATTTTCGATTCCGGATTTACTGCATTACAGCTTCATTTCTTTACTGTGTTGTGCGTGAATATAAAAGAAGTCACCACATATAAATTCCTTCTCCGTAGCTAACAAGTTTCTAAGACTGCTATGGAAAATGTATAATGCATCCTTCAATGCCAAATAACCCCCCCCCCCGCTAAACCTTCAATTAACTCCGGAATCCTGTGATGCCGACCGTGGACGCGAGATCGTGCCCGACGAGAGCGTATCACTCCCAGCGCCTCCCGTACTCACCCGGCCCTCGTGCCCACCCCTCATTACATTCCACCTGCATCCCTGCGCCCACTCTTCCCCATCTCACCCCCAACCGGTGCATGTGACACCCATTAAGACCAAAGCCGTCCGTCCTGAGCAACACCGTTTTTCCTTCCCACAGCGCCGGTACGCCATGAACAAGGGGTCGAGGGAGAAGGAGAGAAGCGGAGGAAGTGTTTTCCTACCCCCAAGATTTCATTCCCTCTGCAAGTTAGTATCTGACTTCTTCATTAATGGCGATTATGTTCCTCCTAAGTTCCGTGCATTTATTCACTATTTATTCATTAATGCATCCATCCTTCATCCTCGAGGACCACCATCGAGGATGTGTCATCATAGATCGAGGACCGTCATCATAGCGGTCCAACGTTCATCCTCATTCCAAATACGTTACCATTTAAGCGTGTCTTCAACTTTTTGTTTCCCACAACACTTCCAACAAATAAAAAGAGACGTTTCAGGTGTGATAAGGTGAAATAACATGATTAATTAAAATTAGCAAATTTCCACAAAAAGAATATTTTTGTGGAAAATTGCTAATTTTAATTAAATACTTCCAACAGTAAGCTATCCGTACATCGTGAATCAAAAACTAATTCATCAGTTTCAATCGCTGACATGGTGTTCTTTTCACCACGCACGTCTTGTGTGCGAATCATTGCCATTTGCAAATATTTACGTATAAACATTCTTTTTTATTTAAAAATTGCCAGTTGTGAATTCATCATATCCATTCATTAATTTTCATATCCGCCCTCTCTTTCAGTAATGAACGAGCTTTTTCTAATTGTCTTTTCCTCGACTTCTAGATTCTGGCGTCGTTAATGACTACGAGAATGCAAAATTTCACCAGTATTGAATTAGCCTAGTTGCCATAAGCAGAATAAACTCTAAATGCTCCCCTTTCCTCCCAAAGGATGGCGATTTTTTTCCACAAACCAATTTGGAATTGTTATTTTAATTTTCACCAGCAAGTGGCCGATCAAGAAGGTCAGCATAAGACCCGTCGACAATTTTTTATGACCAGGCGCCTTTCTCAATAAGTAGGCTAATGATTAGGTCCAGTTTTTCGCCACTCTCAATTTCCAAGAAGTCCCTGAATTTTATTACCCCTATTTTTATCCCCTTATATTTTTCATGACACAATTGACCCCAAAAACCTCAAGTTTTCAATAAAAATATTAATACTACCGGATACTATACATTACTACGGTAAACTGCTCATAGTCTGCAAACAGCCACAGCTCTGCTCTGTGTCGTGCAAAATTATTTTGACTATGTACAATGATTATAGCCTTTGTTATAATATAGGTCGAAGGTAGGTGACTATTTATCATACTTCATTTAACATACACTAATCTGAGGCATACGTATTCATTTCATTTTGGATATGATCGCAGTTATTTACTTTGGAGACTTATTCTTTCCTTGCCTCTCAATAAATGTATTGGTACCGATTAAAATCTGCGCATTTTCGTAGAATTAAGGAAAGAGTTAAGTTGTCCAGAAAATTGTTTTTCGTCATTGCTATTATCCTACAAGTAGTATTTCTCTTGTGGGAATCTTGTTAAATTTATTGGCGATATTAATCCTTGATTCTTAGCATAGCGTATGTTTTTGCGCGCGAAACAGACAAACGAACCCAAATAGAAACTCCAACGGAAACATCCTCTATCGTCATTTGACGTTTGCCATCAGTGAGTCTGGCCTAAGTATGCGTTAGATGGGAACGGAGAAGTTTACAAAATGGAATGAATTCCCTTGTCTAAAACCTCAGGCTTTGATATTCGCTTCGATATTGGATCCCCTTCGCATCCATGTTCCTTTCAAACTTTGCTGTTAATGTAAATACGAACATGGCATTTGTAAGATAATAGATCAAAGTAGTATTCTACTTGGCCACTGCCATGGCTGGTGATTGAAGAGCAATATTCCCACCACGACTTAATACATTTCTGTAAATTCTTTTAGCATTGCAATCATACTGCATATGGTTTAACTGTTAATATTTCCTCTTTCAGGTATGTGGAAGTGTGTGTCGGACTATTTTTGCCCTGTTGTCATCCCCCGCGATGGATACGTAAGTATTTCAATTAGCAATAGCAATATCCTGAATCTAATTATTTCCAAGGAACACGTCAAGTGTCATAAATTTATTTCTTTGACCATCTCAATTCTCATGGTGATTATATTCTACTGGAAACGCTTTTAGGATATAAAACTTGTCGCAGTTCTCCAAATTTTCAAACTAAAATGCATATTCTGACGGAAATTTTGAATTTGTGTTTGATCTCGTATTTATTTTATAGCATTATTTGCACATAAATTTTGCAACGATTGACTAAATTCAATCTCATCACGAGAATGGGGCAAAAATCTTCGAAAGGTATTTTTCGAAAGCGGTCATGAACCTAACTTTCAAAACGAATGGTGTTGGTAAATTGTTGCGTGTAAGTTGAAACAAACGATTAATACATCATTTTAAACTGTAAAGCGTGTATGAGAGTCTAAGAAATATGTAGGTTTTGGTCGAAAATCAACAAATATGCGTAATATATCTCGGTTGACTAATCGATATTCGAGTAGTAGTAGTATTGTTGGGGAGGCGACCGACAGCTCAGGTCATTTGCGCCATTAGGGATGGATGGGAAAGGATGAAGGGTGGAGAGAAACCCGGCGTCGGCATTAGCCTGCTCTTAACGAAAGGCGCCAAGGGGTCCGCAGCTTAACGTCCCATCCGACGGGCGGCGTACTCACTCAAAGTGCCCTCCACAAAGCACCTCAAGTAGGGATCGGTATACCACTGAAAAATATCTGTCGCCGGATTCGAACCCGGGCCCTCTCGGTGGGAAGCCCGTACGTTAGCCACCGCACCATCCCGATCCCCTCGATATTCGATAATAAAGAAGGCAGTATAAATGTGAATCGACGATGCTGAACCAGTAATTTAAAATTGTAAAATATACCATTTAACGTTTCAAATAATGACAAATGCATACGTAATTCACCATGAATATAGACTCATCTTTGCTTGAGAATGTTGGGAATTATTATCATTATTAAGTATATTGTGAACTACATTCTCCCCCTTCAAAATTTTTGGATTCATTGGATTATTAAGCTTTTCTGTCGACAAATCGATCTGAAACTTGTAGGATTTACTGTGAAATTATTAATATAACCACTTCCGTATTCGTGATAGTTGGTCACCCCCCTCTGGGGTCGTTTATGCGAAGCAGTCAGACTGTCATGGAATGCATAATCTACATGTATATATTATACTGCAAGCCACCGCGAGGGATACATGTATATCAAGGAATATCCATTAGATTAAATGGTGATAATTATCATTCCGTTTCGATGTAATTTTGAGAACATGACCCTCTGAGTGCGTCCTCCATTTGCCCCCGCTTTCAAGCTGCAAACGGATGTGCTTGACTTCATTATCAGTGAGTTTTTATCTCCGCACAACACCCATAAAAAACCAACACAGTTATCAACCCGAACGCCGGTTTGATAGGTGAGGGTAATTCTCACCCAATAACAAGCCCAACGGCGTGTGAAATTCGCACATCAGTTTAGAGGGCCCAGTTCCTTAACCTGTACAACCTTTTACCTAAACTTAACCTGTACAGCCAGGAAGGCATTTCTGACCTTCCTGGTTTCCTAGGAAGATTTTGCATCCGAGAAATCACACAACTTGCGTGAAGCTGAAGGTGTCCTCGAGAATTGAGCCCGGGCCCTTCGCTCAGCAGCCCAGCGCTACCCATTGGACTAACACGTCTCTAGCGCCCATAAATATAAAAAAGATTAATAATTACAAAGGAAGCTAATTTCAATCAACATATCTTTAAACCGTTTATAAGCAATTGGGAGGTGGTAAAGTAGAGCGATATCAGATTTAATCACCTACAACTAACAGCCCGGCGGTGAAAAAGAGTTCCTGGAGGCAACAAATATTTTTTTCAGTGGTATCCCGATCCCTACTTGAGGTGCTTTGTGGAGAGCACTTTGAGTGAGTACGACGTCCGTCGGATGGGACGTTAAACTGCGGACCCCTTAGCGCCTTTCGGCAAGAGTAGGCTAATGCAGACGCCGGGTTTCTCTCCACCCTTCCTTTCCCACCCATCCCTAATGGCGCAAATGACCTTAGCTGTCGGTCGCCTCCCCAACAAACCCAACCAACCCCAAAGATGCAATTCAACCTATAGAGTGCGGTCTGAAATTCAGCTGGGTTAGCACCATGGAGTGAAATGGGAAGTCCCTTCTACGGCTTCCGTTTACTCTCTTGATTTCAATTTTTGCCGTGTCGTTTCGTCCCAAAACTTCACCGGAAAGGCTATACGCATTCTTGTGCATTTATATAACACTCTCGGAATGTAGTTCTGCTGTGAGGTCGACCCGTCACTCGGAGACTCCCTGTTCCTAAGCATTTTCCGTTACACACACGGTAAGTGTAAGAATCTGCTTTTTCGTTCCGTGTTTTTTAAATGTTATCTTCGTAGGCAATGTACTGCGTTGACGTAAACTGAAAGATCCCTACCAATCATCGCAAAACGTCAAGTAATCCTGTTGTAGTAAAAAAACGTAAATAACTTTTACCCTCTACATTATCTTTTCTAATTTTTTTGTCCCATTTCCTACTTCTTTTATGCCGTCTAAAATACCTATTAATCCCCTCTTTCCCGTATTACTACCCATTATCGTATAATACTCCTCAACATCCAAATAATCTCAATATCTCTTCCTGTCTATTCCATAACTTCTCACATTATCTTTCTCTATTAAGCCTAACTACCTGTATATCTAGCATTTCTTCCATCCTCCTTATTTTGTCCCCGCTCTCAATGCCTAAACTCCAAACGCCTCAAATTTCGCCTTCCTCAAAGACCATTTGTCTGAGTTGTACCGCAGTAAGATTTGTATCTATTGTCAATATTCCTAATTTGTCCTTTGCTTCGAGCTCATTTATCACTTACACATCATGACATTCATTGAGCAAATATATAATCGAGCCCGACGTCCAAAGATAGGTATAATTTCTTTAGAGTAATGGCAAAATTTGCATTTATGAGATAAAGACATAAAATCTCGTGGAATAATCTACAGAAGAGGAAATACGATTCGCATTTTATTAGCGCGGAAAAGGATATACACTGAACGCAACCAACCCATTTGGATTTTCCATACTTCCCGGAAACAGGAGTATCGAAGTGGTAAAATCAAATGCGGCTCCCCCCAAAAAAAAAGTTATTACTCTTCCTTCCTGCTACCCTCTGCGGAGGAGGACCGGATAGAGTACTGGACGAAATAGAAAGGCTTCGGTGGGGAGGTGGGGTAACAGAGGGTGTGTTTCGAGTGCATGAAAAGATGAGGGAGAGGGGAGGACGATGTGAGCAGATCACGATTTAACGCTCTGCTGTTTGGTGTGAAGGGTTGGTTGGCAGCCAGCGGATTGCCCTCACCGAGAAGATCGGCGGATCTAAGGAGCGGACCATTTCGCCATCTGACAGACGAGGATCCTTCATTACAGCTCCGTTTCGGTAATCGGCGCCGCGAAAGGACATTTCCTCCGATTTCGGTCGGAAAAAAAAGCTTTTAATGAGGTTAATGGCGGCCAAGCAGCCAAAAAAAATGTGATACGTAAAAACTCTTGGCTGACATTTCCGTTCTCCCTCGGCGGAGATTCGATGAATCGGCTGTTTCGTTTCGCTCCCGCTTTCGGCCATTCCCCCAATCTCACCGGCCAACCAAAAATCTCACTCTTCAAACCCACCCCCCTCCCCCCAACAACTTCCACAAGGGCTTCCCGCACTCTCCACTCCACCGATACCCGTAATACGCCTCCATTTCTGCCCCCAAACCCCATTCCCTCCCTACCTCCACTCTCTTCATCATAACAATTCCATCTCCTCTCGGCTCACACCGGGGTCCGCTCTCTCCCACGGTGTTTTTGTGCTCGTTATTTTGATTTATATTTCGGGTTATTTCTTCGTGGGGAGCATCCTATAAGGTGACGTCACACCACGGGGAGGAGGATGGGTAGAATGTGTGGGGTTTGGAAAATCACTGATGGATTGTTGTCAGTAGGTGAGAGGGGTCACAGTAATCTTTGAGCTCAAGAATCAAAATGTTAAGACAGAGTAATGCGACGTGGAATGACGGAAAAAATGCATAATAGTTATATAGTACCCATTATTATTTAAACAGAAGTAAATTTATTCGTGGAGTAGTAATGACACAATGATCATTTTTCTCTAATCGTGAACCTCAAAGTCATTCTTCATGGTATTTGTTTGGATCCCGGAAAGGAAAAATGTCAGCGATACAACTAATTAATGAGAATAACATCGTGTGAAGCTGTTTGTGTCTAACGTTAGATTTTCTCCCAAAGTTACACCGAGATCTCACCGAATCCAATTAATTGCCAGATTAGATCTGCTCCCTAAGAATTCTTGCAGTTTAAGGAGTAGACAATAATGATGCATTCAAGGACTGCCAGAAATCCTTAATATTGCCAAATGAGATATGGTACTTTATCTGGCATGTAACTACCACTACAGTATATCTGTTTACGATGAATTGATTCGTTGGAAATGAGCGGCGTCATTTGCACCATCCATTAGGGATAGGCGGATTTTTGGCATCGGTAGGATATTCAAGGAATCGAGGAAATGTGGAGCGAAATCTTACGTCGGAATTAGTATACTTTTAATGAAATCCGTTGGGCCACCCATAATTTAAGTTCCCGTCCCGTCCCATCGACGTCGTACGCCACTATAAGTGCGCTCCAGTAGGGGTCGGGATCCCACGGCAAAAAATCCTCCGGCATTCGATACCGGGCCCTCAGGGTGGGAATTCAGTACGTTAGCCACCGTACCGTCCCTATCCCATCTTTACTTCAAATAAAACAAAAAAAAAGATTTAGATAAGAAATTCAAGTTTTATTTCTGTCGAGTATTATCCATTGGAGTTAACTCAATGTCAAAAGAATACTCAAGAGAAGTGATATCTAGATTTCCAGTTACAATCTTATCGGAAATGTTTTGTCCACGAAAATTTGAAATGAATCCGGTAGCACAAATATTCTTTTCCTCCTATAAATCGCCCGTTTGCCCTATGTCATCGGACAATATCAACATACTTTATGAAACGCATTTGCAATAGTCCGCTCATAGCTCACGCCTCAATGAAAACACAAAAACATTCATGCATTCTTGAACGTTAGCTTGGGAAAAGACTCATCGTTTGAAGAATTATGCGTGTAGTTAGTTCTTTTGGGGTGGTGCAATGTTCCCGTAGTAACCATAACTCGCCCCATGCCTTGTTTGCTACGCTTTTCACGTCATCGATCTCCTGCCTCCTCTCTCCTCCCCATTTCCCTCGCCTCCATTCTTCCACCCTCTACATTTTCTTCCCACGCCGCATCCCTCACAAAGCCCTTCCTCCCTGAGGGACTCGTGTCGAACCCACTTCGGGTCTCCCACACCGGCAGGTGCTGCGGCGTCACGTGGCACCCATCCCTCAAGAGGAGTGAGAGAGAGAGAGAGAGAAATGTGGGCCCCCGCTCACAGATGGCAGCAGCCTCGCGTGGCTCGCCCGGATAATAAAGTTCTCATGTCGCGGTGTGCTCGGGGTGCACTTAATTTCTGTCTCCATCTCATTCTTAAGTAGGAGATTCAGACGTCTTTTATGCGATGTCTTTAGTGCTATTTTATTTGTAACGTACTTGTGTGCACTCAGTGCCTCTTGTCAAGGCGCATGGACCGGTTATGACGAGCGACGTGGAAATGTTACGGTCTTGCGTCCTTGTCAGCGATTAGCTTTAGTGTTGACATCCCGTGGGATGATTAATCAGTGGGAGCGATCAAAGGCTATTTACGAGATGAGATTGATTGACCGGATGAAATAAGACGCCCCGCGTGATATTTCATAGCCAATTATGATTATTGACGCAAGACGGCAGTACTTTGTATCGCCCTCTAAGCTTCATTCCACGATGTTAGGTACTAATGCATATCTGAATTATGACAGCATTAATACTTCTGACGGGATATTGAAAGGGATCTAATTGTGATGCCAGTTGTGTTATTCGTGGATTAATTTATATCAAGAGTATATACCAGCGAGTAACTCATTTATCCACGTTATTAATAAAGCTTATCATAGTTAGTCTCCACTGAACATTCAAGGGTTTCCATACCCATTTGAGATAAGAAGAGATGTGAATAGATGAAAATTTCCGCGGACTGATTCTCAACCTCTGTACTCGGGGGTATTTAATTTGTTTATGTTGTAGGTCCATGCTTCTTACAAATTTATCACCAAAGCGTTTTTTTAATTCATCACACCCCTTTGCATGTATGTGATACGATCAAATTAACTTTGCGATTCATCAATATGTTTCATCCAAAGATCACTTAAGTGAAAGATAAGGAAAATAATATCCAAGGGTATATAAATCAATGGAAGCATCAATTTATATGTTACTCTAGTGAAAATGTGTTCATATTTTAAAAAAACAGCTCGATTTCCTTGCCACAAATGTGTTCGCAGTTCCTTCTCTCCGGCTTTTTTTCACCCCCACGCCTTCTCTTTGCTACGATGTTATGCGCCAAGAACTCGAAAATCTTGATGTAATTTCTATTCTCTCATTCATCAAACTAATTTTCAGATAAGAAACCATGTCAGTTTATATCTTGTTAAATCCAAACCGTGGGAACGTTTCATCTCGATTTTATTTAACAATTTCGTTTCCGAGTTATTAACGTGAAAAATGTGTATGAACGAGTGTTATACATTTATATTTTTTAGATTGTGTCTGCATCTCACATTTTAGGATAATAATTTATGTGTAATTAAACATTAAGGGTAGTCATTGACGAAAACAGAGTGAATACTCACGAACTTATCATACCTAATGATTTCATTTAGACCGATAAACGCGAAAGCTCTGTAATATGTCCATATTCCGGAATTACAAACTGCGCGGAACAATTCTTTAAGGCAAAGATTTGAATTCCTTCAAGTACAAAAGCAACTCTATGGTAAAAACATATGGAATAAATGTCGTGAAATTTTTTTTTCTAAGAAGCAGTTCAATTCGGAGATTATCTACGTTTTACATTTCAAGAACCGCCTTTTGAAACTAAGACTGTGTCACTATATTGAAACGGGTCGATATGCCCCTTTAGTCCACGTAAAAAGAGTCCAATCAAAAACTTTTCCGGAATTCTCAAGATAATTAGTGCACTAGGTAGCAACCTATTGATTTAAGAGAATTTTATACCCATGCGAATTCAACATCTTCAGCATACAGCGCAACATCATTCGCCTTAACCGGGAACAGAGGAACTCGAGCACGACCGTCCTGCACCGAACCCAGGTCGCAGCATCAGTGAAGGCAAGGTCCATCTAATGTTTTATTTACCTTGTAACTCTAGTACTGTGAAGAGGTGGGTAGTTGCGAGGGTGCATTAAATCATTTCTTATGTCTGTCTGATTGGGATGAAAGAATGAAACGTTCAACCTTTAAATAAAGATTTATTAGACTGTATCGGACTTATCTGAATTTTTATCCATCATAGCGTATTGCTCAAACCATTGAAATAAGGATGACGGATATAAAAAACTAATTTTACGTAATTTTGACTTCAGTCGAAGTTCGAAGGCATTATTTTTATGCGATGTTTCAGATTTAGGGATTCGTACGCACATGTATAATCAGCACAGTACGTACAACGCAGTGAAGAAGGGTTTGTGGCCTCCTATTCTCCTCCTCGCTTTGATTTGAAATCCCACTCATCGACAGAGGAATCACATCCCCACCCCCGGGCCCACAATCCTCCAATCTTGGGCATAACCCCCAGAGCCCACAGAATTCAGCCCACGGAATCATCGCGGCTGGCCATTCTGTTGCCAGCATTACGTATTTTTTTTCGTCCGGAGAAAAAATAAATCTCCGATGCTCGTTCTTCCGCCTTTCAATTAATAAAATCACCAGTGATAAACTCATCGGGTGCGCCATCACACTCAGCCGTTGGGAGACAGGTGGGCAGTCATCGTTCTATTTGGCCACCACCAATACACCCCACTCAAATTCTACCTCCCGGCCTCCTCCACTTGACGACCATATCGCGAGTAAGGAGGGATAAAGGAGAGAGAGAGGGAGGGAGGGAGGAAGAGAGAGGGTTGTTAGAGGCTATCCACCCACCTCAGCCGATGCGAATGGGTGGGAGTGGAATTTCGAGTGACCTCCGCAAGGAGGCGCACCTGCTCCCGTTTTTCCAGCCTCTTCCTCCCACATTGCATGCCACCCTCTCAAAAACCTCCTTCCCCCTGTCGACCTGCCCCGCGCCTTCCCCCCCTACCTCTTAAACCCTTCATCACCCACAGCTTGCTCCCGTTTTCAGCTACCTTTCATTTCTTCTCTCTGCTCGCCACTCCCTTTCTCTATCCCCTCTCTCCTCTCACGGAATCAGGGAATGGGAGAGAGGACTCTTGCTCATAAAACTCCGCATTGACATCAATTTTTGCGTGTCCTCCATTGGCACGCAACATCACGTCCATAGTCCCGATTGATATTGCTCCTAAATCATTTCCGATTTTTCCAAATTCGGTTCGATCTAGATGATTAAGAGTGGTGTTACAATTTACCAATTCTTAAATCTTAAAACAATGTCACCTTTAGGGTGGAATTCACTTAATTTCGCATATATTTGCCCAAATCAGTTCTCTTATCAAAAGGAAGTTCAAGCGTTCCTAACCTCACTTCATGTCCCAATTTTCTAAAAGTATAGCGCCAAATTAAATAGAAACTAGTACGCAATTTAAGGATTAAAAAAATCCTCTGGGATATTTTATAATATTAAAAATAAATGGAATGGTCCCCAGTTCTATTGCAAAAGTCTATACAAACTTTTTGTCTCTAGTTACGCCTCATTTACTAGAATGTGCTGCAAGTATATGGGATCCTCACAAAGTTGAATTAATTGCTGAATTGGATCGCTTGGAGGAGCTAAATTTGTAAAACGTTGTTATGATAAAATTAGTAGCCCATTCAACATATTAGAGCAACTAGGTTTGGGAATCACTCACGGAGCGAAGGTTAAATTACAGATTAAATCTCTTGCATAAATTGGAAGTACGAAGGACGTCGCTTAAGCAGTGATTTGAACATGAATTATTACCCCCACCGTACTTAAGTAGGAGAGATTATTTCAATAAAATTAGAGATATAAAATGTAGAATAAATTGATTTAAAATGTCATTTTTTCCACGAACGATAAGGGATTGGAATAACATTGTCCGACCGCGGTAGGGTTATATTCGGGCCAAAATTATTCTGGTGTGTATTCACCCCCTGCCACACACTCTGGCGGTGGCTTGCATGGTACTAAAGTTAATAAATGATCTTAGAATGCCTTTAGGCATGCTACATTAATTCCTCAGAATGTGGGTAAGAATCGGGAACGTCTAATCAAGAGATATCCGTATTGAAACTGACTTAAGAGGAATAAAATACGACTGCGATCACAAATATTTTCACCCTTGACTGCGAGAGGATAAGATTGAGAGACAACATGTGAGTGAAAAATTTGGAGTTTCCCCGCCCAAATGTGAAGTGTCATAAGTTTCAAGTACAGAAAACAATTTTTTAAAGCAAATTACACTGATTTTCCTATATAATTAGTAAAATATCCGATAAAATACTATTTTTCCATATTGTATAAAGAAATTATGTCAACTTATTATTATTTTCCCTCCACAAAATGACCAGCTGTACTTTCTACACTGACATTAACAGTGTGTATATTGACTTTTAATAATCAAACCACTTTACTTTTCCACATAAACTTTTTATTTTTTTTATTTTTTTTTAGTTTATGTGGAAAAGTAAAGTGGTTTGATTATTAAAAGTCAGTATGAAGATTTTCCACCAAGTTACGCCAGAAACTGTTTTATTTATCAAGTATGTCTTAGTTTCACTCCACGGATTTGATTGATACTTGGCCACTTGTTGATCTGCCGTCTAAATGAAAACTCCGCTTCATTTACAATAATTTTTAATTTTCTGCAACAATTCATTTAAATCTGAGCTCTACCACAGCAGCTTATGACTGTATTAATTAGAATAAAACTCTTCGAAGGAAAATGCTAAAATCGAAGAAGAACTTGAGGAACAATAGTAAGACTAAATGAACGAAAGTTTCTTTAATTAATATAACGTAAAATGAAATCGAATATTTTTATTACCTGATTTTCTCTAGTTTCCATGTGTATGTGTAACTTCTCATGAAAAATCAACTGAAATAATTTCCAAAATAGGTAAAACATAGTCATTATGAATAGCGAATTACATAATTTGATTATTATTTTCCCTTTATTTATATTTGTTTTTATTATTTAACATTTGCATTATTTTATTCAAAGCTCTAGTCTTCTGATAAATATTATATCATATTGTATGGGGATAGGATTGATTGAAAATTGAGCCTAATCTTCCTTAAAAATATTAAAAGCATACGTGCCTGAGGTTAACTCCATATGAAATAGATAAATGAAGAGGTTTGAACGGTATTGGTCGGTTAATGATACCCTTCGGATCTACACATTGCTAACATCCCGGATAAGTTTCAAGAAACTGTAACAGTAACTTTAACGGAGTCACCCGCTATGTGTGCATTATAATGCAACCATTTCAGAACATCTTGTTCCTTTAAAGCCCCCAAAATTTCAGAGTGTAAGAGGACGTCTCGGTAGCTTAATTGGTTAAAGCACTCGGCCGTATATCGAGGGATCCGGGTTCGAATCCCGGTCAAGGCGAATGATTTTTACTCTCTGAAATGGTTGCATTATCCCGGATAAGTATGAGTGACAGGTTTTTAAATATTGTGATATTTCTTTCGTATTGTGTTTAGATTTTTCTAACATCGCGGTGTGTAGAGCTTTCTTACGATGAACAAAACTAACGGATGAACTGAGGACATAACTAGGTTTTTTTCTGCTGGGTTGGGAATCTCAGCCTTGTAGATATATCCCCACTCCTTCGGCCTCTCTCTCTACCCACGCCCTCTCCCACCCCCGCGATCCAGTTCCTTTCCGCCTCCACTCCCCCCATCCCCCCTTTCCTCCCGCCTCAACACCCCCTCTCCCTTCACCCGCGCCATCATTCCCTCCTCCCACCACCCTCACACTCCCTCTGGGCGGGCCCCAAAGTCATCATCGTCCGGTTGGCCGAAAAGGTTTTACGGCGCCATTCATATTCAGAGGGAGGGCGGGAGGGAATCCACCTCACGAGAGTCTTGTCTCCTCCTCTCTCTATAGCGGCGGCGGCGGTGGACGAGAGAGGGAGGAGGCACGTTGAGCGGCGCCAAAAGAGAGCTACGTGTTGAAAGCCGAAGTGGATGTGAGTGGAGATAGATGAGCGATTCAAAGGAAGGAATCGATTGGATTCACGTCAAATGAATCGCCACTCTTACGATTTCTATTCCAAAATCGATTCGAACGTATTTATTATCTGAATTAGTCACACCGTTTAAAATTCAGACATGGACGAAACCTAAAAATCAAGGCATATTTTTGTGAAGTTTGCAAAAAATTTCGAACAAAATTAATATAAAAGGGTTACTTTTTCATATCCCCCCCTGCTCATCTTGCATTTAATTTCTAAATCCCGACATTCAGCCTATTTTCTTCTTCCCTCTTCCTAACATACCGTACATTATCACATTTTCCTTTCAGTATTTGCATCCCCTAAATATCCTCCAGTCTACTTTTCCGCATAATTGACTAATAATCGAACTGATTAGTGCATAGTTACCCCCAGATCGGGTGAGAAAATTCATGATTTCAGTATATCCGTAACAGATTAGCATTTAAGGGTGAGGTTGTGGGAATTGGTAGCGATTTCTTCAGTGGCCACTTTTTAAAAATTTTTCTCGAAAAAAGCTGGGATGCTTTCTTCTTCGTACAGCCTGAGAAAAAATTCAAATGTCCGAGTAGAACGGATTGGATGATGTTTCATATACGTTGCCTTAAGCATCGACGTGACACCAATTGGGGACAGAATTGGAGTAAATTTGAATCTCATTGGTTGAGTCCAATTGAAATCGGATCGAAATCATTGATTTGATAAATCAGGAATATTTTTTTCTTCATTCTCAATTTTTCGTCTGAATCACATCAGTTTACACCCTTCCCCCAGAAGGAACAATGCGAAGGTGGTGGCTGTGCGTGATGAGGGATGTAGACGAAATGGTGACCTTAGAAATTGGCACAGTATTTTGAAGCATTTGATCCTCCTATCCATTCTCTCCATCCTCCCTTTCGCTTAGTGGTGGGTAATTGGTCGATAATAAGTGACTTCGAGAGGTGGAAGGAGTAACAGGATGTTTTAAAACTGGCCCCGTCCCCTTTATTATTACTTTCCTCTATCTTTTTTCTCCGGAGGACGCGTCTTCCCCTCCGAGAGGATCGTAGTTCGGTTGTGGGTCGAGTGGCGAGTTCTTCGTGGAGTGAGCAAAAATTTCGAGTTAAAAACAGTCCCCCATTATGGTCGATCAAGAGAAAACTTGAGTTTCGTGCTCCCCTTGAATTGTTTCTGCACCTAGGTGAAAAATTCAAAGGCCTGTCATAAAAATATCTTAATAAACATAACGAAAAGAGTTTTGAAGATAATACATGTATAAAAATATATATCTTAAGATATAAAACAAAAAGAATATTAGTACAGTGAAGTAAGGGTTGTTTAAAAGCCTAGTCTCCAAAGTCGATCGCCGAAAAAATTTTTTTTTTAAATTAGGGTCACCGAAATTGCTTACAGAAGCAGCAAATTGTTCACGAGTGTTTCAAAAATGCTTAACTTTTATTCAAAGAGCAGTTTTGTGACCATCATTTTGCTGTCTTGGGGAAATTGCATAGAAATGAATTAAGTCGAAAAATGTTTTTCTTTGAGTTAGCATTTCTTCTGATTACAAGAAACCCTCTGACAACCGCTATGCTCACTAATTTAATTACATGATTCTAATTGCAACAGTCCCTGCTAATAACTTCTCTTGTTACATTATATAAACTTTTATATTTCTCCATTTAAATTGATAGGATATCTTCGATCTAATTGTTAATTTGATGACCATTCGCATCTGTGTATAGGTGTCGCCCGTGTTCGACGAGATTTTCTGAGGTGAAATTAATATGAAGGAGCTCTCCGGGTCATCATTTTATGATCAATCACTGATACATTTTCCCTGGTGACATGATTCGAGTTAAACTTGAAATTTTCTCAATTAATTCTTTGGATGTTTGTTGATGGATTTCACAGGAGTTCCAATTATTTTCAAGGGGCCAATTGATGTTTTAACATGACAGCCATTGTAATTGCATGCACTACTACAGTTTTCATCCTTTAAAGGGAATGTCATTTCATTGAGTCAAATTATTCGAAGAACAGACATTAAAACTTAAAAGGTATGAATGCTCATTATTTACTTGCATTGAAATAAAGCTACTGAAACCAGTATTTCCTGCCCTCATAGTTCTCGATAATTTACTGGGCATGTCAGTTTCTTTACTTGTAGTTAGTGATCTTAGAACTTCCTTGACGATTTGATATCAATGGTTGTTAGGGCAACCATATAAAGAGGTTCATGGCTATCTAGGATAGATGAGGTAACTTAATTCTTATTGGATGACGGCTTCGATTAATGTTAGCTTTCCGGTAGATATACGTAAATACTGGTAAGATCATGCCCATTGAAGAATTACAATCCTCCACTCTAACTCGCCACTGCTGTAAATGAGTCTAATGCATTGCTTAGTAATGAGCCTGAACTGATTTCGATATGCGCCTGGTATACTTCGTAGATGTTGTATTTTACTCAAATTCAGTCTATTTACCTTTGGAATTACAAATCGAATTTTCGTATTTTGGAATGCAGCGATCTGAAATTAAAACAGTTACTTTAATTACCCATCTCGTCACATATCAGCGAGGGATGAGATGGTTTAAATACTAAGACGTTAGAAACTTTTATCAATGAGGATGATTATAATTGAAAATGTTGATGAATAAATATGTAATGCATAAACCGTTTGTTTTACTGGCGGTATCACGTAGATTTATCGTCCATCGCCAACGCAGGTATGTACAGAAACGTACGTATGGAGGAGGGGGAAGATGATTTCATGAAACCTAAATTCTAGTGCTCGTAGGAATTTACCTTACGCGTACAGTTTTGGCATCCCATCCAGTCGACAGTGTCGTGCCGAGATTGTTTTCCTTTCAATAAGTTGAGATCAGTGCCTCTTGCAGTCGAACACCCTTTCTTTCACCTCCGGCTGAATCCGACAGCCGCCTCTTGAAATAGGGTCCTAGTTCACCAATTGCCACATGGCCAATGATAAGTGATGGAAACGCACGTCCGTGAAAGGTTTCGGAGATGGGTCCAGAGGAGTCGGAGGAGAGATCGGGTTGGTTAGCGGGAGGGCGGGGGGGAGGGGGAAATAATTAAAAAGAGGGCGACAGTGGAAGAAGCCGGGAGGCTTTTTTTTTTTAATCGGCTGTGGGGCGCGTGGGGGTGAGGCCGCTGCACGGAAGCCAAGTTCGGGCGGGAGGAGGAGGGCGGTTGGGACAGGGGGGAGGGGGGAGGAATGAAGGACAGGGAGGAGAAGGGAAGATGGTGGGTGTGTGGGAGGGAGGAAAGGGGAGCAACAGGTTGGAGGGCAAGTCGACACGCCCCGGGAGGCACGCCAGACTCGCCGGCACGACGGCCACCAACCCAACCACCCCCCGCCTCCTCCCCACTCACCCGCCTTAGCCTTCCGGGCCTCTTCTTCCTACCACCTAATCACCCCCAGCCTTCCTCCACCCTCCCGCTCCTCCCCCCCTCCCCCGCCCACCGTCAGAACTTCTCCTCTCTCCGTTATCCCATCTCTCTTCCTGCCCGCCTCCCCCTTTTCCTCCTTGACCCCTGTCTCGCCCTGCTCCTTGGTGGGCAGGCTGACGGGAAGAAAAAGGAGGAGAGAATAATCTTCTTTCCATCCGTAAGAAACCACCTCCTCTTCATCACTTCCTCCCCACCTCTTTTCCTTCCTTCCCTCCATTCGCCTTCCCTCTCTTATCTCAAACACCTATCCCAAAACCTATGCATATTTTCCTCGCTAATTACTATAGCATTAATCAGTCGTGGGTTTTTGTATGGCTAAATAATAGCGCTTGTTGCTTTTGTGTCACAATATTATATGCGTATGAAGTTCAAACAAGTTTTCAAGTCAAAACAAAAGGAAGCAATGTAACCAAATTAAATAAATGGCTGTCCAACGCCGAATTTTCCTTAAAGTACAAATCCATAATTATAATTATCATTTTCAGATCGGTGTTATTCTTTCCCGGGTATCATCGTGAATTTCCAATTTTATGAAAACTTCGCCGATCAGGGCACCTCTTTACAAAATGTAATAGTATTAACATTGAAGGTTTATCAATAAAATTGTAGATGGTAATTTTTTTCTTTTTAAATATTATCAATGTTTATTTTTGTAATGCTGTGATAGATCTACACTCTAATTATTAAATGATTTTATTGTCTCAGCGTTGGCCACGTCAACATTGATAATTTTTAACAAAAGTCCTATATTCTACCATATTTAACAGATGAGTTTTTTTATTATGAAATATGTATATATTTTCCTTTTATGCAAGTACATAAGTTTTACATGTTGGCCAAAGATAGAAAGACCCTTGTTACTGCATAATTTCTAAAATACCATTGTATAGTGTTAACTGGCCAAACCCACTATAAGTTCGGTTAGGCTCTCGAAGAAATAATTCAATTGGAAACATTTGGTTAATTTTCATAGTGATGTCTGAAAATAATGTAGCATCCAAACATGGCAGTGGCAAATAATGGAAGCCCAAATACTAGGACACCTCTCTCACCAAGGTATTACCTCTTCACCATCTACTGCAACACCTGATTTCGAGAATTAAATTGAACGAGTGCGGACAGGATGAGTTCCACTTCTGGCACATCTATCAAATGACGAGAGTAAATTGGGCATGTGTCTTATAAATAAGAATCAGTTCCACCATCTGCTCGAACAGCGATGTTTGTCGGATCGTCGTTCCAGATTCCTTTACAATATTGAGAGGATTAGTTGTAAAGGAAATGAGGACACATGTTTATCTAATTATTTTTAAAATAAAATATCTTCAAATTGATTGCACTTGTTGAACAGTTCTGTGAACTTGTAAACGAAATAAACTTCAGTTAATATGCTAAAAACAACCTTCATAAATCAATCAAGAAAGAAATGTTCAGGCAATTCACTAGAACGTATTGCTATCGTTCTTCAAGAACGAAGTCATTTATGAGATATCCTACTTTTTCGTCCATCTGAAAAGGTATCAACATTAATTATTATGGGGCAGGTCGAGTTCGAAATATGTCAAGTTAGATTTGTTATTACTGAGGGCGAAATTATGGATCAAGGTTATCGTGTTCTTTAGTAAGTAGCTAGCTCTGCGTTTTGCCACGTATACTCTCCAGTTAACCTTTTCATACTAATAAGTGTTGGATATATAATTTTTGTTAGTTGTTTACATTAATTAAGACAATGCGTTTATCTGAAAAAATGAACGATATTTACTTTTTACACTTTCCTTTATCGATCAGTTTCTATGCTAAGATTGGAATTTGTGGAAGCATTACTTTTATAACGGGAATTCTTATTTTCTTTTGCAAAAAACATGTGTCTACCATTTTCACAGCAAACAAAATGAGCATGCACATATCTGCAACACTGGTCCACACCGTCTGGAGCACACATTTCTCCATTATTTTTTTATTAGACTGACATTTTTCCTCTCGTGAACAATTCATTCAAACCCCTCAGTCTCTGATATACCAGAAGTCATGTGTCGGCCATCACAGCTCTAAGAAAAGTAGTTATTGGCTTAAGGGCATGCAGAATACCTGAAGTGGCCTCGGGTTGTAGACAGATTTTTACTTTCCTCCAGGAAAAAAAATCCTAGCATAAATTATCATCCTGTGGTTATTAAATGTGAAATTATATTTTATCGAATAGTAAAAGCATGATTTATTTTACGTTTCACATGTTTGTAAGCCGTACTTTACGAGAATAGATGAATGGCTGCAGAACTCCCTTTGAAGTGCGGTCGCCGACCCATCGCCCTCGGCCTACCATCATTCCGCTCTCTCGCGTATCTCTTTCTATTCTTTGATTTTATACCGTCTGGTAGAGAATTCCTCTTTCATTTAGTCTCCTATTTTGCGTTTCAATTCATTTATTCCTTCTTTAATTCCTCGCGTTTCTGAGCTTTTGGCGATTACTATCTCTCTAATCTACTCATTTTAATGGTTTTTTGCGTGGATGATCAATTGGTAACATTCCTTTTGATCTATCTGCAGATCTATCTGTTTGGGAACTCATTGAGCTAAAAATTGAACGCTCATAATTGTCACTAACCTCTCAATACCGATGAGACAGAATCAACGCAATTACTTGAAAAACCAAAATATATTATAAAAATAGCTACAGTTGATAATTTCATGATCATGTCCGTCTACCACGAAGCCCCTTTTATGACAGTCTTCCATCATACTATAGCTGGACCCGAATAAATTTAAATTTTCTATTAAAAACTTGTTAACTTTACTCATAAAATATTTCCATATGGTAAGTATAGAGTATTGAAACTTTTTACCAACTAATTTTAATGCACATAAGGATCTAGTCATTAAAATTCACTCAATTTTTTCCTCTGTATTTTCCCTCGTCAAATACAGGCCCAAATTATGACCATAGAGTAGATTACCTCAAATCCAATAGCGTTCTTATTAGTCATTAAAATCCATCTTTGGTCTCTGATTCTTAAAACTGGAGGATATCTCACGATTGACTTTGGTGAGGGTTGTGTAACAACCCTGTAACTCATGCCGTGTGGAAAGAACTAATTATATTTTACTACCGATTGAGCCGTTTTGGTGCTCCAAATGACTGAGATAGTACAACATTGGTCCCGAAAAGTAAAATCTATTGCAGTATAACATAATCTCCATGCCTTAGGCAGGTTTTGAGCTTGAGGCCTTCGAGCCAGCAGGTGAGCACCTGCTCAGCAGACCAGGCCAGTTGGCTTAGGTATTGCATTTGGGTTTTTCGAAGTCGTTCCGTCTTTCACGACCTGTAAACTGTTTACTTCATGAAATATCGCTCCACGACATAATTACCTTCCCTTCATAGGTTCTGAACGCAAGTTTAGATTTCGCCTAGTTGGCATATACACTTATGAGTATATAATCCGGTCTGCCCTTTCACCGTCATCCATCACATAACATTCTGCCTTGCGTTTTACAGTAGCAGCAGTGAAATCTTAAATGAGAGCACCGACAGTAAATGCTTTAACCTTGTGTTTTCTTTGTTTATGTGTATTGAACTGGAGCCTTCAAACTGCCTTTCTAATTATTTCACATTCGTGAATAGGTGCTATCCTCTGCGCGTATGCTATTCATGTTTCCGCAATATTCCCCCTCAGAAGTTGTCCCCCGGTTACCTTCCATGCCACATATAATTGCGACATTCTATTTGACGAATCGATTTGGAATTAAATCATATTTTATTAATCAACAGACCGAGTAATCGAAGCCAGTCAGCCGAAACCAAAGTGTATTGGTCCGTTAATGCTCGTCCTGAGACAAAAGAGATGGGTGTTTGTTGATAGTCTAATTGGTAATGCATAAGAGGTAGGTGGAAGAAGAGACTATATAGTCCCAATCTCGCCTTCTTAAAGTCTTTAAATAAATAAGATGTTTATTTTTATTTTTTATTTATAATTATTTTTTTTAGGTTGGAAGTGCGTCAGGTTAAGCGCGTTGGTCATGCATACAAGACCAACCTTCCATTCTCTTTGGGGTGGAATACAAAGTTGCATGCATAAATGAAGTATAAAATACTTGGGTCCTATACTGACATTGAAACCTTTCATATAATAACAATATTAAAAGAATATGCGTGTCATTCTTAGAAGAAATTAGGTTTTTCATTAGGGGGAATGTATTAAAACAAGAAGAGAGGGGTATTACTTTGTTTTATTTTGAAGACTTAAATAAGGTTCAGGTTCAGTTATAGGTTTTTTAAAACTTACACGAGAAGAGAGTAAGCGTCACTGGTATGCTGGAGGAATTAGAGTGGGTACCTCTTGATTCTTGAAGAAAAAGGCAAGACGTCAACTCTTAAAATGTACAGAACACCTTTGCTTGAACAGCTTTGTGGCGACACCGAAGAGGAATTCATTACGGCACCATATCATACTGAAGGGATCGACCCTCGAGATAAAATATAAGCTGTAGGCACCTTCACCAACAGGTTAAAGTTTTCGTTCTTCCCTCGCACGATACGTAAGTCATAATAAAAGGGAATCCATGCTCCAAAATTAACCAGTGTAAATGGAGTCAATTAATTTGTCAAATGCAACAACTAATACATGACGTACGAGGCATGCTCATAAAGTAAGAGCCGTTTGGTCACAGGAAAAAATATACTCACATGAAACACATTTATTGGCACTTTTATTGAGCTGCAAACTTACTTCACTTCTCTACATAAATGCCGTTCTTTTCTAAGCATTTTTCGTACCTCTGCACCAGGCTCTTTAACCCCTCTGCATAGAAGCTCGCCGCCTGAGAGTTGAACCAATTGACAACGCCGTTCTTGAGTTCCCCTTCGGTTTCGAAACGTTGTCCACCAAGCGCCACTGTTTCAAGTGCAAGAAGAGGAAGTAGTCGCTAGGTGCAAGGTCTCATCATCTCCATCTTGTTGGTAACGGCCCAAATACTCTCGTCCACTGGAAATTCTTTGCTCTTTGTGGTGGTCGGTGAGCATTTTCGGTACCCACCTTGCACACAATTTGTGTTACCCGAGGTTTTCCGCGACAACATTGTAGACAGTAGTGCGTCCAAGTTGAGGAAATTGTTCAGCCAGGCCATTAATCGTCAATCGAAGATCACATCGCAGTTTTTGTTCCACTTGCGAAACAATTTCATCAGTCAGAATACTAGGCCTGCCACTTCGCTCTTCTTCATGGACATTTGCTCGTCCATTTTTAAAATCACGGCACCATTTTCTAACCTTTTCTTCACTCATAACTGTAGGTCCATAAACTAGGCATAACATCCGATGAATTTCAGCAGCCGACAATCCTTGTGCATACAAGAATCGTATGACAGAACGCACTTCACAGCTGGCGAGATCAACGATTGTAGCGGACATAAATATACCTGTAAACAAACGGCCCTTACTTATGAATATGCTTCGTATATAGTCATGTTTGTGCGCGAGTGTGCTCGTATATGAGCTAAAATATGCTAATATTTAATAGTTAATATCTAGCAATATTTCTGCATGGATGATTGGTGCCCTAAGACTCCCCATCACACTTCCTTGCACCGGCTTGCGGTGTATTGTGCAGATGTTTTTACGGATGTCAAGATTCCAAAAGAACTCCGCCGTGGACGATGTATCGTTTGTGTCAAAGCGATTATTTTCCCCGATATTCCGACTCAGAGAGTCTTCATGGAAAAGCTAACTTATTTCCATTCCTGATTCAGGTCTAATAAAATCAAGAACAATAAAAATTTGGTAACATTGATTTTTTTGACGACTTTACTTTCCATTCAATGGGATAATAGCCAATTTTTATATTATTGCCTTAGCATAAAAGAATTAATTTGACACCATTACAGAAATGGGTGATATTTGTAAATGAGGGTGGTTTCAGTTGTTATGTGATTGATATATATTTTACCAGGCATACGGATATTTAAAGATTCTGATAAGACTATTTTTCCAAATGGGTATTAATGTAGCATTGGTTCTAAAATGTGTTTCGTTAACCTCTAGTTTCTCTTATTTTTTTATGAATTCAATTTCCTTAAATAATCGCAAAACATTTCCTTAATCTCAGCGGTTACCCTTTTCAATTGGAGGGAGGGTAAGTTTGTTAAAAAAAGTTTTTAATTGATAAAGTTCAATTTTCCACCAGCAGAAAAATATTAACGTACCTTTAAAAGAGGTGCAATGCGACATTTCCATTTTCTGGTTAAATGGGCTGCCCACTCACAAATAAATGTCATGATTTGTGAGCCATCCATGACTAGGAGCCATTTCTCCTTGTTCTTCACTTGGCCTCCATTTCTGTGGGAGAAAACGACTCTCGGATTGCCTGACATGAAATCCGTCTTCTAACGATCCTCCCTTCAGTATAATTTGCCTCTAAAATAGCGGTTCCAGTCCGTTTCTATCACTATCTCATTGCTTTAAAGTGGCTACAAAACCACATTCACTGAATTTTTCTGAGTAAGAAATTCTCCTATCATTATTTTTTCCATTTCTGACTAATACGGCTATTTTGTAACAAATTTTACAAGTTAGCCGTTGCGACCACGCTAGACTCGGAAATGAAGGATCGTTTGGTCTGTAATTTTCACGTTCTGTGTAGACTTTCTGGTATAATACTGCATCCCGCGCAGTTGTTGCCTTATTCAAAGCGACCAACTAATTTGAAATATAAAATTTTCATTTCACCAGTGATGCCTAAATAATATAAATTTTGAAGGAACGTGTCGTTCAAGCCCCAGAATGAAATAAATGAGGAGTAAGTTGCTTGAGTATGATATTCAAATTATTCAGGCAACCAATCATTCATTTCAACTTAAATTCAGCATTTAAAATAGTTTTAGACCATATTTTAAAATGGCATGCTAAAATGCAGGTTAACCTTAGCCTCCCGATAAGGCTAAAACTCAGTTTTATGATCGCTAGCTATGTCCGAAACCTACAGTTCGAAACCAACAGTTCAATCACTAATAGGCGATGGTTAAAACGCTAACATCCTCTTGTGAGCAATATTATTTGTGCACAAAATATGAATTTTTTGATAATTTACAAGTTAAGCTAACGTTCACATAATATGTGGGTTGGATTGAACGCGGCATTGTTAAACCGAACCTTAGAGGACCTTAGTTATTGAATCGTTTGATTTTCAATGTAAACATGAGTTTAGCATCATTTCATTTTTCCGCTTGGTATCGACGTCAACGGCGGCTGGAATATGTGCAGGTATTTTGTGATGATATAGGTCAACTTTATTTCGTTAGTTATTCCATAATGAAACATTTTTCCTCGTATTTTCTTTCCTCATACCTAATACCTTAAGAATAATTTTCAGAAACTCACCGAATACCTATTGTACAGTAACTATTGTGTTGGAAACCCGTATTATTTAAAGGAGAATAAATAGTTGCCTCAATTTGTTGTAGGTTTATGTCCCTAATTTTGTATGTAGTTTGACCAAATTATGTAGTATGATGCATTAATAAGTTTCAAGAAAACGCAAATAAAGTCACGCGATTGATTTTGTGAAAGGTTTATTTTAGATTATTCTGGCTCTAATTCTAAATGCTGTAACAATTGTTTGCTATTTTATATTCCCTTTAAATATTGTTCCACGAGCTCCACTGTTCTTTTCCATAATTTGTGCAGTACTACAAAAATTCTATCTAGAAGGAATACCAACTTCACGCAGCATATAGTATTTTACTGGAGATATACATAGCGAGGAAAACGATTCCCTCCCTTATCGTTGTTATTTACAATTGTGTGTTTTGCAAATGTTAGATACCTCAAGGTGCCAATGGTTATAGGTACCTGTGCTCTCCCATGCTAGAACAATCCTGTCGATGCCATGTGTTTAAATTGATTGGCAATGGTCTTTTTTTTTATTTGACAGACAATCGAAATACGCTGGCCTTGATATATTAAACAAACATTACTTATTTTAAACTTTATTACTTATTTATAAACAAATAATAACAAAACAAACGACCGCAACCACACAAGCACTATGTAGAGAGAGACACCCAGACGTGAATCGAACTCACGAGATCAGTAGTCGAGGACATTGTCCCGCCGCCAGGGGAAACTTGAAATTGAACGCTTCCGAGTGATCTTGTAGTTCTGCTTGTCTGTTCTTTATTTTATCGGTATTTTTTAAAGTGCATTAAACATTTCTCATCAAATTCTAGACCCGAGTAATAAGATTATTCTTAATTGATTTAGAGATCTCTTAGGTAATTTATTTTTTAATACGATATCAGTGTTTCTTTTGTTTTTAATTAGCAATATATATACTTAGGGACTATAAAAGTCCTATTACACTTACCCTAAAGGATTCCTGAAATCATTTGCACATAATACCAATTTCCGCTTTCTATTATATATTTTCAAAGCCTTCACGATGTGTACATAAGTTGTTATTCCCCGAATTATACCTTTATTTATTCCTAACTCTAACGGCTTATTTCAGAACAAAAGTTGTATGAAATTGACTATGGGACTTTTTTAAAGGCTTTTTTTTGGAAGTGAATTATTTTTTATTTTTATTAATGTATAATTTACAATTGTAGTAAAATCTTCACCATATATGTTACACAAAGTATTAAGACAATCAATACAACGTACAGTTGCAGACAATCTTTATCATATACCATAGTGACATGATCTTCATAATACTATATACAAAAGTAGTATGCATCAAAAATGTATAAATGGAACACTCATTCTGGTCCTACTAAGCTTTCAGTTCAGGCTAGACAGGAGGTGCCACGTAAACAAAAATGAGAGCTTAAAGTTTATACAATTATAAAGCTACATATGTTGTTTCACGTTTTGCTCCAAGCCCTAATCCATTTTGTATAATAGCCAGTCTTTTATTCTCCCTTTTACAGCGTTTACTGACTGTAATATTCTTAAATCTTTAGGAATTTCATTAAAAACTAGACATACAGTACCTCCAATTTTCTTCTACCTTGATTTGGATGAACTATTTTGTTATATACTTAATATTATCCCTTTTTGGTAATTCCTTTTTATTTAAATCGGGCATTTCATATTTGTCTTAAAAATGGTTTCCTAATAGGATGGCATATCTATACAGCCTGACTACAGGCAGAATTCCTTACTTTTGATAGATATTTTTTCCATCTAGAATATTTATATTTTTTGATTTAGCCCCAGAAATTTTCTATAAGATTTTTTGCTGTTTATTTTTTAGTATAATTCTGAACATCGGGGGAAAAAATATTGTGCCTAGGATTATTCGGTACCTTGTATTTCGACCGGCGTCAAAACTCAACGTCACAGGTCTGGGCTCTAGTAGCTTTTATCGATTGTAGCCTTTTTTATCGATAGTTCCTAATGGTCTTTTGTGACGATGGGTCTTCAAAGTATCTTTTACTTCTGCCGCATTCAGTTTAAAAAGGAATCGGGTTTTTCAAAAAGGAGACTCTGCATTACTGGCCGTTCGAATTCTCTCTTCCGCAGCATTGAATACTCGGGATTTCACATGTTATTGCGAACATTGGATAACTTCGGCCGACGTAAAGGGGTGAGGGGCGGATGAGAGTCTTTCAAGCGGAACTTGACGGACGGACTTGGCAGTCCATCATTTATGGATGATGGAAACCAAGAATTCATGGTGCATGGGTTTCAAATTCCTCTGGAAAACAGGCATTTGCTACCCTACTCCCAATTCTATTAGGTCCAGTATCGCATGTAATACGTGTTATTTTCCTTTTCTAAATAATTATTGATTAGGAATTATTTTATGTCAAATTAATTTCTTTGATCCATTGTTATGTGTGTGTATGTATGTATACGGAATATATACCCCGACGAAATATATATGGAATATACGAAATATATACACCGGATTGTGTATATATATATAAAAAATGCTTTTCGGAATACGTTTGATTTGCATGTGTTTCTCTGTGTTATGTCCGCTAGTTCTATCTTGGGGTACAAGAAACGATATTATACTATGTACTCGTATGTACATTCAAACACGAAATCTCGCTATACGGCGAACAAATATTTATTCACATGGAAATAAATGTAAGGATATTGGATAGGAACACATATAAAAACACATCTTCCTATCCCTTTTCCTTATATATATTTCCAAGCGAATGAATGCATGTAAATTCGACCGTTTCAATAATTTTATTTAAAACGAATGAAAACCTAAGAGATGAGATAAAAAATAACAATTTATAAATATAATTGTATAAAAAAATGCAAATCGTCGTAGATGCAAGTTAGACCAGCCTGATAGGATTCGAAGAATACATTTCAGAGGAAAATCATTGATCAAATCATCTGGAATGTGACTTATTTATTGCGAAAGATAAATCAAGATGAACAAATACGGTTATGTTTCAGATGCCTGAAGAAATTGCAGACGACAGAGCAGCGATAAAGCTGAGGGAAAGCATACCAAAGCAGGCGACAAAATGATCGAAGTAAATGTTGAGGTTCTTTGGGTTGAAATTAAAAGCATTAATTCTTCATTATGAAAGACGACTAAGAAAATGGGAGATAGATGGAAGGCTCTGGTAAACGTTTTATTATTATGGTGCAGAAGAAAATAAAGAGCACCTAGCGTTGGCTAAATAATGCTTGAATAGAATGACGGAGGGCAGAAGAATTTAGAATAACTCGCATGAAAAACAATTGGGATGTATTGAAAGCGGAATAAGAAAGTGTTAATTCTGTATAAGGATAACGGTAAAAAATAATGATACATGCCAGCAAGCCACCATTCGTAGACTGAGAGAGGTCTTTCGACTACATAAGAGTGAAGCAGGATGTCCGGTTGCTGAAACGAGATTTACGGATTACAACGACATTAAAACACTCATAAATGCAAGAAGAAGTACTTTGCCGCAGTGAGAACGAGAAAGGGAAGAAAAATCTGTCATGAGAAATGAAGGATATAGAAATGGTTGTAACCTGTAACCTTTAACCGCCAGTGCTACTTAGCATATGGCTGGAGAAGATAAGAAAGCACAAGTAATGGACATCAAAGGAATTGATATGATTGAGGAATAAATTAACAAACTCCATTTTGAACATGGCATCGGAGGTATAACGGATAATCGTGAATACCAGCAGGTATTCTTAAATGAACAGCATCATGTGCGCACTCTGATGATATATTTTAGTGGAAAAAGCATTACGGAGATTACTACAATCCTAGTATACAGAAGAGAGAAGGAGAGCACAGATGCTTCTACATGAGGAAAGATATATAATAATTTTTTTTTTAACTTGCTAGAATGCACCATAGTGTATGACATAGAAGAAGTTGGAACGAGGATATCAACCATGTCGGGCTTAGAAAAATATTATTCTTGCACAGGGAAAGGTGATTTTCAAATCCTTTATCATTTGTGGTGCCAATTTTTGTGTCTGCCTCATTTTAAATCACCTTTGGAAGCATTTTATCTGAAGTAGTTTGCAGTATAATTCTTTTTCATGATTTAAAGCTCCAGCACTTCTTCAACAGACATTATTACTTGATGAGGCTTCTCACTCCATACTTCTATCCGACAATCTCTTTCCATATGCATAGCCATTCGCTTTCATGCTAACAATTGCATGTTTCTTCTTTCGCATTTACGTTATTTACCTATTTCATTCAAGTATGTCTTCGTAATGTTCCACAGTTTTATTAACATTAAACTGCGACCAGTTTCACCATATTAAGGCATCACCTGGCAACTCTATGACGTTTACAATCCAGTATTCAGAGAGAAGAGGATTGGAATGGAAGTTTTGTTTTAAAGTGAGTAATAGAAGGGGAAAGTTATACAGAATGGAATTTTTGGAATGGGTAGATGTAGTTTAGTCACTGCACTAAAAGCTCTTACCCTATTTCTTTCCCTTCGAAAACACCCTTTCACTCCAATGCTCACATCCTTATATATTGAACGTAACCTTCAAAAAGTTGTCAGATGATATTGATGACTCCTTATGAAGTTAAACCGATCACAGTGTGTGCCATTAAAACTGTGATGAAGGACGCTTTTACTTCAGCAGATATATTCCAAAGTCACTAGTTCTCATCTGACACCCTCCGACTCAAGTATCTTCTCCAATTATTTCCCGTTCACTTCTCTTCCTACCAAAATTACCTCCAGTAGACTAATGTGCCTTAAGATCGGTCAGTTTACCCTTTTACGTCAACATTGATTCCATTGTCTTTTTTTCCTATTTCTGGTAACGTCAACTTCGTTACCAAGGGGGTGTAATAGTTACACATTAGGGAATAGGGTCCAGCTCCTTTCTCTGTGCCGCCTGCTGCTTCCCACGAAGATTTGGTAGCCGGAAAATCATACAGCTTGGCTAAAGCCGGAGGTGTGTGAAGTCTGAAGGAATCGAACTCGAGCCATCCGAACAGTATACTGGTGTGAAATGACGTGGAAGCTTGGGTAAATATGACACCTACGTCTACGCAACACCCCCAATCGGTCGAATGTCCCAATATCATATGGTGCTATAATAATTTCCTCGTGTGTCATTCTTACTCTTCTTCTCGTTGCAATTTCTAACAAACGTGGTGAACTTTCGCTGAGCCTTTTCCAAATTCTGTAAAGTTACGTTCAACTCACGATTGTGTAAAACAAGTACTTTGTCATTCCTCTTGATATAACTCTCACTCTTCACCAACTTTTATACGTGCACACAAAATGTTTTTTTTCTGTACATTATTCTTCATTGTTCACCCCATTGGAAACTTTGAAATATGTAAGGATATTTTAAGCAACTCTATCTACTCATTCTAAACTTTCCATTTCATATATTATATAGCATATTTTATATAGTAAAGTATAATGTGGAATTGCAAAGTGTTTTTTCGTGTAATCATGAAACAGTTTCACAAAATTAAACTGGAAACAAGCTTTATATCCATTCAATTATTCGATAAATCAGTTTGAATTTCATAATTTTACATGTGACGGCATCACTTTGCCAATTATCTTTCATCTGCTAAAGCCACCGTCAATGCATGGAATTCTATATTACATCCTTAGATGATTTTGCTCCAGATGTATGTTTTTAAGAAGAATATTCCCAGTTTTCTTCTTTTTTTACTATTTTTTAGTTTTTAATAGTTCATTCTTCTAAAAGATTATTTTGACACATGAAATTCTCCTGACTGTATGCTGTTTGTATTTTCGATAGTTGCAATCCCTGCCTATGAGAAAGTTACATTCGTCCGCTCCTTATAGCTTTTATTTTTTGCAGTTTCACATCTTCGTGACCTTCTATCCTTCTGGAGCCGACCGTTATCTTGATTTTGCTTTTGTTTCCATTCAAGTTGTTTAATTGCAATCCTCTCTAAATTAAAAATCGCCCTCTTTAGAGACCCCTTTTTCCCCAGTTTCAGATATGAATCTCCCACCGAATGCTGATTCTTTTCCCCTGGGATACGAATTCCCTATGGATCGACATTGATTTCAATCGTTTCCCTTTCGATATAAACGGAAATATATTTGGTGAATGTGTAATTTTGATGATGGCATCGCATCCAAACTTATATATCTAATGTGATGACAGAATACACAAACCCTTATATTTCATTTGATTAGGAGGTGGTTGCGAAGCTACTGAAAAACAGTTTCACAGAGCTACTATAACGTGAAGAGCCGATGTTACTTAAGTATGAGTAGGTACATCCTACAACCTTGGGAATAGTTCAGTCGTGAAGGTTGACTTATAAAGAGTGACTGCCATTACTCCCTTCTCCTGCGGCCCTCGTTGCGTATAATCCCGTTTCCGTAACCACGCTCAAAGCTCCCAAATGCCACTATCCCCGCTGCCCGCGGTGTTTTTAAAAGGTTTTAATGGGGAAGGCGGAAAAGGGGGTGGGCGACGGTAATGATGCCCAAGTAATGAATGGCCTCTGGGGGTGGAAAGAGGGGGTGGGGGAGGGAAAGGGGGAGGAGGTGAGAAGAAATTTTAGTGTGCATCGGAAGCAGAGAGAAGGCGGAGAGAATGAAGGGTTGGGATGGATTATGGGGGGGTGGGGAGACGTGAAAGGGGGGGAGAGGGCGGTGGGAGTGGCCAGGGGAGGGGAGCACAGGGAAAGGAAGGAGGAGGGGTGTGCTTGCTAGAAGGGTGGGACCGGCAAAGGTTGGGTGGGTGACCTGCTTGCCCTGCCCCGCAAAAGCGCCCTGAGGGGGTCTTTCCGAGTCCAAGGTCACCCTCTTTCCCGCCCCTTTCGCCTCCTCCGCGGCCTCCCCATCCCAGGGGGCGGTAGGTGGGTGGGTCGAAGGGAGGCGGGAGGGTTGGAATCGGAGGAGGCCGCTGCCACCGTGGACTCCGAAGCGCTCGAAGACTCCTTCCGAAACGTCAACGTCCCGCCGCCCACTCGCCTCTCCCCTCCCAGTGTGATTGCTCCCCGGCCGCCCTCTTCCTTCTTCCATCTCGCGTTCAGCCTTTAATGGATAATTCCGTGTGAAAATGATCGCATGTCACGATACTCGGGAGATTGCAGCCAGCCTCGGGGACGACTCAGCCTGCTCGGTATGCCGTTTACATTAACATTCACTTCTACGCAATGACCCCATGAGATGTCTCAAAGGGTGTTCGGCAGGGGTTGTCAGGACAGCGGCAATGGAGAAGTAAATACAGAAGTCAGTAAACGAGTGATATATTGTACTTTTTTAGTGATAGATGTCATCATTTGTTTGAGGGAAATTTACATGCTTGCTTCTAGTCCTTAGAAATCTCTCCAATTTGGTCATTACTGTCTAACCGGTCGGTATAATGTGGGGTGTGGACAATTTCATCGGAAACGCAAGTAAAAATCGCGCATTTGATACGCTCGTGAATGATTTAATCTAGGGTCTGGACTTTGAGTTTTCTCCCAACATAAAATTTAAAACAGGTTTGTGATGATTTATGTTCTTTGGTGGAGGTTTTTTTTACTAAACTTGCGGTTTTTGGCTTCAGTACCTGAATCCAAGTTTTCCGAGAAGTATCCCAATAATTGTGGGATGTTCGACGCTAAGTGAAACTGGCGAGAAATGTACGTTTTCTCCAGCTTTCGTTGCTAAATTCTTCTACGAAGAGTTTCAACATTTATACGTTTTTCAAGTTTGCACCGCTTAGGCCACTGATATTTTTACCTGATATGCCTGTTGTGATGACGAAAGAAAGTGCATTACTTGCTCATGCATGTAGTGCTCTAATGCACGTACGCAATGCTTTAATGCGCACACGCACACCTATACATCACTTGAAGTTATGAATAAAAGCAAAAATTATATTATTTTTCCGAAATTATGCCAGAAAACCCTCGTGCATAAATGGACACGTGGCATCAATTGAAAACCCCACTAAATATTTCCTGGAGAAAGAGTCAAGAATTACATTTATTATGACTTTAATTCTTCTGATTTCCGGAATTGTTACAAAACTGTTCTTAACATTCAACGAGTAGAATTGCTTGTTCTTTCAATCTGATTTTTTTATATAAAATAGGAAAAAGCTACTGTACTCATCGAGCCTGTATCTTTTAAAATATTTTTTGCCAGATATCAATTTGAGACCGTTTCGGAGACCCCAGTAGGCTTTACTGTAACATTACGTCCGTTAATCTAATCTTATAATAAATTACCTGTACTTGTTTTCCTAAAATTCCTCTCCTCCAATTGGTCTTTCGGGGTGGATAATGTTGGAATTGTCTGCATGGCTTCAAAGGAGGAAATACTGTGATTACATGTAAATATGGGGGTATACATTCATCAGAGGACTTCAAATACCTATCAATACTTTTCATTGCAGAAGCTTAAAATTCGTTGAATGCTGCGGTTTTTCATTTTCTACCCTATGAAATGAACAACCTTTTTGATTTTAGTTTTCAGAAATGGTGTTAATGATACAAGAATTTATAATTTAATATTTCAACTATTCTCAGACACTTTCCGAAGAAAATATTCCGAAGGCTATGTTTTTTCATCATTGAAAGATTTTTTTCCAATATGCCAGTCCGTAAACTATGCTGTTATTTGCATAGAAAGGTCATTTATTTCCCATAGGATTGGAACCCCAAGCGAATTAACCGAGCCTCGTTTACTCATGTAGCACTCTCAACAATCAAGGCTACCGATTCCATATGCCTGATGGTAGGCGTAGGGAAGTTCAATAGGTAAATTTTATCGCCTTTCCTTTTTTTCCCCTCTGACCTTTAGAACAAATTGATCCCCTTAGGATTGAGATGGGCACTCAGGTGTGTTGCGCTCTTTTCTTTTTTTTTTTAAATTGTATCTGGCGAAGAGAGGGAATGAGGTCCGGGAATAGTTGAGAAAATGAAAACTCGAAATCGATTATAAAGTACAGAAATTCGTTCGTATATGTGTTGTTTTCTGTTCTTTTGCAATATTTGGACTGCTTTCCCTCCCAAAAACCGAATTTGGTCACAGTTAGATCGTTGGAGCGTGTCGGTTATCCTTGTTCGCTCGCATAAATTTCCCTAGAGACGCAAAGAGCGATCTAATCTTCCTTTGTCTGCTTACAAGTCGTTAAAATTGCTTCAATATCTCTTTAAGTCTTTCCCTTCGCAATGGCTCTCCTCCGCTCCTATGCTGTCAAAGTTTGATATTTTTCTTAAGGTGTAATGAAGGAGCAAAAGCTTCCATACGTACTATAGTTTCTGTTGCCTGATTCGCGACACCACGCCTCCATTTCGTGCGTCGCATTTACTGATGCTAAATTCGTACAAATTCCTAGGAAGTAGCCTTTCCTGACGTCCTGCTCCCAACATTGTTATTTAGTGGATATGAGTGAGAGATGAAATTTGATGGCCCATTTAATATCGGTGGAAATTATCAACAACATTCACAAATGAATATTCCGTTGCCTTCAACTGCAAATCATTACACTTGCACAGCTAGACAGAGCAGCAGTGGTCTTATTATAGAAGTATATTAATTCGACTACCGTGATTATTTCTCACAATGTATTTTTCAAATATCCATCAAAGCAGCAACCTTGAGGTAAGACTTCGATCCCTGAACACTTTCGAACCCTCGACCTTTGTATTAGCTTCGTAGGATTTAAGTATTTCCAAGTAAACCCCACTAGCCGGTCAGCCATAAGTTACAAAAAGGGCAGCAGATAATAATCTCAACGGCATAAAGAATATCAACACTTCTAGTTAAATTAGCGCCCACATTTCTTATGCTTACGACAGACTTGTTTATGGCATAATATCTTCTAGGTAAACGCAATTATAATGGCGTCCAGGCCTGCTTCTTCTTCCATCATCTGCTGTGTGTCCCGAATGGTAGTTACGATCGTCGTACCATAAATATTCCAATTCATGAATTCTTTCCCTCCCAAATTCTTCCCCACTTTCACTTCAATCTTGTTTGCGCTCTTTCCACCCACACGAGATCTTTGTTGGCGGGTATTTGATTTCATTCGTTAATAAAAGGGACTCGAAAGGGCCATTTGCTCCCACAATCCCCCACTCTCCCTCAGCCCATTTCCCTCGAAGTATGCAAACTATGATCATAATTCTTCCCCTTCATTTATCTTTCACACTGTCCCTTCTCCTCCCCCCACTCCCATTGCTCGCACCGGCAACCGAATCTCTTATTAAGACAATTATAGTTAGTTGTCCTTTCCCCTTTGTCCTCACTCTCGTTATTTCCCTGTCAGGTGCCTCCAAACCATTGCGTCGTTATCCTCTCATTATTGCTTAGTTTTCGTCGTCCATCCACCAAGTTATCTCTTGGTTTTTATTCCCTCTCTGAGTTCTCGTGGTTAAAAGTATTTCTCCCAGGTTAATCATTCCAAGGCTCTCACAAACGTTAATGAGAATCTTCCCTTTAAATCCGCAGCCATTCTACACCTACGACATTCTCTTCACAGTCCATTTTGATTGGTTTAATTTTGAGCATTAATATTTTATTAGTATTAGCAAAACTTTTGAAAATTTTTAAATAGTGTAAAACTATTCTTATCCCAAGCATACGTACGACATGAGGTGACATGTCTCGTGCATGCAACTATAAAATCTACGTAACTAATGACGTTTTTATAAATCAAACCACTTTGCTTTTCCACATAAACTTTTTATTTTTCACGACCCAGGTTTCGTTATAGCATAACATCATCACCTGATAATGATAACACCTGATGATGTTATGCTATAACGAAACCTGGGTCGTGAAAAATAAAAAGTTTGTGTGGAAAAGCAAAGTGGTTTGATTTATAAAAACGTCTGTATGAAGATTTTCCACCAAGTTACGCCAGATACTGTTTTATCTACCTAACTATTTCAATTTCATATGTATTTCATGTTCTTCCCATATCACAGTTGGAACTCACAGCATTTAAGGTTGTCTTTGAATGAACCGGCCAGAAATCAATTGTCTGTAAGCGAGTTGCTATGCGATTTTATTTTATTCATATCTAAGCACTAAAAGGTATGCCAACAGACAATAGTTCATGCCAAGTAAGCAATAGTTGCAGGTTATCCTAGTGTGTGTATGGAACTATTTTTATAAAAAAAGTTAAATTTCATAAATTCGAGTCACGTATGGAAGCTTGAGCGCTTGTTATTTAAATTTAAAGTCGATTCTAGAGCATTAATTATATTATACGTTTATTAACTTTCAAGGGAAAATCTGTGCCAATATTTCTCACTTTTTGACGTATTTTCCTAACAGGACGTTTGTTACGCTTCAAACGTTAAATTAGGTCAGCATCGACAACAGAGACGATCCCCAAACCTTCGGGGCATGTGAGGTGATCGTACCCCTGGTCTCCTTCAACCACTTACCTCCTCCTATCCCTATCGGCACATCTCAAATCTCCCTCCCCTCACACTACCCGCAAACTTTTAATTCCTTTGCCTCCTTTTTTTCCCGGTTCTCACCCGTTCAACTCACCACTTTTTCCATCACCTTTTCCCTTATCTCCGGGATAGGAACTCTCAGGATTCCTTTCTCTCTCTCCGACTATCATTCACCCTCAACCCTTACGCCCACCTCACACCTCCTCCACCCCACCCTCCTTAACATCCCCCGACTGCTCTTCTCCTCCCTTCTTCTTAATTACGACTGCTAGCAAGAGGAGGAGGATTCCTTTTTACGAGCTGCAATCTCCTCTCCGGTTACCCAACCCTCCCCTCCATGCCCTCTCAGTCGACACCGCCCATTCGATCCCTCTCTTTCTTTTTCCTTCTTCCACGCCGCTCGCCTTCGTTATTTCCTCATTGAGTGCTACCAACGACGTCTGCTTCGAATTCATCACTGTGTTCTCATAAATTTATCTCCTCTTTCCTTCATGCTTGCGCGTGTAACCCTGTTCTTCTTGTAGGTGTATTGTCGTAATGATGGAACGATCAACAAGCTTGATATTTTTTAGTATTTAGATACACATTATATATATATATATATATATATATATATATATATATAAACACATTATGTACATATTATTAAATACATATTATTTTTTTCATATTATAACATACATATTATATTTCAACACTTTATATATAAAAATAAATGGGGTGTGTAGTTTTATACAAAAATGTCGGTCGAAGTACTTCAGGGGTAGGGCGTTGGACTACTGACCGGGGGTTCGACTCCCGGACAAGCCTCTCTGGGCACCCTCACCTCCATCTTAGCTGTGTGATTTTTTTGATACCTGATCTTCCTGGGAAAACCATAGCCGTTACAGGAAAAGGAACTGCCCCCCCTACCCTGATGTGCGAAATTCACACATTAGTGTAGTACTGGGTGAATTAGCCTACCAAACCGACCTTCGGATTGATTACTGTGTTTATACAAAATAAGTAAAGTAAACATATACATAAACAAGTAAGCATATACACAACATATGTTATTTTGTTTATTAATATTTCGGTAGGTCGAGGTCTTCTTCTCCCTTCCGGTGAGAAAGGTGGCTGTGCCACAAAAATATTTTTAAAATAGTATTGTTTCCATTATTGCTTCTACAGATTTGATTTTTAAGAGCGAGTGATGAAAGTCTGACTGCATCGAAGTATTTAAATTCATTTCAGAATTCGTTATAGTAGGATGGATCATAAGCATTGAAATGTGAGGTAAATATTGATTTACATTTATCGCACCATTAAAGATTGTATTGCCATGATTTTGCTACAAGATGCCGATGACCCATAATCATGCTTTTTTACATATAGAGCATACATAAGCAATAGCTCCAGATATTTTATAACTTATGCTACCGTAATTGTGGGTTCACTAAAACCATTATTGAATATTACCACCTAGACTGCATAATACAGGCTGATAATTTTAATGAAAGATGCTCGCTAACTTGAAAGACCATTAAAACTCAGTAGGATTTCTGAGAGTTCAGTTTGTTTTCTGTACAAAAAGCGCTTAGTTTTTTTGATGGAGGAAGATAACAGACTGTCATTGTAAATGACAAAATAAGTTTACTGTTAATCTTCCAGTGTGCAAAGAAGTTATACGATGTGATAGGACGGCGAGGTTATGTTGTAGCAGTTTCTTTTTATGCTCGT
Organism: Hetaerina titia; assembly: GCA_037158775.1. Lineage (NCBI taxonomy): Eukaryota > Metazoa > Arthropoda > Insecta > Odonata > Calopterygidae > Hetaerina > Hetaerina titia. Next base: position 32,496,676 of record CM073771.1, on the reverse strand, counting down.
ATATTATTGGTTATTTTGTTTTTATAATTAATTTGAACGCGTTATTTGGTTGTTGTCGATTGTGCTATGGGCGATTTTCAGGCTCTCAGACAGTTGGTTGATCTGTGTTACTAATTAATGCTTATCATTAATTTTACGCCATTTACTTCCCTTGCCACTGTGGTAGGCATCGTGAACTAGTCGATGAACTAGAAAAATCAGGAAAACGTTCTGGAAAAACTGTGAATACTCCCTTACTACATGCACGAGGAGTAAATTTCTTCGTGACTGAATGAGTGGAATTTCTGGATGATTTTTGTTATGATATTTGTGAGAGTTTTATGCATGGTTGAAAAATTAATTGGCATTAAAAAATACAAAATAAATCGTGTCCGTAATTTCTGAAGAATTGTTTCTTAAAATTGTTTACATTTCTCTTTCTAAAAATTAAGTGTGGAGAATTTCTGGATAATCTCGAGCTAAATGGGATTGAAAACAATTGAAATCTAAAATGTGTTAATATCCTAATTTCAGGTTGAACGATTTTCTTTGCTTGAGACGTAAAAACTATTTGCTCCATTAAAACGTGGTATGACTTCAAATTACAAGATATTTACTTAAAAACCCTTGTGCAACTTTTTAAAATTATCATAGACTTGCCTTTACTTCGAATGCTGCCTTTTTTTATTAAAAACGGTTATCCAAATGCATTTAGTTTATATTTTCTTCGAACAATTTAAGCAAGTATTTCATTTCTTTAACGTTATTTATTAAAGAGCAGCTGTTCTAGTAATACACACCAAAGAATTAGGCGATTCCAGTTCTTTATAGACATTAGAAAGGAGAAAATCTAAAAAAATAGGTATTCGACTGTAGGCACAAACTCCTGTTTTTCGATTGCTTGAAAGTGAAGGTATTTAAACAAGTTCATATGATGCAAGTGTGATTTTTTTAGCTATGGTAGAGATGAATAAATTCTCTGTAGAAGGAAGAGTGCATACCTGTCTATCCCTCCAGTTTTAGTCATCATCTGATGAGAGACCTTTAGTTAGTACCGTACATATTGTTGAATAGGAGTATGTTCTCGAATTTTATGGTCTTCGCAAGCATTTAAAGAATTCAAAAACTCTTTTGCAAACTCGAGAGGAGTTTTATCGCTGCTCTGATTTCGAAATAGAGTTTCCTTTCGGCTTCAGTATTTGACTTTTACGATTTGATTTTAATGCCACCACCTTTTTAAAAAATAATGTTGGGATAAACTGGATGTAAATACTTAGACCTTGTTTTATCGTTCATCAATTTCTATTCGATGAGGAATTAGCTAACTATGACGCATTACAAGAAATATTTTTATGGTTTGATATTATAATTAACATTTATTATTTTTTCTCTTAATGTATACGCTTATATTTTGTACTGATAAAACTTCTCAAACTGAATATTTTGCGAAGATATTTTCCTAAAATATATTTTCGTCGTAATATTTAGTGTCTACTCGAATTGAAAACTATTTTTCTCTCAGCATAAACTTCTAATAATCGTTTGCAAATGCATAATACGTTACTTTTTTCCTTTCCTAAAATATATTTTCGTCGTAATATTTAGTGTCTACTCGAATTGAAAACTATATTTCTCTCAGCATAAACTTCTAATAATCGTTTGCAAATGCATAATACGTTACTTTAATCTCTTAAATTAATTAACTATCAATGCTTACTCTTTAATTAGTTAATTATATTTAAATAAAACCTTTCATAAATTTATTACTCAAGCATTAATTTAAATTAAATGTATTACTTGAGAGGCTCGAAACTGGATAGGCACAGAATTCTCTTGTTTGCAAAATTGAAGTTAAGATAAATTATCAAAGCAAAGCTCTTAAAAATGTGTTCGAGGAAAATAAAATAAAGCTAAATTTCAAAAAAATATATTTTGGCTTTGGTATGCACACAGAAACAAACTGCATTCAAAAAGATTATTTGCTTCGACTCAGCATAAGGTCAACCTTATAACCCCTAGGCACCGGCAGGATGATTGGAGGGACTGTCATCGGACAACGACAAAGCAATGCAGAGAACAGTTACGAACCGAAAGCTTTAAGCAACTATGAAGGTCCTGTAGTAAAATCCGCTCCACAGGCGTTTTATTTTTAGAAGTGTGATCAATTTTTACTATAACCACATATTTATGACGAATTTCTACGTATTTTATTTACTAATTTAGGGATTTGGTTCTTTTCGTGAAAAGAGTACTTGTATTTCCAATCCCTTTGGTTCGGTATAATTTCAATATTTCTAATTCATTCAACATATCGTGTATACCAATTTTTTAAAAAATATTGAAAAATTTGATGTTTACTCTAATTTTTATTAGAAATTTATGTAGATTCATCAATCCGATTGGGGGATTCAACATTATTTTAATTTATTAGTTCTTTTCATTGAGATGTTCACTGTCAGATTACGAAAATATTTAATAATGTTTTCAATCCAAATCATAGCAAAATATCCACTGCATAGCAATCAATAGTCTTTGATATTTTCAAGGACTAATCGTTTTCATTCAGTGTGTGTCATAGGTGTGGCTAAAGTAATTTGTTTACATTTATAAATCACGAAATATTTAAGATAGAGTAAAAAGTAAAATTACATGCATTAAAATTGCACAAATTATTTATTATGTCAATCTAGGGCTCCTTTGTGACAATCTTAAAGTTATAGACGCAACTTACGGTCTTTTACTAATTTCTGAAAACGTGGACTCGATACCTTTGCCAATTCGTCCCCACATTATCTTTATACATTTTTAAAGAAGTTATTTTGGTCAAAAATGACGATCGGAAATTTTTGGTGTAAAAATCTAGGAGCACGTAAATCTTAAAGATGACTTTTGGGACTTCATTGATAAGTTCAACAACCTTTTAAAAATTTCCTAAATTCCTCCCTTTTCAAGCGTTTAGCCAGACATTTTAATATTTAGATGCTATCTCCACGGGTAGGAGGTTATTTTATACGAGATGAATAGATATGCTACTAAAAAGATTATTTTTAACGCTTTGAGAGATGAGTTGCACTGGGGAAAGCGTGAGATTAAGGGAATATAATAAATAGAGTGGCAAGTTGTCACTTAGACGGTGTAGATAGGTGCGAATTTATGAACTTTATGTAAGTTTTGAGTGTCCCTGCCATCGCTAGGAGTTCATATGATGTGCAGACTTCACAGACCGTCGTGGAAGGCAGTTTAAAACGGAAATTATAAATATATCATATTCCATCAGCCCTATAAAAATAGAAAATATATTGAAGATGAAGTTGAGAGATAGGCTTTTTATTCAAAGCCTTTAGAAGGCTCAGACGGTGAAATGTTGTGGATAAAAATCAGAAATAAATGTGATAGGCAGGGATTTGAGCCGGGCCTGTCCTTCCTCTGTTGAATGTATTAAATGTACGGAACATCATGCATTAGTTAGGCATTCAACTTAGACATTTTATTTTAGCTGAATCACTGGTCTTATCAAGAATTGGTACATTTAGTACCTTTTGATGAATATATAGATATTTGCTAACAGGTTTAAACAATTTTTCCTCTAATTATATATGTAGGAAATTCGATTGTTTGTTCAAGAATGAAATTTGACTGATTTTTTATTTGCTTTTCTAAATTGAAGTACTTCGCAATGAATATTCTTCATTCTTATATATATTTTTAGTAATACCAAAGAGTAGTTGGGCTTCTGCATCTTAGATGGATAGTATGTCAATTGCCTCAGCGTCGAGTTCAATGAATTCGTTTCAGTTCGACTGCAAGTGGAAAAAATGATCAATTAATTCTTGTGTGCCTGCAACATCTTAAAATTAAAAAATTATTCCTTACAACTTTTTTTAATTTTACCATAAATGCCTTCAGTTTTAATTCTAAGGCTATGTCTTCATGCGAAGCAGATCTTGTACTTGAGAGGAAGGGAAAAGCCAATCGGCCGTCTGGCGTTTCGGTTGATCGAACTGAGACAAAGTTGGTCTCTCACCTCGTGACATTGGGCCCACCCTGCCGTTCCATTCTCCCTAGCAGCGGGCGCAACTGGTTGTCGCTCCCACGCGAAATAGGCAATCAATTATTCCAATACGTCCCACTCGTCCAGGAAGTCCCAGGCGGCATATTCATTTGGCCCCCCGACCGCTTGATAGCCTCTTCTCCCTTAAGGCAGGCACCTCCTGTTCCCCCTTTCTCCTCTTCCCCACCGCTCCTCGTATTTCTCAAGTCACTCCCGCCTCTCGACCCATTCCAATCTTCATTTTTATTTGGCTCTTTATCATGAGCAGCACATTCGACGATACTAGTGGTCTCTATTTTTTCCTATAAGAACTTTGTTTCAATGTGATAACATTCGCAGATAGATGAAGCATCGGCGATTCTAGTACCTAAATCCAATGCATGATATTTATATCACGTGTGGTGTTATGTTGGCTTTCTTATACTAAGAAAAAGAAAACATTTGCATGATCTTTAGGTTATCTCAACTGATGTCACTTTACCATCTTTGTGAAATAATGAAAATTTAGAACGATTTTTGTCATGAGATTTTTACCGCTGAGTCTTGAGGTTCACCGTCATAGTATAATAGAGGGAAAGAGATACGAATAATATGCAGTCAGTCTCAATGATGCCCCCTTGGTCATTTTTTTTAAGCGCATAATAAAATTTCTTATATCGTAAAAAAATATATATATATATATTCATTCTATTAGCATAATTTTCTATCATTGTTCTTTAAGTGGAATATGCGATATATCACTCTTTATCAAACCCATGGTAAATAAATATTCCGAACGAAAAGTGAAAAAGATATGCTAAGTTTCTTAAATTATCCGTACATCGAATATTAAATGTGGTAGCACTTAGGATTTATCTCGGGAAGAAAATCAGTGCATTTCAATTGAGTTGTCATTGATTTTGATTCATTGTAGTGATGCAATTATATTGACTATGTTAGCTAATTAGACTGAAATAGAGTTTTTTTCTTTGCCATGGTCGCTTATTATGATAAATTGTACCCTGATAATCGTAATTAAGAATTTAAATTCAATAAAACTGTATCCAGAGTATGCTAGTTGGTACTATTTTACGCCTAAGGTGATATCATAACTGAAGTTTTGAAATGTCATCCTATGCCACTAGTTAAGTCGAGGTGTCCTCATTTCTTTTCATAAGAATTGATTTCGAGATTGCTAATCTTCAGCAATCCTCGTTTGATTGAGGCTGAATGAGGCTTTGACTGTATTCGTGGCAATGTTTAGCATATCTTACTTTTTTTAATATAATACCGAGTCTTAATTAGCCATATGAAAGGGTTCCTAACCACCAAGTTCGGCTCATTTCGTTATGCGTTTGCCTCCTGTTATCCATCCTCTCACCTTTCTTCACCCATCAGTAGTCGACCTCCTCGGATTTTACAAAATCCAACACCCTCTATCAGTCGTGTATTCTCCTTCTCCATATCGCCTTTCCCTTCTTCCCATCGTAAATTATCCCTTCCTTATTCCGCAGCGTACGGAACGTCCACTCTCGGGGATATCTCTTCATTAAGTCTAGAGACGAGGGTAAAAAATAATGCTTCAACAGCCGGCGCGCAAAGGCCGGGTCCTCTCCCCCGCCATTCTTCTCGCGATTGCAAGCGGTCTTAATCAATAGTTGGCGCGGCGCGGTTGGCTTGGCTCGCTGGGTTGAGATCCCGAAAACGAAGATTCAACTCCGTCCCCCCCCCCCCCCCCGGTCTCGCCCTTTCATTCCGCCATCGAGTTTCACCTTTGATCGCGAGGAAGGAGGCAAAGATTTATCAATTCACTTGTCGTAATTCATCGCCTCCTGCCCAAAAGGGGAAAACTCCTGAGCGTGAAGAATGAGAACCTGGAGTGTATCGGAAACTGATGGCCAGTAAACGACAGCGATTGGGGATTTTGAGTACCTAGTGAATGCACAGCTATTTGTTTCTCGCGTGCCCACGGTAAACTACGCTGTATTATTTTTAGCGTGGAGAAAAATGAAAGAAAAAGGGAAATAGGTCATGAATTATGAAATTATTATTTCTGGGTACGTGAAATTAATCGAATCAATTTTCATTCAAAGTAGAATATTTCTATCAGGGGAATATCAGTATAAAGATATACCTGAAGTTGACAGAATGAAACCTCATCGAGGTTATTGTGAGCATTATTCTACCAATTGAACAATTTCAAATGTCATGAAAAGTTCAAAAATAATACAATGAGTGAATTTTTTTGCAAACTCCCGTAAGTGTTGTATTTTTTAAATTTGCGATTGATACTTTTTTATCATAATAACTCGCATTTACATTTTTAACTCCAAAAGAAATTGATATTATTTATGATCGAATCTACATAGGAGATATTAGCAGTTTTTGCTATTAGTTAATGTCCACAAAGTGGTCACGAGTAATAATAAGACACAATTTTAGTATCTACGAAAAAAATTTAGTTCAGTCAAAGTAAATTTATCCTAATGCATGTATGAATATACTCCAAGGGATTACTGGGTAAGTACTCGATCATTGATTTTAGTAAGGTTGTTATTTTCTAATTACGTAATGATTTTATTTGCGTACAGATTTCTAAAACCGGTATTTCTTTATGTCCGTAGTTCATCTGAGTGGACCAGAGTAAAGTTAGATCTGCTGAATATAGTGTGATGACTGTTTCCTTATTTTTTCCTCCGTCTTTGAGAAAACTGTTTTTCATAATCACGGTCATATACTTAGTGTTTTTCTCCTTTTTCTGTATTCGTCGATATATTTATGGACTAAACTAAATCTTCCTTCAAGAATACACTCATTTTGGTCGTGTTCTTCTATTTTTTTCAAAACTGGTCATCTCCAACCTTTCACCATTACCCAAACACACATAACAAGATACGAGATGAAAATTCTTCTGAGACTTCATCATCTCTGGAAATTAGCATTCCTCCTTCGTATTTTCCATTCCCACAGTCCACACTTCACTTAATAATTCTTAAATCGTGTCCTCTGTCCCCTCATGTGGATTTTACCCTCTATTACCTTATAAAGCAAAGATAAATCCATCTTTTAATAATTGTACGTACAATTGAACTGTACTATATATTGCAACGTGCAAATTTCTGTCGATATTACACACGTTAACTAACATTGCAATGTGCCTATTTCTAGTGAATTTACAAATCTTAATGCTTTTACTAAATAGTTTGATATTAATCCACTTCTATGAAGACAGGACATTATGTAGCTGTTCGAAAGATTGATTTTATTTGTTTTAAGTGCAAAGATTGTGTTCCAAGAGATTCAAAGAGATATTTTTTAGATGAAACTTCAACTTTTCTTCTCTTTCACCGTAAATTTTGGGTTAATTGGCTCTTTGCGTAAATTCCTCTCGGGTTCTCCACCGGGTTATATCGTCCATATCGGCCGACGTTTCGATGTCCGACTCGGTCATCGTCTTCAGGGCTTCTGAATGCCGTTTGCCAGTTCAGTTTCAGTTTTATATGTTTTTATTTCCGTATAGATTTAGTGAACAAGAAATATATAAAATATAGTTGAAACATAACAAAAACAATACGGAAATCCCGTTTCAGGATTAGCTCCTCTTCAGGGTGGAAAGTAACAATCATACGAAAGGCTACAAAGAGTGCCCCGTTTACCACTTTGTCCCCAGTATATATATATATATATATATATATATATATATATATATATATATATATATATATATATATATATATATATATATACATGATTTTCCGCCCAATCAGGTGTCATTTGATTGGTCCAATCCAATCCAATTTGATGGAACCAATCAAATGACACCTGATTGGGTGGAAAATCATATATATACGGGGGACAAAGTGGCAAACGGCATTTCCTTCGTCTTCAAAACAATTGTTCTGTAGAGGACCTTTATTTTGCGGCCGGAATCGTAGATATTGATACTTATATTTGAAACAATGCAATAAAATTCTACAAAAACCAGGAATCAAAACAAGAAGAAATACTCCAAAATATCGGAAAAAATACAGTTAACAAATCATGGGATGTACGCAAGAGACCAAGGGCTATGACCAAAGATGACGATGACCAGCCAATAACCAAAGCAAAACGTAGGGAAATTTAACCCCTAGTAAAAAATCCACTGAAATAATTAAATGCTGAAAGGGTAATCAGCAAAAGAACAGGTTGATTCGCTGGTCGAAGTAACCACATTAGGATAAGCCACTAGGGAGGCAATCCTAATAATAAATATACAGTCACGCGACGGCATTCAGAAGCCCTGGAGATGATGACCGAATCGGACATCGAAACGTCGGCCAATATGGACGATATAACTTGGTGGAGGGCCCGAGAGGAATTTACGCAGCTGATTCGCCGGGAAAATACCAAATCTTTTACCAATTTTCTCTTTTTTGGCGGGAAATCGATGTTAGGCATTTCGTCTTTTGCTTCCTCCTCTGGCATGTTTTTTTTATTTTTCCATGTATGTGTGACAATTCTAACTTTTTGCGGGTCACTCTGATTCTTAATTTTGCAAATTATTCTTAATCCCGTGTTATTCGCTATCAGAAATTCAGTACTCCATCAAAGTAGGTATATCATTCTTAAAAAGGTCCGAAAAATAGGATGTTATGAAAACTAAAGAATTTGCTCATGGCTGTAATAAGAGATGAGATACTTCTTTTGTTTTCCCTGTTCCCTTTAGGGAATAAAATTCTGAGAGGGAGTAATATTTTGCTAAAAGTATTTGCTTGAATTCCGAAGAAACTTCACCTGGATTTGATCCTCTTAAAAACAGGTTCTTAAAAAGGAATAATCTTCTAACCAACTACTTGGGTTTTGATGTTTCACGATGGCTCAGGCCATTTCACAACCCAGTTGACCCAGATCATCACACGCCATTCAGCATCCACGTTAGGGGTGGCTTGCTGCGGCGACCTTTTCGCTTGAGCTGGCAGGGTGGGTTGGTAAACCTAGGCGGAATGGGAAATCATGAGAGTTTTGGTGAATTTAGTCATTAAATTCTGGTTTCATTCCATTCAAGACGAAAGAGTTTGGTCCTATATCGAAAATATCTTTGATTTTTCTTAATATCAATGAACATCTCCGTGCAAAGAGCTCTTTCTGCTTCATTTCAAGAGATTTTATTCTAAAACTGGAATTCCATTAAAAAAATCTGGGCCTTGAATACAATAACGCTATCATTTGAAATACATGTTGTGTCTTAATAACCATCTTGAGTTTACTTTTCGTGATGCATACTTGAAGCTTGAAAACCCAAGTTGGGTATTCCATAACATAAGATCTTCCCGTACGATGTTGCGAAAAAGGTCCTAGCAGAGGTTGACTTAAATACTTTAAGGTAGAAAGTAAGTCTCAATTTCTAATACACCTCTATTTCAGTGACTTTTTTATGTCAGCTTTTTTCAAAGGTGTCGTGTCCGTCCTCAATGGAATCGACTCCCTCATTCTCATGATCTAATGAGGTGGAAATATAGATTTTCAATATGAATTCCCGTTCTGACGGCCATATTTCACAGTGAGATTAGTGATAATTCCATTGGTGTGTTAAAGTCACATCTAATTCAAACACAAGATATCATTTTTCACATTTTAAAACCATAAATGCTAAATTATTTATATTGTTTCAGGTAGAGTACTTGTTTTTCATCTCGTTTAAACAGAATTTCCAGGTAGAGCATAGGTAATTTTTGGATAACCGGTGTCAGTGGAGTAAATTTTTACTGTAATTCTTTAATTTCTGAGCATAGTGCGATTCTCTTACCTTAATCGATCGATTACGAGTAAAGCAATTTCTAGAATCTAGAAAAATTTTCGGGGGGGGGGGGGGTGCGTTTCCTAAAAATTACTTCCTTACACTTATATAATGACTATTTTGTGAGGGATCGCATTTAAACCTTTAATCCGAGTTTTTCTCTTTTCCTGGTCTTATATTTTCGAAGGAGTTAGGACATAACTCTGCAGTCTCCATTCATTTGCATGAAAAAAGGTCGATTTCGAGCAAATGGAACCCCCTTTTATCGTTCTCCTCCCACATATTTCTCTTTTCTCGATCCATTTTCTCGTTTCCACTAATCCCTCCGATAAAGTCAATCTTCCCCGACTTCCTACCCTTTTACCCACACCCCTAACCCCTAAAATCCACTCCCAGGGGCTTGTGTGCAGGGCAAGGACCGGTCGGGGGGAGAAGCAGCTTTGACAGTTCGAGCCAGTGCCCTTTCGTTCGCATCGGATTAAGGGCAGCCACATGTCTTCAATAGGAATCGGGAAGAAGAATGGTCCAGGGAAACTGAGGCGGATCCTCTTGGGTGGAGATGAGCGGACAAATGGAACACTCTCCTTTATTCCCTTAGTAAATCCCAAGAAAAGAACATAAACATCAAGTGAAACATTCAGAAAGGAACTGTAATCAATATGAAATCGGGAAGTATTTTTAAATATTTATGTGTAATAGAATCAAACTCCTAGGAGAGGATAAATGAGTTACCCATATGGGTATTTTAATAGTCAGTTAACTCTAAGGTCTTGTATTATATTGAGCTGAGAAACTATGGTTATGAATGGCCGGATACGCCGATACGATACGGATAGCTGTGGGATTACCATTACAATAATTCAACGATTACTTCTTATATTTATTATTTGTTATCTTTTAGAAGTAATCATGAATATTAACAATGCTAAATAATTGTGAAAATGATAAATAGAGATAAATGAATGGCATTGCTTAAATAATGGCAATGATTTAGGAATAAAACAAAATGCTTATAGCTGTCCCTCTGATTTCTATTGATATGGCCGAGAGGCGGTGGCGTCCTGAATCTAGTAGATCTCTATGTTGCTTTCGCTAAACACGATAGATATTCGGAGCACATCAAGCTTACGCTAGCTCAGGGCCATGTTGAGAAATCACAGGAAAGCTACCGTATGGCCAGATAATACGAAATTTGTTAGGAACCGTTCCATTGCCACAGTCGCTCCATATATTTACATTATTTGTCATTCGAATCCCGAAGTTTTAAAAATTGTTTTTTCAATCTGATATTCCATGATATTTTATTGATGAAATATCTTAAAGTGCTCCTCACCGATGAGTGGCAAAACAGACAAAGAGTCATTCTCTTACTAAAGATGGCTAATTCGTGAACTCAAACGTGAATAGGAATTTCTCCATTTTCATTTCTACGTCCTCAGCAATTTGTCCCAAAGCATTTGTTCATCTCAATTCTTTGAGTTTACATAGCTATTAATGTAAAGGTTGAAAATGTATGTCAACAATAAAATGGAGGACATTTTACATGAAAACGAGAAAAAAAAGAAAAGAGAGATCTACACGAGATAAAAGCGAAATAAATATGAATGTGGGCACATGGATGGAGGGTCGTGAAAGAGGAGAAGGAAAGATTAAGTCAAGAGATGGAGGCCAATTTTACCATATTCATTGATAATAACGCATTTTATTTGTTGACAACGATTATTGGTCCAAGTCAAGGGTGACATTGTCATTAAATTAATCGCCAAATGATCCATAAGCAACCCTTTATCCATGTTCATTTTAATGCAGCATTTGGGAATGGTCGTTGGACCAATCACAAGTACAAACAGTTGTGATGGCACGCAGGTAGACTGCAACACTCTCACTTTTGACTTACTGCGCAAATATTTAGCAGATCACAAATCCTAAAAATTGGCCATCTTTATTATGTGCGATTAAAATTATCTCTCGTCGCATGACAACCCAAATGTCCTGCAGGTAGCGGGTTCCATTTTGGCCAATAATGCACTAATGCTATAGATACAGCCCTGTAGTCCCACAGTATTTACATCATTTATTACATCTCCTACGGTGGGTGTTTATTTCATATTCATAGCATATTTACTAGACATCAAATTCTAATCTTTAAACAGTACAAAATGTACAAAAATATTAAAAGATATTACCTTAACCTTGGATGTTATTTATTTAAACGTACAGGTAGGGAGGTAGGTATTGCCTGAATAAGTTAATAGGGTTAAGCATTAATATATTAAGGAAGAGAGCAAAAGGGGTTGACGAAATTTACGAAGTACCATTAATGTCAACCAGTCTCTTCTGTGACATGTAAATTTGACTGGTTGCATATACTAGTACTCTGGAAACGGAATAGCAATTGAAGCTAATTAATGCGAGTATCCCGTGGTATGTTAGTTTACAGATAAATTAACTGAAATAGAATTTCACACTACCCTTATTAAATTATCATTTTTTCCCTCGAACAATGCAAAAAAAACAAAAAATAGTTCGACATGTCAACATGCACAAGAGATCTTGGTGTTATATGTCTTTCCCGTTTACGAACACTTTATAAAATAAATTTATAGCAACTCTTCGGTTGTTTCATTAATGCACGGAACGTAAAAATCTTTCCTCACGAACATGTTGATCCTCGTTAGATGTGATGTAGATGCAGATTAGCGCAATTCTTGGCGAGCGCAAGTGAGATCTCCTGAAGGAAACAAAAAACGAATGCGAAAACTTGGAAGAAACAATCCTCGAGTATATCGTGGTGTTATCCGCATTACAGAAAAAAGGGTGGAGTTAGGAGTCGGTGACTGTGTATGTGCCTGGGTTGGGGAGGTGAGAGTCAGGGGGGTTATGAAAGTTCAATGGAGAGAGAGAGAGAGGTGGAGAAGGCGGCTGGGACAGCCCGAAGATAGTTTTCCGACTTCCCCCCCCCCACACACACACTTCTTTCTCCGGAGAGGGGAGGGAGGAAGGGTGGGACTGGCGAGCGCATGGGTGGCGCTGGTGCCCTCTCGCATCGTCGGGGGACCAGTTGGGAGTGGCGATGCGGAGGTGTGGATGAAGACGCTTCTTCGGCAATGCTGCTCCGACTTTTATTGGAAGGGAGGTAACGAGGAGACGTTTCAGTTTAGAGAGAGGGAGAGAGATATAAGAGACCTTATGGTCGACCTCTCCTGCCTGCCTCACATTCTCCCGTTACCCCCTCCCTCCGCCGTGCTGTGGTTCTCCATCCGCTTTTATATTCACTCTGATCGCCGATTCCTTCTCTCCTCCATCCCTTCCGACCCCCCACCCGCCAGGGGTCACCTCTCCATGGGCTGTAATTCAGGGGACGTTGATCCTTAAGCTGCCCTCCCCCTGACACTCCACTTCCCCCACCCACTTCCCCCGGATGGCCGATCCACAGAGGACTTTCCAGGCCGTGGGGAAAATTGGTCGCGAGGTTCTGGGAGGGGGGGACGGTGGGTTTTGGTTTCCGTTTCTCGCGGTTTCGTCTCCTCCTTTGAGTCGATCTTTATGGTCGGATTTTTTCGTGGTTTATCTTTGGAATTTTTGAAAATTTGTCTTTTTCCCTCCTCGGCCACGATTTCTTTTTGGCCACAAGAATGCTTCTTTTAAGTTTCATCCGTATGGCAGATGTAAAAGATGTCAGTATAAGATGTTTGCATATTTCATGATGCACGTAATTTTTTTAATTGAAACTTGTTACTTTTTATGCCAAGAAATTAGTTTTTTTTAGAATTCCTCTGAGAAAATAATGTCTTTTCAATTGTATCGGACTGAGCCTAGTGAACATTCATCTTGAGGAATTATACGATCTTTGTAAATTCACAAATATTTATCAATACGGTACTACCGGTTTCATGACGTACAGGTGACATCTTCAGATGCAGATGCAGATTTCACCAATGTGATGAAACCGGTAGTACCGTATTGATATTTTTTTGTGAATTTACAAAGTTTGTCTTATTCCTCAAAAATATGCCTCTTAAATCTCCCCTCCAGAGGTCTAAATGTATTTACAGACCCCATTTCTACTCTGTCTAGTCCTTCAACAGAATGAAGTTATTCTTTATCGGACCTCATTGGGAAACGAAAAGGTGGTATCTGTAATGAAAAGCCAAGCAAGTGTTACAGACCAGTAAATGGAGCGTTCGGATACTGGACTCCCGAGTTCAAACGTCGGCTGATGTCTTTGGGAAAACCTCAGAACAAATTTAGTACTGTTATTTTCTGGTTCTTTGGTTTTGAAGGAAACCAAGTGCAGGTGGCAAAGGGAAATGAACTGGCCCGCCTACTTCCGAATGTGTGAATTTCACATGCATTACGGATTAGCTCTGGATGAGTCCTTCACATTCATCCGTCAAAATCAACCTTCAGATTCGTTTACTTGGTAGTGGCAGAGGAAGCAATAAAAAGTGGGATCTCACGCACCGTCTGACAAGAACAAAAAAATTCAACAATATAAAAAGAGTGCATTTTGTTTTCTAACAGTCTTGCTGATGAAAATTCTAGAGTAGAATTGTTGAATCGATGCATACCAGTTTTCTTTCCAATGCATTCCTCGCTTCCCTTATTAAAAATCCCAGAGGCGAACGACTTTGAAATAAGACAGATTTTTTTAATAACCAGAAGACCGACCATGTCATAGCTTAAATTTTGAATATAGGAAAGTCATAACATATCTGGTCTGCGAGGAGGCACATAAATCTTCGGAGGGACAACCTTCGGAGGAGACCTTTAGGAGTCGGTAATAAGTGGCGAGTTTTGCGAGAGAGCATTAACATTTAAAAAGAATAGGGCTCGTAAAAGGGCGGAATGAGTAAGAGCCAGCCGAGATTATGTGATGCCTCGATTCCATATAATGAGTCCAAAGCGGTGGACGTGGACACACTTACACGTCCTCGCAGGTAAAAATGATTGGGCTACGAGGAGGTTGAAGGGCGGGTTGAGCCCGAGGTCAAAGAGGGGCACGTCCGTTCATTCTTCTCTTGGTAGCCATTAGTGAATTACCCGCGAAGGAGCGAGTTGGAGACGGCTTACCGTTTTCCTTGACGGCTCTCATTTCAGATCTCGGTATGAGTCGATCGCTATGTTTACATGGCATCCCATTGCGACGTCGAGTAATCAATAAGTACATTTTCCCATGTGATTGCGAGGTTGCAACGTAAATTATTTGATCGCGCTTTATTTGATCAAATGGAAAGCGTTCATTGAAACAAGGTCATAGTGATATCCTAAAATATTATATACATTGGTTTCGAGGGTTGGAATGCGCTTACTTGGATGATTTTACAAGATTTTGCTTGTCAAATATAGTCGCTGGGTTTGACTTTGCTGGACCTATGCTTGTTAGGTCAGGACTTAAAAATAACGTATCAATCAAGGAAATATAATCATTAAATGAAGGCTTTCGATGGTCTATAACAACTTTTATGTGCTGCCCATTACGTCAACTTCTTGCTCCAAATCATTTTGTTCCACCATTTCTTGGTACCTTTCACTTGTCTCTTCACTGTCCTAAAGGTCTATTCTTTAACTAACATTCTCCTTTAAATCATGCCCTTTAAAATCTATCTCTACACCACCATCTTCACCATCTCACTATTTCCCAATTTTTCTGTTATCATCTGACTTCCCCCGTAACTTCCTCCCCTTGCACATTTAACGCTTCAGTTTATCTTCCTCTCTTCCCAGCTTACTTTCTCCATCTTCTTTACGCCCTCATCTCATAAGCTCGAAATGCGCACTCATTACGTAATGTATACCCCTTTCCTGAAAGGCCACGCTTTCAGATCCATAAAGTGCTACGCTCCATGTAATAACTTTAATAAAGACAAAATCTGTGCAAGTAAAGCAAAAAGGTGGTATATTTTACACTTGTAGTCTCAGTAAAGTTTTTAAATACATAGAGAATTATTTAGCCGTCTCTCTGCAAGTTAGTAACAGCCCTTCTTGTCTGATTGTTATCCACCGAAGTCCACAATCTTTCAAAATACAAATTTGGACGTGTGGCAAGAATTTGTGGGTATCTTTCAGGATAGTATGAAGGAAAAGTCAGATTTTACTTATGTAGAGACATTTTTGCAAGTACCATAAAGTTTAAATTTCTTTATTTAACTGAAGCTACAGAATCTAATTACATTGCTCCTTGAACTTTTGAGCATTAGAAAAAATGTTTTTTCAAACCATTCCACATTTAATTTCCTTTTTACGGTTTAATTCGAATTAATTCGAAAATATAGGTTCAATAGATTTAGATTATTGAAGTGATATCCGCGCCCTTATGGCAAGGAAAATATTTTGCATTATTTTCCTACTCTTTTAACATCGCCAAGTTTCTCTCCCCCTCTCCTCATTTGGCATTAAAAACAGTAGCGTAAGGTATAAATAGCGCTTCATAATTGAAACCGGCTCGGTGAGTTACTATCAGCAAGATGCTTATGAGAGGGAGTGGGCGGGTGTAGATATTCCATGACCGGTCGTGACAACGGACCGAAGCGGGGAGCAAGAAATGCCAAAATGTGAATGTAATAATTCATGAACGACGCATAATGAGGTGAGAGGGCGTTTAGGGGTGGGGGGGGGGCAAGAGATAAAAATGTTGAGAAATGGGCCAGGGTGGATAAGAGCGGAGAAAAGGTTTGAAGGCAGGGGGATGAGAAAGGAATGTATATGGTTTTGCGCGTGCGTTGATAGAGGCAAACGACAGGTTTTGGAAAGAATCCGTGGAGAGCACAAGATAAGAGACCCGATGTTTGTCACCCCAGAGCCACGAGTGGGTTCACCTGTTTGGCACGAGTAAATGAGACTTAGAAAAGATAAAAAAATGCGTCAACCTGAAATTAAACCTTAACAATTGTATTCAGAAAAATTCGTACATAAATTTGCGAGTGCACAGTAATTCAGTCGATATGTAAAATGTAGTCTTCGCACAATCCTTTCTAAAAAAAGGCTCACACTGAAATGCTGGACAGTGGCATCTCTTTTCCGATTGGCAAGAAGTTTGGGCTTCGCCAGGGGTATTACGACTCCCATTCTAATATAAAAAAGTTAAATGAACAACACACAAAACAGAACGTGCTACGATAGCTCTGTCCTCTAAGCTTCATTCATTCTTATACGAGTATTGCTGAGAACGTGTGCGAGAAACGTTTCATATCAATCTTATTTTAAATCACGAGAAGTAATGTTTTATGAAAGTGTCACTTTAAGTTTTATCATGATAAAGAGAAGATTAAGTCGCCGAAGAGTACTCAGATTGAATTTTTTTGGATTCCCATAGCGTAAGATCTCCGCACTTAAAAAGTGGTCGAGAGTATTGTTGTTGATTCATGCATAGGAACTGCGAGTAAATATTGGAATAAAATAGCAACTTTTAGGCACTACGGGACCCGGTGCTACAATCTTGCGATAACGACTTGGTTCATGTAGATATTTGCAGATTTCAAATATACCTTATGGCATATTTTAAACATAACCTCATTCTTATAGGTATTATTGTATTATTCTAGTTGCAATAAGCGCAGTTTATGTTTTGTTTTAATGACTAGTTCTCCCCCAACTCAGGATAATACTCTTTAGTTCCATTATTTCAGATCTATTTCAATCTTTTTTCCATTACTCATAAGGTGACAAGTTATACATTTATTTGACTGATATTACTTCCTGAAAGAATGAAGGAAGAGTTTTTAACAATTTCTATGACTAATATTATCACTACAGACGACAATAATGGTATCCTCATGGATTAATACATATTAAGCTTCTTATGTGAAATTTGTTGCGGTAAATTGTCATGTATATTTTCTAATGTGAGTTAAAAGGTGGCGTTAAGTAGGTATCTTAGTTTATACATATGGTAGACTCCTCAAAGAGGGTGTTTGAGTCTTCAATTTTCATCCTATTCTTCAAAAAATCAACCTAGTTCTAACTTTCTACTAATTGTGAATAACAAAATTTATTGCATCCTTCGTAAATCTATGATCATTTCACCCATAAATAATGTGATGACGGAAAATGATTCTTGACAGTAATGAACCTAAATCCCTAGTGTAATTATGATCCATTTTTCCTTTGTTTAATCGTCACTAAATTTTGACACAATTATTGCTGATTTATAAGCTGTATCTTTGCTGAATTTTGCTTTATTAAGCTTTATTTACTTATTCATACGATGAGAACATTTTAAGACTCCCCTCGTCAACTTGTGGCACTTTGATATTCTTTTAATTTGTAGCGCTACCAATTTCACTTTCCCATATACCTCGATCTTCATGAGTTTTTCCACTATGATTTTAAATATTTCGCAAGTATGCAATGGATTTAACCTTCCCACCCGGTCCATATCTTCGAATAAACATTTTAAAAGTAGTTTTTACATATCTAATTACCACGGCAAAATACTATTGTGCAGAGTTTATTCGTCAGGGATTATTTTATCCTTAACGTGATGAAACTCAGTGACTCTGTCGCGAAGATTCTTTCACCCTTATGCGCTTCTTTACAAGTAACGGAATCAATTAAGCTCTTTGTTTGAATCCATAAATTGGTTGAATTAAAATATCCGAAAGAAGTCCTTTGGGACAGCCTACGTACGCGGAGAAATGTGAAACTCGATTCGAATCTAAAAGCCAAAGGATTTGAGGCCATTTGATAAGTAAGACGTTTCGGATTTACAGCGGAGTGGCGGTGAGAGCAACTAGGGAACGTTAAGAGCCGTGAAATGGAGATGGGAACAAGAGCCAAGAGAATGGAGAGGAAAGGATGGGAAGAGAAGCATAAGGGAAAGAGGAGGGGAAAAGATAAAAACGAACGAGGAAGAGGACTTATAAAAAGGAAAGAGATCGGTTTTGAGGTGTGTGTATGTTCGTGTGGGAGGAGCAGATAGGAAGACGTAGAAGGAGGCAGGTGATTTCCTCCTTTTTTATTTCCAAAGGTGTTGTCCGGGAGGGAGATAGGAAGGGAGGTCAAGGGGCCGGCGTTGCGAGCGGATAGGTTGAAGAGATGGGGGAAGGTGGGGAAGGGCAGAGAGATGAAGGAGATAAAAGGCGAATGGCACATAAAAGAATAGTAATTTTGATATTATTAATGGTCATAGGGGAGACGAATACGGTTTAGTCAACGTAGACTTAGAGCGATAATGCGTACTTAAAGCGGCATAACTTTCATTTGTCAGAATAATTTAACTCAGTTGATTTTTAAACAAAGGATCAAAATACAATCACGGTTATGAATGAGACATTAATGAAAGTTTTATAAGAATCATGTGCTGCTATTATTCTTGAGTCTTACGGAAAAATTCAGTGTTAACATAATTTTTAAACAAAATATTTTAACTCTATCTTTGAGGAATTATTGTTACATCTTTCATTCCATTTACATTTTTACATATACATCTTTCATTTACATTTTATTTTACATCATTAAATCTTACATTTCACGTAATATACAACTACGTATAAAGCATAGTTATCGTGAAATTCTATAGGAAATATTTTTCACTTGATATATAACCACGAGTAAGTCGTCCATATAAGTAAACACAAATATGGATAGTGCTTCTGCGACAAGGCCCATCACCAAAAACACATCCACTCCATCTACCATTAACCACATATCGAAGAATCGACGCCCATAATACGTCGCGGGACAATAGAATTAGTACTTATCGTAGATAAAACAAGATATAATGAAGTAAAGGGATAGACGAAACAAAGATGAAAGTTACGTCAAAATAATCTTAGGATTGATGGGCATTAATGGTGAATAAAAGAAAGATTACGTTCATTTTACAAAATTCACCCACACTTTGTCTGAAGGCCGAGCGTCAAGAGAAATAAATAGTCCACTTTATTTTATTGTGGTCCATTTTCGTTGAAATTAACATAAATGTCCTAATTCCATTGAAACAATTTGGCAACCATTCTCATTATGATGTTTCGTTGCCTTATTCAAACCGATGAACATGTTTAATGTTTCGGATCGTCGATGGAAAACGACCTACACGGATTAAGTACTCCTGTGCGCGAGGGATGAAACTGCGGCTGTGATTAATAAAAGGTAGCGAAAACGAGAACAAGTGGCAGGAAGTTGGGAATCCAGAAGTGGGATTTGGGGGAGGCTGGAGTGATGCGGCCAGAGAAGGGAGGCATTGAAGTGTCTAGGGGAGGAATGCCGGGGGCTAGGGGCGGAGGAGGATGAGGGGGGAAGGGGTGTTAGTAGTTAGTCGGGAAAAAGTAAGGGAAGGGGGGATGGAGGTAAGAAAAGGGAAAGGGGGCAAGGAGGAAGATCAACAGGGTAAAAAATGAAAAAAAGGCAAAAGGAAGGAGTGGAGTAAAGAAGCGTTGGAATAGAAATGAGACTCGAAAAGTTTTTACGACTGCTTCGGGTGGAGCGTCGGTGGCGGGAGCGAGAGGGAGACAGGTCTCCCCCGCCCTCCCCTCTCCCTTCCCTCCCCCCCCCCGCGCCCCCGTTCCTGTTCCCCACACCACATCTCCAATCTCTCTTCCCTCCTCCTCTCCAGAGCGCTCGCACACACATACACACCATCCTCAGCTATCGGCGTTCTTCGTCCGAAGCGATCAAAGCAAGGCGGGGGTCGAGGGTTGGCGGGACGGTCGGGGAGAGAGAGAGAGAAGCGAGGGAGGATGTTCATGAAAAAAGTGGGAGGAAGGGGATGGGAGAAGTGGATGGGTGAGGAGGGAATGGCCCGGGGAGGGGGAGCGGATAAGGCAGGTGGGGCCGAGGCCGAAGGGTGGGGCGGGGAAAGGGGGCAGGGTTTAGGTGGGGGATGGGGTGCATCAGTGAAGAATTCTTCAAGAACGGAAGGCTACAGACCAGTTTCCCTCCTCCTTTCGTCTTCCTCCACTCTTCCTCCCCTCGTCCCCCCCCTCCATATCCACTTGACCTAGCTTATATTAAGGGAAGGAGGAGGGGTGGAAGCAGCGATGGTCGCCAGAAAGGTATCGGAAAAAATCCGTTCCCACCTCCGCACCATTCCCGATATCCTCCTCCGCCCCATCTACCCCCCTCGGCTGGATCTCCCGCGAGATTTTTACGCGGTTCAATTGAAACTGTGCGGGTTATTGGGATCCTGAGTTCAGGTTTCTACCTTTTTTTATGGGTATGGGTATTCACCGCTGGGATAGGAAGACGATTTTCCCTTGGCTTCTCTATTTCTCTTCTGCCGGTCTGTCGCCGTCGTCGACAAGTAAGATTGAATCGGGAAAAGATGCCAGCATCTATCTCCTTTGCTCAGCGCCGGTGTATTCTTCGCGGAAAACTTCGCAAACCTTGTCGAAAATTTCATTCGAAATGACCCATTACGGTTTTATTGTCCTCGTCTACAGGTTTTGAATTAAAATGTTTATATTTCTTTAACTGCAGTTTCAAAGAAAAAAGTTTTTGAAGCCGAGAACTTGGGAGAAATAATTATATTGTGCCAAGATATTAATTTAATGTTACTGTTAGGTTTGTTTGTTGTTACCGTTCCGTAATGATTCTCTATTACACGTTCTTTGGATTGGATTTGGATTGTCTTTCGTACGTTCTTAAGAACAATGTAATTAACTGAGAAATAATCTTAATTATTTCAAGTTAATTCCGAAGATTTAATTTCATTCATTCATGAGTCGTGCTCAGAGGTAAACGGGTTTGCTATTCAGTATAATAGTTGCCTTTTTTCTTCGAAAACTTGGTCAGCTGAAGTAATATTTTTATTTCGATATTAACCGGGTGATTTGTTTAAATTCAATTTGTTCAATCATTATTATTTGCTTGAATTCAAAATTTTTATTGGCTATCTTCATCATTGAAGATGAGAATTCTACGGCACACTGAAATTTATTGAGTCACGTTTTCTGTCCCCGTCTTGGCCATGCAGCACCGAATGAGGTAGCATTATGCATGAAAAATCAGTTTCTATCTTTCGAATGGACGTGCTATTAGTCGTCGACCCTTTCTTTCCGTCTCCACGGCTTCCTTTCATTCCATTTGCCACCTTCGGCAGTCTCATCACTGATTGCTTCTCTGTCACTCCGTACCCAAACTTCATCTGTTAAAGCGATTGCCTTAACTTCTTCGGGACGGGATGGTTGTTGGAAAAGCAGTGGCTACTGTGTGGAGGAAAGGCCTATTCGTCTTTTTCGAAAGTCAAGACCTACTCCACAATACAGTTCCTGGCATTTGATTTCTTTTCGCCACGAAAGCTCCCTTTCTTCTTGAAATTACTTACTGAGCCAAATCTATGGTGCTAGTTAATCATGTCTCCACAAGTTTCTTTGGGTATGAAAAGTAATTAGAATCTATATTTTATGCTATTGTTAAGAATATCTTTCAGTGATTTTACACCATTCGATCTGGAGAGTGTAAACACTAATATAAAATTAATTATTTTAATGTTTGATGGATTCACGTAATACATAATCAATTGTTTCTGTTAAATTAATAGGATTTTTGATCTTATTTTGTATTCCCATTATTCACTTTCACGGATTATTTATGATTTGTCTTTGAATCTATATCTATTTGTTTATTGTCCTTCGGTAATGTCGGTATCCTTCACTTAGGCAGTGCACCTCATTAACCAAAATCTAATTGTTAATATAATATTTGTTAGAAAGAATATTACTTAGGAAACTAAATTTTTTATTTCATCATTTTCAATCTGTGTGGATTCATCACATTGTATGCTGTGAAATAGATACATTTTTACGAAAAGATAACAACTATTACGGAGTTAGTGGAAAAACTGGAGTGGGGAATCCTCCAATCATGTACAAAGTGCACACGACTAAAACTTTTAGAAGTTCGTAGGACACTATAATTTAGCTCTCGCACCTAGGCAATTATAATGTCCTGCACTGCATAGGAATATAGACCAATAGGAAAAAAAATTCTGGGAGAAAAATACTCCATCGCAAAGAAATTTAAATGCTCTCTCTCCTGTTACACAATTCATGATCCTTGCACAACCGAAGGTTATTTACCCTATAATGCAACCATTTCAGAGAGTAAAAATCATTCGCTTTGACTTTTACTCTCTGAAATGGTT
The DNA here is from genome assembly GCA_037158775.1 of Hetaerina titia. Taxonomy (NCBI): domain Eukaryota; kingdom Metazoa; phylum Arthropoda; class Insecta; order Odonata; family Calopterygidae; genus Hetaerina; species Hetaerina titia. Next base: position 32,473,804 of record CM073771.1, on the reverse strand, counting down.
GCATTATAATGCACACATAGCGGGTGACTCCGTTAAAGTTACTGCTACAGTTTCTTGAAATTTGTCTAAGGTATGAACAGCCTAAGTGTTTGAAATTGGCTTTATTAACATCGTGGACTGTGGCGCGTCGCGCACGACTACGAATGCCTGTGACATTGTATGTACGGTATTTCGTCATAACATCTTGTTCCTTTAAAGCCCCCAAAATTTCAGAGTGTAAGAGGACGTCTCGGTAGCTTAATTGGTTAAAGCACTCGGCCGGATATCGAGGGATCCGAGTTCGTATCCCGGTCAAGGCGAATGATTTTTACTCTCTGAAATGGTTGCATTATAATGCACACATAGCGGGTGACTCCGTTAAAGTTACTGTTACAGTTTCTTGAAAGTTATTTACCCTAACTAATGTGATCGAAAAAGCCTAGCCACAATCCGAAATTCCTTTTCACAATACTGCAACTCTTAAATAGTGCCGGGTTGTGTCCTCAAAAATAGTAAGTGTACGTTATCGTGGACGCAGGGTATTACTTAAATGTGTGTGTATAAGTCGTAATACTTAAATGCCGTAGACACAGACCTAACTCAGAAGCCTGTTTGATAATATTGTCGCGCTTTGTAAATAATAATAAGCATTAGTTGGTGTTAGCTGTTAACAATTATTATTTTGTGTCAAATTCTCATATTCAGGTTAGGCACCGTGTCGCCCGTGTCCAAGAGTGTGATCTCGATACCAAGGAAACACACTGCACAACTTTAGCGGAGATATTTCCCAGAGTTGCACTCAGGAACTTTCGACCATGTGTCTCATGTTTCAGTATCTCCTGCTTCATACCAATTTAAGTGATTTTCCCATTTCCAAAGAAATGATTTTGAATGATAATGAGTTTCTCATAAATAATAGTAAATTAGACATTAAAAGACATAGAAAAGGAACATGACGTAGAAGAAGATAGCTTAGGTCCAGGCATACCCGACGATGAAATAGAAAGGGCATTAAAGGAAGTGAAAGCAAATAAGGCCGTGGGGGTGGACAACATCCCTGTAGAACTGTTGAAATGTTAAGGAAACTGTGGGAAGAAGGCCATATATGGACTGATTCGTAGTATCTATGAGGAAGGAATCTGGCCGGAAGATTTTGTGAGATCGGTGTTAGTTCCTATTTCAAAAAAGGCAAAGGCTACATCATGTGAGGATTACAGAACAATAAGTTTGATATCCCACGCAGCTAAAGTTATTCTCAGGATCATAAACAAAAGGATAGAGAGTAAGGCAAACGTATACTCAGGGGATGATCAGTTTGGGTTTAGGAAAGGAAGAGGTACGCGTGATGCCATTGCAGTAATGAGATCACTAATTGAGAGGAATATAGAATACAATCAGGACGTTTTTGCCTGTTTTGTAGATTTCGAAAAAGCGTTTGATAGAGTGAATTGGGAAAAATTAATGCTTGTATTGCAGAAAATAGGAATGGATTGGAGGGACAGGAGACTGATCCGCAACCTGTACATGTCTCAGACTGCTCAGGTGCGAGTGGGGAACGGAGAGTCTGGATGGGCAGTGTTAGGAAGAGGGGTAAGGCAGGGTTGCCCATTGTCACCGGTACTGTTCAATGTATATGTGGAAGAAATGATTAAAGAGGCATGGGAAGAATTGGAGGTGGGTGTGAAAGTCGGAGGGGAATTCATAAAATCGGTTAGGTTCGCTGATGACCAAGCGTTAGTTGCTCAGTCAGCCAAGGGGTTGCAAGCATTGCTGAATGAATTGGAGGTTCAATGCGATAGATATGGGATGAGAATCAATATTAATAAAACAAAGGTTATGCAATTTTCCAGAAATAAAAAGGCTAAGCCAAACATTAAAATAGGCGGGGAAAACATAGAGCAAGTAGAACAGTTTACATATCTCGGAAGTGTTTTGGACCAATACAGTCAAAGTGGTAGGGATGTAAGGAGAAGAATTGCACTAGGCAAGGAGGCTTTCTCAAGGAGGAGGGAGTTGATGACGGGGACCTTGAGTAGGGAGGTTAAGACAAAACTCGTAAAAACTCTGATATGGAGCGTACTATGTACGGCGCGAAAACGTGGTCGCTGAAGCAGAAGGATAGACGTAGATTGGAGGCTTTTGAAATGTGGGTGTGGAGAAGAATGAAGAAGGTGAAATGGACCGAAAGGAAAACAAATGAGGAAGTACTGGAGATGGTGGGTGAGGAGAGGGGTTTGTTGAGAGAAATCCAATGGAGGCAGGAAAAATGGATGAAAGGCGTATTGAGCGGTAGTGGAATGTTGAAGAAGGTAATAAAGGGGAGAATGTTGGGCAAACGAGGAAAGGGCAGGAACAGGATATGGATGTTGGACGGAATAAAGGGAGGAAAGAAGTACGCGGAGATGAAGAGGGACCTGATATAGATTAGTTTGTTAGGTGGGGAGTCACAAAATGTTTATTTGATAGTTGTGTCCATCCAAAAGCCTACTTTAACCGGTAGATTACTTAATAAAAAATAATAGTAAATTAGGGGACCGGATATGTTGAGTCGTGAGTTCCTGATTCGAATATCATCGACTGTATCACTTTTGTACGATTCTACAACTCTCACAACGGTTGCATTTACCCCACAGCAAAATTTATGGACACTTTTCATTTTTTTCATGAGTGTCATGATTTTTTCACGAAAAAATAACAATTAACTTTAAAAAAAGCTTTGTGTTCTCCACAAGTTCTCCGAAGGATCAATCATTAGCGGTCTTATTAAAAGAATTAATTAAAACTTTAAGGTCCCTGGTGTAAAAAACAATTGATTTTTTTACTTCTGTGTCAACCCAAATTACCAAAATGAGTGTAATTACATTTACGTTTTATGCGCTTAAGTTATTTCATGAACTGCATTGAATGTATACATGTATGTATCTAAAATCTTTCCGCTAGATATATGCTTACATACAAAACAAAAGTAAATGTTCTACGTTCACGGGAAAAACAATTTTGAAGTCGTAGTTAAGCTTTTTTGTTAAATTTGTTAATTAAAAGTAAAAATATATGAAAAATAATAGCTCTTAAATAATATAAAACTGACGAGACAGTGAAAGAATTTTTCCATTCGTGATTCACAGTTATTGTCTTAATTTCCATTGCTAGTACTTTTTTGCTCCTTATTTATTTTTAATTACGAACTTTCTACCAATCTCCATATTTATTTAACATTTTAACTCACTTGTTATTGATCTTCCTTACTTTTGTACATAGCACGCGTTGAGAATTATGCACTATGACAATTTAATCTAACTTTTCAGATGAATCCTTTACATGTAAATCTTTTCTGTTTCAAGCTCCTAGAGGACCATTCTTAATGAAGTGTTGTGCAATGCGTGCATTATACATGAGCTTTAAAGAGAAAAGTTTTCGTGCCTTACTTTTACCCTAGTATAACTCTGTTCGGAGAACAGAATAAAATGGATTATCGTGACATTCCTTAAGTATATGGCATTACTCAGCGACAGATCAATTACCCATATACATTAGCCCTGTGCTAGATTGTATTTAAAAATTGAGAAATTGTCATATTATATTAGCCATAATGGTAACTTTAAAAATAAGACAACCATATGAAATACAATTTCGTGTAATAATTATCATTCTCAAAAAAAAAGAGTAAACGCTATGTTTAAGTCACAAACAAAAGCATAATGTGTTTATTTCAGCTCACATATCTCAAAAATATGTTCGCCGTCGCCCCAAGGTACAGCGTTCAGGATAATGAAGCAATTTCTACTCACAGTACATAATTGATGGAATGCTCATTTAGAAATCTCAATAACCCTCTCCCCTAGCAGCGACAATGCAAAAAAAATGGTTGCAAAGAGGTTTGAGAGGGCACGCATAAAAAAAAGTCAATTTTCTCAAGAGGCGGGGGTGAGGGGGGGGAATGAATAAACTGTAAATAGCGATCGGGTGCCGCGCCTAGGCGGCAACCGAATTACGCGCAGATGCCGGGGATGCTTTTTCAATTTCTCCCATTCGGGTCACGAGATGGGAAAATGTGGTAGCGATGGCCTGCGGGGGAGGGGAGAGGGTGAGGTGGGAGGTGAGGGGTTAGGAGGAGGAGGAAGGAGGACGGCGAGAGAGGAATAATGAGGAGTGGTAGGGCGGAGTGGGAAGGGGTCCGAATAATCTCGTCCTTATTTATCAGGACAGGTTCGTAATTTTTCCTCCATCCCCCATCACGTCCACGTGCAGTCAACTACATATATTCCCCTTTTCTTAATTTATTCCGTGGAAAGAAAGATGGGGCCACGAGCGAAAAAAAGGCATCTTCCACCCTTATAATCCTGTACCCCTTCTTCAACACATATTCTATTTTTCTCGACCTTCTTCGCTTTGCTTTCCTACTCTCCTTTTTCCTATTCTATATTTTCACTATTTCTCATTCTGCCTAACACCTAGATGGTAAGGTCTTTGGAGAAAGATTTTTATCTATTTTAATCCTTTACTGTAGCGTATTATGTTCTTATCATCGGTGAAATCAGGATAAATTATCGGGAGGAGATTAATGCTGGTAAAGGTTATTTACACGTCCGTCATATCCATCATTACGAATATAATATTACGACTTACGATAGATGATTAAGTTTCCGTTGAAACATTTCGCATTAGAGCGTGCGATATTTACTTGCATTTTTTTCCATCAGCAGTAAGGCTATGAACAACATTTTCCGCAGGGTTTTTGTCCGTATTTATTCGTTTTTACAATGTTTTTCGGTGTTTCTCACATGCCTTGATCCCTTATCAGATCGCTGCACGTTTCCAGGTGACTCGTGAAGTAGTAAATAAAAAACCTAAGGACATTTCTGAACAGAAGCGAGTGGTCGCAGAGGTGTAAGCTATAGATGAAATGAAAGCAGAGGATGCGAGGACTCAAGAGGGAGTGGGGACAAATCGGCTAGTGGCCCGCTCCGTGAATTGTCCATGCCTGAAGCGTTGTGCAGGGTGACCTGTGGCCTTTATCGAAGTTGTACATGTCGTAAAGGAGGCCTTCAATGAGATGGACGTAATATTCCTGCCTGGTGACTTTAAACTGATATTTCATTTTATTTTCTTTGGTTTACCGATCTCCTGATTAAGGAAGTCGAAATGGGAAAATTAGTTTAGTCCTCTTAGTGGAATCGATCGAGGAGTTGGTACTGCAGTTTTTCATGGTCTCTTAAGCCCTCATTTCTTTAAATAGAATTGGAAAAGGAATAAATTTTCTTCTCTTTGGTTTCACTCCTCGTAAATGGTATTTATTCCATTACACGCAGTGATAGAAGCCGCTTTCGATAGATACCAAGATAAGAATTACCTAACTGCAATCTGGAGATGATAAAAAATTATCTCCACACAGGAAGGCTCGGGTGGCTCTACAAGGATCAACGGCCGCCGTGTTGTCGACCACACATGCGTTAAAATCGAATACGCGGCGCAATGTTCATTTCAAAGGCGATGTCGTCCTTCATCCATCTTAAACGAGAGATTAGCCTCGCTGTGATTTCTGTTGACAAGACAATGTTCTTCTTTCTTTCGCTACGGTCTGGATTTCTCAACCTTTCCACTTCAAGCGCTTGAATTGTATCTGTAGCTTAACAAATTGGGCCATCCCTTTATGTGCGGTGTATCGCTTCAATGATTTTGGACATCTTATGCAATTTCGAATTTATATTTCCATTTTGTACCTAAAATCTGATTACTTTACTTATGAATTATAATATGGACATAGTTCAAATAAAATTTTCGTCACGTTATTTAAACTGCCTTTTTTGGGTCGTTTAATTGATAACCTGTGGCTTTGTAGATAATTTATTACCCATTAGAGGAGTTTGCCATATGCATTTTCTAGGCAAATCTATTAGCATTATTGTAGAGTGATGCCACCATTAATGATAGAAGTAATATGATTTTATAAGTAGTTATGATTTTTAGCGGTTTAACAATTCTCTAAATATAACTTTTGAATTATTTTATCACCAAACTCTGTACATTACATAATTGTATTTGCCTCATTGAAAGAACATAGACTAAAGTGAAATATTTTATAATATTTCTTTCCATTTGAATTCGGTATTCTAGTAAAAGAACATATACGAGTGCTATTCACTCGTACTATTCACTCCACGCCTGCTTATCAGAAAAGTATTCACCTGCAACCCTTACATTGCTTTACCAATTGACAGCATATTGATGGATCTTAGGATTTTACTCATCGTTGTTGTATAAGAGTAAACCATACTGATTTTCTCCATACAAATGAAAATATGGCTAATATGTCTAGAGTTAAATCGAAACTCGAGGCGGTGTCTTCAAAAGTCCCTCAAGTTTACCTCAAGAAGCATACCTCAGAAAATTATGGACTTAAGCTCCAAGACGTGCTCCGCGCAGGAAATCTTCCTAATAATTTATTTTCTGTTTCTTTAATCCAGAATAATATATTCTTTTCATGTCTTAAATAATTGTCGGTGAAAAAATTCCTATGCGTCCAATAACTTCTGTGATATTTTCATTATTTACCCCAAGTCATGCATCGACTTCGGTCTTTATGGCGTTTAAGTTACGCCTTTTATCTGATACATACATAATATATTTTATCGGTAATATCGTGTCAAATAGTAAGATATGTGCAATATTAGGCATTTCGTTTGATATTAACTTGTTAACGTTTTTCTTCACATGTTAAAATCTGCCTGAAACTGGCTGACGTGTTCGATTCTTTTATTCAGTCGTTGATGTCTCTGGGGGATTTCGGTGCAATAATTTCACGGTCTTGTGATTATCAAAGAAAAATGTACGTCTAGTAAACTGTTATTCTTATTTCTTTTTAATTACTGTATTCAGCTCCATTCTTTTGTTTTTATGTTCTTCTGAAAATGTATTGTAACCACAAAATTTTATAGTACCTATCATGAATAAGTATGATGTTGTTAGTTATTATAATCGAACCAATATTAGCAAAAGCTGATATACTTCGAATTTTTTCAATTTTTCTTATAAGATTATTGAACATTACACATTCTCTTCTAAACTTATGCCCGAAGTAGAAGAACCTAAGAATATTGACTTTTCACTCAATTTAGTAGCAAATGAATAATTTATAAATGAAAAGGAAGGTTATAATTGCTTTGCTATAGTTGAGTTAATGCTAGATTATTCATACTTGCTGCTAGAATTGGTTAAATAATATATTTCTGTTGGTAAATTAAGGTTAAAACTTTGTGTTTAAGCAATGATTGAAACATTATTTTTCCTACTTAGTGCATTTACTTTTTCCCCCAATACCTAATTGGCTCGAAAAGCATATATTGCAGTCGTCTGGATTGTTGAGGGCTCATGAAATGCGAACTTATTTCAGTTCATTAAATCCCATTTTAGTTTCAAGCTGGAAATACTTTGTATATGCTCGTAACATCCGAAAGTTCTTAGTGCTATTTCCGATTCGAGTTTTGTAAACTTGTGATTCTTTCACCCTGAAAGTAATCTTTAACACTAGTTTCTCTTACATTCCGTCTCCGTTTGTATTCCCTTCCACAATCTAAACGACAACTTAACTTTCTTTGTATTAGTCCCTGAATATATATTTAATCATATCGTTTTTCATTTTCATGGTGCATACACTTCTGCGTTATGCTTAACTATTTGCAAATAAATTCATTGAGCTTTTTTCAAAACTGTACAAAAGTAGGTTTACTTACGTAACACGTGAAAATTATTTCATTTCTTACTTATTTTTTTGCTCTCGCATCTCGGAGCCCTTGAATTCAAAATCTCTTGACTTTTTTTATCCCCGTCGACATTGATTATAACTCACACAATTGATAACTACCGATCAGTTGTCTTGTCATTCGTGGTGATGACAGCAGTCACTCACTGAACTATCATGACTCATTTCGATCAATAGGTCGCATATTCTTACGGATTAACACTTACCCCAAGATATTTTCGTGATAGGATTATATTTTTAAGCTATTCTATTTTCTTTCATCGAGAAACAGATCACTCTGCTTTGTTCAAATCTACCGTGTACCCAAAATCTCGTTCTCTCCATCGAATTAGATGGATGCTAATTTCTCCATCGTTACGAGCTGATCATTCTTTTCCACCACAATCTGGTATCCTTCACCTAATATCGCTTCAGCCTCAAAAAGTATCTCAGAGTGGAGGAAAGGAAAAAAAATGTATAAACGATCGCCGCTCTACTTCGTGACCTCGCCTGCCTCCCCACGGCGAAAGCACTCCACCAACCTCCACACCCCTTGATGGCGTCGGCCCCCGTGTCCTTGTGAGTCGGGAGTGACCGGGTCGAACGACCCCTCCCCCTTTTCCTCCTTCCCTTTCCATCCCTCCCTTCTCCACCCCGTCCCATTCGCTGTTCCTCCCTCCACTGCCCACTGGCCAGGTCGATCTGTATCGCAGGACGGACGGACACTCCCCTCCTCTCTTCCCCTCTGTCTAACCCCCGTCCCCTTCTGATCCTTCCCCTTTATCTCCCTCCCTCTCTCTCTCTCTCCTCAGTCGTCTCGCCTTTTATTTCTTCCACCCATCCCACTTTTTCCTCTCGGCGTCCGCTTTGACAGCAGCCCACCAGGGCCGACGCCCACCCTCCGCGTAGGTACATTTTTTCTCGTATGCATTTTAATACGTAGAACGTTTCGTGATACAGTGCGACGAATATCCCGCAAGAGGTTTTTGTGTGCTTGTTTAGCGGCAGAGAGTTGGCATTGACGCATTAGGGCATTTTTCGACTTTGTTTCGACCTTTGGATCTTAGGATGTTAATGGATCTTAAAGCCATGAAACTCCCTTCGAGTAATTTCCCCGACACGATATCCTTAGTTGCATCACGAATCATTGTCATACATTGATTGCCCTCTTATGAACATACGATAATATGTACGTAAACTGCATTCTGATATCACATTTTTGTCGTTGAAATTGCTCGTATTAAATCGAGAACTAATATTTTACACGTTTAGGATTTGTTTTATTTCAGGAGAAATATGAAAATGTTATACTTGTGCATTGAAAATTTCGGTCTGGTCAAACAACGTGCTGTAACATCAGATAATTTGCCATTATTGGACGAGGTGTTTTTACTCACATGATTTCCCGAAATACCCTGCAAGATTTTAAGGTCAGGGACGCCACCCGTGAGGAAATAATGATAGTATGTAAAATGGCTAAGTAGGAATTATTGTGGAAGGAGGCATTATTGCACAACTCCTCATATTGTGGAGGCACGTATTCTTGAGTATATTATAACCACAGCCTCTCCCTAATTGTATCAACATTGGTTGATATGCCGTGGAAAATTAATCAAATTGATCGTTAGGCCTTAATGTATCCAGGGAGTTCCAATCCAGATTTTGAAATAATTTTGCGATGGTTTTGTAGTAGTTCTTCACGAATCAAGTAACTTTTCCTTTCATTTTCTTCAGCGGTTTAAACAATGCCTTTCTGGATGGGCTGAAATGCCTGCAGCAGATTCGACTCGGTCTGATTAAAGTTTCACTACATTATTCTTCCGCTCTTGTATCACTATATTTGATAAATGTTCGTATTTCGGGAAAGTAGAGGGATAAAAAATACAAATCCCACCTTGACCTTGTTTAAAATATGTATTTCACTAATACTGACTTCTTTAAGGCCCCACCGTGCACACAATGTACGTGTTTTCTCGAGTTAGACCCAACGAGGTGATGAGATAAGTAGGTGATGGCACATGGTTGGCAACGGTCGCACAACAAACTTAAAGTGTTCAGGAGTAGGTCTGTTTGATGCTCTAGTTTTAATTATGTCCATGAAACTCCCTAAAATCGACTACGTTCTGATCGAATTTTCCCAGCATTCGTTTGGGTGAAAATTTCATTTATTTCAAGTGAAATGAAACTTTCAGCTTCAAGTAGATTAGAAAAAAATGTTAAAGATTTCATCTAGGTTATAGATATCTGGGCGGGTCGCGGTGGTCTAGCGAGTAGAGCGTTGGACTGCTGACCAGAGGGTCCCGGGTTCCCGGGCAAGGCACTTTGGGCACCTGCAGCTCCACCCAAGCTAGTTGATTTTTCGGGTACCAGATCTTCCTGGGAAACCATTACCGGCACAGGGAAAGGAACTGACCCCCCTACCCTGATGTGTGAATAATACACGCCGTCGGGCTTGGTACATGGGTGAGCTCCACCATCACCTACTAAACCGACCTTTGGGTTGATTACTGTGTTTATGGTTTTTTTTATAGATAACCGGGTGTTTCTGGTTGTGGGATTTTTTCAGTGCTGAAGTGACCCGGTGTGAATGTCAGGCTTTAAATTCCTTGATTATTGATATTGAATGCAAACTAACTACAGTGTAACTATTATAGAATAATTATGTCATGATGCTCACCAATTGGTCTATGAGTTTGGATAAAATTGAATTAAAACTGAAAAATATTACGAGGTTAATTGACAAGGATTAATGGGACAAAAGTGCGGGAAAGAGTGAACAGTGTTAGTCATTGAATGGTTTCTCAATCGAGGAGTAGGTGTATCTCGTGTTGAATTAGTTAAAGAACTGGAAATGAGAGAGAGATGAGACCGGCACCTGTTCAGGTCAATTCATGGTTGTCATTTAAAAATGAATGAGACCAAGGTGTTGACTTTTCTTCGCTCTAAAGATAAAAAAAAATAACTGAATATTTCTTTGAAGGTTCGAGCTGAACTGCACTGTAGATTTAAATATGAACAAATCCGATTCTAGGTAGACCTAGCACCCAGTTTCAACTATTTTTTCATCGATTTTATTTAAATCTACCTTTCTAGGCCATGTTTGTATTAATTCTGAAATCAAATCGATGCATTCCACGTGAGTCATGATAAAAGAGTGAAGTACTTGGAGACTTTCAAAATGCCACGCGAGGGAAATTGTTTCAATGACCCGAAAGGATTCCTGTTTCGAAAAGTCGATTGCTTAAGAAAATGAGAAAGGAGACATGTTAACGCAATCACTTATCATGCAACAAACTTTTTATTGTTTTACTATAGTGTAATATTTTAAAATTATAAAGGTCTCATTGTGTCCCATCTCTTTCCACGTATTTCATATGCATCGTTTTGTAGACGGGATATTTGTGTATGGGGATCGGGATGGTGCGGTGGCTAACGTACACGCTTCCCACCAGGAGGTCCGGGTTCGAATCCCGGAGTCGGTAGATATTTTTAGTTGTATTCAGATCCCTAATTGGGTGTTTGTGGAGAGCACTTTGAATGAGTACGACGTCCGTCAGACGGGACGTTAAACTGTGGACCCCTTGGCACCTTTCGACAAGAGTAGGCTAATGCCGACGCCGGGTTTCTTTTCACCCCACCTTTCCCATCCATTCCTAATGGCGTAAATGAATTGAGTCGTCTCACCTAAAACTACTACAACTTCTACGATAGTTGTATGGCAAACAGGACAATAAGAAAGAGAATTTCAGGCTGCGTCGCCCCCCCCCCTAAATAACTACTACAATGTTTCTCATAGAATTTTTAACTATTAATTTCTATATACGATCATTTTAAAGCTATAATAAGTGGAATTCTGCAATTATTTTTCAATGTAGAAGTGTAATAACAAAAAATAATATTGTATCAGCCGTTTCAGTGCCCTGAGCTTTGTATTTCTCTTGCAACTCTAGCATTAAAATATCTCCAACTCTTGCTTAAACTGCGATTAATTTATTTAGATACTCCTTCGGTCTTTTTACTTCGGGTGCTTTTTTTTGCGAACAATTATAATGACGACGACGGCTTCTTCCCATTTTAGGAGATATACTCACCCGAAGTTCATATTCGAAATCACAAACTAATTTCGAAAGCAAGATGGGATAAAATTATCAATGATATTAAAAAGGTTTATGAAGCTTTTTTTGGAGGTTGACTTGGTGAAAAGGTTACAGTAGTCCCTTCGTGTTTTCTCTTTTTCTGAGCTGTTCCGGATGGTCATCCGGGTGGGGCTGCCCAGTGACCAAGGCGAGGGAGTGTGTATGAGCATTTCGAATGGCCTCGAATCTCGTCCACGCAACTCCTTTGAGAGTTTTTATGGATGATATTCATTTGCTTTCATTAATTGTTTTCTGTCTTTAGAAGGACGAGGATATGGTAGAATCTTCTTTTTCATTATGTTTTTTGAGCTCGTTAAAGGGGTTCCTATAAACGTATACGGATTAACTGGATAGGCAGTACATTTTTCAAAATTTTATTTTTTGATGCGTATCTTAACACCTATTTTTCATTGATGCTCTTGTTTTTATTTGGTCAATAAGGAGCTCTTTCTAGAGAAAATACAAAATGGAGAAGGAATACAGAATGAAAAGAAATGATGGATCCTGCTGCGTAATACATGTAATGGCTTATTGGAAAAGATAGTTTACACTATCCCTTTCTGTGTCTAAGGGGACGGAGTGTTTTTCTTAGTGCCGCATCTATCCAATATTTTACAGCTTCTGAAAATCTGATGGTAGACTTCAAATTGATATAAAATATCATTAAGGATATAGGTGTGAGGAATTTAATTTTGCTGTTATATTTAGGTCGGCCATTATTAAAATTTTTAATGGTAAAACCGTATGGTAATGATAATTTTAATGGTAAAAAAAATTAAATTTCCATCCTGCCGGGTAAAAGTAAGTTGGCATTATAAAATAGTAACTTGAAAGTTAACAGAAGGCAGTCGTGAGCTTTTCTAACGAGGTGGTTAATAACTGAATCCGATTAAGGTAATGAATGTTGTGTTTTAGGGAATTATAATTCACTCTGTCAAAAATTATGTAAAATACTTGGTAAAGCAATGAAAATATTTTCTTTTACGCAATCGACTTCATGTCAATACATTTAATTTTGTTGCTATTCCATTTAATTTTGTTAAAAGCACTTATAACCAACGTCTACTCTCCATGAAGAAGGGCGGCGTAACGAATATTCGTGATTTTGGAAGGTCTGATGTTTCAGGAAAAATAAAACTTTGAGAATTGTCACGAAAACCGCTCGGACAAAGAAGGAGTTCCGTTTATAAGTATACAGTTTTTTTAGTAAAAAGGTGAAGAAGGAACGGGGCAGCAATATTTTTTCAAAGGGTAGACCAAATTTCGATTCCAAGGCGACTTAGTGAAACGAGAAGATAAGAAAGAGCAAAAGAGACTGGAAGTCTTCCCGGCTTTCCAAAATGAGTGTGAGAAACGGGAATTACTGGAAGCGTAAGCCCCGGGACTGGACCAGTCGGGTCAGCGTTGGCCGGCTGTCGCCTGGCCGCTCTCGTCTCCCTCGCCCTTTCTGCCCCTCCCCACCACTCCCCCCCGCCCCAACTACAAAAGCCCACAATGCCAGTTCGTCTGACCCCTCCCTCCCGTCTCCTCCCATCCCATCTGCGGACACAACCCTTTTCTCCACCTCTCGCTATAAAATCTGAGCGGTCTCCTCCTCAGCCCTGTCCCCTCCTCAAATCCCGACGGCCGTCATCCTACCTCCGGCTATCCCTCCCTCCCTCCCTTGCCCCTTCACTCCACCAGTTTGCAGCCTTCCTTCCCTCCTTCGGCTCGAGGTACGGGCTCAAAAGGCAAGAGGCGATTAAAAGAGTCCACCGTAGGAATCCTGACGCATGTACGTGACGGAGGCGGATTTTTTTTTACAGATGAGTCCCGTACGCACGCGACCCCTCTTCCTCCCCGTCCTGCAACGGTCCAGCGATTGTGAAGGGGGCCGAGAAACGATCGATCGTTTCCTCTTTCTTTTAGTATCACTCAAGGGATAGGCGTAATCGGTGTTGTAAAAATGGCCCCATCTGTATTAAATCTTATTTCCGAGTATTCTTTTAATTGCATGCCCACTTGATACACGTGTGCTCAAGTATTGATCGTAATGTAAAATTAGTCTTAAATCCCAAGGATATTCCCGGAAAAGAAATGCTAGCGGTTATGTTGGTTTAAAAAAAATTGCACATATATTTAGGTGAATGCTTTTGTTTGCTATTCCCGAATCTTTTTTAAGGCCACATTTTTTTTTCTTGCTAGATTCTAGAATGGTTTTCATAACCATCAGACAATGAAGTAACCAGGCATCTTCAGCACCTATTCTTTCTGGTATTTATTTGGTACTTTATTTTTGGCACTTTATTTTTTGTTTTTATGTGGTGATTTGGCACTTTATTTTTTGATATTTTTGAAATATTTTCCTCTCTTTTCTTCTATAATCTTACATTAATCTTGAACTAAACAGGCGTTTCCTTTGTGCGCTAACATTCTTAGTTTCAAATACGCCAATTTCCCAAACGAAATGAAAAATGCATTGTGAATCTACTTCATCTTGAAACTTCGTCTTCTTTAAGCCATCTTCCGGACCTAAAGATGGGTTAAATTGTCGAGCCCTAGGTCATATTAATAAAAATTACTGAGTGGATTTCGCAAAGTTTTTTTCATTTCCTTTGCAATTGATAAGTTCCAAAAATAAAGCCTGGAACCGTTTCCCCTGTAAAAATTTTTTCAGCCATTTGTTTCGTTTTAATTACTCTACAGTTAGCCGTTGCACTCAAGAGGCCATAAACGCTGCTCGCAACCACATAAAAGAGTTGATCGAAAAGCACATCGAAAGAAAAATATCAAAATGGAAAATAATAGCATTGTAAAATTTGTAACTCATCATTCAGAAGTGCTGCGTAGCTTTCCTGATGCTGTATATAGTATATAGAATTTGATGTTCACATCTCATTGAGGAAATTTCCCTGCAACATAATTTTTATCAATTAATCTTTTTAATTATTTATAGGTAACGCATCTGAAATCAAGATTTTAAATAATAGAATACATATGTTGTCTCTAGGGTGAATTCTGCGTAAATGACTTGGAATGATTTTATGATATAACTTTAATATTAAAATCTTTTTCTATTTAACGCATTTGTCCGAGCGCATGATCGTATTTAATCCTCAGCTAAGTCGTGGGTAGAAATTATTTCCATGGTTCTAAACTGTTGGATATGCGTTGAGTTATACTATAGTGGTCTGTTATCGAATGATCAGAACGAATACGTGAATTATGAGTTGGGCAGCAAACGGAAGTTAATCTCTTGGTGCAGCTTTCGTTATTTCTGGAGAAATGAAGATGGTGATAGTCAGTAAACACGCATATATTTGGAGTTGATTCTAAGAATTTCCACTTGAATGATGCTAAAAACTATAAAAAAAAATACCAATGGAGAGGATTTATTTTCCCATAACTTTATAACAGCTACATTTTCCGTCTTTAAGAACACCCGATCTTCCTCTATTCCTGAGCTTTAGGTTTATCCCTATACCTGCTTTATTGCTGTGACCTTCTCCAACATAACTTTGCATTTTTATTTACTTAGATATTTCTTTGGAAAAATGACCAAACTAAGACATCTTATCTAGCTCTTGAAACTCGGCAGGCTTCAGAATGGTTAAACGACACGCAGTCCATATACAACATTTAAGATGAAGATCTTTCGGCCGTTAAAAATAACTTTTCTTGCCATTAAATGCACAAGAATTTCTGATTAAAACTGAGTGCATTGGAAGTAAACTTGATAGCGGTATTATAAAATATATATTCTAAAAATCTCGAGTACAATGGGGTAGGAAATAGGTAAGGCCGTTTGGTGCACTTTCTGCGAGCATGTAATGATTCTATAAGCATTGTTATTGCATCTCTAAATACCCGGAGGTCATCCTTCGGGCATGGATGTGCATCTCGAGAACCCAATAATCTACTTGCCATAAGTTTTTCCGGAGGTCCAACCACCAGATTCTCACAATATATGCGCAATACGAAAGGCGGTCATCTAACCCCCGACCTTTTGGTGAGGATAGAGCCTCGTTAGCCATCGGACTTAAAACTTTGGCAATTATTTATCACGGCCGATTAACATTTCTTTCCGCAGGTTTTACAATTCATCTGAATATCCTTTTAACGGTTCAGATGACTGTATTTAGAGGATGGACATGAAAAACGGAGTGGGCGAATCATTCCTTGAGATTTTTCTCGGCTTACGGACGTTCAAAATATAAATTTTCTATGGCTACCGATAAAAATCACCGATCGAATGTACCAACGCCATGCAATTTCTATCCGTCTGATATTGATTAAATGTCCTTTCACGCGGAATTCGAATTTTCCTCAATATTCATGAGAGTACGAGTAATATCCCCTCGTTTCTCTGTTGTAAATAAGCATTTAACTTCAGAGAAGCGAATCCTATAATCCCTATTGTCAGCATAGGTCGTGGTCAAATGCAAATGGAATCCTTCAGATGCAAGGAAGAGTTTAAAAAAAAAACAAAAATTCTTTCGAATCAGCTATCCACTGGACGAGATTTCCCCCGGAGAACTTCCCGTTCGCCCGCGTGAATGGGACTCTCGGGCGGTTTCCTTCTCGCATTTAAGGAATTGTCTCCTCTTCCTCTCACCCAGTCCCCATGTCCTCTCCGCCCCTCTCTCTCCTCGCCCCTCTCAAGCCGTCCACTCCCTTTCTCATGCTCCAGCATCCTCTCCCACCCCCCCCACCCGAGAACACCCCGCCCTCTGACCTTCTCCACCCTTCACACTTGTCACGCGTTTTACACCCGCATAAACGCTCGGCAGACGATTCATTCCCGCCCTACCCACTCTCCCCTGTCACTCTGGAACCCTTTCCCCTCCTCCTCACATCCCTTCCCTCCCCCTTTTGCCTTACACAGATTTCTCCTCCTAATCCTCATTTTACAGTCCAAAGCCTCTCCTTTCTCTCCCGCTCACTCCACTTCTCTCTCCTTCTCTCTCTTCCTCTCTCCCGCACCCCCCCATCCCAAACCACGAGCGCACACTCCCCAGATTAAGTCCTCTCTCTCCTGTTTTACAAGTCTCTTCCCCAACACGCACGCACAAACAAACACGCACCAACAGGCGCTCTGTTCATCTCTCTCTTTTTTCTCCCCTCACCCTTCCCTTTTATTTCTCTTCCTCCACCCTCGCCCACGCTCTAATGCGCATTCCCATTTCCCTGCCCTTTTCAATGCTCCTCCTACACCCCTCTCCACCTTTACATATTCCTCTTCCCGTTCCCACTCCATCCCTCCCGCTCGGAATACGCGTTTCCCTCCCCCGTACTGTCGCCTCGTATCACACAAATGCCATCTCCCTTTTCTGTTTCCACCGTTGTCTCTTATTCCAGCGCCTACTCCCGGCCTTATCTGCCTGACAACCGCTCCGCGCCGCCGCCGCAAGGATGTGTTTTTCGTTCCCCTCCCTTTCCCGTTCTCTCTCTCCTCTGGGAATTACTTCCCTTCCCCACTCTCCCTCCCTGGAGAGCTCATCGGCAGTTTTTATAGTGTGGATTTTCCTTTCAGCCAGTGATCCTCCACCTCTCAAGCCCCCCAGCGCCGCCTCCTTCACAAATTCTACGAGGTTTGCAGCGAATTTTCTTATCGACGACGTGCTCTCGCTGTTCCACGTCCTATTCCGACTTATTTTGAAGGAGCGAGTTTAATTTACAGGGGGAGGGGTCGGTGTTATTCTCGCGTATTTTGTTTCTCTGGCCGTAATAAATGTGATATAGATTTAGCGAACTAACTCCATCAAGTGTCTACAAGTATGCCGAGTAGGGTACTACACGATAAAACATTTCGAATACTAGGCGCAAATAAACGTCGCTCATATCCCATGAATCTAATTTTTTCATGTCAATTTTGCAGTAGTTTAATTCCCATAATGATATCGTCCTATAATTAATCTTACATGCGATAAATACTTTGTCAACCGCACCATTTAAAGAACAACAACCGTATTTGGGTTCATAAGGATGTTGTTACTCTATAAAAGTAATGATACTCGTGTGTTGATTACGCCCTATTTCGTGTGCTATTCATCATATCATTTTCAGATACAATTATTTATAAAATATATTGTGATAAATGGCTTTGTAAATACAATGTATTGTGTAAATGGCGCTGTACTATTAGTGATAACACTTATAGTACAGCGCGTTTACACTATGTGACATTAGATGCTGATCGATTCTCTCTCTAAAGTCAAATTGAAATGCTTACTAACTTAAGCAATAATCTCGTGCAAATAATTTAATATTAATGTTACTCATTAAAATAATAATATATTGTTACATCCTGTAATGGATGAGATAGGATACCGTTGGATGTTGATAGAAACATTTTAACAGTGTCAGTGAATTGTACAACTAAAGATACTTTCAATTTGAAATTACTAAGTTTATGGTAATATGAATACTTCAATTTACATAATTATCTCAAAAAACAATCTTTATGACTCTCAGAAACTTATATCTGGGGGTTAAGGGAATCAGAACTAAGGTTAAGGAGTTATCGGTAATGATGCTTGTTATATGCTATATATATATATATATATATATATATATATATATATATATATATATATAGTATGTATGTATATATATATAGTATATATATATATATATATATATATATATATATATATATATACACTTTTTTGGAAAACCCACAAACGTGTAATGTAAATTCACTGATAGTCATAACAAACACAGAAACCAAAGCACAAAAGAGGAAAAACTCACTGGTTCTCGAATTTTCGGTGGTCCAACCACCTTTCTCAAGAGGAATTAGGAACAGAACGATTCGAGTTCTGTTCCTAATTCCTCTTGAGAAAGGTGGTTGGACCACCGAAAATTCGAGAACCAGTGAGTTTTTCCTCTTTTGTGTTTTGGTTTCTGTGTTTGTTATGACTATCAGTGAATTTATATATATACGAGTATATATATATATATATATATATATATATATATATATGTGTGTGCTCTCAAATCCTATTTTTCCGTTCTTTTTTTTTACTCTTCCCCTTTCTATTAATGCACTAAGAAATGGTTTTACATATTTCCTACTATCCGTTGACATATTTATTTAAAATTACAACCTTTGTGTTTATTCGGGTTGCTTCGAATCGGTGACCATCTAGAGAATAAAACAAAGGCAATAGAAAACAATTATGGCGAGCAATTATTAGCACTGAGTACACACTGGTTGACAAATAAGTTCTTTAAGAGGAAATTGTCCAAAGAAGGGATGTTTTAATGTTATGTATTTGTATATTCTTCGCACTGGAAGACATTTATGGCGTAACCTTCATAATCCTCAAAGTAAAAGATGATTACCTACGATAGCTTGGCTCAATTGTTCACAGATCTTCAAGAAGTTGGCACTAATTCTATTTTCCAATAGTTTCCTATGACGAAATAAACTGCCAGTTAATTACGATGATACGAATAAGTAATGGGTAGGGACTACTATCTTATGCGTATGATGGGAATATAACTGCTTAAAATTTTTTGAAGGCCTTGATTTGAGTTAAGTTGTATGTGATACAAAAGAACTGAACTGATAGGTTACCTGATCTACAGTGTAATAAACTATGGAAGATGCTAATCTTGAATTCTCGTTTGCATATTCTCCAATTCAGTTATATGAATTCAACCATTTCTGTACTAAAGCCACCGTGAAATCAGACAGGAGGTTATTATGTTGCTGAGAAGAAAACGAATTCGAAAAAAAGCAAAATTTTCCTCACAACCTTTTTGTGGAAGGTTATGGAACATATGGTAGCTAGTTCGATCGTGAGACACCTAGATAATCATGAGTTATTAATGAAATATCAGCATGGTTTCCGAAAAGATAGATCTTGCGAGACGCAGCTTGCGCTTTTTGTTCATGATATTCCTACTTTGGGAAGGAGCAATGTTCCAATGGACGAGATTTTTCTAGATTTTAAAAAACCCTTCGACAAAGTACTTCATGGTAAACTACTTGCAGAGCTAGAAGCATATGGCAAAGATAAAAATATCCGGGGTCGGATTAAAGAATTTTTTAATGGTAGGGTGCAAAGAGCAGTCATAAATGGAGTAAACTCAAATGCAGTACAAGTTGCTTCAGATGTTCCCAGGGGAAGTGTCATCGGACCTCTTTTATTCCAACTTTACGTAAACGACATTGACTCCGTAGTCACTAGTAAGATACGTTTATTTTGCCGATGGTGCAGCGGTTTCCCGTGATATCCGTGATCCTGAGGACAGAGCAGTTTTATCAGATGACCTTAATGACAGACAACGCTGGTGCGACACTTGGAAATCAGAATTAATCTTAAAAAAGTTCTTTGTCATAAATTTTTGGAACAAGAGCAATTCCTTCCAGAATGCCTACTGCATTGGGAACACCAAAATGGAATGAGTAGACTTGATTAAATACCTAGGTGTTACCCTCACTCACGACCTCTCCTGGGTGAAACATATACGGGTAATATATGGACAAGCTAACAAAATATTAGGATTTATGAGAATAGTTCTAGGTAAAAGTGATGAAAATGTCAAAGAGAATATTATCTGTCGCTTGTTAGGCCTCATTTAGAATATACTGCAAGTATTTGGGATCCTCACAAAGTTGGATCAATTGCCGAATTGGATCGCGTGCAGCGTAGAGGAGCTAGATTTGTAAAGGATCTCTATGATAAACTTAGAAGCGCATCCAAAATATTAGAGCTCCTAGGCTAGGAATCACTCGCGGAGCGAAGATTAAATTCAATAATAAATCTCTTCCATAAATTGGAAGGGAGTCTCTTTAGCAGTGATGGTGCAAATGTATTATTACCCCCACCGCACTACGGCAGGAGAGATCATGATAATAAAATTAGAGAGATTAAGTGTAAAAAAGATACTTATATGATGCTATTTTTCCACGAACGATAGGGGATCATAATAACATTGTCCGACCGTGGTAGGGTCATATTCGGGTCAAAACTAGTCTGGTGTGTATTCACCCCTTGGCACACACCCTAGCGGTGGTTTTCAGGGTGCATAAATAAATAAATTGTCATTTTTTTATTCAACGTTCTATTATTTTCCTTGGGTTAGTATACGCCCTAGAATACTTGAAGAGAAATGACTTTGTAGTGTTTAGGATACCTAGAAAAGTGTAATAATTTGAATGCGTCATAACATCGGTGATTGATGAGTTTCATAAAAGCGTTGAAATGTGCTTGTGTCATACTTTTGCATTTTCTCTTGACACGAAGGAAGTCAATCGCCGTCGAGTAAGTTTTTCTTTCTTCGAATTAACTGTGTATATTCACGGATGTGCATTGAAAGTGCCTGGTGAAAGGTAACGAAGTACTCTTAGAACTTCACATTGTTCCAGGAATTCGTACAGATCTTATCGCGGAATTTTAAAGTAATTTTAAGACAGTTGCTTTAACGTCAAATAGAAGATGACCTGAATTACCTCAATCGAGCAAAACCAATTTGAACTTCGCCTTGATAAATGGCGATGATTGTAGACTTTCACAATAGTTCGTTAATGCTGAGGTAGCTTTCGAACCTTAGTACGTGTGGAGAATTTTACGGCTCAGTGTTTATCGCTTTGCCGTGAGTGTCTCGAGAAGCTAAATGATACTTTGCTGTGAGGAAAACTGAAAATTTGAAAAACGCCAATAGCATAACAATAGTTTATCAAGGATAACTAAATAAAATGAATAGATTTCCAGTGTACAAGACAAATGTTGGTTATTTCCAACTAATCACAAAGAGCATAATGAATCAACTAATTATCGATGAGTGTTATGGGTGCAAATAACGTAATAAATTCTAGGACATAAAGTAAACAAAGTTTCGTACTTCTTCCTTGTGATTGAACCACATGACAACGTTTTTCATGTCGCAATAAAATGATAGATCATCTCCTAGCATTCACCGTCGTCTTTGTTAATGGCTCCTTACAGAATAGGGACTATGATCGTGTAATAATCGTAAAACATTTTGCTTCATGAATTGTCACTTCGATTTTAATGAAGCCAAGAAAGATCCTTATATCATGGAATACAAAGCATATGATTTGTATGACACATCAATTAATTGGATGTAAAAGTTTCAAAATTTTATTATGCGAAGAGGAGGGACACTCGGTCCTGCCTTGGCAGTTTCGAATTATCGTGAAAATCGAACGAACTTGCTTTGCTGAGAACACTATGTACATATATGGAAACACTTTTCTAGAGTATGAACAAACTACGCACATTGAAAACAAGCATCTCGATATTTTAATCAAGGGTCTAGAATGTGGTTACTTTATTATCATCACAGAAAACAAGCATCAAATGTGTAAAAAGCAATCATGTCAAATTGTAAAAACCATTCGCCTTGACCGGTATCCAGGTCAGGGCAAATGATTATTAACTTTGAAACTGTTGCATTTGAATTGATATTTGCTGATGACTTCGTTAAATTTCTGTCGTGGTATTTCCCCATAGTTCTTTGAACCAAATGTGATTAATGAAGTTCAGCATCAGTTGAGACTCTGGTTCCTATTTCAAAATGAGGTAAATTCATTGGCAATGAAGTCGAGAATCACTGTAATCCATGATTTATGAATAATTATGAAAGATAGAAGAAAGTCGCTGTGGAGCATATCGAACAGAAATCACAAAACAATATAACAGTCGGAAGGAAGTCATATTCTTTAATAGTAATCAGTGACTCGTGCTGTCAGCTTACACTCATACGGTATGCATGTGACTTTTATTACTCCCATACAAGATGATAAATCTAAATGATCCGTAGAAAAATTCATAACGTTTATTTTCGTACCACTTTCAGATGCGGTATTGCTAACCTCCACGAAAGCCATCCAATGCATTTTAATAGATAGATAGAGGGGTTGATGTTCAGGGGTATTAATTAGGCATAATTATGTTGGTGAAACCTCTAAATTGTTTTTTTAATTTCTCCAGAGAACACCTCCAAGAGCATGTTATTATCGGGTGAATTCACGTAGGCACATTCATATCTACTCATAGATGAAGGGTAATAAAGGTAGCATTAAAATTAAAGCATTTCTCACTAAAGTGCATTTTTATTTGCGCTTCCGCCGGTGGTTTTTTTTCAAGGTCTTATTTGGCATGTACAAAAGGTTTTGTTTGGTTGTAAACGGGTACTGAAAGCGGATGCAGGGATGGACGGGAAGTAATGAATGTGGGATTGGGGAATGAAGAAACGGATGGGCGAAGGGGGTTTGAGAGAGGTGGGAGGAGTGTCGAGCGGTAGTCAGCCCGGGGAGAGTGATGCGCGGGGAGCGTTGGAGGAGATGGCATGAGTCGGAAGGGTGAAAAAGAGGAGTTGGACGGGGAAGTTAGGCGGCGGGTCCCGCGATGGACGCGGGGGAGGCGGGGCGGCAAGAGGGGGGAGGGCTAACTCAAAGGGAGGGAGAGCTGAGATTGTATCTTGTTAAGGTCCATGATTCGGCAGAGTCGTGACGCTCAAGAGGCGAGTGTGGGGAGTCCGGCTGCCGCGGTGTCGTACAGTTTGTGGGTGGATAGGGATGCGAGAGTCTCGAGGGGTTTGGGAGGGGCGGAGGAGCATGAGGGAAGAGGTCTTGGGATGGGGCGTGAAGGGATGGAGAACACGCGTTGCCGACGCAACGGTGGCTTCGGAGCGCACGCGAAAACACACGGAAACATTTTCGCACACATGTTACGTAGGTACCCAACCCGTACCCCTCCTCCCACTTCCCGGTCTTTCTCCTTTCTTTGCCATGCCTCCGCCGGGCCCCCCGACCGCCTTCCCTTCCTTTTTGCCCGCCCCG
This sequence comes from Hetaerina titia, assembly GCA_037158775.1. Lineage (NCBI taxonomy): Eukaryota > Metazoa > Arthropoda > Insecta > Odonata > Calopterygidae > Hetaerina > Hetaerina titia. The sequence goes on along the minus strand of CM073771.1, from coordinate 32,450,154 downwards.
CCGACGGGGGAGAAATGAGGGATAGTTGGGCAAAAGGGGAGGGAGGGGAAGAATGGTAGGGAACCGGCTGCCGTAGCAGGGAGGGAGAGTCTTAGGGGTGGAGGAGGGAGCGGGGAACGTCTCGGGGCCGGAATGGCTCATTGTTGAATCCTGTCGAGGCGGGAGGGGGAATTGCTTCGTGTTTTTCCCAAACACACAATAGCGAAGGGTTGCGGGAATGGGTAGGGTACTCGCAAACTTAAAAAGAGTGCCAACGGGATCTCAACTAAGTGCAGACCTAGCTTAATTTTAATTAAGAGTTCAAAGTAGTCGTTAATGAAGGTTATTTGCTGAAAGAGGGATATCTTCAATGGTGGGAAATGACTAAAAATCGAAAGAGAATCAATCGTGAATCGATATGTACGCATAAACAAGACAGATTCAGCTGTGATTTGCTGAAAACGTTCCTCAACAACTGAAAAAAACGCGTGCAGTTTTCCACTTTCTACTAAGTTTTAATTAATAGAAGAACCCTTCCACCTTTCACAATAAATTCAAAGAACTGGGGAATATGCCGCTATGGTAACTTTTACGGAGTCATCTACTAATGTACATTAGAATGCATAAACTTTAAAGTGTAAAAATCATTCACTATTAGTGGAAGTCGAAACCGAATGGAAAAGAGGGATCCGGGTTTGAATCCCGGTCAAGACGAATGATTTTTATACCTTGAAATTTATTTTTTTTTGCATTTTTATAATGACTCGAAAATAATGTAACACATAGTAACTAACCCTAACTTAAATGCCCCAAACCCTAAATGAAAACTTAAAAAGTGGAAAACCGCTAGTATTTTCGGTACCGTTGTAATGAAAGTGTGCTTGAAGTAAATATAAATTTCAAACATTAATGCACGTTTTTCTCAACATTTTTGCTGAGGAACGATTTAAGATTGTTACGTTTTATTCAAGTCAACCAATAATGTGCTTATTTTTTTTAATTCTCATCAGTATTGTGAAGGTAATTGAAACCAAATCATCGGAAATTATAATTGACGGTTTCTTTGTGTGGTTTTGTTTATTTACGTAGTTTATATCTATAAGCATCAAAAATACTAATATTCCCATAATATCCGTCACGGAAATGAAATTTTCAATTAACATCAAACTTACTCTAAATTTTAGACGTTAAAAGTCAGAAAATTATACATGGAGAAAGTGAATCGAATTAATTTTCCTTTTTCAACATTATTGAAATAGATTTTCCCAGAATTATACGAGTTTTTATTTGGAACAAGAAACGCTATGGCACAGTTGGTTCAGGTCTCTGCTCTATCATTTGCCACCCCATTAATTCTTTTAATAGGTGTTCAACTTTCCTTTTCCGTCCATCGCACCTTGCATTCGTCCTTAAAGCACTGTTCAAGGGGCTTGCGGTGGTGATAATTCACGTCGGAATCAGCCAAGAAGCTGAATATATGTATTTGTTTGATTGAATTCTCAGAGTCAGGTCTTATTATTAATTCCAATCAGCGTCCAGGTGCATCTGTCCCACTCCTCGCTGGTCACCAATGAGCGCTCTTTCGTAATGAGAGTCGCTTTAAAATGTGACTGGGATACTTCGTGCCTAGTAACCGTGTTAGCGAAGGAGTAAGAGAAAGAGGTTATAAAGAGTTTCTCGCATGTCTCTGTTGAATTCCAAGGTATATATTTAAAGTTAGATTTGGGGAAAAGATTATTTGGAAATTTTCATGAAATTCCACCCAATAGTAATTTCATTAACACTCATCATGAATGAGCCGCTGGACACCAGGTTTGTAATTTTGGACATGGCATAATTGGCACCTTACCGTCTGGCCTGGAATCGGATGATTCTTCTATAGTCCCGGGCCCCAAACATGGCAAAGTTGCATTTTTTCCTTTTTGCTCGGCAAAACTTTTTTCCCTCAGGTTTTCGTACTTTTCTGCGTTCCTCTCTAAAACTTCCCACTCATTATTCTCCCTCGCGTATACATACATATAAATGTACTTAATGGAGGCGTGGGTGGATGCGGGGTGCTATAGGGTGCATTGTTCTCTCTCCTCCGACCCGTCATCCTTTTCCCATCCCACCGATTCCCACATCTCATCTCCTCCTCCAGCTGCACATCCCACCCCCCCCCTGAGGCCCTCTCCCCGACCACACTTCTCCCCTCCCCTCCATCACACCCTTCCCTCCGGTCTGCAATCTTCCTCTCCCGTGGGTGCTTTTTTCCGTGAATAATTCACGCTACATTGCACCCATGACCTCGGATATTTCTTTTGGCTCGTATTATTCCCCATCCTCCGTCCCGTCGAAATGCCTTATGTTTCAACTGGGAGGGCAATTTTCGGCTTCTCTCTCCCGCATCCCTCCTCCTCTCCCTCCGCGTCCCTCATCCTTCCTCCCCGTATACTAGCCCACCACCTCCTCACCGAGAGGGGATGGAGTAGCAAATAAAAAAAAAGAGAAGATGGGAGGGACTTTCCGCCCGCCTGAGGTACCAGGGATTATTAATTTTTGAGGGCAATGCTGACTCGCGCGAAACGTTTTTCGGCTGAGATGAAGAGTCGTACTCGGAAATTGCTTTCTCGCGGAAGTGAATAGGAGCGGCGGTAAGTGTTAATGGAGTCCGGTGTCATTAGGACTTATTAAAATGTTAAAAAGGGGCACTAATTCCCCGTCGGGTTCTTCTATTAGCTCGCGGGTTGCGCGGGAGTTTACGCGGAGAAAAAGAAGCGTGGTAGTCGGGCCGAAAACGAGTGCCATTTACGCAAAGCGGCGTCACACACGAGCCGACACGCTTGAAGTTTTTTGTGCGTCCGTTTCTTGCAGAAAAGTACCTGCGTGTCGGGAACATGAACCTCCTTTCGCTCATAAGATATAGTTGACCCCGTGCAAAATGTTTAAGGAGTTCCAACTGTCCATTCTCCTTTTTAAATGCGCGGTGCAGACGATCGGCTCGAGCGAAAGTGTTTTCTCCATTTAATATTGTAAATGATACCAGTCTCTTATGTCTGGTCATATCTCTTCTTATTTGTAGACTTGCGGTTTTTATAGCTCAGCTCAGGTTGACCGATGGGCAACTAGAGTTCAACAGTTTAACTGAAGGTCATGAAAATATTCTTCCCTGCCGAGGTCGCGTAACCTTTTTAGCAGTGTTTGCTTGACCGGGATATATGAAGCTCGAGGCTCATTAAAGAAAATGGAAATAAATATAAGGTACTAAATGAATAGGTTTTCGGAGGCCGTAAGTAGAAGTATCGCAGTGGCATCAGAAAGAATACCAAGTACATAAATACGCAATTTTACTCCATCCAGGGCTTCTTGGCTTAGTAATGTCATTTTATATATGTACATACCTATCATAAATTGTTATAATGACTTCCATATGAAAATGGAATAGCATATAAGGTTCATTACAGTCATGAAGGGTAGGAAATCGAATGTTCTATTTAGCAACAAGAAATTACAAAATCGGCGGTTAACCAAAATATTTTCTATGCATGAATCGTCATTAAATGCTAAATTTTTGCTAAATCTTCTCCAAGCGGAACAAGTTGTATAAAAACGAGTACCTAAACTTTGAAACTCTTTATTTTCACTTCACCTCATCATATTTATCTCAGAAATTCTGAAAATAATTTTATTATTCTATAGTATTTAAGACATTTAATTGTTCGGTGAAACAAACTGGGATTCGCCATCATGCCGTGGATGTATTTTACGTAGCAAATTTAACCATCGGAACCTTTTCGAAAAGGTATAGCTGGAATATTGCATTTCCTTAAAATGAACCTTTGGTACCGGTGAATTAGTAACCTCTTCAGTAAGACCTCTTATTAAATCATCAAGCCATATATTTTAGTCTCAATAATATCTGGCGCCACGCTCTAAGGGTTGTGTATATGCGCATCGAGCATCTCCTTTCAAGCCCGATCTCTCTATTTCGTGTTCCTTAAAAGGATGATTTCCAAATGAACTCATTCGCAAACCTTCGTGGTAGATGAATAGAGATCAAGTGCCTTGCTTCCTTGACGAGCGATGGTGTGTCTGTGATGAGCATGGAGCGATTTGACAAGAGACAATCTTGTTCGTTACAAGCCCGCTCGGTTGCTGATGCAATGTATCCTCAAATGACCTAATTTAAGGAATGGGCAGTGAATAGAAGAAGAGATGAGCAATAAAGACAAGGGAACTCTGTAGTGCGAAGCACTCACCTCTTCTGCTTACGACCTGGTATAAAATAGAAGAGAGAATCCTGCTCAAACATTCATTTACTATTGTGGTTAACTTAACTACCTTGGGGCAACGTAATAAATTAGCTCGAATCTTGGATTATCTTCAGGGATTACCATTCGCGGCTACGTTTTTCCAGTGCTAGTTTATCATTGGTTATGGCGTGCGCTGATTACACTAATTCTAGGTACACGATGTTGAATCAAACGTGTATAGACATTGGTTTGCATGCCAAAAAGGGCAATTGCTTTTCTTGTTAGACAGGTTCACCTTGCCGGGATTATCAATTTTATACCCATTTGCAATCATGAACAAGTTTCGCGGGAGTACTTTTTTTATGAACACTCACATGCGCAACTAGAATTGATCCCAAAAGATATCGTCAAATCCAATCAAATTATTGTAAAATGAGAGAAATGATTTGGTGTATGGAAATTCTGGTTTATGAATGATTCTGGAAACGTCTATTATATTATATTTAGTCTTAGTATTATTGACTATCATATTAAATGAAACTTTTCAAATTGTAGTGTGTCGTTTTTTCTCACCATTATGATACTTTTTGCAGTCACGTATCCATTTTTTTGTCTCCCAAGAATATAAGAATAATTTAATGAGTAAAAAAATTAAGTATAAGGGGAACTTCTTATTCTTTCCTTCCCTTGATAATAATTTTGAAATATCGCTCACATTATTTACTGTTAGGTAAAAGGGAAGAGATAACGTTGCAGCTATATTTTTCCGTTTTCGGTGTACACGTTTTTCGTTTGCTGGTGATAGGGATTCAGTTTGCTGAATTTTGGTTGATAAAAATATTTTTTTGGGAAATTCAAAAGCAAAAAATATAAACGCAAATTTAAAAGTATTTATGGATCAAGCATTTTTCTGGTTTAATCCCTCCCCACCCCCTCCTCTCTAAGTAAGCCCAATGGTAGCCTCGCGGGGTAGTCTCGGCATCCTATTAGGGGTAAGGAGTGAGGTAAGAGAGAAGGGGGAATCATTACGTACCCTCCTTGCCAGATGGAGGGGAGATCCGGTTTTGCGTGGAAGTGAAATAAATCCCATGCTAAAGGCCTTCATTAAGCGTCCTGAACCCATTTGGAGATCGGGGGAAAGGAAGGAGTTTGTCATGGGACTGACTCCCCCTCTCCGTTCCCTCGCTCTATGGACCCCTTATGCCGGAATTCTACACACACATATCCTACGAGTCACACCTCGGTGCTGTGCTAAATGGCAATGATAGAAAGGAATAAGGAAACGAATACGGTTCTCAGAAAATGCATAGGGAAGTTGCTATCATTTGCTGTACGTGGGGAAAGAGAATTTCTATCGCTAACTTTTCTTCGGCCTCTTTCTTTAAATTTTATATTCAAAACCAGATCGGCAGATAGTGGCTGGTTCAGTGAAAGAGTGTGACATTTCGTTACTTTATTACAATACCTAATGTTCATATAGATAAAATAATATTCAGAGATTGTTTTTTTGGCTAAGTTCAATTCCAAAAGGACGACTGTCTCGACATTAGTACTCCGATATTCAGCTTCGATTACCATTTTCAGTGTATACAACAATTAGAATCGAATCTATGACAAATTTGGCATTAATCTATCGCAAGAATTAAACTATGATTTTTACTCTATTAGCGGATTAAATTGATTCAATCTCAGGAGTGAATCCAACAAGCCCATTTCAAAAAGAAATGTAATATCATTCATTCTATCTCCTCTTATCTAATGGTTTTAAACTTAGAACTCTAAGATCACAGTAAAGTTTTTAGTTTTATCAATATAATATTTTAGAGAAGTCTCTGAAAGTTGTCTTAAAAACTAAGTTAAAATAGTTACGTAGACTTGGATTAAGTCTTCTCGATGTCTCAATGATAACTCCACTCGTCCGAAACCCACATATACTGTACGCACACTCCGTCTCTTTATCATTTGACCTCAGAATAAAATACTCTTTTCTTCATTCTCTCTCCAACCCATTTGTGCCGAACTCATGCTGGAATATGGGGCGAAGAGGGAATAGCTTATGCACCGCGTCCGCTCGCTTCCCTTCTTGATCCTTTATGGCATCCCAATTCACCCATCTGTTCTTATTTCATTGAATTCTCACCGCTTCGAGTACCACATTGAGATTACAAACTTGGAAGAATGATTAAATTATTAAAATGCGGCGAAATTCATAATCTTGGAGAGAATCGTGAGAAACGTGTTTCCCGAGTAAAAATCGCATGACCCGTTTCACATAAAAATGCTTGGGGGCTACGCATGTTAATATTACTCACATCCTTTCTGGAAAAACGGCTCTTGAATATATACCTTGCCAATGCGTCACTCGTGACCCTTTCCTCTGGGGATTTGTTTAATTGCCGGCACGCATGTGTGAGGCGGTGCATATTTTCTCCTCCACACGACTTCGCGGGTAGGAGTCGGACGAAAAACAACTCTGCCAGGTAGAGGCGTTCCCTACATAACACTTTTCATCTTAGTCGTCACCGCTCAATAAAGAATGTGACCATTCATGGTGCATTAAGACATTTACAGCTTTGACGCCGCATATTTTAAACAAGAAAAGTGTGGGCTTTCGCTAGTTTTAACGTCGTGGTTCTGTCGGGTATACTTATCGTAAAATACGTTTTCTGAATGGACTCCACTGATTTGAATGGTCTTTGGTTGTGTTTCACGAAATATAACTGAAAGTCGCTTTATTGATAGATGCGACTCATTTTTTAATGATACATTATGTGCCTGTCCCGCTAATTGGTAGAGGTATGCTACCAGCCAATAACCGTGAATATTACATGCGTGATTTTCTTTTGAGCAAGGTCTAGTAATGAATTATTCACCCAAAGAATTACCTATTCTGTCATTTCGCATATTCTTCACTATGGTGTGGAACGAACAGGAGTGTAAAATGGGACGTAGAGGAAAAATGCCTGATGTGCGTAACTATCCTCAAGTTGCGATATGGATCCGCATTCTCATTCTGATGGCTTAATGCCCGCGTTCAAAGTTTTATTAGAAGGCTACCTAAAAAGTTGAACCAATTCCTGCATATGAGAAAGTCATGAAATAACAATGAATTTTAGTGCATTGTGTTTCTTCCCGATGTACTTTGAGCCGAAGAGTTTCAAACTTCTTAATTCCAATAACATAGCAGTGCTGATTGGCGAAATAACTCATTTTTATTTATTTATTCTCTGATTTTCGAAAGAAAATGAATTTTCTCGAAATAGTTTTCACCTTAGATTTTTCTTTTTGTTTCAAATCCACCTTTGAAATCGGATATCATCCCACTCATTTTCCCACTATAAGATATTCCCGGCAAGCAAATATTAACAAAAGCTTTTAAGCATTATAATTCATTCGTAGTCTGCAGTTTTAGATAGGTATTGGATGAACACAGACTGAACGCCCCTACGTTTCTAAGCCGAACCTAACAAGAGGCAACGTAACACACAACACTCAATTCCGCTTATATTCTACCTCCCTTCGTTCTATCCAATATAGCTATTCCATTCCTCCCCCTAACTCGCCTGCCTAACATCTACACCTGCGCCAATCATCTTTCCCCGACGACCGAGTTTCCGAGCCGTTCAACGCCTTGCTTCATACCAAAGTTTTAATTAACCTTTTCTTAGCATCCTCACTCATATCAATTTCAAGAAATATTTCGTTACTTGGAATTTTAACCATTTGAAGGATTTTTTTTCCTAGTCCACGGTGGAAAAACGTAAAGCTTAATGGTTTACAGAGCTAAATATGTCGCGTAATTGCAGACCTAATTTTTAATATACACGCCGAGTCATTTAAATACTGGGAGAAGATTAACGTTTTACAGATCTTCAGTGAGGACTATGCTCGTACAAGTCATTCTAAAAGGCAGAGGTCAAGTGTTCAGGTTCAGTCTCTTACCCCCTTTTGGGTACTCGCTCTAGAGAATGGCTAATCATCAAGGCACTGAGGTGGCGTTTTACTCTTAAAATTCCCGTTCGTTGGATAGCACGTTTGTAGCAAAATAAGGGCTGTTTTCCATGTATAGAGAGGTATTCAGAACTGAGTCTAGCCAAATAGGGGGAAGAATAACGATGAAAAATACTGTCGCCCTTTAAAACGGAACCCGGGTTCTGTGTGTGGGAAGCCAGTCCGCCAGCCATCGATTCAATTCTTTAAATCCCCTTACCCTCCCCCTTTCACTTCGTCCTCAATCGTTGCGACCGTCGCACCCTCTCCCAGCCAATGTTCCCTCCTGTGTGGTCCAGGAGTTCTCCTCCCGGCGGCGCCGTACGAGCGGTAAGACGTCGGCTGTGGGTGGTTGGGGTGTTCAGCTTTACCTTCTCCCCGTTCCCGAGGGAGAGGAGGGAGTTAAAAAGAGTCCGGCGGGGGGGGGGGAAGGGGTTTTTTGCAGCGGCGGCCGGGTCTGTGTGCGAGGGGAGTCGTGGAGAGGAAGAAGGAAAAGCGCACGCACGCCCGTGCGTGGGATCGTGGCCGCAATGGGCCGCGCGTGCCGCCAGAGGCATGCCCCCTCCCGCCCACCGCGCCTCCCCCCCACCCTCCCGCCTCTCACATCTCTCCCTTCTCCCGAAGAACCAACAACGACGCCCGGCCGGCCGAGGAAGTGCGTGTGTGTGGGCGGGCTGCTTGCGCGAGCGAGCCACACGCGAAATACACGCTCATTTGTTGTCCGCATTAGTCCTTGGACATGGTGTTTTCGCTTCATGCTTTTTTTTCGTCTGTTTTCAGAGGGCGAGCAGTCCTCGGAAACGTTTTGGCGCAAATTAAGGCGTCCCACGTGTGGGAAATTGAGACGCCGTTACATAAGGAGCACCCCCGTGCTCCTCGAAATATTCTCAGAAGGAAGATGTGCGCGTGTAAAAGCTCATGTTAGCTATTCCCGCTAACAATGTTTACACTTGGGAACTTTCTGCGTGATCATTACGGATCGTTACCGTAGCAGGCGATGTTTTGACCTGATAAAATTTATCTTAGCGCAGAAACAGAGGTATACATTAGAGTGATTTCATTGCCATGTATGGCGTTTCATAGTAATTATATCCATAACTTGAAATAATGAATGTAATTATTTGGGAAATCATAGGAATCGGATTACCAAAATATTTATCTCAGTGCATAATGAGGTGAATTTTGTGTGGCCTCGTATAAATGTTTGGTCACCAAAACTACTCCTTAAAGTTAATTTATTCCGTTAATTTTTATTTGCTCTAGGTAAAACAATTCACCCATACGAAGGCGTATAGTTTTCGAGTTGGTACAAGTGTGCTGCTTCGGTTTTAGGAATTAGATTTTACGTACACAAATGGTAATTACAAGCTTAAAATTCTTCCTCTTGGCAGTTAGATTTTGGTTGATAATCTTTTGAATATCACTATAGCTGTGATAAAGAAACTAACTGGGTACTGTAACGTGGCTGGCTGATTTTTAATTCTGTTTTTTATTTGTCCTCCAACAACTAAACTTGACCCGCGCCATTAATTGCATGAATCATTAATCAGCACCTTGAAAACGATTTCTTATTTTGTCTGCCATGGAATTCACCAACCATTTTTCAAAATCCGAACGTCAAAAAAATTAAATGCTGATATAGCAAAATCGTCGAGAAATCCAATGAACTATGGATTCCGTATATAATTCTTTCATTTTACACTTATTGACGTATTATTTCTGACTTTTGCTCTGGACTTCCTCCTTTAAGCATGTATCATCTCAATGTGTTCTCCATATATATTTGCTACACCACTAATTGAAGTGGCATCTTGCCCAGTTTGCAATTATATTCAAGTCTGATTGTGTAGTCGTTCGTGACAGTTTTGTGACACATGAAATCAGATTTTATCCAGTAGGTAATTACAATTACGGCATACTTGTACATAGCGAAGCGTGCAGGGGCAAACTAGTGCGCGTCAATCTGATGCGGCGTAGCTGGAGGAAAGGGAGGGATCTTTTGAATGCCGATGTGGAGATGAGGGTGGAAGAGGGCGTGGTGCCCGGGACGGGAGTGGAGTCTGCCATTTAGATGCGGGAGGTTGGGGTAGAGAGGGGAAGGAGGATGGGGGTATGTTTGCGGTAGAGGACGCCATCCTCGGTTGGGAGAAAGAAAGAATCTGGAAATCTCCAGATCGAGTGTTCGGGTAAAGGTGGAGCGGGGGATCCGACGGCACGGATAGAAAATGCCGAGGTTGCTCCGGTTTGTGGGGAAAAAGATGGAGTTCGGGAGAGGAAAAAATAGAAGAGAAAGCAGAGAAGCTTCGGGTGAAGCTGCAAAAAAAAAAGCCACATGGGTAAATACGTGCCTGGCACAATTTTTCAAAATTTCTTCTCGGAAGTTTCGCCTCCCGGGTATTTTTTTTTTATATGCCTCCCGTTCCCTGCGCCCGAATGCGCAATTTGAGCTCATTTGCCTCATCCGCTCGTAGTGGATGCGAAGACCTCAGGAGAGTTTTGTTTCCGGGGCAATTTTCTTGGGGACTACCCTTGATGGACAGAGAAGAACTAGTCTAGTGTAATATCAGTAGGCGTTTCACGTCTCCTACCGATGTAAGATTTTCAATTAACGTGGTACAACCCGGTAGCAGGAGCCTCAGAGTAACAAGCCCCTCTCTCTTTCCCTCTCTGTCGAAAAGTGCCTGCAAAAAGGTTAGTGAATTTTCAACCGAATAACAGCTAAGTAGTAAGGAGGTGGATGACAGTGATGATATGTACTCAAAAAATTAACAAAAAGATGAAAAATAAGGATAAAACATCCATGTATGTTCGCCATTTTTAAGTCAGAGGTGAAAATTGTCAACGATTCATTTCAATGATTTCAATGCACAAGATCACTGAGTGAGGGGACCAACAGGGGCACTAAACTAGGTCCCTTCATTATCAAGAGGTTTCAGATTTAGCCTTTTGAAGCCAACTGCCAGTAGGTAATAGCTGCAGACCGACCATCATCAGCAGTCACCGTGATTTAATATATTTTATAACGCGATGTGCACTTGGTGAAAGCTCACTACTGCAATGCGTTTTGTTCTACGTAATCAGTGGTCTGCTCCACATGCGCTTTGGCAATGAAGTTTTGATCATACGGTCCATATATTATTTTTTTCTGATGAAACTTCATGCAGCACATACCTTACGGAGCGTATGACCATAATAGCAACGAAAATATCATCCAGCGACAATAATTTGAGTCTTAAATCTGGACGAAGGGGAATATTTAATTGTGTTTGATTTGATTTTTATTTGTCAATTCTGATCGCAACAGCTGTAATGAATCCATGAAATAATGCTCATTGCACGCTGCATCAATGAAACATTTACAATTCAACGATATTTCGAAAAAACTAACGATATTGTTCCTTTTTTTCTCTAAATGTCTATCCCACAATAACTACAGAACTCGTGTCTCTCAGAGCTGGTATGTAAAATACGATACGCTTTAATGAGATACCTTTCATTCTTCTGTGATAACTGTCAATTAATAATTGAGATTTGAATGCTTATTGGAAATAGAAGTTGGTATAAGAAAGTGAAATCGATTGATAATAATTTCACTCATTGAGAAGTAACAAATTAGTGAAAAAAATAAAACAAAATACTACCCAGGTATTTCTAATAATGATATTATATGGAAAGGGATATACAAGTAAAGAGATATAAGTATGCGCTATAGTTACCACCATTTAGAGCCATCAGAGGAAAACATTAGAGAACTAGAAACATCAGGAAACGTAAGGTATCATGCATCAAGAATCCTAATCAGTACCTGCAACGATATGGTTAGAGAATGGCGTTTAAATTTTTTATGAAGATATGGTTCAAATATCATATTCTTTCATTGTCGTAGATTTTGAAATTTCGGGTAAAATCCCACATTACGGTGAAAATCCTGCTTTATTCAGTTGTCTGTCGATAAAAATTCTACTCAAAGGTGTAACTTGTCCTTAAAACTATGTTAGAGAGTGAAACAAATCTCTGCATTAAGTGAGAAACATGGTCTGTCCCAAAATTAGTAGGACTGAGTGGATTAAAAAAAATTAATACCGGAATTGATGCATTTGCTCAAACGTCTTCGAGGTTGTACCCTTATGCGTCCACATATCGTACCACTGCCAGCAGGTTTACCACGCCTCGTACACCGTCTGGAAGGCGGCGCCCGGAGCGCTGCTGAGTTCTCTCGTCACGGCCTGTTGTAACGCTTCCACCTTAATACCTATTTGAATTTATTGTAGAGGAATTACAAGTCGCAACAGAAGCAAAAATTTGGTATCATTACATTTGGAAAACTCATAATTACAGAATTGTAGTCATTAATATTTTGGAATCATTTTAAAAATATCTCATTTCAATTAAATCAAAATGATGGATGGATGTTTAAACATTTTTTGAAAATATATCAAATGGTTTTGAAATGGAAAATTCACTTTATTCACATAAGTTTTATTGGATGGAAATCGATAAGGTAAACATACTTAATAAGAGCGCAGAATTTGATTTGAAAACTCTTGCAAAAAGTCTAAGGGTAATTTAAGGGTTTTTGTGCATTATAACAGTCCTAGGGAGGTCTCCTTTAGATTTTCAACGATTTGACAGGCGAGGTTATTGTTTCAATGGCTAAAGAATGAAATGGTGCTCAGTAAGTTATCCTTTGTATAATACTAGATGCTTTTTCTCTAGTTCCGAAAATACATCTATTCGAGTTGAATTTTGTCAATGACAGTTTGTCATTCCTTGTGTTAAATGCAGGTCACACATATGACTTATTCATATGTAATCTTCCAAGGGGATAAATGATGTAGTAAAAACTTTGCTGTTTACTTCTCCTACAGTTTTTTGTGAGTCACCAAATATTTGGTCAGACGGGTTTGGTGGAGTAAGACCACATAATATGGGTGCAAAATATATAAGGCTCTAAGAAAACTGGAATATCTAAGCATCACTGAGATAATATATTTAGAGGTTACTTCAACTTCAAAACTCGGTCCTTATGGACGAAGAGCTTAGATTTCAAATATTTGTTTTTTTCTTGCACAATTCAGCGGAGTATGCGTTAGATTACTCCCGAGTTTCGATAGACCGACGTATTTAGCGTGAAACTGAGTCGACAATTTGTTTCATGTTATAGAACTTGACGGAAGGACGTAGTATGTGCATACCACGAAAGAAAGAGCTATCTGGAGAAGGGAGAACGAATGTTGCGGAAGATGCTCTGCTCTCTTTGCTCTCGTATAATCCTCTCCCTCATCCGCCTTCCCACAGATAGTTCATTTCTTACAATTCAAATGGTACTACGCGGATTCAAAGAGGTTTTTCCATGACGGCCAGAGAGAGAGACTTCTCCAACGCAAATATTTTCCTCTTCCAGAAAGGAGAAAGGCTGTCGGTTCAACATTCTTTTTTTTTCATTTTGCCATCGGGTAAAGAAAACAAAAGAAGAAGGAAATAGTTGAGCGCGTGCGCGCGGTGAAGCCTTCAGGGAGGAAAATGTTTATCTCTTTATCGCCCAGCAATAACCCCTTTGACCGTTCCCATTTCGAGGAATGCTAAGCTCATTCTTCCCACCCCCCACGCCTTCCTTCCCTCCACCCCACTCCTTCCCAACCCCACCTCTATCTTTTCTTCCTTGTCATCGAAGTACTTCAACCAACCGTATTCCCCCCGTTTTCCATCGGCAAAACTCCATCATGCTTTTTTTTTTCTCCCGCCTGATCGCTTTTCCACCAAATTCCATAGCGCACTCCTTTTTTTTCCCTTCAGTCGGAAAGAAAATAATATCTCCGGAGGGATTTTTTGCGGCTGCAATTTTGCCATATCCAGTATTTTTTTTTACTAAATAACAGGTGCGTACTCAAAGCGTCATATTTTCTTTGGAATATTTCGAGTTTATTCAGCGCACGGATATACTTGAGCATTTGTATTGCGTCTAGACACTGGTTGTTTTCGTAAAACGTTTCCCTGTGCACCATATAGTGAGATGTACAGTAAGAGAGTCAGTTTTTTTCTTTATGACCTATAAAATTCCATTTTAATGTATAAATATCATTCATGTATTAAATATTTGGGAGTTACAACCTTCTGTTTACCATTGAGTTTCCATGTTCGCTTTTCAGTTGTTACCTTATGATCCAGGGGCTACGTTTTACGTCACATCAAATGCTAGTCGTAATTGCAGAGAGTTTTATTATTAAAACTTACATGTGCAAGTAGACAATATCAGATGACAGAAAAGTCCCAAGTATTATAATCAAACTTGCCTTCGAAAAAAATAACATGACATCACATGACATGAATCAATATCACAAAAGATATAAACGAAATCAGTCAGTTAAAAAAAGATACACTTAAAGAAAACTTCCAAGCATAAAACTTTAACACAAAAAAAAAGAAAATCTCCATCTCATTAAAATCAGTTTCCCAATCAACAGGAAAAAAAGAAAAAAATTTTAAAAATGGAACTATTACATACCATTTTACACAACACATCAATCAAATTATATTATAGTTTCCAATTATGTAATATTATTTCTTATATTTTTTCTTTTTTCTTATATTCATAGTTTCTTATATTACCATAATTTGTTAAGCTTAATCCACTTCAATGCTTATAAGACTTACAGATCATAAAAATGTATACATATATTATAAATCGTTGAAATTGACGCTCTCTGGCGACGCACAAACTCACAAACACACGGATATAAAATATTCAACGCACAGAAAAATAAAGGACGGACACTCACAATATGTATTGACGTTTCGACGGTCCCGCCGTCGTCATCTGATGACGACGGCGGGACCGTCGAAACGTCAATACATATTTTGAGTGTCCTTCCTTTATTTTTCTGTGCGTTGAATATTTTATATCCGTGTGTTTGTGAGTTTATATATGTATACATATATATATATATGCGGGTCCCGGTGGTCTAGCGGGTAGAGCGTTGGACTGCTGAACGGAGGGTCCCGGGTTCGATTCCCGGGCAAGGCACTTTGGGCACCTGCAGCTCCACCCAAGCTTGTTGATTTTTCGGGTACCAGATCTTCCTGGGAAACCATAACCGGCACAGGGAAAGGAACTGCCCCCCCTACCCTGATGTGGTAATATTCACATGCCGTCGGGGCTTGGTACATGGGTGAGCTCTACCATCACCTACTAAACCGACCTTCGGGTTGATTACTGTGTTTATGGTTATATATATATATATATATATATATATATATATATATATTTATTTATTTATTTATTTATTATATATTTATATATCTAGATGTATATATATATATATATATATATATATATATATATATATATATATATATGAAATATTTTTACTTTCGTGATCTGCTCAAAAACCGCCTTCCCCACATGTCCTGTCTTCGCCTATTATGTGTTTTCCTATCCCCTTTCCTTATACCTATTTCTGTTTGAATGAATATATATATATATATATATATATATATATATATATATATATCCTTCTGGAATAACTAATAACGATCCCCTACTGGAATGCGCCTCCTGTTTTACACTGTACACATGATAACATTTTTTAAAAAATACCCATATTTTTAATCGAACCGTAACTGTATTAAGAGCCACTTCCAATCTACGCAAAAAGAGTATGACATTAAAACTGCAATCAGGAATTTAAGCTATAAATAACATTATACATACAAGGACATTATTGGAATAAGGAGAATTTGATGCTTGTACTTTATAAATGCCAACATAAATGTTCAACTGTTGCTTCTAGAAATTCTTCTTAATTCGGACTCTTAAGACTTTCTTGCAGTAATGTAACACTTATTTCATTCTTATGTTTCAGTAAAACCCTAACCGGTTATTGTTTTGCTCCGTCAGAGATAATAACTTGCTGTGCTAAAATTTAATAATTATTCGTGTGTTTCTATGCTAAAATTCTTAATAATTTTTTGAGTATTAATCTTTTAATTATTTGTTACAAAAATCCGACCACAATTTATTGAAAATTTTAATGTTGGTGATTTATCATGGAAGCTTTGTTTTTTTTTTAGGATTTAATTGAATCCGGCCACTTACACTGTTCTTCTTCCTTCCATTAAGGAATCATTATGGTATAGCTGCTCCGAGGTAACGGATTTTTTTTCAAATCTTATAATTAGAAAGTGTGCGAATTGAACTTGCTACCGATCGTAATTTGAAAATCCAATTTGTGTAAAGTATAGACTGGAGTCAATCGGGATGCCAATCTTCCGAGGGGAATGGAGAGCGTATGAGAGAGTAAGACGGAAGGAAATCGTAATTTTTATCACCTTCATTCCCTCCGACGTAATTCATCCGTCCCTGCGGTGGCGGATAATGGCGGGAGAGAGGGTGGGGGAGAAGAAATGGGTGGTGGGTATCCATGGAAACCGAAATTCAAAAACTCAAGATTGTATATTGGAACATGCGACACCTGCGCGCCACAAGTGCAATTACTTCCGCCGCAGCCGCCGTTATGCGCGTGACCTCAGCACATAAAGACCCGAGTGGGGAGGAGGGAAGGATGGGTGGTCGAGCTACGTAGTGATGGGTGCTACTTGTATTTTACCCGATAGATGTGAATTGACTTGCAATCACTCCACTTCCTCCTTCCACGCCCACTCTCTCTCTCTCTCTCTTTCTCTCTCTCTTCCTCCACCTCTCTCTCCCTCTCCTCCACCTCCTGTATTCCTCGAGTCACCACCACCCTTCCTATTCCCTCAGCCATTGTTTCCATAACCTCGATTTTTAAGCGTGACCCTTTGAGTGGGATATTTTTCTCCCGGCTAAATCGCTCACCGAGAGTGGTGAAAGGATTGCCTTTGCATAATAGAAATGTGAGCTTTACGCTCCCATTACCCACACTAATGGAAACGCACTCAAGGCCGCAATCCTTTTGCAATTTTACGAGCCAGCGATTTACGAGACGTTCTTTCGCGCCTCCTCCCGTCGCCTAAATTTTCTTACCTTTTTTTTCTCCCCCCTGCCTCAGACTCATTTCCCGGATCCCAATTTGTTAGGACGATTTTATGGATGGCTTTTCCGATCCGGAAATAGTGTGACCACTTTATGAGCAGTGCCGTCACAGATTTATGCGGGTTTTTTGATCACCCGGCCCGCTTCCTAATTACGATTACACGCCCGTGGGTTCATTAAATTGCAGCACATTAAGTTCGCGGAGTTGTCGTGATGTGACTTCTGTTAAGATGTTTATGCCATTAGACGGGGGAGTAATATGGTAATCTTATATAAATTATTTTACCGCACAGGTTATGACGCGATGGGTCGATTATAGCGCACGTTAAAATTGGGTACTGTGGAAATACTGCAATGAACTCACTCCACCCAGGGCACTTAAGAGACATTTATGTCTGCGAAAGCATTATGAAGGTTAGTTTATTCAAGGGCCAAATGTTTTACAGAAATGTTAGTATGTAAAATTTAAGGATATGTTTAGCACCTTTATTGAAATATATAAAACATCGAAGAGTAACAGCTAAGTTTAAAACTCTTAGTACGAGAGCTGGTGGTATGCTATGAGCTTGATATTTACACTCGCAAGATTTTCTGACGTTTAACGAGGATACCTAGCAGAGTACAAAAGAGGCAAGTCTTACAAGTTACCAGTTGTCTTTCCCCCTGGTGGGGGGGGGGTATGAAAAATTTGCGAATTGGACATATTTTTTTGCGTCTTAAACTTGGCCGAGTAGTCAATGAGGATGCCAAGACCCCGTTTTGACCATTTCAAGATGATAATGATGGGCCGATTCCGGAAACCGGGCCCGCAAATTTGCAACAAAATCGCGAATCGGACATATGTTTATGTCCGATTCGCACATTCCGAGATCATAAAAATATGACCGATTCGCAAAATGTTTTTGCAACTTTGTGGGCCCGCTTTTCGGAATCGGCATACCGTTATCGTCTTAAAATGGTCAAAATGGGGCCTTGGCATCCCCATTGACTACTCTGCCAAGTTTAAGGTGCAAAAATATATGTCTGATTCGCAAATTTCTCATCCCCCCCCCATCCGGGGAAAAAGACAACGAAATACCCTATGAGGATCGTATTTCCCGGTTATTAGCAAGGTACTCATTAAATGTGTACAGTTTTTATGAGTGTAAATATGGTGGTCACAGCATACCACCAGCTCCCGTACTATCTGCCTCTCTGCAGAATAAAAGATTTCGCTGATTTACAATTGGAGCAAATAAATATTTCCCGTACTTTCCATTCAACCCATTTAATGTCTGTCAGTCCTTGAAGATCAAATCAATCCGAAGGCGACGCGGACTCGCACTGCGCATATAGAGCTTTTGTTAGTAATCCAAATATTTTTGATTTTCTCAAACATTTTCTTCACAGGCTTACAATGTAAAATCATTCATCGTATAGAATTTATACCAACGCATCCAGAGCATTGATTTGCCATGACCCAGAATTATATTTAATTTTGCTTTATTTTGCGAGAATCTCCAGTGTTAATGATTTTGCTTTGCAACGTCACCAAACAGATTACTCGCAGTAGCACTCTAGACCAATAGCAGTCGACTGGATCCGCCTCTTTGGTTTAAAGTATGTCCTCACATCCGTCACGGTGTATTTCTTTTCCAGTGACAGGATAAATTTTGATACGAGTTTTATCGTGAAATATTCTTAAACTCAATATCAGCTGTACAATTATGAATGCAAACGGATGCCTAAATATCTCCGTAAGTCTCAAGTGTGTATATTTCATTGAAAGTATAGAATTGATTATAAAATTATCTCGCACACGATTCCTGGGCTATTGCGCATTTCAAAAAATAATTTTGCAGTAATGTACTATTGAATTTACAACTGAAATTGACAAAGAATCGAAGTATTATTTAAATTTGTGGTTGACTACATTGCAAATTTCGAGTGTTTGTAACAAAAATACGGTATTATATTTTTGATACTTCATGTCTATAAATTTGCGTTAGAACGTTCAATCTTTTTTAGATGAAATTCTAAGCACCTGGTGCACTACATGAATGCTATGATGCATAGTCGTCTTCTTAAGAGGATAATACGAGATGACGCAAGCGTACACCACATGCATTAATGGGTGATAACTTGCATCATGCATAAGGTGGACGTTGACTGCAGTGTTCAGTGTGATAGAGCTGTACTTTTTCCAAAAGTGTAATGTCATTGAATGAATTCCCTTCGGCATGTTTGTCGTCAATTGCTAAATTTTGGATCTTCATATTTTCGGTAATACTTGGTCCATGCGGAACTCCGATGCGAATTCCCACACTCATTCCCCGTCGTCCTACCTTAATCTCCATCCCCCGCTAACAGAGTCCGCCACCGTCTCTTAATTGCCCACCTATGTCCCGAACTGAACGCTTACTTCCCAAGCGGCCGTGACCTCTCTGTCGCTGCCGGCGGGGCCACTTGCTTAGGACATAAATGTGAATCCAACCCATACCCTCGCACCCATGACTTTCCCTTAATGTATTCCTCGTGTGCTTGTCATGCTGCGTAATTTGCCTGTGAAACATCCACCTATTCATGGTTCTTCAAAAGACGGTATTTCCTAGTACATTCCATCATGTTTTATGTTGGAATGAGGTAGTGTAAGATAGGTAGAACCATAGTTGGAGTTTCTCATCCACTCCACCCATACGTTTCGTCGTCTTTCATAGTGTTTTCTGTGTGATAGCGGATTCTTTGACTGTGCTTAACATTTTACTGCAGAATTATCGCGTATTCCAGACGAATCAAGATTATTAACGTGTTTAACATTCAAGGGACGCCGATGTTGATTATAAGAACAAACACATATGTATACGAATAGGAACATATCAAATTCGACCTAAATTTCCTCATAATTCAATAAATTATCTGTGTTTAACTATTTTATTACTTTTATTTGTGCTAAATAATATTTAAATACTTTCTAATTTACGTTTTACAATTGGTTTTGTAAAATTTGTGCGCTAGGAATATTCTGTTGGAGTTCTGTACCGCTTAGGAGCACTCCCCAATTTCTCCCATATTTCATGATAAAGCAGTTTGGCCGACCTCTTTTTGCGATAATATTTCATTACCTTCAATTTTATATCCAAATGAAAGTATTTAGAACATTTATATGGGATTAGCAAGACTCTTATCCAAATTTGATTA